>JARHVA010000771.1:775000-1975000 GCA_037957365.1 Torreya grandis | reverse complement strand
ATGATGGTGGATGGGGAGGAGGTAACATAAAATATATAAGATGCTCATACTTGATCCCCAAAACTATAACATCTTGATTGCAATAAATATATTTCAAATATATATGGAATATATAAGGTACATCACAATTTATTTTCAACCATGTGTGTCCCAATATCATATCAAAATTTTCATTTTATGGTAAAATAATAAAATAAGTAGATAGTATAACAAGGCCCACCTAAATATGTAACACAATATGTCTTAATTTGGTTTATTGTTTAACATTAAAAGACATTAATTTTAGCAGTTACATGTATGTCACTTTTTTATAAAATAATGAATGAATCAAGGAAATTGTGCATGTATTTTAACTTGATCTATTATCAACTAGCATACTATGAATAGATTATTGATCAATATGAGCTCTTATACATAGCATGAAAATAAGAATCATCATCAACTATTTCACTATCATTAAAAGTAATCATAGGATGTGATACAACATTGGGGTATTCCAAAGGATGATCATATGTGCAGGAGATATATAAGCATTATAATTATGATGCACATTTGAAGTACCATTTTTAGTATCATGCTTAGGAAATGGATCGGTAAAAATATTGAGCTTAGCATTGTCATTTTGTTGAGGTTTTGCTTCATTTATAGGGGTGTCAACCTCTATGACATTTTTATCAATTAGACCTTGAATTAAATGATTGAGTATATAACACTTGTTTGTAGAATGACCATTACATTGATGATAATCACAACATGCATTGTTATCAAATAATTCACTTGTAGGTTTACTCATGTCAATTTCAAATGGAGGAAAAGTGATTACATGAAATTCACATAACTTATATAACAATTTGTAAAGTGGTTGTGGTAATCTATAAAATTACCTTCATGGTTTATCTAATAAAATTGCTTTGTTGGTTAGTTGAGAAATAACATTGACTTAGATCTTTGATTTCACTTTAGTATCTTACATCTTATAACTTTATAAGTTGGTTTGCTTTGAAATTTGGTTGTATCAGCTATAGTAGGTGTAGATGTGTACTTAAGTTTATTCAAAGCAATAAATTTGACTTATCTATCTCTTATAGTATGACAAAGCTCTTTTAATGACTTAAAATTTTTAAAGTTAATTGACCTGTGTAAGGGTGAAAGCAAACTTTGTTTGAATGTCATGTATTTAATTATTTTCCAATGCATTAGTCATCTTAGTCAACCTAGAATTACATATGGGTTCATTAGCTCCTTGTTTAAGCTTAACAATTTGTGTATACAAAATTTTCTCATCAATGTTGATAGAAAAGTGTTTGAGAAACATATCTATTAAAGGATTAAATGCTTTCATAGATTAAATAGATATATCATAAAACTAATGAAAAGTATAGTCTTTTAAGCTCCTTGAAAAAAGTTTAGTTAGTAATTTATCATTAAATGCATAATCCAAACATGTGTGAAAAGATTTGAGATGTTGTTTAAGATCTCATTCACTCTCATATAAAGGAAGCTTAGGAACTACAAATCTGGTGGATAAAACATAGGATTCAATATCATGTGTTAAATAATTATGAAGTGAAGCATGAGAACCCAATGATTTATTAGCTTGTATAATACCTTTCCCTAATTTCAATACCTTAGCTTATATAAATATAAGCAATCGATGAGGTATGTGGTATAGTATGCTTAGCTACCAAATGATTGAAATGGTTGGCTTAGTTAGGCATAGGTATATAAATATGTTGTAAACCATACTTTTCCCCCAAACCTAAATATGTGGATGGGATAATAGTATCAACACTAGTAGTGGCCACACCTATAGTATGGTTTTAAATATGAAAAGGTAGTCCTTATTGCACGTTTAGATTATAACTTTTGGCTTCTATGCATTTTTGGAAGCTAATAGGACCTCAATTATTATGGCATTTGATAAATTCCTTAGAATCTAGATATATGTTAAATTATTCTTGATGAAGTCCATTAATGTCACTGGGATGAATCCTACCTAAACCATCATGGGTATCTTATGCAGTTGGCTCACTTTCTTATTCATTTTGATTATGTTCATTAGAAAAAATTTCATCAAAAGAGGAACCAATGTGTGCATTAGTAGATTCCATTTTCATAGTTTTCAAAGGAATTTGAATATGTTCAATTGGAATCTTACTTATTCTAGCACTTAGCCTTAAAGGAGTATTAGAGACAAATTGCTTAAATGGCAGAGAATAAAATCATGAAAATAAATTTACAAATGTGAAAAGGAAGGACAAAACCAAAAATAAAAGGCAAAATTATGAAGATCCTAATGTAAAAAAAATTGACACCTTAGAAGTGTTGACCAATTTTTGCCCCAAGCCAAAAAAACCATCCACCTTCTTTATTCGCTTTTCAAAGACAGTGTTTCTAGGTTGAACAACTTCAATTGCCAGTGTTTTCTCATTTTGGTTCAACGAGTTTAGTTCAATAAAGGGTTCAACGGCCTGGTTCAAATCTTGGTTCAAGGGCATTCCCTTGAATCGAAGGGTAAGTTCAAAGGCTCAGTGCCCTTCCGAAGGGCTGGCACTTCAAAGGAGAGGACCCGGGTAAGTTCAAAGCTTAGGTTCAAATTTCAATTTGTTGAAGTCGACTAAGGAATTCGGGCCGCTAACACATTAAGCTTCAAGCAAAGGCAAAGGCAGACAAAATTTCCATGGACTTTTGTCTATGGGAAAATGTCCACGGACAAAAGTCTATGGAAACATTCAAAGACCCGGTAGCAGTCTAAAGAGCCAAGCGACCCACCGAAGGATACAAGGAAAGAGTGCCCCTGAAGAAATTAAGAGGGCCCAAAGTCAGCAAGCCGTAGAAGAAGTCATAAGGCCTGAAGACGTCCTAAAGGACGTCAAAATTAATGAATCAAAGTAGTTGTTTGCCTTCAAATGAAAGAGTGCTAAACATGAAAAGGAGCTCAAAACGCAACGACCCACCTGAATGTTTGCCCCAGGGGCCGAATGAACTAGATAAGACAAAATGGAGGAAAACCAAAGTGACAAGCAAGGAATGAGTAAGCAGTCAGTCCAACTGGTGCTAATCTGAGAAGCGACTCTAGTAGGTGAAATAGTGCCAGCAAATTGATCATTTGGGATGCAAGCGGCTGGTAAAGCAACCAGTTTTCTCTATTTTTCATTAAATGAGAAGGCAAATCACGTATTAACTTTGACAAAGCCAGATTTCAAGGGGACAAAGCACATAGTTCATTAATGATTTTGAGCGACTTGTTTCCTTTCATGAATAGATGCAATAGGCCACTTGTAACCAATGAGCCTCTTGGACTTTCCATATATATTGTGAACTTGGTCATTTTTGTTAGGATTGTGGAGCTAAAAGCTTCACTGATGCAAACAGGAGAGGAGGTTGCTGAAGGTTGCTGAGTTGCAGAAGAAGTTGGGGTCGGTCTGATCAGCCGACATCGGCGGGAGAGCACAGAGAAGCAACCGACGTCGGTCATATATCGGCCGACATCGGTCACCTCCAGGCAGACAGGGACCGACGTCGGTCGCCTGTGTGGTTCGACTGCGAGCTATTTACGGGTAGTTAGTTAACGAACCAAGTGTTTGCATGATCAAGGCTAATTATAGACTGAGAGCTGTGGATCTAATTATGGTAATTAGATGTCTAATCATTGTTTGGATGAGATCTATATATTAGACTCATGGTTGTATTGGAAAAGTGTGCTAGGGAGTAAGAGAGCATAATTATAAGCTCCTTCTGTGTGTGAGGTAGAGCAATGGTGCATTCCTCCTAGTGCCTCAGTACCAGGTGTGTTGGTACTGGATTGGAGAGCCAGCTGGGTTCTTCAAGAGTGTAGGATCTTGGTCACAGTTGTATGGCCTATATAGGAGATCTACATGGTAAGTAAGATCGTTGATCTGCAAGTGTATGTGTGTGCAAGGTCGAGGTTCACAGGTGAATAGAACCATTGTTTGATTTGCAGGTGTGCAAGGTCATATAGACAGCAACACAACAGGGAGCAGTATCAGGCAGGATCTACTTGGAGTACAGGTGTGTACTCGGATAGAGCAAGAGGAAGGCAAGGGAGTTCCTTCCATAAGTATGGTCTGTTGAATTGCAGGTTGTTGCAGATTCATGGGAGATCTACTTGAAGTACCTTGAGTACTTGTGGAGCATGTGGAGTGCTTGTGGAGTGCGTGGAGCACTTGTGGTGTGCGTGGAGCACGGGAGGTGAACACCAACTCTGTATTTGAGTTGGGTGTTGGGACCTGTGAGAGGGAGAGCTTTGGGGAGAAGATTTACTGTTCACTTGAGGTGTGGGAAACCTCTGTAAGGTGGTGGAGAAGAAGTGGCATCTTCTTTATTGTATTCTTTTCTGTATAAAGTGTTAATACAATTTGTGTATTGTCTCTCATATCTTGTGTTATTCTGAATTCTAGTTACTTGGTGAATCTGGTTAATTTCCGCATATTAAGTTGCTTGGTTTGGTAATCAAATTGTGTGCTTCCGGTTTATCCTCCCAACAAGTGGTATCAGAGCTAAGGTTGGAGGAAGCAGGTTTTGTGTTTGGTTACAGGGCACTCTCAGGGGTTTCTGATCGAGTGGGAGTAGAGAAACAGCAGATCAAAGTAAGCTAAGAATGGAGGAGTTGAAAAGCACAGATGGTCACTCACGGTCCTATGGAAAGAAAGAGCAGGTAAAAGATTATTGTTGGTTGGTAGAAGATCAGCATGAAGAAACTGAAGATACAGATGTAGCAGGTGTTATTGCACAGGATGTTCTTGGAGGTTTCTTGGATAAAGTTGAATCTTGGATAAAAGATTCGGTTGCCTCTTTCCATGCAGTTCCAGGTAGAGGAGCTGGTGAGCCTTGCCAAAGAATTGGCAAAGGGGAAGTGAAGCTGAAATTGCAGGCGGCCAACACACAGGTGTTGATGAAGGTCATGCAGGTCCCAGGTTTGGAGATATGGCTAATTTCTTCAAAAAGATTGGGTGATGAGAGATGCACAAGAACTCTCACAGCGGATGCACTTGAATTAGCTGGTGGTAAGAAAACAGGTACCCTTTATCTACTTGTTTATATTACTGATTCTTCTTTTGTTGTGGAGACGTGGCTTCGTAGGCTTGGTCACATGAGCAGGAAGGAGATGCATGTTCTTAAGCGGAAGACAGATATATTTGACAGGCTTAAGAACTGGAAAGCCTTGGTGTTTATGGAGGAGATGGCGGATAGAACCCAGTGGATGTGGCTGGATACTTCTGAGCAGGGCAGTTTGGACATGGGTTTTGATTCAAAGAAGCTCGCGGGTAAAAAGTCATCACTCACATGCGAACACAGGTACCGATGTCGGTCAGGAAGAACCGGCGTCGAACAGACAGGTGCCGATGTCGGTCATGTGCAGACTGAAGCCAGCGATGTCGGGCAGGGTAAGACCGATGTCGGTCATGGGACCGACGTCGGCAGTATGTAAGACCGATGTCGGTTATGAGGACCGACGTCGGCAGCAGGGACACCAGCGCAGGTAGGTTGGTAGTCAGGTACAGATGCATGGAACCGACGTCGATCGGATGCAGACTGTGGAGTGACCGAGGTCGGTCACTGTAACAAATTTTGGGTGGACAACAAGCTGTCAAGGAGTCTCAAACACCCATACGGAGGACTGAAGGCGTAAGTAGGCCCTCAAATTCGTTGTTCCTCTTCTTTATACATGTTGCTGATTGTAGAGTAGGAAGGATCCAGGAAACAGGTGTGAGCTTGGCATGGATGAGGATGTGATTCCTTGGAGGAGAACCAGACAGGTGTGTTTTGGTAGGGTTGTCAGTAGGTATGAAAGCACAGAGACGAATGGATACCTTAGTAGAAGAATAGAGAGAACGGATACGTGAGACGGAAGATCAGGTATATGGTCTTGTGGAGCTGCAGGACAGTGGTACAGGTTTTGACAGGTGGAGGACGGAGCATGGCTTCAGTCAATGTCAGGGTAACTACTGTGGTTTTGTCTTACCAGGTGGATGATGAGTCACGACATCATTCTGTTGCTGTATGTGGATAGTATGCTAGCTAGCAGGGGTGTACATACAGGGTTTTGCTGAGCTAAGGGTAAGATTAGTCCAGTGGCATGTCAGGAGGAATTTGGAGCAGCGGAATTCTTTGACATGGGAGGCATGGAGATCACTGGTTGATTTTGTCTCGAGTGGGAGCTGATGTGAATCAGGTGTTGGCGAGGTTCGGGATGCAGAACCGGAGCACACTAAGGGCTGGACAGGTACAGTGTCTGAAATCACATGAGGTCTGGGATAGACCTGAGTATTCCCATGCAGTGGGAGCTGTCAGAGTTAGGAGCCAATTCGGGGAAGTGGGTTCTCAGGTTTTCTGAGAGGGACCGGTAGCAGGTGTTGCTATGCAGGGTCAGGACTTCACTACAGGTGTTGTAGGTTCGGATGTGGCAGGGTACTCGGATGACAGGTGGTACATCACAGGTTGTGTGGTGGGTTGTCTTCAGGTGGGATCTTGAAGAGGGATACAAACCAGGAAATAGATTAGACGGAGTACAGGTACAAGTACAGTGCAGCTATTTATCTCCAAGTGGGAGATTGTTAGGATTGTGGAGCTAAAAGCTTCACTGATGCAAATAGGAGAGGAGGTTGCTGAAGGTTGCTGAGTTGCAGAAGAAGTTGGGGTCGGTCTGATCAGTCGACGTCGGCGGGAGAGCACATAGAAGCAACCGACGTCGGTCATATATCGGCTGACGTCGGTCACCTCCAGGCAGACAGGGACCGACGTCGGTCGCCTGTGTGGTTCGACTGTGAGCTATTTACGGGCAGTTAGCTAACAAACCAAGTGTTTGCATGATCAAGGCTAATTATAGACTGAGAGCTGCAGATCTAATTATGGTAATTAGATGTCTAATCATTGTTTGGATGAGATCTATATATTAGACTCATGGTTGTATTGGAAAAGTGTGCTAGGGAGTAAGAGAGCATAATTATAAGCTCCTTCTGTGTGTGAGGTAGAGCAATGGTGCGTTCCTCCTAGTGCCTCAGTACCAGGTGTGTTGGTGCTGGATTGGAGAGCCAGCTGGGTTCTTCAAGAGTGTAGGATCTTGGTCACAGTTGTATGGCCTATATAGGAGATCTACATGGTAAGTAAGATCGTTGATCTGCAGGTGTATGTGTGTGCAAGGTCGAGGTTCACAGGTGAATAGAACCATTGTTTGATTTGCAGGTGTGCAAGGTCATATAGACAGCAACACAACAGGGAGTAGTATCAGGCAGGATCTACTTGGAGTACAGGTGTGTACTCGGATAGAGCAAGAGGAAGGCAAGGGAGTTCCTTCCATAAGTATGGTCTGTTGAATTGCAGGTTGTTGCAGATTCATGGGAGATCTACTTGAAGTACCTTGAGTACTTGTGGAGCACGTGGAGTGCTTGTGGAGTGCGTGGAGCACTTGTGGTGTGCGTGGAGCACGGGAGGTGAACACCAACTCTGTATTTGAGTTGGGTGTTGGGACCTGTGAGAGGGAGAGCTTTGGGGAGAAGATTTACTGTTCACTTGAGGTGTGGGAAACCTCTGTAAGGTGGTGGAGAAGAAGTGGCATCTTCTTTATTGTATTTTTTTCTGTATAAAGTGTTAATACAATTTGTGTATTGTCTCTCATATCTTGTGTTATTCTGAATTCTAGTTACTTGGTGAATCTGGTTAATTTCCGCATATTAAGTTGCTTGGTTTGGTAATCAAATTGTGTGCTTCCGGTTCTTATCTCCCAACAATTTTGTAATCATCTTTTCATGAATTTTACAAGGCACAACCCTGCTAAAATTTCCACCTGAATCAAATAAAAGCAGTTTTTACCTCTTCTTGGATAGATATTTTGTGTATGTCCTGAGTGTTTGATTTGTGTTCAGTCATTGTCTTTTGATGCTCTCACAGGTTCAGCACCAACACACTAGTTATCTACAAGGTGCCATTTTCTATAGTTGACAGGAGAAGAGCTCTATTTGGAAGTATAGAACAGAGGAAGTCATTTATAGTATGTATTTCACAACATCTTGGTGAGTCCCTATTCTTGTGTTTTCATAAGAACCTCCCTGCCATTTTCTTGCAGCCTGGTCCTTCTGCCAAGTCTGAGTGTATGTATGTTTCTTTTGTCTGATCCTGAGTGTGGATGTGGGAAGGTTGACTTATTTTGGTGTATCACCTCCTTAGAAGTAGTTTGATTTCTTGCAACCTCTTTCTCCCTTTTCATTCCCCCTCCATTATATAGCTGTATTGTGTATATATGTATATGTATATATATGTATGTATATATATGTATATATATATGTATATATATGTGTGTATATATATATATATATATATATATATATGCCTGTGTTTGCACTTGCTAAAACAAACTTGATACATCAAAGGGAGCTAGCCCTTATCTAGAGACTCTCCTCTCCAGCTTTGCTGTCCCACAGGTGAGAGAGGAGTTTCCATGTTGCGAGGAGAAGGCAAGAACTCATTTTCCTGCCACTGGGTGCACTTTCCTACATCAACAATTTTGGCATGCTCGATGGGACGGTTTGATAACTCAGAAAGGTTTCAAGATTGATGCTGATCCTGTCATAGCAATTTCAAGTTTTCTAGCATCTGGTGACTCCACTGGTAAGAGCTTCATTTCTCTAATTAAGACCAGTTGCTTAACTTTCTATGCCTAAAGTCACCACAAGGTCTGCTTCAAGAGGGGTTCCTTTCGAATTCGTTGAGTTACCTTTAAACTCTGCTAAAAGACTACGATTTGAGAAAACCTGTCCTTATCCAGTAATCAATCCTCCTAAGCCTGTTATAAGAGACACAGTCACAACATAACCTTAGTTACAGCCAATCCCAGCCATGGCATTACCTTTTGTGACTTTTCATGGTGAAGCCCCTTGAATCTCCCATGCTACGACCCAATTCTAGGAACAACTCTAAAAAATGTGCCTTCTTTCGATGGATTGGGGCCTATTACAGTCATTGAGCATATTAAGAATATTGATAATCTCTGCAATATTCACAATGTAACAGAAGAAAATATCACCATCAGACTGCTAGCATTGTCTTTGAAAGGCAAAGCTCTTGACTGGTATGACACTTTGCCTGTGAATTCAATACATTCTTGGAATGAATTGGGGACTCAGTTGACAGATCATTTTGGGGAAAAAAGTGATGACCTCTCACTTGTTGAGCAGCTGACAACCATAAAGAGAGCTCCACATGAGTATATGCAGGACTTCAACATGCATTTCAAAAGACTTGGGATAGAATTCCCATCCTAGTAAGACCGACCCCTAGCTATGCTTTCTTGTACTATTTAAAGGCATTAAATAGTGATATTGTTGTGATGATCCAATCTATGGGAGGGCATATACTACCTGATGCTTATGATATAGCCATAGCAGCTGAAAATTGCTTAGTTCAGGCTGGGAAAATAGCCCCTAGGCCTCACATGCCACTTTTCCTAGAAATGCTGCCCCCAGCTCAGACTATCACTCCAACACTAGCTCCTTTGCCTAGTGTTGAAAAGCCAGCTTCCACTCTGTCTAATGAGCTTCACGAGGTTAAAAGCCTATTGCAAAACATGTCAAATGAACTTGTATCTCTGAAGAGGCAGCAAGCCCAAAGCAACAGGCCAAATCAGGGATATCAACACTATGGTCAAGCTCTTAGACCTCCTTTTCAAGGCTATAATCAAGCACAGGGTCAGCTCACTTAGACTAGGCCTTTTCAAAATTACAACTCAGGCCCCCTTTCATCATCTAAAGTCATGGTGCCTGTTCAGAATAATCTAGTATAGGAACAACCAAGCTGTTCAAACATGGGGTATAATCAAGAATAGAGCTGTTTACACAAATGAGATGATGAACTATTTTCAGAATGCAGACAACCAAATAGCTACTCAGTCTCAGGTCCTCAAGCCTTTAATGCAACCTAGCACAAGTAGCAATCAGGCCCAGCCTGATTCCACCCTGATGAATCACCTAGAAGGGGATTTTTATTTAGTAAATTATGTGGGCACTGCAGACAATTAGGCTGATTGTGTTGCAGCCAACACAAGGTTTAAAAGAAGAGCAGTGTCAGAGGCCCAAGCTACTACTTAGACGATAGCAGTGCCTCTTCCATCACACTCTAATTCAAAAGCCCCAAATTTTAGGTAGCCATCTACACCTTTAGCCCCTCAGCCTACAATTCAGCCTAGAGTCAACCCCAAAGAAAACTTGAAGGGAGGCAGCCCTCAAATAAATATAGTAGACCAAATGAAGAAGCTGCATATGAATATCTCTTTATGGGATTCATTGTCTCTTCCAGGCCAGAAGGACATGTTGAAGAAGGAATTGCATGAGCTGGATTGTCCAGCCATCCCAGCAAGCACTAATAATGTCTTGATGACAAATGGATAGCCTTCTACTTTAGGACAGGTAAAGAAAGAAGAAAAAACTCCCCCTTTCTATGTATCCTTGGTTATTGGGGATTTCTTGGTACATAATTGCATAATTGATAGCGGGGCCAGCACCTCAGTAATGCCCAAGTGTATTGCTGACAAGACGGGACTAAAGTATGAAGAGATGAACAAAGGCATCCTGTAACTAGATGGGACACCCACAAAAATAGTTGGGATTGTGAAGAGTTTAGGCTTGACATTGCATGCTTTCCCAACCTTCTCAATTCCCCATGATATAGTGGTAGCGGATGTTCCTCCATACTTCACAATTTTCTTGTCTAGGGACTTCACATCAAAGATAGGTGGCTATCTAGCAGTGAATTGGTCATATCTGGTTTTCAAAACCAAGTATGGGACCAAGGTGAAAATTGAGTCTGAGCCGCTCTACAAGGACCATCTAGAATCATACACGCCCAAGGCAGTGAATGTCAGTTACACAATCATCGACCTAGAAGAGTCCCAGACAGACCAAGCTCTCATCCTCTGCTCTTGAAGGAGTGTCAGACCTACTCTTGGATGAGTGGGGAAATGATAACTTCAAACATGATCCATACAAGTTTATTGAGGAGGTAGACCTTGGAGTCTATTGCATGCACGAGGAGGGCGCCTTCATGCCAAATTTAATGAAGGAAAGCAAAGAAGACCTTGGCCTATGGCAGCTGTATTTTGACGGTTCCAAAAGTAAGTTGGGCGCTGGTGGTGGGACGATGTTGGTTTCCCCTTCAAAGGAAAGGTACTTTTTAGCTTTCCATTTCCAATTCTCTTACATGAGTAATGTTGCAGAATATGACTCTTTGATCCATGGCCTTGAATGGGCAAGAAAAAGAGGGATTAAGGAGTTTCAAGTCTTGGGAGACAACGAGCTGATTGTAAATCAGGTGAGAGGCCTGAATCTGACCAAGAACTCCTTGTTGAAGTCTTACAAGCATAGAGTTTGGGACTTGGTGGAGGATTTTCTTGCTTTTAATATCACCTCCATTCCAAGAGAACAAAACAAATAGGCAGATAGGCTGGTAGCAATTGGTGCTCAGTTTGATGTTTCAAGGGAAATAAGCCAAGATTGTGGTTTGCACCACTTGAAAGTGGTAGTTCGGCCCTCTGTCCCAGACAACATTGCAAATTGGCAAGTTTTTAAAAGTGACCAACAAATAGCTTTTTTATTACAAGAAGAAGCTAAATTCACAACACAGAATCAAGTGAAATTACAGCAGCAGTATAGCAATCAGATTGTTCAGTTGAGGAACAATAAACTCCCTAAAGGGTTGGTTACGCTTGAAAGTATATTCAATAGAGATGACCAATTAAGAAATGACAAGGCATGCATCACAACCCAAGAGGAGGATTATGAAAGGGTTGAAATCTTCAAGGACAAGCTGCTTGCACTTAGAAAAGTCTGCACATTTCAAGAAAGGTAGACTTTCATTTTGTTGTGTCAGGAGTTTTTTGATGTCTTTGCTTGGGATTACAGTGACTTGAAAGGCTTCGACCCAAGGCTTGCCCAGCACACTATTGAACTAGAAAAAGGCATGCTAGGCTAGTCATTCAAAAGCAAAGACCTATAAATCTGACAATTGAGCCCCTCATGTAGAGGGAATTGGCCAAATTGATTGAGTCTGGAATTATATTTCCAATCAAGCACTCCAGCTGGCTGGCCAACCTTGTTCCTGTTAGAAAAAAGAATGGGGAGATCAGGTTGTGCATCGACTTTAGAGACCTTAATAAAGTCTCTTTAAAAGATCATTATCCCCTTCCAAGCATGGAGCGAATTATTCAAAGGTGACAGGTAGCGAGCATTTCTCCCTCCTAGATGGTTATTCAGGGTATAATCAGATTCTAGTGTGAGGTTGTGATCAGCACAAAATAGCCTTCACTACTAAATGGGGGACATTTGCCTACAAGAAGATGCCTTTTGGGATATCTAATGCTGGTGCTACCTTTCAGTGAGCCATGGATATGGCTTTTGGAGGTTTGATGAATAACAATGTGCTGGTCTACCTCGACGATGTAATGGTATTCTCCAAGAAAGCGAGCCAACACATAGAACACCTCAGGCAGATTTTTGAAAGGTGCAGGGAATTTGGCATCTCTCTTAATCCAAAGAAGTGCGTGTTTGTTGTTCATGAGGGGAAACTCCTTAGCCATATTGTGTCCAAGGAGGGTTTGTCTATTGACCCGAGAGAGTTTGCTCTATCCTGGAGATGTCCCTACCAAAGCACAAGAAAAGCCTGCAGAGTTTCTTTGGTAGAATTAATTTTATTCAGAGATTCATTCCAAATTTTGCAGAGATAGTTAAGCCACTCACCCCTATGCTGAAGAAGGGTGAGGAATTCAAATGGATAGCTCAAATGAAAGACAACTTTGAGGCCATAAAGCAGGCCATAACCTGGGCTCCCACTTTGATCAGCCCAGACTTCAGCAAAGACTTCAACCTCTATACTTTCAGCAATGAAGAGGTGATATCTACCATGCTTACCCAAGCAAGCGGTGATGACCTCGAATAGCCACTTGCCTTTTTAGCCAAGGATTAGAGGATTTTGAAGTCAGGTACACGTATGTAGAGAAGCAAGTCCTGGCAGTAGTGCGAGCCTAAAGAAATTCAGGCATATGTTGTCTAACAGTAGGATTCACCTTATGGTCCCACACCCTGGCATCAAGGATTTCTTGACCAATCGGGACCTGAATGAGAAGAGGGCAGGGTGGATTACCAAAGTGATGGAGTATGACATAGACATTAAGATCACCAAGCTGGTGAGGGGAAGAGGCCTGTGTGAATAGCTCGCTGCAGACTTAAAGCAAGAAAAGGAAGACAACTTGTTAATTCATGATGCAGCCACTGTGAAGGAACCAACTATCATAAAGGATTGGACGTTGGACCTGAAGCATTTCCTTACTACTGGTGAGTGCCCACAGGGTCTTGATAAGACTGAGAAGAAGGTATTTTAAACTCCAGTCTCTCCCTTATGTCTTGGTTGATGAAGTATTTTTTAGGAGGGATTTCTCTGGGGTCCTCTTGAGGTGCATTGACCCAAACTAGGCTGATAAGGTATTGGCTAAGTTCCATGATGGGCCAGCAGGCAGTCATTTCACTCCTAGAACTACCGTAGCAAAGATAATGAGAGCTAGCTATTTCTGGCCTACTCTTTTCAAGGACACCCATGCCTAGGTAAGAAAGTGCCAGAAGTGTGCACTTTTTGATGGAAAATAGTGATTGGCTGCCATGCCTCTCCAGCCCATTCAAGTTGAACAACCATTCATGCAGTGGGGCCTAGATTTCATAGGGATGATCAATCCTCCCTCCAGTGCTGGGCACAAATGGGTCCTGACTGCTACAGATTATTTCACCAGGTGGGTGGAGGCCATCACTCTAAAAGAGGTGAATGAAAGCGTAGTCCTAGAGTTTTATGAGGACCTGGTAACAAGATTTGGGGTTCTAGCCACCATAATCTCAGATAACACCTTGGCTTTTTTGGGAGCTAAAACAAGTGAATGGGTGCTAAGGTATGGCATATACCTCAGCACTTCATCAAATTATTATCCACAGGGGAATGGGCTGGCTGAGTCCACCAACAAAAATTTGATTAGAATCATAAAGAGGACTATGGAAGAAAATCAGAGGACTTGGCATGCCAAGCTAAAGACAACTCTATGGGCCGACCAAATTACTCCAAAGAGAGCAATCAAAAATTCTCCATATATGCTCGTGTATGGAAGGGAAGCTAGGCTTCCCATCTCGCTGGAGTTGCCAGCATTAGATTTCACCCACCAGCTACAATTTGAAGAAGGAACCAGCATGGAGGTCAGGCTGTGTGAGCTAATGGAGCTCCAAGAGGTAAGGGATCTGGCTATGGCTTCTATGACCAGTCACCAATAGCAAGTAAAAAGGCACTTCGACAAGAAATATTTGTCAAGAGATTTCTCTGAAGGAGACATTGTCCTAAAATGGGATGAAGATTGAGCTAAGCCTGGGAAACATGCAAAATTTGATGCCCTATGGAGCAATCCTTACATGATTACTCAGTGCAAGCAGCATAATGCATCCCAACTTTCCAGGTTGGATGGCAAAGAATTGTGTATCCTAATTAATGGGATATACCTGAAGCATTGCCACTAATTTTTGGGTTCACTTGTACATATTTTCCCTTGCTTTCTTTCCTATTTTCCCTAAGTGTTGTTGCACAAGTAGTAGTTTTCTTAGTCTTGTGTGTGTTTTCATTTTGTGGAGGTAGATCTGTGTGGCTGGTTCTAAGTTTTGACAGAGCTATTGTTGGTTTCCAATGTTACTATTTGACTCCATGCCCAATGGATTTTTTAAGGCAGCTGGTCTTTACATGTAGCAAGCATGCTTCCCCTGTGAGTCACCAACTATTGACCAATTTTTGCCCCAGGCCAAAAAAATCATTCACCTTCTTTATTCGCTTTTTGAAGACAGTGTTTCTAGGTTGAACAACTTCAATGCCAGTGTTTTCTCATTTTGGTTCAATGGGTTCAGTTCAATAAAGGGTTCAACGGCCTGGTTCAAAGCTTGGTTCAAGGGCAAGCCCTTGAACCGAAGGGTAAGTTCAAAGGCTCAGTGCCCTTCTGAAGGGCTGACACTTCAAAGGAGAGGACCCATGAGTAAGTTCAAAGCTCAGGTTCAAAGTTTAATTTGTTCGAAGTCGACTAAGGAATTTAGGTTGCTAACACATTAAGCTTCAAGCAAAGGCAAAGGCAGACAGAATTTCCATAGAACTTTTGTCTATGGGAAAATGTCCACGACAAAAGTCCATGAAAACATTCAAAGACCCGGTAGTAGTCCGAAGAGCCAAGCGACCCACCATAGTATACAAGGAAAGAGTGCCTGTGAAGAAATTAAGAGGGCCCAAAGCCATCAAGCTGCAGAAGAAGTCATAAGGCCCGAGGACGTCCTAAAGGATGTCAAAATTAATGAAGCAAAGTAGCCATTTGCCTTCAAATGAAAGAGCTAAACATGGAAAGGAGCTCAAAATGCAATGACCCGCCTGAATGTTCACCCCAAGGGCTCAATGAACCAGATAAGACAAAATGGAGGAAAACCAAAGTGACAAGCAAGGAATGAGTAAGCAGTCAGTCCAACTGGTGCTAATCTGAGAAGTGACTCTAGTAGGTGAAATAGTGCCAGCAAATTGATCATTTGGGATGCAAGCGGCTGGTAAAGCAATTGGTTTTCTCTATTTTTCATTAAATGAGAAGGCAAATCATGTATTAACCTTGACAAAGGCAGATTTCAAGGGGACAAAGTGCATAGTTTATTAATGATTTTGAGCGACTTGTTTCCTTTCATGAATAGACGTAATAGGTCACTTGTAACCAATGAGCGCCAAATGAGCCTCTTGGACTTTCCATATATATTATGAACTTGGTCATTTTGTAATGATCTTTTCATGAATTTTACAAGGCGTAGCCCTGCTAAAATTTCCACCTGAATCAAATAAAAGTAGTTTTTACCTCTTCTTGGATAGATATTTTGTGTATGTCCTGAGTGTTTGATTTGTGTTCAGTCATTGTCTTTTGATGCTCTCACAGGTTCAGCACCAACACACAAGTTATCTACAAGGTGCCATTTTCTGCAGTTGATAGGAGAAGAGCTCTATTTGGAAGTATAGAATAGAGGAAGTCATTTACAGTATGTATTTCACAACATCTTGGTGAGTCCCTATTCTTGTGTTTTCATAAGAACATCCCTGCCATTTTCTTGCAGCCTGGTCCTTCTGCCAAGTCTGAGTGTATGTATGTTTCTTTTGTCTGATCCTGAGTGTGGATGTGGGAAGGTCGACTTATTTTGGTGTATCACCTCCTTAGAAGTAGTTTGATTTATTGCAACCTCTTTCTCCCTTTTCATTCCCCCTCCATTATATAGCTATATGTATATATATATATATGCCTGTGTTTGCACTTGCTGAAACAAACTTGATACATCAAAGGGAGCTAGCCCTTATCTAGAGACTCTCCTCTCTAGCTTCGTTGTCCCACAGGTGAAACTAGAAAATAAAATGCAAGAATAGAAATAATTGAAGAAACCTAAAAATCTTCTAGAAATTGTACCTAAGTTTTTTAAAGGATAGAAACACGTAGTGGAGGATATGAGAAACTATCACTATTATCCTTGTTGGTCGATCTTGTCTTTTTATTGAAAATTAGAACTTATTAAACAGTCAGATGTGACAGTGAAAATTAAATCTTTTTATGCTGATTTTACCTTTGAAACTATGTGGGAGACCCTATATGTGTCTTTTTGAAGACCTTAGCTTTATGACAGAAGGACGCAAATGATATGAAAGAATAAAAAGAGGCTATTAGTTGGAGTTTTGCTAGACCTCAACACCCCACTATGTTAAGCGATGCTTACATACCAATACTTCAAAGAGGGATCAAACCTCCATGTAGTTCTCCAACCTAAGGCCTTGTGTGAATTTATGTTCTTTTGACTATATTAATGCATCTAAAATCAGCTTCAATACTTGATCATAGTAGGACTATGACTACATAAAACTAGTTTAAAACTTGGTTGAGAATCGTTTGAAGTGTTTAGAACTTGATTTGGAAAGAATAGGGAAATATTGCTCAATATAAACTTGTGTTAATAATTCATTTGAATTAAAATTTTCATTGTGTAATAAGTGATTTGAATGTGTATTTATAGCAGTTCCATCAAGATGACAACACACTAGGAATCCTAAAAATAATGAGGATGACTTTAGGGAGGGTTTAATTTGAAAATATGATCGTTGGTGAGACATAAACAAAACTATTGGATAAGGATAGGATCGGTAGTTTTTATTGTCCCTATTTGTCAATTTTGTCCCCTAAGGAAATGTTTTTTATTTTGGGTCTAGATTAAAGCATACAAATGCATATATGTGTTTTTAGTAGTCGTAGCATTTATGTGTGTGACAGATGATAATTACAAGATAGAATAGATCCTCTCTTAGGTTTGTGATGGGATAAAATAGAAAAATAGGTACCAATTAAATACAGAATTTAATTAAGTATAAAAAATAGGTAAAATAGGCATGATCAATTATTTGTGACCATATTTAAGTTAGTACACCTTGGATAAAAAAAAGTAGATAATTTATAAAGGCACAATTGTGAAAGGGATCAATTAGATATTGAGTAAAAAATAATAATTTATGGAGTTCCATTCAATATTATTGAAGGAAGAAAATTTTAGAAAACAAAGGTCAATAGTGTTAGCATAGGTTCTTGATATAACATCAGAACATGCTAAGGACGAGGATAGATGTGTGATGAACTCATAATCACAAGGTAATTACCAAGTAATTTGAAGGAAAAGAATAAATGAAATATTTAAGGTACATTTTTATCCTATGATATCATGCTAATGAAAGGCAACAGTAATTTCAACTACAGTCAAATCATTTTTTAAAAATTAACAATAAAATAACCAAAACTACATACAATGAATCGTATGCAAGGAACAAATAAAGAAACCATACAGGTAACCATAACTAGTAAATCTATATTGATCTTTTCTGAATACATAACCTATTTTTCTTATAAATAATAGCATATATAGATGCTTACATATTTATGAATTTCCATCTTTTATCTGAGCTTGGTGCCAAAAGGAGTCTCTTTGTATTCCAACCTATTACAACTTCTTGAGGAAAGGACAAAATAAATTAATTTGTGATAACATGAGTGCATTATGCACAGATGGCAAATAATTACACTTAGTAATTTTACAGTCCATGTTCTTTTATTAACACTTTCCTAGACTTAAACTATTGTCTCATCCCAAGATAACGTCATAAGGATCTCTAACTTGATATGATCATAGGAACTAGAAAGAAGTGGTTGAACCTAGTAAGATTTGAAATAATCACTCAAGGCACCATTTTTGGTTTTCAACTCTTGTACACTACTTAGCTACCCTTTTGATTTTTCAACTAAAAATTGTATTAACCTACCACCTTTTTATGGGTTTTCAATAGGCTAGTGTAACCAGGTGGATTATCTTTATAGGTTTTCAACCATCCCAGCCCCACGTATCAAACTAAGTCATCCCTAACAAAATGGCATCCCAAAATTTCAAAAAGTTGCACTGCATAGTACCTAACTAGATGGAGGTGGCATGGATGAAGATGGAGCCATTGTAGATGTATTTTTGGGTTATATTTGTTCATACTTGCATTTGGATATGATATACTAAAGTTTTGATGATGGTATATAGGTAGGAATGTCGATGATTCCTATAATGGATTTGGTGAATGGTGATAAATCTTTCTTGTAGGCATTCCAATCCAGCATGGCTTCCTAGATTAACCTCAGCAATGTGTGCAAAGGGGTTTGATAGCCTATGATTTTTATGATATGAGCATTATCATTGATGTTCATGGTTTCCTTAGTGTTTGTGACATGTGTTTTAATCTCATTGCTAAGCTACTCCAATTTATCTATGTGCTTCTACGCTTGAAGTCCTATGAAATAATTTTGCACAATCTGGATCTATTAATCTAAGACATTGTCCCTCACATTGTCTCTAGAATTTGAATATTCTTTCAACTCAAAATTCATCTCCTCTATTGTTGTCATATGTCTCACCATTATTGCCTTAGTAGTAATAGCCTTAGCAAAATATGATCTCGAATGAGCTACTATTATGTCTAATTATTTCTTCTAGTATAGCATGTTTCACATAACTTATTATTCTTGTATTGCAATAGCATTAGGAATGTTCTAATACTCTTCTAATAGAGTGATGAGTGTCTCAAGTTTTTCTTTGATGCCTTGCCCTAAGGAACTAAGTTCCCATAACTTTTGTGCAATGTACCATTATTTTGTTAGTTGAGAAATGAGTGTTTTCAACCTGTGTTAGTCATACATTACTTGATCATTGATGACTCATGTGACCAATTTTGGGAAAGTGCCTTGAATTATCTTCTCATATTCTTGTAATCAGCCTTAGAGCTCAATGTTTTATATTTTGAACTAGTCAGCCTCATGCTCCAACGATGCAACCAAAAAGTGGCAACACCCTCTAATTAATTCAAAAATGGTAGGTGAAAACCATCTAAGGATGCTTCTTGCCTCAATGGGATCATGGAAAAATAAGTCATTATTATTACTGGGTTAGTGCATGGCATAGTTTTAATAAGAAGATAAAATATAGTGCACCTCATAGCTATCATAAGAACATCCCAAGCCACACTCCTTTAGTTGGAAATGTAGATTGTTGAGCATATGTCCCTTATGTGGAGGAGTTATCCTATGGTGTAATTTCTTATTACAATGCCTACTCCAACACATCTTCTTGCACATTATCTTTTGGTTCCTCTTGTTGATGTGGTTGTGCCTCATCCTCCTTTTTTTGTTCCTCTTTTACTTGTTTATTTTATTTTGCTTCCTTCTACTTTATTTTGACATTGAGCACAGAAGCCTTTTCCTAATTAATTTTGGCTTTTTCTTGTGTTTCACATTGTGCCTATGCCTTGGCTATACATTCTTGTTCATCTTTATCCTTTTGGTCCCAAGATTTTTTTTCCTAAGGACTTCAACTTTTTCTTGTTTTTTCCTTTGTACATTTTCATCAACTCATTGTTGAGAAACAATCGCATTAGCTTAGGCTTGATTTCCCTAAACTTTGGTGTCTATAGTTTCTTTTTGTTTCTATGCCTCTTTCACCTCAGCTTGTTTGGCTACATCTACACCTTCTTTTGCCTTCTATGTGTCCTTAGTAACTTGCTTGAGAAAATCCTCTGTATCTTCAACCTTTTTCTTGGCCTCAACTTCTTCTACCTAAAATTGTGCTTTAACTTAATGTTATCACTAATCTTTTTCCTGCTATTGTGCCTCCTCTTTTCAAAAAAAAATTCCTCTTAGTGTGTGTGTCATTATGTAGCCCTAACTAATTCTTCCCATGTGGCCTACTATTCCTCCATTATTATTTGATCTAGCACCAACTCTTCCTTATCTGTGAATGGGTCTTCCTCATCTAATAGCGTCTCACTTTGTCACACAGTTTCACTATAAACATATGACTTTTTCTTGCCCAAGGTGACCAATCTTCACTTGGATGGAAGTGAGGTTTGCCTATTATGCATAGGGATTGGTCTCAAACATGAAATTTATGACTTGTTCCTCTAGATTAGTGGATACTCAAGTCTCTCATTGAGTTCTCCTTCATCAAACAATTGCTTTTAGAGGGATTTTGGCTAACAGTACAAAATGGTCTAGAGTAGCAAAAGTTGTAGATGGTTGCACTTCAAATAGTTTGATAGTGATCTTAGTGTGCTCAATATATTATCCCATAATATCCATTATGATAGAGGAAGGGTAAGGCGGGGTTTCAATTGTTGAGGTGTGGAGCTAAAAGCTTCACCAGATGAGTGGATGCTGAAGTTGTTGGATTTACACAGTCGCCGACGACGGCAAGGAGTCGACCAGTAGCTGCCGGCATCGGTTATATATCGACCAATGTTAGTCATGTGCAGACATGAAGGGATCGACGTCGGTTACCTGTGTGTCTAGAAAGTCTATTTTTATGGATGAACAGATTGTTTGCATGATTAGTTTAGCTGTTAGTTGCAAGTCTGTGTTTCTATTTTTAGCAGGACTGTTTTGAGCCTTTGATTAGGAGGTGTATCTAATGGTTGTTAATGCATAGCTCATGATCCCTAATCTTATATAATAGGGATAGATCTTCATAGCTTGCAATGATGAGAATAGTACAAGACATTTATTGTATATGTGTGTATCAATCTAGGTTGTTGGAATTGATTGAGAGAACTCTTAAGGAAAAGAGATCTGTACATCTGAGAGGTGTGAGAAGAAAGTGTGATTTTCTTCATTGTATTTCCTTCTAGAACAGTCTAATACAAGTTTTCAGGGTGGTTTCTTGATCTCTTATTCTTTGTTATTTCTGATTCTAGTTACTTATTATTCTAGTTTAATTCCATGTTTAGTTGCTTACATAAAAGTAATCAAGTTTGTTGGTTGATCCCCAACAAGTGGTATCAAAGCTTAGGTTGACTAACAGGTGTTTTAGATCTGGTTAGTGTTTGTTGATTACAGGTCACTCACAGGGGTTTTTGTTTGAGTGGGAGAAGCAATGGCAAAAGAAAGTAAACTGAGAATGGAGAAGTTTAATGGCGAGAATTACCAATTATGGAGAATGCAGATACAAGATTATCTATATCAGAAAGATATGTATTTACCGTTGGGTGGGGTTGATAGAAAGCCCATAGATATGGAAGATGAAGAATGGAAAGTTCTTGATAGAAAGGCTCTTGGATCTATAAGATTGAGTCTGGCATCTACTATGATTTCTAACTTGTCATAGGCAAAGACAATGGTAGAGTTAATGGATACTTTAGCAAATTTATATTGTATGCTGGTTTTGAGCAAAAGTTGTAGATATTGTAGTTTACCTGATTAACAGAGGACCCTCTACAGCTCTGGATGGTGGAATTCTAGAAGAGGCGTGGACATGTAAAAAGGTAGATCTTTCATTTCTAAGAGTTTTTAGTTTTGAAGATTTTGTGAACGTTGATAAAGAAAATAGAAAGAAGCTGGATGTTAAGTCTATGAGGTGCACATTTATTGGTTATGGCTCTGGAGATTTTGGATTTTGATTTTGGAATCTAGGAACTAACAAAATAATTAGGAGCCATGATGTTATTTTCAATGAAAAAGTGATGTACAGTGATCAGCTCAAGAAGCTAAAGAATTTTGAGCAGGGCCATGAAGATTTGGACGAGGTGACGATCCAAAATGAGCTCATAGGAAAGAATAATCACAGACAAGAAAACACAGAGACCGATGTTGGTCAGGTAGAAACTGACGTCGGCAATACAAGAACTGATGTCAGTCAGACAGTGACTGACATCGGTCAGGAAGGAACTGACGTCAATCATGAGGAACCAATGTCGGTCAATTACAGGCCTGGAGGTGACTGAGGTTGGTCACTGTCAGAGAATTTGGGTGGACAGCGTGTTGTAAATGAGTCTTAGATGCCCATCAGGAGGTCAGAAAGGGTAAGTAAACCTCCAATTTGATATTCCCCTTCATTATTCTATTTATTTCTCACTGATGGTGGAGAACCAGAGAGTTTTGATGAAGTAATATAGGTGGAATCCAAGAATCAGTGGGAGCTAGGCATGAATGAGGAAATTGATTCCTTGAAAGAGAACCAAACATGGGATTTGGTTGAGTTGCCAGTGGGAAAGAGAACACTAAAAAATAGATGTGTCTACAGATTGAAGGAAGGAGAGAATGGACAGATGAGATATAAGGCCAGGTTGGTAGTGAAAGGATTTGCACAAAAACCAGGTATTGATTTTGGTGAAATTTTTTCTCCTGTAGTAAAAATGACTTCTATTCAGACTATATTGTCTTTAGTTGCTATTGAGGATTTGCATCTTGAGCAGCTTGATGTTAAGACAGTGTTTCTTCATGGAGATTTGGATGAAGAAATATATATGGATCAGCCAGAAGGATTTGAGGTCAAAGGTAAGGAGAAACTTGTGTGCAGATTGAAGAAAAGCGTGTATGGTCTCAAGCAAACTTCTAGACAATGGTATTTGAAATTTGACAGGTTTGTGACTAAGCATGGCTTCAGTAGATGTCAATCTGACCATTGTGTTTATTTTAAGAGATTGGATAATGGTAGATATATTATCCTATTGTTGTATGTAGATGATATGCTTGTTGCAGGTTCACACATGTAGGATATCTCTGAGCTTAAGGTGAAATTAGCTCACACATTTGCCATGAAGGATTTGGGAGCAGCAAAAAAAATCCTTGGCATGAGTATTAAGAGAGACAGGAAAAATCACAGGTTGATTTTGTCTCAAGAGGATTATGTGAACAAGGTGTTGGAGAGGTTTAATATGCAGGATGCAAAACTGGTAAGCACACCTATGGCTAGACACTTCAAGTTAAGTAAAGGACAGTGTCCTAATTTACATGATGAGGTAGAGTACATGAGTAGAGTTCCATATGCTTCCGTAGTCGAGAGCTTAATGTATGCAATGGTATGTACTAGACCAGATATTGCCCAAGCAGTGGGAGTTGTTAGTAAGTATATGGTCAATCCAGGGAAGGAACACTGGAAAGCAGTCCAGTGGATTCTCAGATTTTTGAGAGGGACTAGCAGTAGGCATTTATGCTATGGAGGGTCAAACACTTCTCTACATGGTTATGTAGATTCAGATATGGCAGGTGATTTAGATGGCAGGAGGAGCACCACAGGATATGTGTTCACTGTTAGTGGAACGATGATTAGCTAGATTTCAAAGTTGCAGAAGGTTGTTGCCTTGTCTACTACAGAGGTAGAATACATTGCAGTCACAAAGGCTAGCAAAGAGATGATATGGATGACACGGTTCATGGAAGAGTTGGGAAAGGAGAAAGAGAGTTGTAGATTATACAGTGATAGTCAAAGTGCAATTCATTTGGCTAAGAATTTAGCCTTTCATTCAAGAACCAAACATATACAGCTTAGGTACCACTTCATAAGACAAGTATTGGAGGATGGTGAGTTGAAGCTGGAAAAGATCCATACATATAAGAACCCTACTGATATGTTAACAAAGCCGGTAACAAAGGAGATGTTGAATCTTCATTCAACTTTTGTTGGTCTTCAAGATTGAGTTTGAAGATGGAAAAGCTAGAAGATGTTGTTGTACAGGTACTGGTGCAACTGTTTATCTCCAAGTGGGAGATTGTTGAGGTGTGGAGCTAAAAGCTTCACCAGATGAGCAGATGCTGAAGTTGTTGGATTTATAGTCACCGACGATGGCAAGGAGTCGACCAGTAGCTGCCAGCGTCGGTTATATATCAGCCAATGTCGGTCATGTATAGACAGGCAGGGACTGACATTGGTTACCTGTGCATCCAAAAAGTCTATTTTCATGGATGAATAGATTGTTTGCATGATTAGTTTAGCTGTTAGTTGTATGTCCGCGTTTCTATTTTTGGATGGACTATTTTGAGCCTTTGATTAGGAGGTGTATCTAATGGTTGTTAATGCATAGCTCATGATCCCTAATCTTATATAATAGGGATAGATCTTCATATTTTGCAATGATGAGAATAGTACAAGACATTTATTGTATATGTGTGTATCAATCCAGGTTGTTGGAATTGATTGAGAGAACTCTTGAGGGAAACAGATCTGTACATCTGAGAGGTGTGAGAATAAAGTGTGATTTTCTTCATTGTATTTCCTTCTGGAAGAGTTTAATACAAGTTTTTAGGGTGGTTTCTTGTATCTCTTATTCTTTGTTATTTCTGATTCTAGTTACTTATTATTCTGGTTTAATTTCGTGTTTAGTTGCGTACATAAAAGTAATCAAGTTTGTTGGTTGATCCCCAACATCAACCCACATATTTGGTGGCAACTTCTTTCACATTTGAATTGTGTGCATAGATTTCTATAAAAAGAATTATTTTTGTCTTTTTATTCATATAAGTCACTAGCCATGTCTTCTATCATGACCTGATAAATGTTTTTCTCATTGGTTCCCATTTATGGAAAATCATAGCTACTTGCAATCTGAGGCACCTTTGGATTATCGATCCAAGTCATAGTATTATGTGTCTTATGCCTTTGTGGAGGAGAGGGTTGTCATTTGGCTGAGGCCTTCCACTTTCTTTTTTTTGGCTATGACTTAGTGGCCTCGATTGGTTGATCTAATAGAAATATTACACTGGGGGGTATTATCTATAGTGGTGTGGCTTTCCTACATATGTAAGCTTTTTGTTTCTCTTCCTCAACCTTTTCCATGGCCATGTCAATGAAATATGGTAGAGAGCCAAACATTAACTTTGGTAATTCATGAATCTAAATTATGATCCCTTTTCGTAACTTGGTAACAATTGCATGTTGTCCCAAGTATTACATGATGTCATATGGGACTAGGAGATGTGTTGTGATGAGCTTTAGATTTTCCTCCCACCATTGATAGAACTTATATTGGTAAGCAAGGGTTCTCCTTTCTTATGTCTAGATCAAATTTTAAAACTATTATGCAATCTAATAATCGATGTCTAGATGCACTTATCCTTCTAGGTATTTCCATTATGTGAAACAAAGTATAAAGATAAGGAGCTAATAATAGAAAGTTTGGTGTGCAGTTGTGAAAATGTTATCAATGTTGGTGATGAGTTCTTGCACAAATAACTTAGGATAATTGAACTAATCATTGTGATGAATCATCATGTGAGTGATGTTAATGACACCTTTAGTTACTTGTTATATAGACTAAGTGGTCTACTAGAATCGGTGGGTTATGTATTCAACTAGAATGTGCACAGTTCACCTAGAATGTCTTTGATGGGTATGTTTTGGGATCCATGGGCATAGGTGTCTCTAAATTCTTGAATAATTGGAGATGCCTTTGATTTTTAAGGTGCGAGAGAGCCTCTACATGTGAGAATCCTCATTACTCTATCTATTATTGGTGTATTGATCATAATAGTCACATCTGGGGAAAGATAGATGTTATGTTCATTGTACCAGCTAAGGAACAATTGAATAACCTCACCCATATAGTTGAAAGTTGATAAGAATATCAGTCATTTGACATCTATATTATGAAACTAGTGAATCAATGTGAGAGCCAAAGGTTATGCACCTGGTATAGGGTATGGAAGGAAAAGCTTCTACTTAGTAGCTCAAACAAACTAAAATGGTTCAAGATAATGAAATTTTTTTTGTTAGAGTGCAAGACTGATGCCCATTTCTTCTTTCTATACTTTAGATAGAGATGTTATAAGCTAAGATCGCTCCATTTGATCACATGCCCTAATTTATATTTTGGTGATGAACAATATGTGAAATGTAGATCATTGACTCTCTATACTTGGGAAAATGTATCACTCTTATTTAAGCTTGGTTGTTTGAATTGTTGTAAGTGTGAAATGCAAAATTAGTGCTCAATGAGTTGCCTTTATAATTTTTGCACTGATTGATTTTCTCTTGAATGCCTTGTTGAGTTGTCTCCCTTGGACTAACTTATATTTAAGTTGGTCACTTCATATGGTGATATGGTAGATTTTAAAATTTATCAATAAATATCAATGATTATTAGCACATATGATAAGATACATTGTTATATCTATATCAATGTGTACTTAAGTAGATTGCTTGTGATGGTGAGTGATTACCGATTTGGAAGATACTTTATCCTTTAAATCCTAGATTTGCTATCAACTGCTCTTTATGACCATTACTCTATTGATATCTTTCTTGATGTTTCATTGTTGTATGTTTCCTAGACTTTTACCATTATCATACTTCTTTGATGACATCAACCACAACACACATGAATTTTTCCATTGGCCATCATCACACGCTATGAGTCTTCTCATGACTACATTTATTCTTGTGATATAAAGAGATCTTCTAATCTACACACATAGAGAGAAAAGAAAAACACCACAAAAAAATGATAGACATTAAAACCTAATCTATCTGGTACTACTCAACACCCAATCATCTACAAAAAGAGATCAATTAAGATTATTGGTGGTATGGCTTAAGCCTACAACCATTTACTCGCTCTAGTAAGATGGTTCCTTGTAGATCCCTCAAAATGATTGTTCTTTGTTGAGATATCTCATGTATAAAATAATGTCCTTTCCACTTGATATTCAATTTACCTAGGAATGCCCTGACCTGAATAGCATACAATAATACTTGTTATTCCTCCTAAAATTACTTACATCACATGTTTTTATCATGCCAAGATTTGACTTTTCTTGTATATTTCCTATGTCAATACACTTTACACCTCTATTCATCCATTTGATTTAAATATAAAAGCTTGTTTGTGAGAGATTTAATATCATCCAGTCACATAATAAGTGTAATTTTTAGGCTTCGTACCAAGTACTCCATAGGCATGACTGCTTCCAACCCATACACCAACTGAAATGGACAAAAACGTGTAGCTCACTTGTAGTGAGTTATGTAAGCACATAGGATCATAGGAATATGATCCTCCCAATCATCCCTTTTCACATCATATATTTTGGTTAACATTTTTCCCAATATTTTATTAGAAACCTTAGCATTTCCATTAGTCTGAGGATGGTATGAAGTGCTCTTATGATGTGAAATCTTAAATTCTTCAATGAGTGTTTTGATAGTCTTATTCAAAAAAGTGTTCCTCGGTCACTTACTAGCTTAATGGGACAACCAAATTATGTGATAATGTTTTCATATAGGAATTTCATAGCATACTTATCACTACAATTAGTTGTCATAACAACTTCCACCCATTTAGTAAAATAATTAGTCATAGTAATAATATGTCTAGCCTAGTTGTACTTACTTTGTGGATTAATAAGACCCACAAATGAATTCCCTATTTTTCAAAAGGTTGTTCAACAAGTAAGGGTTATAATGGCATTTCATCCCTCTAATTGGGCTTTCACATTCACTGACATACATCACAGTGCTAAGCTACTATGTGTGCATATTGAAATAAATTTGGCCACCAAAGCCCACTAATTAAAAGTTTTCTCATAGTGGCTTCCCCTGTAAAATGGCCTCCTGTGACCCCTTGATGTGCTTCATGCAATAGTTTAGGGCATTCATGTTCTAAAACCACCCTGCACAGAACTTCATCCTTCCCCAAGTGATACAAAAACCCATTTATGATGTTGTATGGTAAGTCTCTAGTCATGAACTGCTTCTTGTCCCATTTTTGGTAGTGTACAAGAAAAACTCTTTGTTCCAAGAAATTAGTAATTTATTCAAAAAAATTAGGTATTGTATATACATGAAATATATGAGCATCTAGATAATCCTCGTATAGTTATTTTGGCTCTTCCCCATTTGTAATTAGATTAAGATGATCTAGGCCTACATTCTCTCTTCTCAATTTGACATTAACTTTGAATTAGAACTCTTAAAACAACATCAACCATCTATATATTCATCCTCTCAGGATTTACTTAATAACCAAGTATCGTAGATCTTGATGATACATAAAGACTTCAAATGGGGTTGCAATAATATAGTGCCTAAACTTCTAAATTGAAAACACTATCATCAATACTTCTCTTTCAATTTTCATATAATTATTTTCATTAATAGATAACTTTCTACTTGTGAGGTGGATAGGGTGATCCAATCCACCATCTCCTAAATCTATGAGCACAACCTAACTGTGATACTTGAGGCATAAAAATTCATATGGAACAACTTATTCCAATCCATAAAAACTAATATTGGCATAGTGACCAATCTGTGTTTGATCTCTATAAATGTTGCTTCACATTTTGATGTCTATACAAATTATGTACCTTTATGCAACAAATATTTAAGCAAAGAAGAAATAGTTGTGTACCCTTTAATAAACATGTGATAATATCATGTGTCTAAAAAAATATCACACTTTGATATAATTGACTAGTGGTGACATGCTAATAATAACCATGATATTATTTTGATCCACTATAATTTCTTCATCTCATGTAACATGGCCAATAAAACCCCAAAAGGTGTGAAAACGAGACACTTTTTAAGATTCAAGGTGATGCACAGAGCTCTACATCATTCTAACATCAATCACATCTTAGATAAATGATTCTTAAATAAAGATAAAATATCCCAATCATCCAAGTACACTTCTATAAATTCATGAATGAAATATTTAAATGTAATCACCACACCTCTAGAGAAAATAGCTAGTGTGTTCTTGATCCCAAAAGGCATAACTTTGTATGCAAATATCTCCACTCATTAGCAAAATTAGTATTAGCTATGTCCTCCTTTGAGACCAATATTTGATGATAACCACTAAACCCATCCATGAAATAATACACCTTATGTCTTTTGACTACCTCTAATACTTCTTCTATAAATGGGATAGGACATGGATCATTTACACATGCATCATTCAAAATGTGGTAGTCATCAAATAATCTAATTTCTCCTATTTTCTTATATTTCACTACTATAGGACTTACCCAGACTGCCTTTTCCACTGGGTAAATTACTCTTGCATATTGCATCCTATTCAGCTTAGCCTTAACTTTAAGTTTCATATGAGGATTTATCTTATATGGTCGCTTATTGATTGGTTGTGCACATTCTTTTAGTTAAATATGCATTTCTCCTAATGATGGATCTACCCCTCAAACTTATAAAAATTTGGTAGGGAAGACATCCTGGTAATCTCTTTGAAGTTGCATGGCTTCTAAGATTTCTGTTGTGGTCCATTAGTCCCCAATGTGCATCAATTTGGGAATCTCCTTACTTCCAATATTCTCGACATACTTCCTAAGTGGTTCTTGATAGATGTCTTATTTTTGTTCAAAAATCAAAGCTTGTATCATTATCTATCTTTCCATTTTTTGAATCTTGATATTTCATAGCTATTCCTCAGTACATTTTGTGAATGGATCTTTGAGTGACTCAACATCCCATTTTGGTTCAAATAAATCAGCCATATCTATATCTCCATCACTATCAAAAGCTTATGTTTCTTCCTCCTCATCATTTATTTTGTGATATGGTTGCACAATATACTACTCTATCATCTTGATAGCTTTGTAAATTTGTAGAGTTATGTTCATATCATGGGCTGCATTTTGTTGTGAAGAAGACACATTGGTGGTGCTTAGGTTCTCTGCATACTCGTGACTTAGAATTTTTTTTATTTTGAGAAATGCATTATGTACCAAAGGATTATCATCCTCAAACACAAATTTTTGTATGAAATCACTCTACACCTCTTCCCAATGATTTGTTTCCCTCATGTGCTCTTGATGCATATACCAAGTTGATGGTAGGGGAGCTAGCGTATAGTAGAAAACATGAACCCAATATTTTGAGGCCATGCTTTCTATAGTTCATACTTCAACACAATTATGTATGTGTAATTTAGGGCATTAACCTTATTGAAATAAAGGCTAATTACTTCTAACTATTTTTGGTAGCTGAGACCTATTGATCATCAGTTCACAAGTATCATCCCAAGAAAGTTTATCATCCCTATGGATTTCCCACCATGTTACAGCAACCCCTTTCAAATCATAACTCAAATCACTCACCCTCTAAATAATTGTTGGCACATAGACTTGTAATCATAGAATAAATTAATTTATATCCTCCATTGTAAAGTATTGAGGTAATTGTCATTCATTTTCAAAGACCATTCTCATAGGTTGAAACTCATGATCTCCTGAAGCCCAATTTAGTATATGTGTGTTTGAATCCCCACTTACAAAATAAGATATTTCCCATAGTAAAGTACCTTATTTAGTGGGATCTATATAATCATTTTCATGAGTATCTTCTTGATACAAAAACTCTATTTCAAAATGAGTAGGAGATTTCATAGACATAGACTTACAATCTTTCATCTCAAATTAAGGAATCAACAACTAACTGAACACTGGTTCAGACTTCAAAAGGTCAAAAGTCTTGATTTACTCTGTAGTAAAGATTGTAACTAAGGTTTAGCATTTCCATAAAGAAAATTACATTTAGTTTCTCATAGAGCTTTTGGATTCTCCTAAGTATTCACCTTCATCTAGTTATTTTCTTGACAAATGTAAGGAGAATCAGGTTCTATTGGGATGATGTATGTTTTATGTGCCTTGTTCAATGGAATTACTATTATTTTATCCCTTTGATGAGCTTCTAGTTGACTTTTCATAGTGTTAATAGTCATTTGAACATCATATGCCCATTTCTTCCCAATCGCTATAAAAATTGTGTCTCAATTGTCGTCATATCAATGACCTCTAATCCACCTCATAAACTCAGATATGTGACTTTGATCTCAACATATTCTAAATGACTAATAGGTCTAGCTTTCCCATAGGAAGCTAGGTTGAGAGTTATTGGACTATATTTTAGTATTGGTCGACCAATAGCTTCCCACATAGACCTTGGTATCATGTTGACCATGCTTCCAAAATCAAAAATAGCATTTGGTATCTCATATCCTATGATTTCAATATCCATTCATGCATCCACATCCCAAGGATGTTTATTTTTTACATACCATACTATCTTCTTTATTTTTTGTTGCCCACATTGTGCACATTTTAATAGATTTGTGATATTTTGAGAGATTTCTTCATTATGTAGTGTGCTTAATAGTTTGAGTAAGTCTGTTAAGGTAGTCCTAACTTTATCTTGTCACATTATATGCACAATTTGACCATACATTTATGCATCTACAACCACAACATCTCATTCAGTGTTTTTTGATGTTATATATTTTTCAGAACCTATGCAGCCTTATACATCAATCCCTTTTCAATAGCTGGATTTGGGTATATATCCTACTTGACCTTCTGAATTCCTTGATCTTGTGGTATTTCAAGAGTAGGTAATCCTTGATTTGCATGTTTATGTTTAGTGACATCTTTCATAAATGCATCCTCCCTAGGTGACGAATTGACCATATTGACATTTCACATAGCCTTTTCTTTTCTCTATTTTTCTAATACTAGACAATCTTTTGTATCATGTTGATCTGACACTCTAAAATATGTAAAATAGGATTGCCTCTATAGACTCATTGGTAAATTTCATTTCACATGATTATACTCTCCACATGAATAACATTGAAATGGAGGTCATTGGTAATTTATTCCTCATTTGCCTTGATAACCACCCTAATATCCACCCCTATAACCTTCTTTGTAGCCACCTTGATGTTGTGATGTATTCCAATTTTTTTGTTGTTAAGTACTATCATATCCCCCATAATATTTTTGAGAAACTAGCTGAGTCCAACTGAACTACTATTGTTGAGTCATTGTAGGATTCCAAGGCATTGTATATTGATATTACAGTGATGTTGGTGTCCAACCTAGTGAATGAGGAGTCCATCTAGCTAGACCTTGAGGTTATTATTATGGTGAGCTCATAGTCCATAGTATACTTATTTTGTACACACCAATCATATCAACCTCTGGTATTGGTATCACTTACTTCACTATGGACACCTATTGCATGATGATTATGAAAACATTGTTTGTAATATCTGATTTTAACCTTGTAAAGCTCTATAACTTTTCTCATCATGGTTTGGGGATTTATATAAATTGCAATACTAGTTATGTGGATTCTTTACATATTTTTATAAGAGATGACACTTTGATGTTGCATGTCCTACTACTTTGCATATCTCGCATAATTTTGTGTTAACTTTAAGGCAATCATTATGATGATGCCCTTCCTTGCCACATTTCATGCACCATAGTCCTAACTTGGGTTTATCTTCCTCATGATATTGTTTCATTCTTTTCATGAAGGCTTGTAAGGTGTCTTCGATCTTAGAATTGGATGTTAAAGCTTCTCTATAGTCTTCAATTTGTTCCACTTTAATAGCATTTGCTTTAGTTTCAAATTGGGTTTGAGCTATTGCCAACTAGATTCTTATTTGTAATACTTTTATAAATTGTATAGCTTTATCCTTGTCCTAAAGAGTAAACTCAACCCTATTTATGACATCTAAAAATTTATGAGCATAGTCACATACTATCTCTCCTAGCCTTTGTCAGATTTTTTTTACATCTTGGATGGTCTAACTTATGCATTTACTAATTATAAACTCTGTGATAAGCCATTTTTTCACATATTTAGAGAATCCTAATTAATATCTATTCGATATATAAATTATAAAACTATTTCATTCAGTGTCCCAATCAATTCACACTTTGTTATTATTTTTTATTAACACCTTTGGCCTACCATTTCATTTGATAGGTACGCAAATACTTTTCAGGGTTAGCAGACCCATCATACAGTGTCAGATTTATAAAAGTTACCAAATTAGCCATATTTAGATTACAAGCCAATATTTTCAAAATTTGTTGTGCAACTATAGTAATTAGTAGCTATGATCTTTGCATTACTATTTATGGGTTTAAAGGATATACCTATGAACTTCTTGTCTGATACAAACCTTGATTTCCTATGTTTTTTATTTATTGTTGTTCACTTGTAATTAAACCTATAGATTTCAAAGATTCATGAATCAATGTTATCTTAATTTTTGTTACCCATTTGTGAACATGTTCTAAAAATGGCTCATCTTAACTATTTCCTTCTTGACCCTCTTGTAGGAAATTACTTATGATATAAGAAATATTGGGCTGGGGGATGTGTACTTTTCTAGTGAATGATATTTATCTATAATATCTTCTCTCTCAAGACTTGAACCAACAACTTTATCATGTCTCTCCACTTACTAATTCATTTTCTTCTTCCTATAATACCCTTTATTATAGCTATGAATTACAATTAACTACTAGTTATTCTACTTATACACTATTTTCATTCTCATCTTCGCACATCTCATCCATTTATTGCTCTTCTTCCCTCTCTTATATTTACTAACATTGATCCACATCTTTCATCTCATCTCTTTTCATCCTTCTCTCATCATTCCTTTCTTCGCTCTCATCATTATTTCCTACTCGCTCTTATGCTACTTTATTGCTAATCCTACTATTTGTAGTTACCTGAGTACCTTTCTACTTATTCCATTTATTTTATTGTTGTAGTTCCCATTTTGAACCTAGACTCTTCTTTTGATTATTTTTCTCTTAGGTTTTCATTCTAGATTTACGTCCAAGCTCTATCTTCTCATCTACTCATCATTCACTATCCAATTGCATCCCCATAACTACCAAAGCAACTACTCTATATTGGCTGGAGTAGGCACCATGGACTTTTTCACAACCAACATTTTCACAAGAGTAGGTATTCATTGCAAAAAAATTACTCAAATTTTTTTGATAAATAAATATTTTACAACTTCAAAAGATATATATCCCTTTACTATAAATTTAGTTATGTATCCATCAAGAAGGGTAACAAATCAATGGTTTATTACTCGCGTCCAATTAATTTCTAGCCTTTGCAATCAATATACCTTCTCTTCAATCCAATTTATATTTTTTATCATCTTGGTTCGAAAACAGTAATACTCCATTCATGTTAACCAATTAGATAATAACCCAGGAAACTTGCACCAAAAGATTTCATATGTTTCACCATAAATGTGTTCTTAAATAATTTATTAAACCTTAAAACCAAACCTCTTTGAGTCTTCCTCTACAAAATTATATGTTCTTTGGTCCATCCATATTTCTATATCCCTATGTCCTGGTAACCATCTTAACATATCTTTCTCCAAAGAAGTTCCAAGCTCACCACACCATTATTATCATAGGTTCCTAATATAACATCAGAACATGCTAAGGAGGAGGATAGTTGTGCGATAAACTCATAGTCACAGGCTAAATTACCAAGTAATTTGAAGGAAAAGAACAAATGAAAGATTTATGGTAAATTTGTATCCTACAATATCATGCCAATGAAAGGCAATAATAATTTAAACTACAGTCAGAGCATTCAAAATAATTGAGAAAGAAAATAACCAAAACTATACGCAGTGAATCATATGCAAGGAACAAATAAAGAAACCATATAGGTAACCATAACCAGTAAATCTATATTTAACTCTTCTAAATAAGGAACTCATTCTTCTTACAAACAATAGCATATATAGACACTTACATGACTTTCTAGCTTCTATCTGAGCTTGGTGCCAAAAGGAGTCTCTTTGTCTTCTAACCTATTACAACTTCTTGAGGAAAGGACAAAATAAACTAACTTGTGACAATATAAGTGTGTTAAGAATAGATGGAAAATAATTACACTTCGTAGTTTTAAAATCCTTGTTCTTCTATTAACAAAGAGTAAAATGGTTGGAGAGAGATAGTTGGATAAAAAGTTATTTTCATCTATCAAATTAGTTAAATGAAACAAATACTAAATACGCAAGTTAAATACTTCCGAAGAGAAAATCATAAGAAAAAAATAGAAAATCACAAAAAGAAGCTAATAAATAATAAAGAACCCTCTTAACTGAAAAAAATGGGAGACATAAAGAGTAGATGAAATGCTAAAAAATATTCCAATAATCCTATCAAAAAATGAGGATAAATTATTAATGCAAAAAGCGGATCTATAAGAAGTAAGAAAAGCAATTGCAAGCTAGGCATGTAAAAGACACTAGGTCCAGATGGATCATTCAAACAAGATACTTCCAAAAAATTGGCATATTATGAGTTTGGAGGTAACAGAAGCAATGAAAGAATTTGAAAATTAAAAATTAGTTTTGAAATAAAGGAATAATACTTTCTTAGCATGGATACCAAAAAAAAGAGGTTGTGGATCCTTTAATGCTTTTAGAGATTCTATGAAAGTTATGGCAAATAAATTGCAAAACATATTAAATGAGATCATTTAAAAATATATTTATTTTATGGTAGGAATATAGATCTTATTAGCTCATGAAATTATTCATGAAATCCTTTTAAATCTTTACTAGCATTGTACTTAGTTGACTTTATCATATGATTTTGTGCTAAGGAGATTTTCAAATTTTTGACCCTGCATCCTACATTTGGGCTCTAACCAATTCATTGTTTTAACAATAATCCTTTTAAATATTTTATTGCAATGTGCTTAGTTAACTTTATAATATCACATTACATGAGTGTTAAAGAGATTTCCACCTACTTATATCTTTGAATCCTACATGTAGGCTTTGACCAATTCATATTTTAAGCAAGGATGAATAGTTTTGACCCAAGGACAGGGTCCCCAAAGAAATTTTATAGATTCCATGAGTTCAAATATGAAATGACCACTTCTAGGAGCCCAAAAATCCCAAAAAACAATGTTTATTAACTAGTGATCAAAGCCTACTATATGAAAAATGTATGAATCAAACACAAAGGTAGGATTCATCCAAACATTATCAATGAGAAATTTGTGTGATATTATATAATACATTGATTCCCATATCATCATTATTCAAGATAAAATTTTCAATGTTAGGTTTGACATTCCATGAAGCCATATCAAAGTCAAATTTGCCTAAATCTATCACTGGTTGGTTACCATAAGATGATTTTGAAATAATGTTAAGGAATGATCAACTCTTTTTGGAGGGAGATAATATATAGGGGTGTCATATCTATAAATAGGTAAGGTGTCTTGATATAATTAGTGAAAGGTCATATATATATATATATATATATATATATATATATATATATATATATATCATGAACAATCTTGTTTTGAAGGGAGATAGATATATGGGGGCAAGGTTCTCATTCATGGGTAAAGTTATAGAGTGGTGGGCAAGCTTCTCATCAATCTTGCCCATAAATGAAAGATTCTACGAGCTTCTCTGAAATCTCATGGGTTCATGGGCAATTTTGTAGATTAGTGGGCAAGCTTCTATTTAAGAGATGAAAATATATAGATATGGGGTCAAGCTTGTCTCGTATAGTTAGAGGGGGGCTAGTTTTTTTTGTGAGCTTCTCTGAAAGTCTTATTTTTTCTAGGGGGGAGGTAGAGGAAAAACTTCTCATCAAGCTTGTTATATGAGCTTCTTTGTGTGTTTGGTGTGGATATCATATATAGGGGAGGACATCCTACATGGTCACCCCTATATATAGTTTCCATTGGCACTCGATCAAGAGATTGAGGGATACACTCTCCATCCTCGACCTTTAGGGGAGAGAGAAACCCCCATCCTCTATATACAGATGAATGCCCCATATATAAATAGTGGGCCATCCTCTCCTACCTAACGAAGAAGAGCCTTTCCTTTAAGTACTCCCCAAGTGTCACAAAATCCATTTATGATTGAAATACTTGACATTCCTTTTAGACAACTTCAATAAATCTAGAGTAAAATTTCTGCAATAACAATCAAATCTTAACCAAATCAAATTTGCAACGAAAAAAGAGAAACCAACTTGCTTTGGGCTCCATCAAGTTGTTAGCTTACCTAAAGCCCTTTTAGATACTTCACTACATTTTTAGAACATTATGTCAATCATTCAATGGATTTAACATGGCACTTTGATTTCCTAGATAAGAAAAATAGCTAGCTCATTGCGATGACAAAAGTAAACTTGTTATACATATAATAATTAACCCTTGGGCCTTAACCAATTTTAAAATGCCTATAAAATGAAATGACCTGTGTTGGGTTCCATAAAGAGGTTAGCATCCCTAAGGCCCTTATAGATCCACTGACCAACACTTCACTACCTCTCCAGACCCTTATATTATCATTTGACATCCCAAATGAGACACTTTCTTTTCCTACATAAGGAAAACATCTAACTCGTAGCCATCAATCTACTTCTTGAGCAGTCTTTCCATTCAAGCCCTTAACCTTTCAAGATAAATTTTATTTATTACTATGAGTATAAGGCATATCCTTCACCTATTAAGTGTTACTAAGATTTGATTATATCTTGATCTATTTATTGGCATAGCTTCCTTTCAGAAAAATTTAGTTGCAATTAAGCAACCCCATCTTTAGGTAATTATAGATGCATGATTGTTTTCTATTTGAAGTTGTTGGCAATTATAACTCCTAGAAGCATAATTTAATTGCATAAAAACCCTTGCAGAATAGTAGTGTTAACAATTTCAAAAATCACCAAAACAATGGAGACAAAGATGTATTACAAAACCACACTCGAATGCATATATTAATTTAATTCTAAAACTATTACAAAATTGATTTCAATTTCTAATCAATCACAATGACAGTTACAATTTCACTCACAAAACTTTAAATTCTAAGTTTGTTTCTACTATGCTTGTTATTTGTTACATCCCAATTCCTCATCAGAGAAACTTGCTAGGTTATCCATAGATTTCTGCAGTTAATAAATTCAGATTTGGTTATATTTTTTATCAAGCTTCAGATTTATGCTATTATGGGATAGTAGAATGTTGTTTAGTTAAATGATGATATATGATTGCTTATTATGAGTTGGATTAATGTATGCATTCATGTTTTGAGTATATTAATATATTGTTTCAGTTATATTATTACTTTATATTTATCATGAGATATGATCTAATGACTTGTGTGTTAGGAGGTGGATGCAGGAGAATTCATCCCTCTAACATACCGGAGGGAAAGCATCATTGGAGAGGGTGGTGTAGATGGAGACGTTAAAGGTCTACAGAGAGCTAGTGAAACTTTGCATATGCACACAATAGTTAGTCATTATAGAAATGCATTTAAAAATGATTACTTTTGATATTTATTTAAATTATTATTTTCTTTAATTTCTTAAGTAAGTAAATTATAGAAATAAATTCATTTATGTGCTTAGCCTAATATGTCATTAATACACATAGAGGCAAATATAATAAAGGTAAAATTAAATACGGATTATTATTTATGATTTTACCATTATATTACTAAAGTGTAAATAAATGTTAAATTAGTTTAATATGAAATTAAAATTTTGAATTAAAATATTAAAAAGTGAATTGTTTTTAAAAAAGAAAAAAGACATTGAAATTAGAAAAGAAAGAGAAAAAAATTAAAAATTTAGAAAAAACAAAAAAACAAAAAAAGAATTAGATGTCTTAAATTTAGTAAAAACAAAAAAAAATCATAAAAGGGAATTAAAACAAAAGTGAGAATTTAAAAAAAAAGAAACGAATATTAAAAAGGGAGAAAGTATTGTTTTATTTTTTTTTTTAAAGAAAAAATTTAAAACAAGGAATACGCCTATTTGTGGAGGAGGCATTAAGAAATAAATTAATCCTTTTTAGGAGGATTGTTTGTGAGAACCCAAAAAAGGGGAGGAGGTGGTCGGGGAGGGAAACGAGTAGAGGGGATGAAAGGATCATACCATTCCAAGCACTTTTACCAGGTACAAGAAGTCATTAAATTATGTGTGGAATTTAGTAAAAATTATGATTGAAATATTTATATATAGTGTGTTGTGTGTTTATTGAATATAAACAAATGGGAGTAGGAAATATTAAAATTTTTAAATACATATATATTTGTATAGCACCTTATATGAGTCAGGTCATGGTGAAATATATGTGTGTGTGTGTGTCTGTGTGTGTGTGTGTGTGTGTTCATTTCAAACTATAAAATATAGATCTAAAATGGTATATAAATCTATAGTAAAGATATATACAGATTGATATAAACATCTTATAGTAACCAGCAACTTAAACATAGGTATGAACAGCAAAGTTTATACATATAAAAAAAACTAAAAAAAAGTGTGATAAATATATGTTAAGAGCTTTTTAAAACAGCGATTCAGGATCAGAGAAATATTTTATTAACTATAGAATTACAGTGATCCATAGGTAAAATATTAAAATAAAATACAAAGCAAATTTTTCAACAAAGAGAAACGTCTCTGTTGTTCATTCCTTATATTGTAATGCCTAGGTTATATTTTAATTAAAAAAACATGTTCTATTGTTCATTCCTCATATGGGCACAAGAATCACATGTTAATTTAAGATATGTGTAGAATATATATAAATTATTGATACCTTGACATATAAATTGCTCAAGGTATAATTCGTTATCCAACTTAATTCATATATGGACTGGAAATTGTTGTTCATTTTCGAATGAAATATGTATCTTATAAATATATTAATTAATTATGTTATATGTTAATTCATTTCTAATTAAAATATAACTCATGATTTATTAGATATTGAAGTAAGAATCACATGTTAATTAATCATATTATGCTTGCTCTGCTAAGAAAATTAGATGTCTTCTTTACATCTAAATCATTGATATTGTAATGCTCGGTCATTCCTCCATAGAGCTTGATTCGTAGGAGATGAAGGCACAACTCTCTTTTCTCCTCTGCCACATCTTTTTGTACATATCTTGATGCTGGAAATACAATTACTCAAGCTTTGCATTAATCACTATGATTTAGTGTTGAGAAGATTAAAATTGGTATAAAAATTCATACTCATTAACCAATATGAATATCTAGGCAATAAATTATTAATTCTTGGGCACCCTGGATAACATTATTATTAAAAATAATAATCATTATTGAAGAAAACTATAGGTGGCAATTTTTTTATCTAGAACTCAACCTCTTTAATAGATTTTCGAATGGATATTTATAGTAGTTAAGATAATAACTATTTATAAGTATAAGGACATCTCACTTGATAATGGTTTTGTATTATAATGCCTTTTCAAATTGGCGGCTATGAGAATTTGAGATGTCGTAGGTAGAGACATTTTTCATTTCTGTTGACCCTTTATTTCACTAGAGAAATTTAGTAATTTTTGGTAAATTAAAAAAAAAAAAAAAAGATTATTACATACTATAGTGTCTTAATTTTTGAAAAATAATTTGATTATATAGCAGGGACTATATAGAAACAACATAAGTATAAAAATATTAATTAAGAGAAAATTTTAGAAGGCTAAAAGTTTGATATTGTGGTATGTCTTCTCATAGTTATGACTTAGATTGGGAACTATAATACAATATTTTTTGCCTTCATTCTTTTAACAAAGTGCTCAGATGGCAATTGGTAATTTCGATCGAATCACAAGATGAGGAGGCATAGACAGTAGGTCACATTGTGTTTTCCTTATGATATGATAACATAAGTTTAAAGTATAAATAGGATGACCATTATTTAGCTATATTCTAGATATAAGAAATATTGATATATTATATCTATGTATGAAATCTTTTGAATCCATGGCTATGATCAGTATCATATTACCTGAGCCTTTCAACGTGTAGAGATAGTTATAAAACCATTCATTTGAAAGTATACTTATATTACTAGCTAATGTAACTCTCAATGCATTGCTAAATGTTGACCTAGTGATTGGTATACTGTGGCATAGACCACGAATTCTTATTGAGAATTATTGGTTTGTGTTTTAAATAATATCATGTTATTAACTGGTATATAATATGTATAGGGGTTATATATATATATATATATATGAGTATGTTGGGAACCATGCCAACATAAAAATAAACTTCCACCAAGTGTAAGATCATGTTTGTATAAATGTAATTAAGTATATGGGACTTCTTGAATAAGACATATAAGTGAACATTATATAGTAGTTCTATATCATTTGAGTACTTACATTGGTGCTTGTATAATGAACAAGTACTTGTATATAGGAACTAAACCTATAGTTAGATAGGTATTTAAAAATGACTCATTAAGTTTATCAAATACTAGAAACTATAACGTTAAAAAATAGTCTCCTAGAAACGGGATAAGTTATTGAAATGAAAGGTCATAACGGGTTTATGAGGGTTTTATTTCTCTGTAAATAACTATTTGATTATTATTTATATTTATTTAGTATCGAATACGTGTGTATAGATGTTTGGTTATAGTAAGCACATAATGGTGCATTGTGATGCATGCTATATGTTATGTTGCTTTGGAATGTTGGTGTGCAGTTTAATCTTAGGGTATACCCAGGTGGTATAATCTTTTACTTGCCTTGTTGTTACTATGTATATAAGTCATTTAATTTTGGTTATCATAAGTTTAATTGTGCATATATGAGGTTGTGAACTATGATAGTATGGGACATCATAGAGTACTACAATATAAATATATACCCAGAGAGTACATATTGTAAATATTATATTTCAACTCATACCTACATTTGATTGTCTAGCATGTGCATGTTAATTATTCTATGAGTAACATATTTTGTAGCAATTGATAAGACTTTGTGTATGCGTGCATATAATCTTTGAGAGTGTAGCATATATTAAGATGGATAATCAGTTAGTATCTTATTATGTTTTTTGAAAATTGTGACTTACTTTGCTATACCTAGTTATATGAATGAAAGCTTATGTTGTCATATACTTAAGACTAATTTATGTGATTATTTTTGAGAAAAATAGTAGTTATGTATTAGAATACTAGACTATGGTAATATGGGTTATCATAAGTGTAGTGTGTTTGAAAATAAATTATGGTAGTTGAAATTTACAGTTATGAATATTTTACCCAAGTGGTATAGACTATAGTCATTATTTCTAGTATGATATAAAAATAATGTAAAATTCATTCATACATTTGATGGAATAAATGTATGCTTTGGTTACTCTTATGTTTAGCATCTATTTTGATTATCTTTATGGCTATGATGTAAATTAAATGAATCTTATGATTGAATTGTATTTGACCAATCTGTATTATTGATTTAGAATAAGGAGTGAGATGGACTTCACTAGATTACTAGTCTCACAATGATAGATAAATGTAGTTCGATCAAGTGATGTGTATAAATATGATTGATCTAGATCATTATCATTTATTATTTATAAAATTTTGGGTCAAATTATATATAGTGAGATACTATCATTTCATGAGTATGATTCACATGTTTGTGTGATATCTTGTAATAGAACATATTTTTATGATACACTACATGTTTAATTTAGAATCATACAACAAATGGGTACTTGCTAGTCTCTTTGTATTCTCATGTCATTACTATCTATTCATCCATGAAGGGTCATTCCCTAATGGGAGATTGTGCGGGGGATCATTGGTTCATGGTTGGTGTGAAAAAGTGCTCGGATGATGCTCTCCCTCCCCACAATAATACTACTTATCGAGATGACACTTGAGATTATGATAGATACTTGAATTCAAAAACTCTGTTATGGGGGAGCCATGTATCTTATATGTACATTATATTATATTATACTTATTGTTAAATATTGTCATGAAGAGTTGTAATTAATTATTATTGTAAATTGGTAGCAGTGATTGTAGACTTGTTTCAATTGTAGTTGAGTTAATGTAATTACTTTTTATATTCACATTATGATGTGTACTCTCATTATAGTAGAGATCAGTGATGTGTGATGTATTAAGCTTGTTATTATCACCTTGTACATTTCTTATGATCTCTATAGATTCTTGTGATGTAATCTATATTTGATATATATGTTTAAAAATTAATCATGTTTTTCTATGTCTAACTTAACAGGGTTGTTTCATGTGGTATCAAAGTTGTGGATCGAACTCTAGGACCTAATGAGTCCATTAACATTTTTGTGTCTTTTTGTTCACTAGTGTAAACTTAGTAACATGAAGTATTACACTAGTATTGTGAATTTGTGGTGCCTCAATGTAGAACCATGTTACACCATGATTAGAGTTTTAAGACTTGATAGATTCTCTGGTATGGCTTGGTGACTATTGTTAGTTTTGAGACATTCATGTAATGTGTGTGGAAACTATTGATTGTGTACCCTTAGGAGTACTTATACCCTTTTGAGCTGTTTAGGGGATTGATTTATGGAGTATTCCATTAGTGATGGTTGTATACGAGGGTTGGGTAGGAGAATATATGGCATAAATCATGAGTTATGAATAAAAGATTTCTACCATAGTTGATTACTTAGGTTGAACACTTCAAGTGTGTTACACCTTTCTTGATAATCAAGTCACCTTCACCATTTATGTTTTATGTTGTGAGTGTTTTTAAGTTTGAGATGCTTCTCACTTTATATATATATATATATATATATATATATATATATATATATATATATATATATATATATTTGAGTTTTAATTGTGTGTCTTATTTTCACTAATCCTAGGAATGAAAAATCATATGAGACCAATTTAGTTTTGGTACCACCCAGTGTGGTAGGAATTTTGTTGCAGTAGAGTGTTGTTGTTTTGGTTGAGAGTTCCTATGTGATTGGAGCTTGTTTATGGTTGGAACCTTTTATGTTATAGGGTTTAATAAGAAGTGTCATCTCTCTTAGTTAACTTAGAGGTGAATTTTTATTATCTCATTTTCTTTTGACATCATTATGATGTTGCTGAAAGGAGTCTTATTTGCATGATGTTGATTTAATATTCTCTTAAATGAGGATTGTCTCTGAATGTTATTTGATATTACTCGCTTGAAGATGGTGGGAGAATGTCTTCTACTCTCGAAGAGAAAAAAATTGTTAGATTGGATGGATACATCTTTGTGGTTAGTAATTTATCTCTTTCGGTTGAGGAAATAGATTGAGATACCATATTTATAGACTTGGTAAGTAGAAAGTGTTTTGGCAACATTGAGTTGCGGTGTTTTCCTTTACCTAGTGAAGATATGTAAGAGTTGTTGAGATGATAGTTCTCTACTTTTAACTTATTACTCTTTAATGTCACTACTTTATCTAACTTGTGATTTTAGACCACTTAAAGTGACAAACCTTGATATATATATATATATATATATATATATATATATATATATATATATATATATATATTAAATTTTGTATAAGATGATTATAATTACAATGTTATTATTCACTCTTGACTAGATTGATATTGATCTCTTTTGCTTAATGCATGTTGTTTTGACGAGAGATTTATTTATACCATTTTTCAGAAGTGAGTAGGGTATAGGATGTGTGAAACGCTTTGTCAATCTAGGGGTTGAAATAAACATTTAACTTATTGTGTGCTAGTTGAGCAAGCAAGGAGATATTGTTTATTTTAATCCCTTATAAGGTTGAAGGAACAGTGTGATTCTTACCCTATATATGTTATGTTAATTATAACATTATTTCCTCCTAATCATGAGCATAATAGAATAAATTAAGCAATGAAATATGATACTAGTATATTTAACTAGTAGTAACTTAAATACAATTACAGATTGATTTTATGATTTTTTTTTGTATGTATGATGATACATCTAGAGTCACTTAGCATATAGATTTGCTTTCAATTATATGATAGCATAAAATTATGATTCTTTGAAATATTGTGCATATTTTAAGATAATTAGGTCATGGAGAGCTAAGAGAAGAGTGGTGAATTGAAAATGTGAGTTTTAAGCAATAAGACAATATCCTATTTAACCTCACATTGACTTTATTGTTACTGAGTTGGATCTGATAAACGAACTTATCAAATTCGATATTTGATAGGTGAAACTTGTCAAATTCAATTATATGACCATACGCATATATACTATGGACGGGTATTCCATGATTTTGTATGCATTGGAAATATAATATTTTCATTTCTTATTCATCGTTATACTTATTAAAAACTCCATGGAGTAGTGACATCATTGACATGTTATACTTATTAGGAGCTATGTGGAGTAAGGATAATATTAACTTATACATATTATTCTTGCTAGGTTTCTAATTACTTTTTTTTGGAATAAAAAAACACTCTCTAAGATAGAGAGATGTGTTAAGGGTTGGAAGATTTTGTAGAACTCTTCCTGGTCATTTATTTTGACTTGTATGATGATCTTGTATGCTCTCGGGAAGTTAGTGAAACTTTCACTAAGACATGTAGGACCCTTCAAAGTAACCAAAGTGGTCAATCCTATAGTATATAGGCTTGTCTTGATGATTCTATACGATGGGGTGGTCATGACAGAATCAGTCAAAGTAATACTCGCAATCAAGTTTGCTTAATTGGAAGATGTTATTGAGTAAGGTCTTGTGGGACCAATACTTCGAGAATAGATCAACTTGAAGGAACCACAGTGAATTCTACAGGTAATTTTCAACAATTACTTGTTTAGTTTGACATTGTATATCATGTTATTATTTTGTTAATAATTTTTTTTATTGAGAACTTATTTTTGAATAAAAGTTATCAAGGATGATGACTAGCTTTAAAGGGGATGTTACATCATGATTTTTCACCAAGTAAAATTGCTAGGTTATCCATGGATATTAGCAATTAACAAATTCAGATTTAGTTATATTTCTAATTAAGCTTGAGATTTATGCCATTATGAGATAGTAAAATATTGCTTAATTAAATGATGATATATTATTGTTTACTATGAGTTGGATTAATGTATGCATTCACGTTTTGAGCATATTAATGTATTGTTTCAGTTATATTATTACTTTATGTTTATCATGAGATATGATCTAAGGACTTGCATATTGTGAGGTGGACATAGGAGAATTCATCACTCAAACATGCTAGAAGGAGAGCATCATTGGAGAGGGTGGTGTAGATGGAAACGTTGAAGATCTACAGAGGGCTGGTGAAACTCTACACATACACACAATAGTTACTCATTATAGAAATGTATTTAAAAATTATTAATTTTGATGTTTGTTTAAATTATTTTATGTGATTGCATGAGTAAATAAATTATAGAAATAAATTTATGTGTGTGTAGTCTAATGTGTCATTAATACATGTAGAGGTAAATATAATAAAGTAAAATTAAATATGAGTTATTATTTACGATTTTACCATTAAATTGCTAAAGTGTAAATAAATGTTTAATCAGTTTAATATGAAATTAAAATTTCATTTTAAAATATTAAAAAGATAATTCTTTTAAAAAGAAAAATAATAGTGAAATTAGAAAAGCAAGAAATAAATTAAAATTTTACAAAAAAAAAAGAATTAGATGTATTAATTTCATAAATACAAAAAAAAAATCATACAAAGGAATTAAAACAAAAGTGAGAATTTTAAAAGAAAGAAAAGACTATTAAAAAGAGAAAAAACATTGTTTTATTATTAAAAAAGGAAAATCTTTAAAATAAGGAATACGTCTATTTATGGAGGCATTAAGAAGGAAAATGTTCTTTTTTAAGAAGATTATTTGTGAGAACAAAAAAAAAAAAGAGGGAAGCATGTAGAGGGGATGAAAGGTTCATACTATTCCAAGCGTTTTTACCAGGTACGGGAAGTCATTAAATTCTGTGTAGAATTATGTAAAAAATATGATTGAAATATTTATATACAATGTGTTGTGTGTTTATTGAATAGAAACAAATGGGAATAGGAAATCTTAAAAATTGTGAATACATATATATTTTTACAGTGCCCTATGTGAACCAGGCATGGTGATATGTATATAAGGTTGAATATATGTATATATTTGTTCATTTCAAATTGTAAAATATAGATCTAAAATGGTATGTAAATCTGTAATAAAGATATATACAGATTGTTATATACATCTTAAAGTAACCAGGGACTTAAACATATGTATGAATAGCGAAGTTTATACATAAAAAAAAAGTGATAAATATATGTTGAGAGCTTTTAAAAACAATGATTCAGAATCAGAGAACATTTTATTAATTATAAAATTACAGCGATCCATACATAAAACATTAAAATAAAATACAAAGCAGATTTTTCAACCAAGAGAAACACCTATGTTGTTCATTCCTTATATTGTAATGCCCAGGTTATATTTTAATTAGAAAAACATGTTTTGTTATTCATTCCTCATATGGGCACGAGAATCACATGTTAATTTAAGATATGCGTGGAATATATATAAATCACTGATACCTTGACATAAATTGTTCAAGGTATAATTCGTTAGCCAACTTAATTTATATATAGATTGAAAATCGTTGTTCATACTTAAATGAAATATGTATCTTATAAATATGTTAATTAATTATCTTGTATGTTAATTCGTTTCTACTTAAAATATAACTCATGATTTATTAGATATTGAAGTAATACTCACATGTTAATTAATCATATTGCGTTGGCTCTACTGAGAAAATTAAATTTCTTCTTTACATTTAAAATCATTGATATTGTAATGCTCGGTCATTCCTCCATAGAGCTTGATTCATAAGAGCAGTATATATGGGGCCACAAATCTTTTTCTCCTCTGCGACATCTTTCTGTACATATCTTGATGTTGGAAATACAATTACTCAAACTTTGCATTAATCACTATGATTTAGTGTTGAGAATATTAGAATTGGTAAAAAAATCCATACTAACCAATGTGAATAACTAGGTTATAAATCATTAATTCTTGGGCAACCTAGATAATGTTATTATTAAATAAAAATCATTATTGAAGAATATTAGTGTAGGTTTTTATTTTTCCCTATTTATTAATTAGGAAATATCATATATTTGTGCATACATGGAGTTTTCCTACATTCGTGGGATAGGCTAGCTTATGTGGAGATTGTGTGTCATATTTGTGTCATAAGGTGTCATAAGAATGGCATAAGATACTCCTATTCCGGGAATGGGAGTTATTTCTCTATTCTTAGCACCTTGTCACCACCTTTTGAGGAGTCTATTCTTGGGGTGCTTTGACCACCATTTGTGGAGGAGTTACTTTCTAGCTCTCCTATATGTATTCTTCATTTTGGCCATTTCATGTTACTAATTCAGATTTGGTTTCTCCATTTTGTTTTGTACAATTTATCTTCTTGTTATTGTCAAATTGCTTTAGCATCTTTGTGGTGTGCACTTGTTCATCTTGTGTGATCACGTCTTCATTGCACTCGCGTTATCCGGATTCTGGCAACAACAACTCCGATAAAGAAAACTATAGGTGGCAATTTTTAGTTGGAACTCAACTCCCTTAATAGATTTTCGAATGGATATTTATAGTAGTTAGGATAATAACTATTTATAAATATAAGGACATCTCACTTGATAATGGTTTTGAGTTATAATGCATTTTCAAATTGGCGGCTATGAGAATTTGAGACGTAGGTAGAGATGTTTTCCATTTCTGTTGGCCCTTTATTTCTTTAGAGAAATTTAGTCATTTTTGGTAAATTAAAAAAAAAAAAAAAAGATTATTAAATATTCTAGCATCTTAATTTTTGAAAAAGAAATTGATTATATAGCGGGGACTATATAGAAATGACGTAAGTATAAAAATATTAATTAAGGAAAAAAATTAGAAGACTAAAAGTTTGATATTGTGGTATATCTTTTCATAGTTATGACTTAGATTGGGAACTATAATACAATATTTTTTACCTTCATTATTTTAAGAAAGTGTTCGGTTGGCAATTAGTACTTTTGATCGAGTCATGACATTGAAGAGGCACAGACATTAGGTCACATTGTGTTTTCCTTATGATAACATGAGTTTAAAGTATAAAGAGGATGACCATTATTTGGTTATATTCTGGATATAATAAATATTGATCTATTATGTCTATGTATTTAATCTTTTGAATCCATGGCTATGTTCAGTATCATATTCCCTGAGCCTTTCAGCTTGTAGAGCTAGCTATAAAACTATTTATTCAAAAGTATACTTACATTACTAGTTAATGTAACTCTCAATGCATTGTTAAATGTTGACCTAATGATTGGCATACTATGGTGTAGACAACGAATTTTTGTTGAAAATTACTGGTTTGTGTTTTGAATAATATCTTGTTGTTAACTGGTATATAATATGTACATGGGTTATATATATAGTTTATGTACATGAGTACACTAGGAACTGTGCTAACGCAAAAATAAACTTCCAACCAACTGTAAGATCATGTTTGTATAAACGTAATTAAGTATATGAGATTTCTTGAATAAGACATATAAGTGAACATTATAGTCTTTTTATATCATTCAAATACTTACATTGGTGTTTGTATGATAAACAAGTACTCGTATATACGAACTAAACCTATGGATAGATAGGTAGTTAAAATTGAGTCATTAAGTTTATTAATGATCAAAAACTATAACCTTAAGAAACAGTGTCCTAGAAACGTGATAAGTTATTGAAATGAAAGGTCATAACGGGTTTATGAGGATTATGTTTCTCTACACATGATTGTTTGATTATTAGTTATATGTATTCAGTATTGAATACTTGTGCATAGACGCTTGGTTATAACAAGCATATAATGGTGCATCATGATGTGTGTTATATGTTATGTTGCTTTGGAATGTTGGTGTGCAGTTTAATTTTAAGATATATCTGGGTGGTATAATCTTGTACTTGTCTGATTGTTATTGTTTATGTAGGTCGTTTAATTTTGGTTATTATAAATTTGATTGTGTGCATTTATGAGGTTGTGAACTATAATAATATGAGATATCATAAAGTACTATAATATAAATATATATTTGAATGATACATACTGTAAATATCATATTTAGACTCACGTCTACATTTGATTGTTTAATGTGTGCATGTTGATTATTTGGTAAGACTTTGTGTATACATGCATACAATCTTTGAAAGTGTAGTGTATACTAAGATGGATACTATGTTAGTATGTTATTGTGTTCTATGGGAACTGTGACTTCCTTTGCTATACCTAGTTATATGAATGAAAGCTATGTTTCCATATACTTAAGACTACTTTATGTGACTGTTTTTGAGAAAACTAGTAGTTATGTTTTAGAATAATAGAGTATGGTAATATAAGTTATCATAAGTGTAATATATTTGAAAATAAATTGTGGTAGTTGAAATCTACATTTATGAATTTTTTCCTTGGATGGTATACACTGTAGTCATTATTTCTAGTATGGGATAGAAATAATATAAGATTTATTCATACATTTGATAAAATAAATGTATGTTTTGGTTACTCCTATATTTAGCATCTGGTTTGATTATATTTGTGGTTATGATGTAATTTAAATGAATCTTGTGGTTGAATTGTATTTGACTAATTTGTATTACCAATTCAGAGTATGGAGTAAGATGAATTTCATTGATTTATTAGTCTCACAATGATAAATAAAGGCAGTCTGATCAAGTGATGTGTATGAATATGATTGATCTAGATCATTATCATTTATTATTTGTAAAATTTTGGGTCAAAGTATGTTTAGTGAGACATTATTATTTCATGAGTATGATTTACATATTTGTGTGATATCTTGCAATAAATCAGATTTCTATAATACACTACATGTTTAGTTTAAAATCATACAGCACACGGGTACTTGTTAGTCTCTTTGGATTTTTGTGCCATCATTATCTACTCATTTGTGAAGGGAGGGCCATTCCCTTATGGGAGATTGTGTGGGAGATCGTTAGTCTGTGATTGTTGTGAAAAAACGTTCGAATGATTATCTCCCTCTCTACAACAATACTACTTATCAAGACGACACTTGATATTGCCACATATACTTGAGTTCGAGAACTCTGCTCTGAAGGAGCCATGTATCTTATATGTACATTGTATTGTATCAAATACTTATTATTGAATATTGTCATGAAGAGTTGTAATTACTTATTATTGTAAAATTGACAGTAGTGGTTGTAGACTTGTTTCTGTTGTAACTAAGTTAATGTAATTGCTTTCTATATTCACATTATGATGTGTACTCTCATGATAATAGAGATCAATGATGTGTGATGTATTATACTTGTTATTATCACCTTGCGCACTTGTTTCTGTTGTAGTTGAGTTAATGTAATTACTTTTTATATTCACATTATGATGTGTACTCTCATGATAATAGAGATCAATGATGTGTGATATATTATACTTGTTATTATCACCTTGTGCATTTCCTATGGTCTCTGTAGATTCTTATGGTGTAATCTATATTTGATGTGTTGAAAAAAAAATCATGTTTTTCTATGTCTAATCCAAAGCGATTGTTACTCTATTTTCTATTGTTTTGTCTCTTTTTGTAAATATTTTGTATTGTGATTGTTGTCACATAAATAATCCTTTGATCTCTTGCTCTATCTCTCCCTTTACTAATTGTTGACCCTATTTTTCTCCTTTGTTTTTATTTGTCCACAACTTAAAAAACATTCTAAAACCATTATACAAGTTGTTGCTCTGTTCATGCATATATTGTACTATGTTTTAATCCTTTTGTACTTGTCACAATTTACTACCTAGCAAATCAAGGTACAAGAAAAACTCAAAAAAAATTGTTCTGATTTGTTTGTCATCACTACTGTCCAATCCAATCAGAACTCAGGAAAACTCAAAAAAATAAAATTTTGTCAAATTAATGTGTTTGGATGTATACAACTACTTGCAGAAGAGTGTATTTAGAGTTGTCAGACATTGATACGCAGAGTGAGGTCAAGATTAGCAAATTCAACACTCCCCCTTAATCTTGACCTTTTTATTCTTTACTACACTCTTTTCAACCCCTAAAATATCTTTATAACTTTTTCTTATTTGCCTATTTGCTTATGTGTTCATTCTAATCAAGTTCAGAGCTAGACTGTTGAACTCCAAAGCAAGCTTGTTGGACTCTGAAGCTAACCTGTTGGAATCCAAAGCTTCATTGATGGACTCCAGAGCTTCGTTATTGGACTTTGGAGCTTTGTTGAGGGACTCCGAACCCAGAATAAAAACTTTTAGAGCCAATGTTTTTGCATCTGACTCCTAACCTCTCTTAAATGCAAAAAACTATCTTTTGATAGAGACTTAGTAAAAATATCAGTGAGCTATTGCTCTAACTTGCAAAACTTAAGCTCTATCACCCTTTTTCAACTAATTCTCTAATAAAATGATCCTTAATTGTAATATGTTTGTTTCTACCATGGAAAATGGGATTCTTTAACAATGCAATGGAGGATATGTTGTCACAAAATATTGTTGACACCCCTTGTTGCTCCTCATGCAAATATGATATGATTATCCTAATCCATATGGTTTGACATGTTGTTGCATTTATTGCTATGTATTTTGGTCTAGTTGTTGAAAATAAAACTATGGATTATTTCTTTGAAGCTCCTAAAAATGGCTTTTGATCCAAGATGAAACACATACCCTGATGTGCTCTTCATATCATCAAGACTACTAATGCAATCACTATCTGTGTGGCCTACTAATTGAAATTCATCAACTGTTGTATACAAAACTCTATGGTTTCTCATGCCACTCACATACCTCAAGATCCTCTTCTCTACTTCCCAATATGTTTCTTTCGATGTCTCCATAAATCTAGAATGAGGCTAACTGCATACATGATATCTGGTCTAGTTGCGATCAAATATTTCAAATTTTCCATTAAACTCGTATATTGTGTGGGGTCCACATTAATGTTGCAATCTTCCTTGTGTAATTTCAAGTTTTTTCATTTAACGTAGATACTAATTTATTGTCCATCATCCTAAACATCTTTAAAATCGCATTTGCATACTTGGTTTGGCATATAAAAATGTTTTCATTCATTTATTTGATTTATATGTCAAGAAAATACTTTAACAAATTTAAATCAATCATCTCAAACTCCTTCATGACTGATTTGAACATTTCTATGGATTGATTTGTATTTCTAGTAAAAATTAGATCATCCACATATAAAACACAAATCAAAATACCTTCTTTGCTTGACTTGATGTAGAGTGTGGGCTCACTACCACTTTTGCTAGTCATTGCTTAACAAATAAGAGTCTATTCAACTGTACCATGCCCTTGCTACTTACTTAAGCCCACAAAGCTTTATTTAACCTATATACCTTGTTTTCATGCTCAAACCCTCATATCCAGGTGACTATCCCATATAAACTTCTTCTTCTAGCACTCCATTCAAGAAGGTTGACTAGACATCCATTTGATACACCTTCCATTTGTGTTGAGCAACTATAACTATGATTGTTCTCACTATTTCTAGCCTTGTTGTGGGTGCAAATGTTTTGTTGTAGTCATGTCCAGGTCTTTTTTTGTAGCGTTTCACTACTAATTTTGCCTTATGTCTCTTTATCTTGCCTTTAGAAGTGGTTTTAGTTTTATAAACCTATTTCACTCAAATGACCTCTTTTCTTGTTGGAAGTTCTACTAGTTTTTATATCTAGTTTTTTTCAATGGCATGTATTTTTTCATCCATTACTTCACACCACTTGTTGTCCTTGATTGCTTCCTCAAAGTAGATATGATCAACTAATAAAAAGAGAGCATAATTCATTGTTTCATCTTTATTTTCTTCATACCTTGATTGCTCATAGACTTCTTAGAAACTTCTTATCCTTGGTAAGTGTTGACTTGAGTTGGAAGAGGATGAGGTTGACTCATGAGTTGTTCTTTGACATTTTTGTTGGTTGTTGCCACTATATGAATCATCCCTTTGTGAAATAGGGCTCCAACTTGATGTATGGGTGGTTGTACCACATATTTTAGTTTCAAGAAAGGGTCCACTAGCCCTTGTTTGCACTTGATGCTCTTCTTATCTCTCTTTCCACACTGCATCCTCAATGAACTGAACGTCTCGATTGATTATAAGGTCCTTGGTGATAGGATTGTGCAACCTCTAAGCCTTTGATTGCTCACTATAGTCAATGAAAATACACTTCTCTCCTTTGTCATCCCATGTTGATCATCTTTGCTTGGACATATGTATATGTCACACATCCAAACACTCTAAGGTGTTCAACACTTAGTTTTAAGTTACTCCATGTTTCTTGAGAGATCATATCACTAACACTTTTAGTTGGACAAATATTTAATAAATATACTATTATTGCTACAGTCTCAACCCAAAACTCATTGGACAGTCATTTTGCCTTAAGCATGTTCCTTGCCATCTCTTGGATGGTTTGGTTCTTCCTCTCAACCACACCATTTTGTTGCAGTGTATACCTTGGTATAAATTATTTTTTGATGCCATTATACTTACAAAAATCCATAAACTCATTTGATATGTATTCTCCCCCTCTATCTGTCCTTAAAATCTTTGTGTAATGGCCATTGTGCTTCTCAACCATGGCCTTGAATTGATTGAAGGTTTCAAATGCCTCCGATTTGTTCTTCAAAAAACATACCCATGTCTTCCAGTTGAAGTCATCTATGAATGTCATGAAATACATATTCTTGGATAAGAAGGGAGTCTTCATTGAATCACACAAATCTAAATGTATTAGCTCAAGAGGAGCTCTTGTTCTCTAAGACTTACCCATGGGAAATGCACTCCTATGTTGTTTTTCTAATATGCATCATTCACATACTCTGTTTGGTTGTTCTATGAGGTGCAGCCCTCTCACCATTTGCTTCTTGTGAAGAAGGTTCACTCCACTAAAACTTAAATGCCCATTCCTTAAGTGCCAAAGAGTAGACTTATCTACTACCACGGTTTTGAATGTTGTTGCAAGTTCACATTGCACCCTTAGAGAGAACATCCTATAGGTTGTCATCTTCACTTTGCAATCTACCTATTAATGCCACTCCTATCATAAATTATACACACTCCATTTTCAAATCTCACCTTATACCACTTTTGGACAAGATGCCCAATGCTAATTAGGTTGTGCTTCAATCTGGGCACATAGTATACATCTTGAATTTATTTTTTGTCACCTTCCTTGGTGCAGAGAAAAATATTACATTTGTCCATGACTGGAACCTTTTTATTATTTCTCATATTTACCTCTGATTTGATTGACTTATCAATGTGGTTGAACATGTCTTTGTTCACACTCGTGTGATTGCTGCAACCAATATCCAAATACCATATCTCTTTACTACTTTGCTCAGTTATATTGTATGTCATAAACAAGTTTCCCATTTTCTCATTCCTATTAGGATTAGCCTCTTGTGTCTTGAAAAATTTTGAATTTTGCTTATTCAAATCATACTCTTTCTTTCTACATTCATTAGCATAGTGTCCATGCTTCTTGCAATAATAGCATTGTAAATTAGACTTGTCATATCTTTGTGTCAAACCACCTCTAGAAGTGTTGTTGCTCCTTCCTCTTCCTCTTGTATGTGACTTTTGATAGTTATGCCTTCCACCTTCTTGACTGTTACAAGCTCTTCCTCTTCCTATGTTGTTTGATTCTTTCCCCCTTCCTCTCACATTGACATTAGACTTGACAGCGTATTCATGGGAATAGGTCGCTGACCTATTTAACCTTTGTTCATGGGTTTGCAAAGAATCCATCAGCGCATCTATTTCTATTTGTCTCAAGTCCTTAGACTCAATAGCAAACACTATAAGGTCAAATCTAATTGGAAGGCTACTCAACACCATCTCAATGATTCTATGATCTTCAAGAGTATCTACATTTGTCTTGATCTAATTGACTATACTCATTGTCTTTGTGAAGAAGTCATTGATTGACTCATTCTCTCTCATTTGTAGGGTCTCTCTAATCTATAGGGTCTCAAAATCCCTTCTTAACAACTATAACTTGAAAAGCTTCACTCTATCACTATCTTGATAGGTATTTTGTAGAATGCCCCAAGCTCGTTTAGAATGGACAGCGACTGCTATCCTTGGAAAGATCGAATCAACTAGTGTCATATGAATATAGCTCAAGGCCTTGGCATCCTTTTTTCTATTCTCCTTCAACAAAAAATTTTGTGCTTGGATGAGAGCATTGAATGCTATTAGGTCTGCAACTTATGTATAACCAACTTCTACAAGCTCCCATTGACCTTGTGAGCAAAACATTGTCTTCATATTAATACACTAAACATCATAGTTCTTGCCATCAAAATTAAGAGGTTGTTGTCATGAACTACTATTGGTTGTCATATCTAACAGACCTTAAAGACCTAAGGGCTCTAAAACTAGCTCTGATCCCAGTTGTTGGAAGTTGTTGGCAGCTACAACTCCTAGAAACAGAATTTAATTGTAGAACAACAGGGTTAAGAATTCCAAAAATCACCAAAACAAGGGAGACATAGATGTACAACAAAACCACACTCAAATGCATATATTAATTTGATTCTAAAGCTACTACAAAACTGATTTCAATTTCTAATTAATCACAACTGCCGTTATACCGTTATTATAATTTCACTCACTCACAAAACTTCAAATTTAAAGTTTGCTTCTATTATGCTTGTTATTTGTTGTTGTTTTGTCTCTCTTTGTAAATATTATGTATTGTGATTGTTGTCACACAAACAGACCTGTGGTGTCGTGCTCTATCTCTCCCTCTTCTACTTGTCCTTGCTTTTCTTCTTTGTTTTCATTTGTCTACAACTCAAAAAATATTCTCAAACCATTATACAAGCTGTTGCTCTGTTCGTGCATATATTGTGCTCTATTTTTGTCCTTTTTGTACTTATCACAACTTACTGCCCAACCAATCAAGGTACAAGAAAAACTCAGAAATTTCTTTTATCTTTATTTGCTTGTCATCAACTCTTGTTCAGTCCAATCAGAACTCAAAGTAAACTCAAAAAATCAGATTTTGTCAAATTAATGTGTTTAGAAGTATACGGCTGCTTGCTGCAGAGTGTCTTCAGAGCTGTCAGTCATTGATAGGCAGGGTGAGGTCAAGATTAGCAAATTCAACATTTTTCTGCTCCGTGGATTGATCAATTAAAAACAGACTCGCAATTAAACAGTGCATTTCTTTTTGCAGGGATTTATCCGTTTCTTTCATATCACATTCTTCAATCAGGGCTCAGAGTTTTGAATTGATTGATCAACCTCTCCTCCCCGATCATTATCAGGAAGTATTTTTAACGACCTCATTACCATCCCTCCAACTCCCAAGGGCTAGAATCTTTATATTGACATCTTCATCCTCCATTACCAGATTTATCTTCGGAAGCAAGCAGTGCGTGACTAGGAGCCAATCTGGAGATTAAAAAAAGAGTAGATATTACTGTTTCCAATCCTTTTATCAGTATTTCTAAATCCTTGCAAGTCCTTGTCTGATACAAATTATTATCTAAGCCAAAAACTGTAGTAAAACCAACATCCCCAGTGAAAACCAGATCCCAAATTTCCTCGAGGCAAAAATTGCCAACCCTAAAAAAAATTTAAAAAAATAAATGAAATCGTACGGAAATCAGATTTCGGCATCTCCATCTATGCGCCATTTAACCCTAAATCACCGCTGACGATTCTACACACAGTTTCAAAGTAGCTATGAACACGTAGATTAATCTATATGCGGACAACCTTTCCTTTCAAATCGCTCAAATCCATGGCAACCATAGAGTCTTCCCCATTGGCCAGGAAGCAGCCATTGGTCTTCTTGAAAGTCGCCAAGACCATCAACAGCATCTTTGAATGATTTTGGGTGAGACCAATGCACTAAGGGATCAATCATGCAGACGATAACTATTCTCCATATTAGGGGCTGTTGATTCTTTAAGAACAAACGGATTATGCCACATATCACATAAGGAATTGCATGTGCATGAAATTCGAACATAAACTTTGAAGGGGGTAATAGCAAGACAAGTTGCACAAAGTCGGGAGGCAAAAATGGGAATTTTGCATTAGCAAGAGATACTAGGGCATAAAGGGTACCGTAAATCTCAAACATTCTCAGACACATGCAAGCACTTGCTCTTCTCCATCACAAGTCAGTGCATAGACTTAATAAGACTGTACAACTCAAGTAGAACGATATTTTCACCTCTTAGAACCCAAAATTGAAGGGACTGGGGAAAGTAATAGCAATAATAAAAGGAGAAGATTCTTAGGTACTTATATTACTGAAAACGCACAGCTTATCGATTTATCATAGGAGAGCTGAAGGTTATACTGGGATTTAAAATCTCACCTGTCTTACTTCAAACTTTTGGGTTTTCTCTACTGTTGGACATAAAATTTTGGGTTTCTGGACTTCAAGGCATAAGTGTTTCCTTCTATAAATCAGAGTGCGCATGAATTTGTGTTTTGGTAGCACGACCTACGAATTTTTGTTATAGATTCTTTATATGTTGCCATTTCGAAGCTGAATATGAGGCGATATAATATTTGAATTTCTTCATGTTTTGTTGGATGTGTGTCAAGTGATAGAGCATGTGGTTTGAATGGTGTTGTGGAGATTTTTGGGAGGCTGTCGATGAGAATTTTCGTTTATTGTTATTGTATGCTTCGTCTCTGCCCCTTTTTTTAATCTTGGCTATAATTTTTGGAATATCTTGGACCTTTCCTAACAAAAAATTATGGTTTGCCTGTTTTGAGAATATCTGCATGCTTTGTTTTTATGTAGATGAAGCTTTAGGGAACTTGGAAAAGCAAAGTGACAGGGACTCGATTGTTAAGGTAGTTTGATGTTTGTGCCATTCAATAATTGCATGTGGATTATCTATATATAAACACCTGATTATAAAGGAATTTACAGAGGTCATATTCTCATGACTAATTCTACCCTTTTCTTTGATGATTTTATGGGTTCCATGTCTGCTTTGGCTCTCATTAACACGTGGAAATTTTTGATAATAAAGTCAAATGTTTGCATGGATGGTGTGAAGTTGAGATCTGCATGTGGTGTTTTGCCCTATTCTTTCCTTCCCTGGTGAAAAAACAAGTAGAGACAGAATCAAGCTCTGGGAATGTTATGGAAAAGGAGGTACATGCCTATGATAAAGAGGTATATGCTTGCAATAAAGAGGTATATATTAGAGATTTGAGATTCATTTTGTAGAGAGGAATCATAGTAAAAGTATTTTTGGATACGATGCATATAAAGTTTTGATTTCTGATGTTCCAATTCCTATACTGGACTTATCATCAGGGAGAAGAAAGCCTGTGCTTCATTGTATATATAATTCGTTGTATGTAAATTCGATGTAAATTCGATCTCTTAGAAGTGGTCGAATGTGGAAGTCCCTGCCCTGCTACCATACATGATGGTTTTCGCTGTTGATTTTGTGGTTTGCAAGAAAATGGAGTATGGAGATCTGTATTTTTTCTGAAAAGTAAAGTCTGCCTCTATAAAACAGCAGTTTCAATGTTGATGGTTTTCTTCAAGGTGATTTCAATACAATTTTATGATTCGATTGCCTCAATAAAACAGCAGTTAAATTTTTTATTCTATAAAGTTTAAGGTTGTTCAGTCAAACTACGATGTTGTGCTTGAAAATTCAATCACATGGGCAAAGTGTTTTTGCAATTTTGTTTATGTGCGATTATGTGAAGTTGACTCAGTTGTTTATAAGGAAAGTGGTGATGCTAATAGTGCTGGTTATTGGTTTTTGAGTAGGAGGTCAGTTCTTTGGATACATGTGTGGCCAGTATGGCATGAATCTTTGAGTTGCCTGCTCTATGACATGAAACCCCACTAAGTTGCATGCTATAAACTACAAAATTCCACTATTCTAATGAAGTGGTCCCATGAGAGGGGGCTCCTAAATTTTCTTAAGGAGTACTGCAGAGTAAATGTAGGAGCATATGTAGCAAAAAGTGGTCCTATGGTTTTAAAATTTTGAGTTTATTTTCCAATTTTATAGAGGATAATATTTAAAATGATTATATTTTTATTTATAATTAATGTTTACACAAATTTCGACCACTCGTAAATTTACACTTGGTAGAATATCTTCCTAAAAAATACAAGCAGGTATGATGGAAAACTCCCAGCCCCGACTTTTTTCCACCCCCTCAAATTTTCTCCTTAAAAATTAGCCAGCTCCTTGGGAAAAGATTCTAAAATATCCTATGAAATGCCTTTTATTTTTCATGGGGCCACCAGCTCATTAAAAATAGGAGCAGCAGCTCCCTCCATGGGACCCCTGCCTAAGCATGATAAACATTTATTGAAGGCATGGTCCTTGTACTTAATTGCACATACTGTTTATTGAGTTGCCATGAAAGAAGATTCTCTCTGGTCATGAAAGAATGTTAAAAGGTAATTTGCTTTGGAACTCTGTATGCAAATTGGAAGGGTTTATGAACAGTTTTGGGTCCATCTCTTCTTGATGGGTGTCTGGACAAAACCGTTTACATTAATGCATTTTTATTTTGTGATTTCCTTGTTCTTTGCCTGGATATATGGCTTGCATGCAACATGTATGCTGCCCTGACAACGATAAACTTTGCATTTTTGTTAAAATATGTGTTCTCCCTATGAAAGGAAAGTCAAATAGTCAAGAAAGATTCTTCCAAACAAATAATTTACTTAAAGGTAGAAACTTGCTCACATAAATTGTTATGATAGAAACGGAGGAACTGTGAGATGAATAGCCATATTATGATAAAATGCGGATGTTAAGGCTACTACTAGTAGCCTAGACATTGAGCCTCAGCCAACTATGTGAAAATATCTGTTTGAACCATAGAGTTATGTACCATGATGATGCTTGTTGTTTTCATTCATCACTGGAAGTAAACATTGTTGGGCGTTCAAACTGAGGATGTGGAGGTTGATGGTGAAAGATGATAATAGATTGAGCTGTACTGTCACAAATGGAGTAAAGAATGCATTTGGATGGTCTTTGCAGTTAAACATTTTTTATGTTTTTGTGCTAGTTTTTCTAAATGATAACTACACCTTGGAGCATGCAAAAATATAGTGTTGGGTCTTTCATCTTATTGACACGGTTTAATGGGTAAAGCTTTAAGGATAAACTAGAAGCTTGCTGGTTGTCTTTTGCTTCAAAGAGAAAACTTTTTAAAAACTCGAGTAGCACGGTTTTTATCATTTATGGGAAATCTTCCACATGTTCTTTGTTCTATTTATGGTGGTAAATAACCTCCAAATTGGAAAAATACAAACCATGGTTTTTCATTCTTTCGATCCTACATTACTAGAACGCTTGTTTTTTGGTGGGGGTTGGGGGGGTGGCGAGCGGCAGCTTGGGTTGGCGGTCTCAATGTTGATCCACTCTCTTTAACCTGAAGGGACCAGAAATTGAAAATCCTATATGAAGTTCGTTCTGCATGGTTTAGGGTATTTGAAAGAAAAGAAATCTATACATCATTTTTTCTTCTTTTCTCTCAAATTTGTATGTCCAAACCACATTTCACAATATTTTTAACCTTTCGTATTTCATTTTAAGGAACGTAGCTACCTTGATTCCATCTAATCCATACGCTGAAAGGAAAATGTTATATTTGTGTAAAGAGGCAAAAATAAATTATTTCATTGGAAGCAGGGCATCCTGGAAAGATATCTGAACGAACAATGGTAGCAACTTTTAAATGGTTGATTGTATCTTTGTCTGTAAAGCCTTAAAAACTGAACAAGATTTGGCTAGCTTCAGTGGTTTTGTTTGTCCTACATGGATATGTGGAAGTCCTTTCAATAGTTTGATGCTGCTAAGCTATTAGTAACCATTAGTACCTTGATGCTTTTAAATGCTTTTTTCAGTTACAATATAGGTATAGTTTTATCTGCAGAAACACCTGTGACAGACATGCACCTTTCTTGCTTTATTCTGCCAAAGCTTGAGTGTTTTGTTTCTTGTTTATCATATGGTAGCTCAGTTGTGGCAAACGTTAAATATTTTTTGGTCCATATGGAATTGAGGTGGCCTTTATATGAAATGGTGATGGCCCGGTATTTAATCTTCCTACATTTTGTTTTAAATTCTCTTTGTTGAAATATGACCACAAGTGCTCTTCATGGATTGCATTGTAGCACTGTTACATTTTGTTTTAAAATGACCACAAAAGTGCTCTTCATGGATTGTACTGTTGCCCCTTAAAAGGCATACGAGTAAGAGTGTTTCAATTAGGTAAGGCTAAAGGGATTCAAGTTTCTACAGAAAGGTGACTGTCACATTGACCTGGTTGAGTGCTGATTTATGTTTGAATATTACCTTGACACAATTATACGAGAACTTGAAATAAAACTTGGATGGATCCCCTAAGGGCAGGCCTACATCCAAGTTACTGATTACTAGTTCTAGGTTGAAATATCAACTTAACTTATTACTTAGATCAGAATTATTCATGTAATTGTAACGTCATAACTTCATATTTTTAATTGTGGTTTGAAAGGCAATTGTTAATTTGATAACTAAGAATGAACTTTCGCAAATAAATCTAGGCAAGAGGAAATGGTGGAAAGAGTTACCAAGAGCCAAGGAGCCATTAACTCTGTGCTTTTTTGAATTCATACTTTTTCCCTCCTCTTACTTTAAACAGACAATCATTTTGAGCTTGGTTACAAGAAGTTGCGACCTAGAAGTGTCGCATGAGGATGATAAACTCTTATGCTAAGTGGAGGAAAACTTTGTTTATTTGTTTACCTATATGAGCTTTATATTGTTGTGATGACTCACTAGTTAACACATGCATGTACTTCTCAGCAGATTTGTACGCAAATTTGAGGTGTTTGAGCCCTTAAGGAGCTGACTATTATCTAGGAGTTCCTCAGGGGCAAGCATCCTTTATATTTCTGAAAAGTAAGGCATTATCACATTTATCTTATACATCTATGATATACAATCTCAAGTGTCTCGTAGATATTTTCAGTGATCTGCCACCAGCATCGATACTATATGTTTTGTCCTTGTTTTAATTAAGGAACTAAAGTTAAGTTTTGGCATCCATTCTGGAGCTTGTTTTTAGGAATCATCTTTTCTATGCAATTTAACTCTTTACTTGATCTTATTTACTTTTCCTATTTTTCAAAAGGATGGCATTGTCACATGTATCTTATACATCTATGATGGTACAATTTCAGGTGTCTCATAGATATTTTCAGTGATCTGCCACAAGCATTGATGCTAAATGTTCTGTCCATGTTTTAATTAAGGAACTAAAGTTGAGTTTTGGCATCCGTTCTTGAGCTTGTTTTTTAGAATCATCCTTCTGTGTGCAATTAACACTTGACTTGATCTTATTTACTTTTCCTTTCTATTACTGATTGAACAATTAAAGCTTATATACATTTGTATAAAAGCTTTGATTGATCAATTGCATTTTATTGTTGCAACAGATGTATACATTGTAAAATATTTTCTCGTCTCTTTCTTTTGTTTATAGTTTAAAACATAAACAAAACACAAAACGAGGTCATTCAACTGTCTGATAAGCTTTGAACTTTCCTTCCATAAACCATGGAAGTGTTGAAAGATGTACAACAATCATTTTTTTGTCATAAAAAAATTCTCAATAGACTAATGTGGAAAACAAAAGAAAGCAATGGGCTTGAGACAAGTCGAAAACTCAAGTCTTCTAAAACCTATTATTAGAATACCCTATTCCCAAAGCATGTATGTCCAATCAATTGCTTCACAACAATCAGAACACATTCATCCTCCCCAAGTTGCAACTAGCAATCCCTTATAACATTCAGGGGTGCAAGCTCCATGAAAAATTGAACACAAAAAGACCATTATTCACAGATTTTATACAAAAATTAGCATCACTAAGTTTACATTATATTATTTTGCATTGTTGTGACTCCTACATAAAATGAAAAAGATTATAACATTTTATCAATCTAAAAGGATGTTTCCCAGGCTATCTTCTTGCAAAAAGGTGTTCCATGACATGCATAGTGGAAAAGTAGAGACTCAAGACTTAATTTTCTTCACAGATGAATTTTTGTTGCTAAGTTCTCCATGTGCTTATATAGCATTGGCTGTACGCCACAAAAGTTATTGGAAGCAAATGAGGACAAAACCAATTAGACCAAAGTTCCATATGGTGATAATGGGATTAGAAACCATTGAAAAAGATAGTGCTTGATAAGAAATGTTTTACCTTTTAGTTGCTTCCTTGAGGTGATATTTGATGATGAAATGTAGGCGCATTGATTTCCATGAAGGTCAATGTTGGATAGACTCATTACTTCCCTAAACAACCGTTCCTCTCTGGCCCATTCGTACATAGTGAGGGACTACTTGTAAAAGAATTGGTTCTGAATAACTTCAAAACATTATAAACTTGGAGGCAATACTTCAAGAAGTCTTTTATTTTTTCGCTTGTGAGAGATATGCATGGGCCATGAGACAACTGGAAATTTGAGCATTGATTTTATGCATGCTCAAGCATGTAAACATCTAATTGGCTTAAGTTGAAATCTTATTCTAGCTGAAAAAAAAAGTTTAATTTACTTGCTCTCTCCATCATGCTCAAATCCCTCTAATACAATAAGGCAACCCATAATTCCAGAGGCCGTGACCTTTACCCATATTAACAAATCTTAAAAATTGGTCCGAGCATAACCCACACTATCGTTAACTTCACCCAATTTACCAAACAAAAAAACATCCATCAAAAAAATCGAAGCAAATTTAATCCAAACAAATCCTCATCACATCGTACTTACATTATATTGTGAATAGACTTGACAGCTACAAACGAAGAGCACTAAAAAATTACAGAAAGGCTGCATACAATTACTCCAAATGTCTTTGATGTACAAGTTGTAAGCAGCGATAAATACAAATAGATTGGGCATACCCATACGATGACGTTTCATTTAGAGGGAAAGGCCCGATTCTTCGTCTTCGTCAAGAGTTGTAGTGTAGATAAAGTAGAGACTCCAGATAAGAGTGAACACCCCTACTAAAATCCATCCAAGAGTGTTGTTGCTCAATCCTAAACTAAGTCCTGTTCCTTCAGTAGTCAATCTCTCGTCCACCAGTGCAAGTGCGGGGCTTGAAATACCCACACTCATAAGTGCAGCACTCAGACCGAAGCACCCATTGCTCACAACATTCGTCTTCTCCTCCTTAACCGCCTTGTTTACAGAGCAGGTGATTTTTGGCATTTTAAGGGCCGGCAGACCTGTTAACATATATGTATGTGCATCAAAAATCGAAAACAGATTGAACCCGTTAATTTTTAGGCAAGAATAAGACAACCCAACCAGCGAATATTTGCAGTTACGTAAAATGTAAACTCACCCACAACAGCAGATGGAGAGGAGAGCCTGACCGTGGAGCCAGCGAGGGACTTCTGAAGCAGCGCTGCAGATACAGAGGTTGCAGTCAAAGCAGAAGCCATTCTGATGATGAGATTAGAGGATTCCTACACTGAAATGCCTAATACCAGAGAAGGATTACTAGGTATTTGTGAGGAAGCTATTCTTCCATGAGTGGATAGGGCTAGATATCTAATTCTGTCCAATAGAAGGCATGCACTTGGCCTAAAATCAATCCAGTAAAATTTCTGGGGCGAGGATAACGAATAGGACCGCTTCTCCCATAACGACTCTTCATTGGTAAAACAGTTTTCTTTTGCAGTGATAGATAAATATATATTGGGATATCAAAAGGGGTTTTCTTGAATAGATATCCCTACCTTTAATTGTTTGATATTATGATAAGAGGTAATTTGATGATGAGGATGAGTGAGAATGTATTGAAGTCATATATTTACTATTAGAACATTTTAGTAAGATTATTATTAATAAAATGATAATTTATAAAAAGTTATATAGTAAGGTATTTAATTAATATGTACAATTTAAATTTTTTGTTGGAGGAAAATATGATAATAAAATAATCAAGATCAAGTATTAATATTGGTCAATTTATGATGAGAAAACAACACTACAATAATTATAATATGTATATTGAAGAAATTATGCACATGATGGTATACTAGAAGGAGGAGGCAGAGGATTATTTATAGGTGGCAGAGCGTTCCAAGATGAAGGCTCTTCTGAGGGAGGATCTGGAGCCACCCAATCATCCATGGGGCTTGGAGAAGACAAAGAAACAGTTTTGTCCCACCTAGCAGGGAGGCTGCACCACAAAACCAGAAGTGTTGAAGCTAGCGGTCGACCCTAACTGATAAGGACCAACATCAAATTTCTCATGCAGTAGTAGTGGACTCCATCCCTCCCATTGAGGGGGAGGGGAGAACTGGATGCGGCTCCGAGATCGACTCTATCAACGTTTGGGCAGTGGAGGTGGTGAGCCCTCTAGTGAACAATACGAGGAGACATTGCTTATGATATAGGGAACACTCCCCCAATGATCAAGTAACTTTTGCAAATGCCTGACCTTCATGGCAACTTTCTCTGCTTGGACTTGAATCTGCATTCAAGTCAAAGATAAGACTAATACCTTGTCGTTAATAAAGAATTGACAAAATGATTCTTCATTGTTAAATAAAGTAAAATTTATAGCTTTCCATAATTTAAAAAAATAATAGCTCTTGTTGGGTGAATATTTTGTCACCAGCTGACTGACGGCAAAATAGGTGCATCAACCACAGCATAAGGAGATTTGTACAACAAAACGGATGTGGTGACCACAGCCAGATTGAGACAAATCTCTCCTCTCAGCAAAGAGAGGTTCCCTATATATATATATATATATATATATATATATATATATATATATATATATAGACACGGGTGAAATCATACCATCCATCTCTCTTTTTTCAGAGATAATGTTCACTAAACAGGGGAGAATTCTTAGGTAATTGCTGAAGGCATTTCTCTTCTTTCAAAAATGATGTTCAGAAAACCAGAGGAAGACTTCCTAAGTAGTAATTGTAACCACAAGAAACCCACGAAAGCACAAAGTCTTTCGTTGCTTCTCTCACTGATTAGGATGGACACCGTAGGATTAAGCGCAGCCCAAAGTCTCCACCTAAAACTACAACAGAGTAAAAGATTACGAAGGATAAAGAGAGCTCAAAGTCTCTCTAGTATCTTTTACACAAAACACAAACTGAAGACAATTATGGTAGCACAAAGTCTCCCACAGTTGGCTTCAGGACATCTTCCAGCTTATTTCCACTTGTTCTGCTTGTTTGACTAAATGGACAAGACTGTATTTAAGAAAAAGACATAAGAATAATTTCTTAAATGACACAAGCTATTTCAACACAAAGTTTGAAATGTCACTTGTTTTTTCATTCACTTAACAAAATATGATTAACAGTCTGAGCTCAAAGTCTCAGGATTGCCTTTCAGTTTGGGCAGAGCTTCACTTTTGATAACTGAGAGATCTCTGTTATACAAAATAGGAGATTACAATATATAGCATTACAATTCAGCTTGGGTGCTTGTTTTCATGAAAACAGCCCATGCTGAATTAAATGCATTGAATATTTGTGAAAGGGCCATGCTGGAAGAGGTCATCGGCCTTGACTTTGGCGTTCTAAATCATCTCAAATGTCTCCTCCTAAGCATGGGTTGTATGGTCTTCTTTATGACGCTTACACGGTTGTCCATTCGCTTTTACTTAATTAAGAAAAACATGCTGCGCCATTGAATATTTTATATTCTTTGATGTCCACTTGGTGGACTGTCCCACCTACTGGAAATAACTCTCTTGCAGATATTTTTGGATTTCTTGTAGTTGCTCTCTCTTTCCTTGCCATGTTTTGTCTCTTCCTGGCGATTTGAGCTCTCGGGGCTATCTTCTCACTTCCTCCATTCACTTCTTCGGCTCCTTTCTGGGCTGGTTGCTAAGTTTGTTCTCAGATCTTTTAAAAATCAACGGTTATTCCATCACCCTAAAATTGACGTCCATGGGGACGTCGCTAATCCCTTTGAACCTTGAACCTTGAACTCTTTTGGTTCAAAAGTTCAATGGTTCAAAGGTTCAATGTTTTGTGAAGGGTCGCATTCGCTCTCTTTTTCTTCTTCGGTTGAACCATTTGGTTGAACCATTCCTTTTTCTCCATTCGCTCGAAGCTTCCACTCGAACCTTGAATTCTTTGAACCCTTTGAACCTTTGAACCATTTGGTTCAAGGTTCAATGGGTTCATTCTATTTCTTTGAATCTGTTGAAGCTTCGAAGTTTCTAGATCCTTTCTTTTCTTAAGTTCATCGAACCTTATTAAACTTGTTGAACTTTTGAACCTTTGAACTCTTTTGTTGGTTCAAGGTTCAACGGTTCAATCTTCACTCTTTGAAGCCTTCTTTTCTCTAGGTCTTTCAAACTTATTGAACTCATTGAACCTTGAACCATTTTGGTTCAAGGTTCAACGGTTCAAGCTTATCTCCTTGACTATTTTTATTCTCTAAGTCCACCGAAGTCGTTGAACCTTTAAACTCATTGAATCTTTGAACCTTGCAGAGGTGGGGTTTAATGGTTCAAAGTGATTTATTCTTCTTGTTTGAAGCCTGTCGTTAATTCTTTTGATCGAACCTTTACGTTGAACCGTCTTCAAAACACTAAAAAAATGCCTTAAGTATTTTGAACTTCCTTTGAATAAAGTCTGCCTATTGTACCTGTGACTTCCTTAGCTGAAAAGGTTTGAATATTTGAAAAAACTTGACTGCTCAGAATATTTTTGAGAAAGAAAAGAGAGAGTTTTGGTCTATAGGACCAAAATGGTCGGTATGTTGTCCACAAAAGCAAGTGATAGATTTTGGGAACAACAACTGGCTCCAGTTGGAGAACTTCCATCGATTGAAAATAGAAGCAATCAAAGGGAGTAGAATCCAGAATCTCGGTGCCTTCATATTTTCCATTGGGCTACGGAGTCATACTACCCAAAAAAGAAAGGTGCCAAAAACCAAACGGTGCAAAAAACAAATGAAAAACACAAAACAAAGAAAGACTATACATATATACAAATGGACTTATCTGATACTTCAAGGATTGAAGTGCTTCAGATGCTGTCCACTGTGAGGCAGAGCAAATGGCGTTCCATTTTGATATTTTAGCAAGAAACTATTTTCACCATTTAAACGATGAATGGCAAATGGGCCTCTCCATGAGGAATCAAATTTTCCATGCATTCTTTTTGGTACTCTCCTCTTGTCCCACAATAAGACTTGATCTCCAATCTGAAAGTCACGAATCCTTGCTTTCTGGTCAAAGAGTCTCTTTACCAGACTTTGATGCGCAGCAATTCAATCCACCACCATAGTTTGTTGCTCATTAAGTTTAGTCAAGCATACGATCTTTTTGTTGATGGAACTTTCAAAAGTTGAATCTTCCACTGCCTTTGCTAACTTTAATGCTGGTAATTTTAGGGTGATTGGTATCTCTGCATTCAGACCATATAGAAGTTGGAATGGAGACATACCTATCGCCCTCTTGGGTGTAATTTTATCTGCCCATAAAGCATCAAACAATGCTTTATGATAGATTCTATGATTGTCATCTATCAGCTTCATGATAATGGTCACCAAATTTTTGTTACTTGATTCTATTTGACCATTTCTTTGCGGATAATAGTCAAAAGAGTGGGAGAGAATGATCCCATAAATGTAACAGAATTGGGTAATCTCATGAGAAGAGAAACAGGTTGCATTGTCTGTTACAATCTTGGTTGGCACCCCAAACTTGAAAATGATGTTTTACTTGAAGAAATTACACACTACTTATGAAGTAGCATGCTTGACTAGAATGGCTTCCATCCACTTGGTAAAATACCATGTGGTTGTGAGGACATAATCATGTCCAGCACTCAAGAATGGATTTACAATGTTGGGTGAATATTTTGTCACCAGCTAACTGAGGGAAAAATAGGTGTTTCAACCACAGCATAGGGAGATTGATCAGCCAAAACATGCAAGTTTACCACATCAAAATGGGACAAATCTCTCTTCTCATCAAGGGGAGGTTCCCTATAACTATAAGGTACTATATACTATAAATATAAGCTAAAAATAACACTTAGAATAGGATAACACCATCCATCTCTCTTTTTTCAGAGATGATGATCACAGACATAGGAGATTTCCTAGGTGATTACTGGAGGTACTTCTCTTCTTTCATAAATAATACTCAGTCAATAGCCAGATTCCTTCTTGGGTAGTAAAAATAACTAAACACAGTAACATAGCAGGATTTAGTGTAGCACAAAGTCTCCACTTCAACTGCCAAAGAGTGAAATATATAAAGGACAATGGGGGCACAAAGTCGTCCCAATATCCTTTACATAAATATAGAAAGCAACACAATAAAGACCATTTCGGTAGCACAAAGTCTTTCCACAGTCAGCTTCAGGACACCTTCCTGATTACTTCACTAGTTCTGTTTGTAAAATTAAATGGACAAGAATGCTTCTAAGAAACAGACATAAGAACAATTTTTTAAATAACACAAGCTATTCCAGCACAAAGTCTGAAAGGTCACTTGTTTTCTCATTCAAATAAAGAAATATGATTAACAATATGAGCTCAAAGTCTCAAAAATGCCTTTCAATTTGGGCAGAGTTTTGTTTCTATAACAAAGAGATCTCCTTTTCATAAAATGAGAGATTACAATATATATCATTCCCAAAAAGACTTGGGCATTGGTTTTCATGAAAATGGCCCATGCCAAATTAAATGTCTTGAATACCTATGACAAGGCCATTCTAGAAAAGGTCATCGGCCTTGACTTTGGCATTCTGAATCATCTCAAATGTCTCGTCTTAAGCATGGTCATCTGGTCTTCTTTATGCCGCTTACACGGCTGTCCATTTGCCTTTACTTAATGCAAAAAAATAAGTCGTGCCTTTGAATGCTCGTGCTCTCTGATGTCTACCTGGTGGAATATTTCACCTACTGGAAATAACTCTCTTGTAGATATTTCTACATTTCTTATAGTTTTTCTCTCTTTCCTTGCCACGTTTTGTCCTTCCTTGGCGATCTAAGTTCTCAGGGCTATCTTCTCGCTTTCAGCTAGCTTTTTTAGCTCCTTCTTTGGTTGGTCGCTGAGTTTATTCTCAGGTGTGCATCTTTAAAAATTAATAGATATTTTATTACCCTGAATTTGACATCTACAGGGACGTCACTGATCACTTAGTCGCTTGAACCACTTTGAACCGATGCATTCCAAAGGTTCAATGGTTCAATGGTTCAATGATTCATTACAAATCTTTGAAGCTTGTCGATGGACCTTTTGGTTTAACCTCGACGTTGAACCATCATTGAAATGCCTAAGTGTTCAAAGAAAGACTTGTTTCTTTGTGAAAGCCCGCTGGTTGAACCTGTTGAACCTGCTGAACCTGCAAGTTTCTTAGCTGAAAATGCTTGAATAATTGAAGAACTTGGCTGCTCAGAACATTTTTTTGAAAAAGGAAGAGATCATTTTGGCCTGTAAGACCAAAATAGTTGATATGTTGTCCACAAAAATAAGTGACAGATTTTGGAAACAACAGTTGGCTCCAGTTGGGGAACTTCCATTGATTGTAAAAATAATTGAAGGGAGTAGAATCTAGAATCTCAGTGCCTTCATTTATGCCATTGGGCTATGGATTCATGCCAACCAAAAAGAAATATGCCAAAAAAAATGAAAATGAACAACACAAAACAAACTAAAGACTATACATATGTACAAATGATCTTATCAGATACTTCAAGGATTGAAGTGCTTCAGATACTACCCACTGTGAGGTAATGAAAATGATGTTTTGTCTTGATATATCAGTAAGAAACCATTTTTTCCCTAGAATCGATGATTGGCGAATGGACCTCTCCACCAGGAATCAAATTTTTTGTGCATTCCTTTTGGTTCTCTCCTCTTGCCCCACAACAAGACTAGATCTATAATCTAAAAACCATGAATCCTTGTTCTCTTGTTGGAGAGTTTCTTTACCTAAATTTGACGCATAGTAGTATGGTCCATTATCATAGTTCATTGCTCTTCTAGTTTAGTGAAGCACATGATTTGATTGTCAGCATCAAACTCCTGCTAATGGTTGGCATTATCAGGTACACTTGGTCGAAAGACCAGTTTGATAGTGTAACTGTGCTCTTCAAAGTCTTTGTGAGGAACCATGATTGTTGCAGAGACAACCAATGAATCTACACGATTATGAAGCTCTCTAAGCACTGCAGAAATATTAAAAGCATCAAAACTCTCAAGGCAATCCCATTCCTGATTGCGATAATGTCACAATCTTTCATTCTTGGTTTGATATAGGTTCTTCACCTGAAAAACCACCAGCTCAGCATCTCCTTTATCATGAAGAAGCTTAACACCTTTATCTTGAGCAGCCTTTATACCGAGTAGCAGCGATTCATATTCAGTAGTGTTGTTAGTGTTGTTGAACTGCAACTTATATGCATAGGGGACGATATCTCCTTGAGGAGATATTAAAACAATCCCAGCTCCAAAACTAGTAGAAGAGCAGCTACCATTAAATTCTAGAATCCATATGCCACCAAAAACTACTATTTTCTCATATTTTCCTTTATTTGGAGGGGAGGGTCCTTCTGCACCTACGCTGTGCTTTATTAATTCTTCTATTGTCTCATCTGATTAAATTCTTGGATCGCCACTTACAAGACTTTCATATGCTGAAACATGAACATCCTCTCTGGTCAAGAAGTAATTACCCTCCCCTGAAGACTCAAACAAAATTTGAGCTTCAGGGGCTATCATTTGGGTGACAATTTACTTTGACTCCTTTTCAGGGAGTAGCCTCTACATGATGCCTTTGACAGGGATCCTCACCTTAAATAGGTCCATGCTCAATTCTCCACCAATGTCCTTGCAAAAATTTCACCCAAGAAGGATGCCATATGATGCTAGGATGTCGGCCACCAGGACTATCATTTTGATTCTCTTTTCTAGAAATGTTGCAAACCCATATTGAGCATCTTTGATTTGTCCCAGCAAAGACACCTATTTGTTTTCCATGGACAAACATCTCCTGAAGGTCTTGGTCAGCGTGAGACCAAGAAATTCTGCCACCTTGGCATGCATGACATTGTCAGAGGTGCTAGAATCTATAATTCAATTGTTTAGCTGATGACCGTTTATCAACAGGGAGACATAAAACAGTTCTATCTTTCCAAGGGTAGTTGGAGGAGTAATCACAAGATTATTTAGGGTGGACATGTTCTTGGGGGGACCAGGAGTTACCTTCAAAATTTATTGTCCTACAGGGATGGTTTTATTTTTGACGTATTGTACTAACCTTCCAACTGCTTAGGGTTGGATTGCAAGAATTCAAATTCAGACATTTAAATTTTGGTCTTCTTAACATGGTCAATTATATCAAATGACTGGAAAGAATTGGGAATAGAGGAAGGAAGTTCATCTTTCTAATTTTTTGGGGGTGCAGTACTAGTCTGAGAATTTGAAGCAGAAGGTGCAGGAATGTTTGGAGTACTTACTTTTTTAGTGATTACTGGGTCTTTTGATTGAAAAGGCAGAGTAGTCCCTCGTTTAACAATTGAAATTGTTGGTTGAGATCCTTCCCCTAATTTTTCCTTATCAACTTATTGAGCTGACTAGTTCTGGGCCCTAGTAAATACAATGTATGAGCCATCAAACTCTTTTGACTTGCATTTGACTTCTTCCTGATAATTCAAGAAACCAATGTTAGAGTCTCTAGCTAATTTTTCTTCTCCCTCTATGAAGAGATTAGCATCATCTTCTAGGTTTAACTCAGGTTGGAAAGAGAAATTAAATTCTGTTTCAAGATATCCAACTACTGAGTTGGATGGTGTTGCTTCAATGGCAAGCTTCCCCTGTGGGGGAGGAAGATGATTTAGTTGCCCTTGATTTTGGGCAGCATTGCCTTGGTATGACTGGTTGAGAAATGTCCTCCTTGGTATATCTCGGTATGAAAGAGGAGTAAACATCTATTGCACCATTTGTTTTTTGAGAGCTAGCAACTCATTTGCCAGCTTCTGCACCATAATATTAGTGGTGCATGTAGAAAAATTCTCAAAAGATGAAGAAGATTTACTCCTATTAGGATTTCTTCTTATCTTTCCTACCAAGATAAGGTCATCTTCCACCTCAGTAGCCAAATTTTGTGCTGCAGTAAGGTCTATGTGGCCAACACATCTCAACAGAAAACTCACTTCAGGTAGCTGTGAGTTGATGAAGAAGCATTTGAGATTCTCAGCTGTTGGCTGAGTAATTGTAGGAATCCTATTCCTTATCTTGTCAAATTTGGCTATGAAATCTCTCATAAGTTCATGAGGCTCCTTCTTCATTTGTGTAAGTTGAGCCAGCAAGGCATGCGCATCTTTTGTAGGCTTGAACTTGACTTCAAATTTGGCTTTGAAAGTGTTCTAGTCAGTCATTGATCGAGCCTGCAGATGGTAGAACAAGTCTGCAGCAGCATCTTGTAATGTCTCTACGAATAACCTGACTGCTACATCTTCATACTCTACACCTATCACATCACAGGCTATGCTGAATGATGTAGTATGTTCATTAAGATGAACTCTCCCATCACCAAAGAATTTGGAGAAATTCTTCCTTGAACTGCGTGGTAGCTCATGTAGAGGTGGAGTTAAATTGAGTGGGCCAAAAGAGTTACCTAGGGGCCTTGAGCTGCCATTATACGACTATGGAAAGGGGGGATAACAAATCTTGATGGGGTATGTACGGTAAAAGCTCTGTTAGCAGAGGAAAAAGCTCTACCTTGTATTGGTGACCTGGTGTTGGTAGGAGGAAGACTCCTAGTTCGTTGAAGGTGAGGTTGTGGAGGAAACAAATCAAAATTGCTCTGCTACACCAACTCAAAAATAGGGTCAACAACACCTTGAGTGTTTTGGCTTCTTGTATAGCGTGGAGCTGTCAGATTGTAGAATAAAAATGGAAAAGAACTGGCCCTGCTTCAGCTTAGAGCTTGAGGCTTCAAACTGTTCGTTCTTCCCCAGTGGAGTCACCAAAAAATTGTTGTCATGGAGCTGGCAGAGTAGACAATAGCAATGAAACGTTTGATCTCTAGAATCTCTGGTTTCACAGATCAGAGTATATAATGGAAATGGATAAGGATATGGAGATGAAAAAAAACTGTAGCAACTCGTTTGATCCCCAACAGAGTCACTAAAAATTGTTGGGTGAATATTTTGTCACTAGCTAACTGAGGGCAAAATAGGTGTTTCAACCACAGCATAGGGAGATTGATCAGCCAAAACGTGTACGTTTACCACATCAAAATGGGACAAATCTCTCCTCTTATCAAGGGGAGGTTTTCTATAACTATAAGGTACTATATACTATAAATATAAGCTAAAAATAACACTCAGGGTAAGATAACACCATCCATCTCTCTTTTTTCAGAGATGATGTTCACAGACATAGGAGAATTCCTGAGTGATTGTTGGAGGTATTTCTCTTCTTTCAGAAGTAATACTCAGTCAACAGCCAGATTCCTTCTTGGGTAGTAAAAGTAACTGGATGCAGTAACACAGCAGGATGAAATGTAGCACAAAGTCTCCACCTCAACTGCCAAAGAGTGAAATATACGAAAGACAATGAGAGCAAAAAGTCATCCTAAGATCCTTTACACAAATATAGAAAAAAACACACTAAAGACCATTGTGACAGTGCAAAGTCTCTCCACAGTCAACTTCAGGACACCTTCTTGATTACTTCCACTAGTTCTGCTTGTTAAATTAAATGGACAAGAATGCTTCTAGGAAACAGACATAAGAACAATTTTCTAAATAACACAAGTTATACCAGCACAAAGTCTGAAAGGTCACTTGTTTTCTCATTTAAATAAATAAATATGATTAACAATTTGAGCTCAAAGTCTTAGGAAATGCCTTTCAATTTGGGTAGAGTTTTACTTCTATAACAGAGAGATCTCCTTTTTATAAAATGAGAGATTACAATATATATCATTCCCAGAAAGACTTGGGCACTGGTTTTCATGAAAATGGCCCATGCTAAATTAAATGTCTTGAATACCTATGACAGGGCCATTCTGGAAAAGGTCATCGACCTTGACTTTGGCATTCTAAATCATCTCAAATGTCTCCTCCTAAGCATGGGTCGTCTAGTCTTCTTTATGGCGCTTACACAGCTTTCCATTCACCTTTACTTAATGCAAAAAAATAGGTCGTGCCTTTGAATGCTCACACTCTTTGATGTCCACCTAGTGGACTATTTTACCTACTGGAAATAACTCTCCTACAGATATTTCTAGATTCCCTGTAGTTGTTCTCTCTTTCTTTGCCATGTTTTGTCCTTCCTTGGTGATCTAAGCTCTTAGGGCTATCTTCTCGCTTTCAATTGACTTTTTTGGCTCCTTCTTTGGCTGGTCGCTAAGTTTGTTCTCAGGTGTGCATCTTTGAAAATCAACGGATATTTTATTACCTTGAATTTGATGTCTTTAGGGACGTCACTGATCACTTTGTCGCTTAAACCACTTTGAACTGATGCATTCCAAAGGTTCAATGGTTCAATGATTCATTCCAAATATTTGAAGCCTGTCGATGGACCTTTTGGTTTATCCTCGATGTTGAACCATCCTTGAAATGCCTAAGTGTTCAAAGAAAGACTTGTTTCTTTGTGAAAGCCCACTGGTTGAACCTGTTGAACCTGCGAGTTCCTTAGCTGAAAATGCTTGAACAATTGAAGAACTTGGCTGCTCAGAAATTTTTTTTGAAAAAATAATAGATCATTTTCACCTGCAGGACTAAAATAGTTGATATGTTATCCACAAAAACAAGTGACATATTTTAGGAACAACATACAACGCTAATGAAATTAATTCTCCATTGCTGAAATGGCTATTCTATCACCACAAGCTTGAGAGGTAACACAACCAACTTGGGTTTGCCAACGAATTGTTGACACAGCTCACATCTACGCACCCAGGCGTATGAATCTTGAAATAGAGTTGGCCAATGGTACCTAGCTCGTAAAATTTTATGGGCAGTTATAGGTGTAGAAAAATATCCTCCACAAACCAAATTGTGGAAGGACTCTAAAAGTTTATTCTGTTGCGCTTTATCCATGCAACGAAGGAACACCCCATCAAGGTTTATCTTATACAGACCATTATCCCACTGGATGAAATTGGAAGCTTTCAACCTAACAGTCCTCTTTTCTTTATGAGATAGGTGAGTAGGATACTCACCATAGGTAAGGACATGAGCAATATTCGAATACCACTCATTTGTAGTGGTGACAAATAAAACTATTGGCATATATTCAACATGCCCTATTTCTTTTGATATGTTATCAACAATTAATTGGTAGAGACCCCTTCCCCACACAAGCTTCGTTGGTTTGATAACAAGATCAAACTCCTGAATTTTAGCAATCCAATTGCTCCTTTTAGTTCTAAACTCTTGTTGAGTTAGTATAGACTTGACTCTTGTATTAGGAACCAAAGCAATAGTGTGTGAGTTCAAGATGTAAAAATGAAAGTGTTTTACCACCTTTACCATAGCATAATCATGTTTCTCTATGTTTGAATACTTCAGCTCATGAGCTTTAAGAGGACAACTCATGAAAGATATGAGAGATTCCACACCTTTTTTGTTTTGCTGAACTAAGATGGTTGAAAGCATATGTTCAGAAGCATAGGTGTATATCACGAAGTCTTTAGTGTAATTAGGACAAACCAAAATTGGGGCATGGACAATAACTTCCTTGATGTCTTAAAATGCCGACTTGCCTTCTTCAGTCCAGCTGAAAGTGGCTTTGCCTTTCATATTGACAATGTGCTGAGTCTTTTCTACAAATTCAGGAATGAACCTTCACAAAAAGTTTACTTTTCTAAAGAAAGAGTGAACTGTAGTCTTACTGATAGGAAGAGCAAACTCTTGAATGGATTTGACCCTTTTTGGGTCGATCTTTATGCCTTCTCGGGACACAATGTGACCGAGAAGTTTCCCTTCAATAACCCCAAAAATTGATTTTTTGAGATTAAGAGAAATACCATTCTACCTACATCGCTCCAGCACTTGTTGTAGATGATGCACATGATCAAGATAATGCTTAGAAACCACTGTCAGATCATCAAGGTATATCACAATGAACTTACCCATTTCATTTCTAAAAGTAAGGTCTATTGCTCTTTGGAAAGTGGCGCCAGCATTGATGAAGCTAAAATGCATTCTACGATATGCAAAGGCACCCCAAGTTATTGTGAAAATAGTCTTATGTTGATCTGCTTCACCAAATTCCACTTGATTATATCTTGAAAAACCATCTAGCATTGATAACATCTCAGTGCCAGTCACTGTCTGCAGTAGCTGATCCATGATGGGCAGGGGATAGTTGTCCTTTAGAGATGACTGATTTAGATTTTTGAAATCAACACATAGGCAAATTTTTCCATTCTTCTTTCTCACAGGGACTATGTTCGTAATCCAGGTGAAATGATGGATTGGAAAATAATTCTTGCATTCAACATTTTTTGTACCTCAAAAAGAATAGTGCTTGATATCTTGGGGTTGTACTGCCTTTACTTCTGCTTGTGAGGCAACGACCCAATCTTGAGAGAAATTTTGTGCTAGATTTTTTTAGGTCTGAGAGGTTTCAGATCATCATAGGAGTAGGCCAAAACATCAATGTAATGGTGAAGCAGTGCAATGAATTTGAGTTTCTCATCAGGAGTGCAACAATTCCTAATGTTGACCATTTTTAGATTGTCTTTTGTACTCAAGTTGATTTGATCAAAATCCTTGGAAGATTTTGAATCCATTTATTGTTCCTTGACAAACCTATCATGCTTGTCAAAAAAAATTTCAAGAGAAACTAATCCTTTGAGAATTTTATTCCCTTTGAGCTGAAGGAACTCTTCATCAGCTTTTAAATTTGTTTCCAGAGTTGATTCCCATAGTGGAGATTTATTGCATTCAAATTAAAGTTTTTCAAAGCTATCTATTTGTTCCAAAAAAGTAATGATTTGATTGTTGCCATTGAACACCTGCCAATGGTCAGCATTATCTGGTATGCTTGGTCGAAAGACTAGCTCAATAGTGTATTTATCCTCTTTGAAATCTTGGTGAGGGACCAAGAGAGTTGCAAAGACGGCTAATGCATCTGCACGACTGTTGAAATCTCTGGGCACGATAGAAATACTGAAATCATCAAAGTTTTCAATGCAATCCCACACTAGATTGTGATAATGTCACAATCTCTTATTCTTGGTTTGATATAGGTTCCTCCCCTGATAAACCACTAGTTCAGCGTCTCCTTTGGCATGAAGGGGTTTAACACCTTTATTTTGAGCAGTCTTTAATCCAAGTAGCAACGATTCATACTCAGTAGTGTTGTTGGTGTTGCTGAACTGCAACTTATATGCATAGGGGAAAATATCTCTTTGAGGAGATATTCAAACAACTTCAGCTCTAGAACCAGTTGAAGCATTGTTGTCATCGAATTCCAGAATCTAGACATCATCAAAATTTGATCTTCTTTTAGACTTTTATTCGTCAGGAAGGGAAGATCTTTTTTCATGTGTATTGCACCCTACCAATTCTTCTGATGTCTTATCTAAATTTTTTGGATTGTCACCTATGGAACTTTCATCTGCTGAGATAGGAACATCTTTAGTAGATAGAAAGTAATTGCCCATACCTGAAGACTCAAACAAAATTTGAGCTTCAGGGGCTGACGTTTGGGTGACAATGTACTTCGATTCCTTCTCAGAAAACAACCTTTGCATGATGCCCTTGATAGGGATCCTTGCTTCAGATAGGTTTATTCTCAATTCTCCACCAACGTCTTTGCAAAAATTTCACTCAATAAGAATGCCATAGGAGGCTGGGACGTTGGCCACTAGGACTGTCATTTTGATTCTCTTATTTGGGAAGGCCACAAATGCAAATTGAGCATCTTTTATTTGTCCCAGCAAAGGCACCTATTTATTTTCCATGGAGAAACATCTCCCAAAGGTCTTAGTTAGCGTGAGACCAAGAGATTCTACCACCTTGGTGGGCATGACATTGTCAGATGTGCCATAATTAATTATACAATTATTTAGCTGATGATCATTTATCAGCAGGGAGACGTAAAATGGTTGTCTTTCCAAGAGCAGCTAAAGGAGTAATCACAAGATTATTTTAGGCAGGTGTGTTCTTCGGAGGAACATGGGTAACTTTCAAAATTTCTTGTTCTGTAGGGATGGTTTTATTCTTGACGCATTGAACTAACCTATCCAATTGCTCACGATTGGATTACAAGAATTCAAACTCAGACATTTGAATTTTGGTCTTCTTAAAATGGTCAATTATATCAAATGACTGAAATGAACTAGAAACAAAGGAAGGCAGTCCACATCAATCTGGGCTTTAATGTGTGTATGACTGGTTTACGAATTTGAAGCAGAAGGTGAAGGAATATTTGAGGTACTTACTTTTTTATTGCTCACCGAGTCCTTTGATTGAAAAGGCAGAGAAGCCCCTCGTTTAGCAATTGAAATTGTTGGTCGAGATTATTTCCCTATTTTTATTTTATCCGCTTGTTGAGCTAACTGGTTCTAGGACCTAGTAAATACAACGTATGATCCATCAAATGCTTCTCCTTTACTTCTGGGTTCATCCTGGTAATTCAAGAAACTAATGTTGGAGTCTCCAGCTGATTCTTCTTGGCCTTCTACAAAGAGATCATTATCATCTTCTTGGTTCAACTCAGGTTGAAAAAAAAATCAAATTCAGTTTCAAGATAACCAACTGCTGAGTTGGTTGGTGCTGCTTCAATGGCAAGCTTTTCTGGTGGGGGAGGAAGGCGATTTGGTTTCCCTTAATTTCTGGTAGTGTTGCCTTGATATGACTAGTTGGGAAATGTCCTCCTTGGTATATCTCAATAAGAAGGAGGAGCAGACATCCCTTGTGCCATTTGTTTTTTGAGAGCTAGCAATTCATTTGCTAGCTTTTGCACCATAGGATTAGTGGTGCCTGTAGAAAAAAATTCAAAAGATGAAGAAGATTTACTTATGTAAGGATCTCTTCTTATCTTCCCTACCAAGATAAGGTCATCTTCAACCTCAGTCGCCAAAATTTGAGCTACAACAAGGTCTATGTGGCTAGCTCGCCTCAATAGGAAACTTACTTCAGGAAGCTGAGAACTGATGAAGAAGCATTTGAGATTCTCAGGTGTCAGCTGAGCAATGGTAGGAATCTTGTTCCTCAGCTTGTCGAACTTGGCAATGAAGTCTCTCATGGGTTCATGAGGCTCTTTCTTCATTTGTGTAAGTTGAGCTAACAGCTCATGTGCATCTTTTGCAGGTTTAAATCTGGCTTCAAATTTGGCTTTGAGTGTGTTCCAGTCAGTTACTGTTTGTGCTTGCAGATGATAAAATCAGTCTACAGCAGTGCCTTGCAATGTCTCCACAAACAGTCTGACTGCAATGTCTTCATATTCAATGCCTATTACACCATAGGCTATGCAAAAGGTTGCAATATGTTCATCAAGATAAACCTTCCCATCATCATATAACTTGGGGAAATTTTTCTTTGAGCTACAGGGTATCTCATGTAGAGGTGGGGTCAGATTCAGGGGACCAAAAGTATTACCCCAGGGGCCTCAAGCTACCATGATATGGCTATTGAAAGGAGGGATAATAAATCTTTGTGGGATATGGATGGACAAATATCTATTAGCAGAGGAAAGAGAAGCTTTGCCTGGTATTGGGGACCCGATGTTTGTAGGAGGAAAACTCCTAGTTCGTTGAAGGTGAGTTTGTGGAGGGGAAATATCAAAATAATTTTGCTGCACAAACTCAAATACAAGGTCAACAATACCTTGAGATCTCTGGCTGCGTGTGTACGATGGATCTGCCAGAGTGTAAAATGGATATGGAAAAAAATTGGAACTGCTTCGATTTGAAGCTTGAGGTTTTAAACTGCGCATTCTATCCCTAGTAGAGTAACCAAAAACTGTTGGGTGAATATTTTGTCACTAGCTAACTGATGACAAAATAGGTGCATCAACCACAGCATAAGGAGATTTGTACAACAAAATGGATGTGGTGACCACAGCTAGATTGAGACAAATCTCTTCTCTCAGCAAGGGGAGGTTCCCTATAATTTATAGTATATATATAAGCTAAAAATAGACACAAGGGTGAAATCATACCATCCATTTCTATTTTTTTAGAGATGATGTTCACAGAACAGGGGAGAATTCTTGGGTAATTACTGAAGGCATTTCTCTTCTTTCATAAATGATGTTCAAAAAACCAGATGAAGACTTCCTAGGTAGTAACTATAACCACAAGAAACCCACGAAAGCACAAAGTATTTCGTTGCTTCTCTCATTGATTAGGATGAAGGACACCATATAATTAAGTGCAACCCAAAGTCTCCACCTAAAACTACAACAGAGTAAAGGATTACGAAGGATAAAGAGAGCCCAAAGTCTCTCTAGTATCCTTTACACAAAACACAGACTGAAAATAATTATAGTAGCACAAAATCTCCCACAGTTGGCTTCAGGACATCTTTCAGCTTATTTCCACTTGTTCTACTTGTTTGATTAAATGGACAAGACTGTATTTAAGAAAAATACATAAGAACAATTTCTTAAATGACATAAGCTATTTCAACACAAAGTTTGAAATGTCACTTATTTTCTCATTCACTTAACAAAATATGATTAACAGTCTAAGCTCAAAGTCTTAGGATTGCCTTTCAATTTGGGTAGAGCTTCGCTTCTAATAATCGAGAGATCTCTGTTATACAAAATAGGAGATTACAATATATAGCATTACAATTCAGCTTGGGCACTTATTTTCATGAAAACGGCCCATGCTGAATTGAATGCATTGAATATCTATGAAAGGGCCATGCTAGAAGGGGTCATCGGCCTTGACTTTGGCATTCTGAATCATCTCAAATGTCTCCTCCTAAGCATGGGTTGTATGGTCTTCTTTATGACACTTAAACGGCTATCCATTCACTTTTACTTAATCAAGAAAAATAGGTCGTACCATTAAATGTTTTATATTCTCTAATGTCTACCTAGTGAACTGTTCCACCTACTGGAAATAACTCTCCTACAGATATTTCTAGATTTCCTGTAGTTTCTCTTTCTTTCCTTGCCACATTTTGTCTCTTCCTGGTGATCTAGCTCTTGGGGCTATCTTCTCGCTTCCTCTATTCACTTCTTCGGCTCCTTTCTGGGTTGGTCACTGAGTTTATTCTTAGGGATTTTAAAAATCAATGGTTATTCCATCACCCTGAAATTGACGTCCGCGGGGACGTCGCTAATCCCTTTGAACCTTGAACCTTGAACCTTGAACTCTTTTGGTTCAATGGTTCAAAGGTTCAATGTTTTGTGAAGGGCCATGTTCGCTCTCTTTTTCTTCTTCGGTTGAACCATTCCTTTGAACCATTTGGTTGAACCATTCCTTTTCCTCCATTCGATCGAAGCTTCGACTCGAACCTTGAACTCTTTGAACCCTTTGAACCATTTGGTTCAAGGTTCAACGGTTCACGGGTTCATTCTATTTCTTTGAATCTGTTGAAGCTTCAAATTTTCTGGATCCTTTATTTTCTTAAGTCTATCAAACCTTATTGAACTCATTGAACCTTTGAACCTTTGAACTCTTTTATTGGTTCAAGGTTTAACGGTTCAATCTTCACTCTTCGAAGCCTTCTTTTCTCTAGGTCTTTCGGACTTATTGAACTCATTGAACCTTGAACCTTTGAACCATTTTGGTTCAAGGTTCAATGGTTCAACGGTTCAAGCTTATCTCTTCGACTCCTTTTATTCTCTAAGTCTTCCGAAGTCGTTGAACCTTTAAACTCATTGAACCTTTGAACCTTGCGGAGGCGGGGTTCAATGGTTCAATGGTTCAAAGTGGTTCATTCTTCTTATTTGAAGCTTTTCGTTAAGTCTTTTGATCGAACCTTTGCATTGAACCATCTTCAAAACACTAAGGAAATGCCTTAAGTGTTTTGAACTTCCTTTGAAAAAAGCCCGCCTATTGAACCTGTGACTTTCTTAGCTGAAAAGGCTTGAATATTTGAAAAAACTTGACTGCTCATAATATTTTTGAGAAAGAAAAGAGAGAGTTTTGGTCTATAGGACCAAAATGGTCGGTATGTTGTCCACAAAAGCAAGTGATGGATTTTGGGAACAACAGCTCTAAAGAAATTCTATCAAAAAGCTATAGAAGATGGCCAATTAGTAGAATCCCCAAGGATGGCCAAGCACCATGAGAAAGATTCATGATGGCAAGGTTGAAAGAGATTGTGTATCCACTGCCAAGCAGACTAGGCTTTAGGACATGTCCAAAAGGTATGCTTGAAAAACTAAGGTTTGTTACATGTTGGATAGTTGGGTTGAACAATTCCAAGGTGATAAAGATGCTCCCCAAGCGGAAGGCCTTGATAGACTAGACACCAAAGGAAATGAGCTAGTTGTGGTTCAAGCTTAGCCTTCCAAATTTGGTTTAGTCGAGCAAGCCACGACCTGGGCGAGGAATTAAGGTTCCAACACCTATTGAGCAAGTGGCATATTTAGCTTGGGTGCAGTAAGGCAAGTATTTAGAGGTGAACAATTATTGTTTACTAAAATTTAGATGAGATTTATTTAATAAAGAGTTGTTCTCATGTATTAATGCATATTTGGTAGATGTTCAATTTATATATAAGTTGTTTAAGATGAATTTCTACATGCATGCAATGCATATGGGCAAGGATATTAAAGCAGATCAAGCCATGTGAGATGGGTTTATGGCAAGGATATTAAAGTAGATCAAGCCATATGAGATGGGTTTATGGAAAGGATATTAAAATAGATCAAGCCATTGGAGATGGGTTTATGACAAGGATATTAATGTAGATCAAGCCATCCAAGATGGGTTTATATCATTAGTGCATATAGGAAACAAGATTAGTGGCATTTATATTATTTGTGTGTTGTCTACTCTCGATGGTTCAAAAGGTTGGCTTGCTCAATAGTGCCTTCATGTTCTTGTCTTTTGTTAGCTTTGTGTCTCAGTGCACTTGATACTTACATTTTCTTTTTGGTTTAGTGTTGTGAAGGGGTTGTGTTATATCTTCATACACCCATGATGGCATCAAATTGTATATTGTATATGGATTTTAATGATGTATCCCACATGGACCAACATGTTCATTAGTTTTTCTTTGTAAGAACTAAAATTGTATATGTATTAATATTATTCATTTGTAAGCTAAGAGAGTGGATTTCCCAACTCATCCCTCTTCAAGTTACATGCACTACCTTAAAATAACTTGAAAACGAAATGCAAATTATATGCAATGACATTAATACAAACCTTTGGAAGAATTGGTTGTAGACATTAAGGCAAAAACAACCAATCCATGTAAGAAAAATCTTGTTGTTAGCTCATCCTATGCAAACCTTGTCAGTAAATAATCCCATGCAAAACTTGTTGGCAACTCATCATCTACAAAACATGTTGGGAATTAATCATAATCATCACCTAAGCATGCTAACAACTCATCATCTACTAAACATGTTGACAACTAATCATAAATTTGAACCAAGACATTAATAAATCTAACATAGATATGGTATAGTCTCTCGCTTTATGCAAGAGCTTGAAGCATAAGAGTCACTGGTTAACATGCAAGTGCATATTTTGATATATCTTGGGTACTATTTAGTATGGCATTGAGTATACTTTATGGGGTTAGCCAAACTTATTGGGTTTCAATGATTTTGATTGGGGAGGTGACCTTGATTATTGAAATTCCACCATCAGATGTCTATGCCATCTTATTTTAGGGCTTGATGTGATTTGGTCAAACAAGACACTACATGCCATTTTCTTTCTTCCATGGAGGTTGAGTATAGAGTTAGTGTTATTGCTAGTTAGAAAGTACTCTATATTCGATAATTTCTTAGAGTTTGGATTCCAATTAGATCATTTGACATTGTGGTGTGAAAACCGTAGTGGCCTCTATATTGCTCACAACCTAGTGGAGTACCAATGCACCAAGTGCATCTATAATCATTATGTATAGACCATTTTTAGATGGTTTCAAAGGAGCTAATTCATGATGAAATTATTGAGTTCTAAATATATCGTACAAAAGATCGAGTTCCATACATCCACCAAAACTTTGATAAAAGCCAAGTATGTTCATTTTTAGAGCCTAGTTAAGAGTAAAGTTCCTCTTTAAGGAGGAATCATATTTAATTCCTCCTACCTCCCCAAATCCGTAAAGTTAATCTTGAGGGGGAGGGGGCGGGCGAAGTTTATGTGTATAATTTTAATACACATTAAATTTAATTGCATTTCTTAAGTTAGAATTTTATATAGTTATATCTTAGTCGTAGCTTTTCTACATATGCATCTAGCTTTCTTATAGGTATCTAGTTTTTTGCTTCAGTTGGACACTCAGAGAATTTGGGCTATTTTTCAATGAAATTAGTTATAGGCATCTAGTTTTCTGCTTAAGTGGATACTTAGAGAATTTGGGCTATTTTTAAATAAAATTAGTTTGAAAGTGAATACATTCTTATTCTATGTTATTTAATTACGTTAAGAGCTATTCTTACTTAAAGTGATATCTAAAGATGGTGAAGGGTTGTAATGTTTGTGAGTGTATTCATTTTTAATAATGTGATATAATAAATTAAAATTCAACCCAAAAAAAATTATATATAAAAACATATGTAAGATTCAAAATCATGGCCACCAATACAAAAAGATGTTTGGTAATGACGTATTTATGCGGGGGAGTCATGTATGAGAAAGTTAATGGTAAGTGAAAGGTAGTGGAAGAAGAGGCGAATAAATATTTTTTCAATGGCTGATAAAAGCTATGAATTTTAGTCACGATAGAGGAGTCTCTCACAAGGATCTGAAGCTGGAGGATCTGTTATTAGACAGAGAATGGAATCTGAAGGTGGTCGACTTTGAGCTGAGTGCTGTGCCAGAGGAGGCAAAGGAAGACAGGTTTGGGAGTGTTGTAATAGAGGTTGTGACAGGAAATAATAAAAGATACGATGGCACACAAAGCGGTTATTTGGTCATGTGAGTCATTCTATACATTATTTTGACAAGTAATTCTCTTATTTTAACTGTGCCACTGCATAAAGTATTTTTGCATTAGCTTTTTATTTTTCGGTTATGGATATTTCACGAGGTGTTATGGACACCATTTTCCAATTATTATGTTTCCTTCAACACAGGGATGCCATGAAGATGATGTTTCCTCTATGTTTACCTCTTTTATATCATTTTAACTCTCAATTACGATTCATTTAAATTGTTGAGGCAACAATAATATTGCCAGTCAGGCCTACAGGTTCTGACGCAGTTGGTCACAAGTTTTCAAGGGCTAGAATTTGACAAACAATTTTTACATAATTTGGTTGTATTTTATAATTAAAAATAAAACAAAATTGTAAATCGTAAAGTGTAAATTTAACAATTTACATTATTGATAAACCATAAATTTTAAGTGTAGTCAAACATATATATAAAATTATAGTAAAATACTTTGTAAGTGATTTTTTTTTAAGCTTTAAATTTAGTAATTAATAATTTTAAGTCAAAATTAAATTTTAGATTTTTTTTGGGAAGATATTAAAACTTAAAATAATTTTTTTGGTCAAAATTTAAAATATTTTTAATGCAAGTGTTCAAAATAAAATATATTTCTTTACTCTTCACAATAAGTGTGTTCACTATCACAAATAAAAATATTATCATTACAAATTGTCTATTTTCAATATGAATAAAAATTAGTATACATATATTAGATAAATCTATATAAAAAATATTGAAAGATATCATTCTCAAGGCACCCATATTATATTACATTTGTGATCTCGAGAATGAGATCTCCTAACATCTTTTACATAGCTTTATTTAAGATACGTATATTAGTTTATATATGCACATACATTATGCTAATGCATTTAATGAGAAATAAAGAGATTATGAAACTTTTTGTGATTATTTTTTATGCATCATCTATTCTTATGCAATTTTTTTACGATAGTTTTTATAAGTGAATTTATAATCTTGAAATATACACCATTTTTTTATGTAGATAGGGGCATGCCAAAGACAAGGTAAGATTCACTTGAAGTAGAGCTCAAATAGCTCTATGAGGTAAGAAAGGCCACCAAAAATCAAGGTGTGTGAAGATGGTGTGAAAAAGGTGCACGTTTGTGAGGATGTAATGGGAACATGATCCACGCATGGACGGAGATATTCCAAATCAAATACACTCTCATGATGGAATCATTGAAGAACACTCATATGAAAGTTACAAAGGCAATGAGAAGCACTAATCACAAAGCCCTGCGCTGATAGATAGTGTTGTAAACATGGGGTAAAAATCAAGCACAATTCTAAAAGTGGTTTCACTAACATGGGGATAAAATGCTTAAAGAGGAAACTTGAATTAAGGCCAAACTCTAAGGAAATTGAATATATCTAGGTGTAGATACCTAATTTTGGTACATGACTATTTATTTGCTATAATATTAGTGTGTTTATTTGATAAATGGATCAATGGTTCAAATTAGGTTCTTATTATGTGTGTTATTTTGCCCTCCTTTCTCTCTTGCAACACTTGCACTCACCTCTTCTTCTTTGTTGTGACATAACTTCCATTTTCTTCTTTTTTTCTTTCTCCTGATTTATTTTCACCCTATGTGAATTTGTTTCTTATGTTCCCCCCTCGATTTTTTATGATCCTAGGTTTCTACTAGGAGTGTAGTTGTATGCTCTTGGTCTAACTAGGAGCATACTGTTTAGCTCCTAGTCTTGACCAATAGCATATTACTTGGCTCTTGTTATGGATAGAAGTGTAATGTTACACTCCTGTTCTAACCAAGAGTGTAGCACAATGCTACACTCATGGTATCTTTTATCTTGTGGGCCCCTTGGCCCTTGATTTTATTTTTTTGATGTTTGTGTCCCTTTTTATCAACTTTCCCCATCCTTTTTTGTGCTAGACTTATGTTCTAATAAAGTCCTAAGCTAAATTTAATAAGCCTATAAGTCTAATTCTTGACTAAGAGCATACAGTTACACTCGTTATCCCTTTTGTCTTGTGGGCCCCTTGGCCCTTTTTTTTTTTTTAATGTGTGTGTCCCTTTTCATAGATTTTTCTTACCTTTTTTTGTGTCAGCCTTATGTGCTAATAGGGTCCTAAGTTGAATTCAATAAGTATACAAGTACATGAGTGCATTAATGCCTTTAGGGAGGAGATAAGTATTGAAAAAATATATGCCATCTATTGAAGTGTAAAAGTATAATTGTATTGTTTATAGTAGCATCCATGTACCAAAAGAATAATTTAAATGATTATTGAAAGAAAATATAAAATATACTAGTTACTTGCATCATTGATAAGGATAAGGGCCATGATATTCATATTACACTAGATTACTTCCTGGACTACATGAGTGTTTATTACCAACCTGTCAAAAAATAGGGGAATGACTAAGGCATGCCCCTCATAACTGCTCCCATTTTTTATTCTCTTTCAAAGTGATTTGAATTGATTAGGGTTACAAAGGAGAAATATTTCAGGAAGATTTGTGGTGAATTATGATAATCTTAGTGAGGTTTTAACAAAGTAGAAGCAAACAAAAGAATTCCTCAAATTTGTTTAGGGATCAGATATGGTTTGACCAAGAGCATTTTCATACCCATATTATTTCACCCAAAATTCAACACCTTTTTTAATATTTATATTATATTATTAAACAATACATACTTCCTTCTCAATATTTGGTCATAGATGTGTGCAACCACACACACCAAAAAGATATACTTTATTTCACAATCGTTATTCACTTATTATGTCATGATCATTATCTTTATTATATAAATATACTATAAAGTTGTTGGGTTAGGACACTAGTGTTGATGTTAGTGTTTGTCCCAAACGTTAGTGTTCAGGGAGCAAGAAAGTAGGTACATGCTCATAACTTGAAGAGGTGGAAGATAAGTACATTTTAAACATTTTAGGCAAGATAAAAGGCCTGGGTCATCAACATAAGACTGGTCAAACTAAGAGATAGGCCAATGGGCATAATAATAGTAGATGTGAGACATGTGGAAGAGTGAAAAGGTCTAAAATTGAGAGAAACAACCAATGTCTGAGTTTGCCAAGTGTACAAAACTAAAGTGATCTATAATCCATAAATATTGTCTAATTTTTTAAGAATGAGTTGTCTTTTAGACCCTAAATACAAAATATAATCTCTTTACCTTATTTACACCTAAGCATAGATTCATACACACTTGGGTGCATATGCATAATAGTTTACATGAACATAATTTTTCACATACACATAAATTTGAGATATATATATATATATATATATATATATATATATATATATATATATATATCATTTGTTATAGATTCATGGGACATGATACTAGTTCAAGCACATACACAATAACATAGTTACAATTGAATGGAAAATTGATTGTTATTCCACTTTACACTTATCCTATCTGTAGTCATGAAGGGGGTATGGACATTGTCCATTATATTTTGATCATGTATTATATTCTTAATTTAGAAAAATTACACAATCAATTCTGTGTAGATAAAGGGGGTATGAACATTATTCATTCCCTTTCGATCATGCATTTTTATTTTACATGGAATAAAATTGATCGAATTGGATCAAAACATTACAATTGAATCTATAAGTCATTTATAGTATTTGATTCACTTTATTTTACCAAACCTTTCTTGATGGTTATTTCATTTACCTATGTAGTTATTCTTTGAGTAAACCTAGCCTCATGGTTCTCTCTTTTTCCTACATAGTTTTTTGTGTTATTACATTATGTACTTTTACACACATTCATGAGGGTTAGGGCATGTTGCATTCCAAACTCATGATAATGTATAGATAAAAAAGTTTTGGGCATGATTACCCCAACTCTCCATGTGTCTCAACAAGGAAGCATAATTCTATAATGCTTCAACAAGGAAGCACCATCTCCATCAAGTTTCAAGGGAAACATGATTTCTACTAACACATAAGTGTACTCTAATAGTTGTTCTTTCTATTTTCAATATTGGATTTTTGATTTCACACATGGACATTGCCTACTTCATTTTTATTATTAGTTTACAAGGATAAAATTTGTACATTTGGATCTATCTCCCAAAAGGAAACTAGTGTTTTACACACTTAAGGACATTTTATCCTTTTACTCTAGAAATACCATTACTAGAAAAAAGGGGGCATTTATATAAACTAAAATATAGTTTTTGGTACTTGATAATGACAACCTCAAAACACATTTACCATGCATGACTGGAGCACTCAAAAAAGGTCCTTATTCACCATCCTCTCATACTTGCATGTTATCTTATGAGTCAATCATTTTTTTCTATTGTTATATGCTTACAATAACCTCACTATCTATTTCAAACTAACATACTATCTTGCATAGGCATGCCTAAATGTTCTATTAGATTTTCTTGTACATTAATTAGTAATTTCATATTCGCTTAGTATCACTAGTAGATATTACCCTAATATGGTTAGTACCAACCCTCTCCCATCAATGATTAATTTTTAAATCAAACATTTCCTTAGGTTGGCCCCTCTTCTTATCATGTTGATGGCATGATAAGTTACCAAATTGGACTCATATGTATAAAAATCAAGGCCTCACTTGATAGAAGACATGGAAATTACCTGTCATACATCTATACACTATTGTACATGGATAAAATCTTCTCCATTCTTAAATTTTTTCAAAATTATCATAGGATCAATCAAAATACATGTTAAATCACTCAAAATCTAATTCAAATCAAACATTATCATGTATTGAGATCACATCATTAGCTGCATAGACGTAGTGAAGGAGCACAATTGCAAAGTCAGACTAGGTGGCATAACTACACGTGTCTTGATTTCCCTCATCAAGTATTATAAATGTAAGTAGCATTCAATCATCACATGGGGGTGATTGGGGTTAGCTCATCCCATTACACTTCCCCCATTATTTTCAAGTTTTCTATCCCTCATAAAAACATGTAGGGTTTCAAGGCAAATGAGCATAATTTCTAGGTTTGATCTCATCATTAGGGCTCATGATCATAAAAATAGATAAATAAAATATAGTCACAAGGGAGTGTATAGTCATAATTCATTGTTTAGTCATTATTACATACTTATACATAGGTCAATATAGACCAACAAGTTAGTATCGACTGATGATATTGATTTGATATTGCACAACTGACCAAGTAAAAATATTGATTCAATTCTGGAACCAAACAAACCACAAGCTTACTTATCTCTAATTTTCATTCCAGATCACAGTCATAGTCAATCAATCAACTATAAAAGCTAAGTATCATGATCTCCTTAATACTTTATATATTTAGCATTTGCCCTTATCAAATTAGAAGAATAATGCTCATTCTTTTGCATTCAGATGTATGCTTAAATGCCATATCAATTTATCTAAATTACATTTCAAAAGTTATATATTAATTAAAATAATCTCACTCATTAATTTAAATTAGAGTAAAACAACAGGTTGTGGTGCATTCTAGTGGATCACTATTGAGTATGTATGGTTTAATCCCTCTTTGGAGTATTGGAATGTAGGAAACAATCAACCACTCAGTGGGGTGTGTTTTGGGTTATTCACCCCATATTTATAAGCTTTTTTTATAATCCAATAAAGTGTTAAAAGTGGAGCTAGGGTTTCAAAGTGAAGGAAGATAAAATATGAATATGTGCATAAGACCAAGGGCATGAAATTACATAAGAAACATCTTAACAATTTTAAACACTAAAATTTGGTATTAGACACTTGGAAACATCAATCTTGATTTAATTTCACCTTACATGAATTATGCATACACATATGGCTCTTGTACACCCTTCTCTCCCATCTACATGATTTTCATGGGTCCAACCTTCCCAATTTGATATCATTACCTACATGAATTCCCTAGTCTATTCCTAACCCATGCATTTCATACTTAGAGTGTCTCTAGTGTTAATAATAAATCCAAAATTGATACGAAACAATTTCATAGAATCACAATAATAATAGAGATGCATAAAGAGAAAAAATAAACATGCACAACAAGAAGACTCAATTTAATGTGGTTCACTTTATGTGGGCTACATCTAGTAAGAAACATTTATCAAATTTTATTACAATCCACAAGAGTACAATCCTCTCTCAGATTTATCTTCTCACAATTACAATACACAAATATTGTTTGGAGATGTGCTCAACAAACCCTCATGAATTCACATCTAAATTCACACACTTTGTTCTTCCTTCTCAAACCCTTGTTCTCATAATGTATTACCTAATGAATATCCATCTATTCATAATACATCAACATAGCAGTTTTACAAAATAATGGGTACCAAAACCATGGGCCAAGTCAACCCTAAACAGTTCCCATTAAGGGGGTCCAAAAAAATTTAAATGACATAAAGAGTGTATAGTACATTTTCAATGTGCAGTATTTGAAATACATTATAATTTAGAAATAGGCTCCACAACACAACGTCTAGTTCATCAAATCAATATTCATGCCTTTCAAAATAATATGTCAGACTCATCTCCTATGGAATTTTGTAGGCATACAACTCTGATGAACTTGTCCTCATTTCAAGAAATAGTCATTTTTCAAATCTAAATTATCTTCATGGTCAACTCATATGTTTTTCATGTTAGTGGAAAGATACTAGAGTTGTATATAAATAATAATATTCCCTATATAACACTCTTAAAATATACATATATACACTTCTACACATTTAAATAGACTACCCTAAACTTTCTAATTCAATAATAAATCAAAGGAGTAGGTCCCAACCAAGTCTTAAGTACCTCAACCAATCCAAGTTTGTCATTTTTCAACTATCAAAATCTAGATCACATGTTACATTCATTAAAATAATTCCATTTCACATATACACATAATAGGAAGAATTAGATGCAATTTGATTTCCCTCTTTAGAGTATTGGATATGTTGGAAATGCTCAACTATTCACTAGGGAGTGGTTTAGGTCAGATCAACCCACATTATTCCCCTTTTGTAGGCCAAAACCTAATGTCAAAATTAGACCTATGATTTCAAAGAGAAGCAATTTTTTTTATAAATACCATGCACACAAGGAACCCTAATATCACACATAGAGTTGGATTACAAGTAGGTGCAGTGGCAGTTACATGGATGAAGATGAACATTACACATAGATTAATTTGGTAAAAGATAACACTATCATATGGCACATGAATATGTAGACAAATATATTCATATTAGTGGTTTGATACACCTATTTCTTGATTTGAGTGATTCACAATATACTTCTATCCCTTATGTCACATGTATCTAGTCTCAAACCTTCATATAAAATTAAACACACTAAGTATCTTAACCCCTTAGGTAATTTTTATTTATAGTAAGTGAAAATATTCAAATCTGAAAAGAATATGAGATCGTGGAAATAAGTCCTTTACACTAAACCTTGAGAGGACAGTATGCAAGCTAATTTGAACTTATTACAGAATTAAAAAAACACATATAACTGAAAACAATAGTATACCATACATAGTGATTACGTGGAGAAAACCCTTTCGATAAAAAAACCCCACACTCCAAAGTAACTTAATGTATTAAACAAATCACCAAGAGTACAACACACTTGTAGAGCAAGCCTTTACAGGAGCACCACCAGTATACTACACATAGGAGAAGAACTGGTTCCACAGAGATTCAGTGCCTTTGCACAACTCTCAAGCTTACAAAGCTTAACTAAAAGTCTTACTTACTTGTTTTTAATTACAAAGGATAATACATTTCATTTATATAAATTACAAAGGAAATTAAAAATGAGAAAACTTCATGAGCAAGGTAAGGAAATTCACCACCCTTTAGTGGCACCACTATTTAGTAATAGTAACATGCTTTTAGTCTTGTTCTTTGGTAAAAAATGGACCCTCCACTTATGACACATCATCCTCCACTCTCATAAGCCTCTAAAACTATGCCCCACTCTCACATGTGCCTCAAATTTAGAATAGTAACTTGTTCCCCACTATCCCATGTGAATCCATATGCTTCCAAGAGACTCTCCATCAAATTTTGACTTCTCCTTCCACTCAAGATCATTAGGTCACTTATAAATTTACCCCATATCCATTATTTTATCATTTTTTACCTTAAAGCAAAATCATGTACATCTTAAAAGCCAATAACGTGTCTCTTTAGTGGAGTGGTACTCCCCACTTCCACTCACATGTACTTACATCATGTAGATTCCTTCATGGGCCATGTCAACTCATCACAAGACATATCAAAATTTTCATCACCACTTGTATCACCTACCACATCACATACACAGTCATTGCCAACTCACCACTACCACGTCATCACATGAATAATGACTATGAATAGTGTCTCATGAATAGAGTCCTAACTTGTCAAGGTTGAGATACCTCAATTACCAACATTATCCCACTTTTAAAATACCTTTCAAGACCCAAAGGAATCATACCAACATGAACTTAATAGTTAGGGGCCAAGAGGCCCATAGACTCTGAACACCATTTAAAATTCTCTGTGCTCATGGGCTTAGTCAATGAATCTATAACATTCATCAAAATCTCTATCTTTCTCAGATTCACCCTGCCATCCTCGACCATGTCTCTCTATTTCACATCAATATATTTGGTACTAGCATGAAAAATTGGGTTCTTTGTTAGTAAAATAACACTCTGACTATCACCATAAACTATCTCTCCACCCTATTTCAACCCAATATTTGAACATAATATCTTAAGCTAAATGGCTTCTTTACATGCATGAGTAGTTTCCATATACTTTGAATCTATAGTGGAAAAAGCAATCATGGCCTATCACTTACTCATCCAACCTATTACACCACCAAACAAAGTAAACACATAAGTACTGGTGGATCTTTTGTTATCAATATCATCTCCCCAATTTGAATCCATATAACCAAGAATGTCAAGAGGATGTTTGTCTTGAACTATGTTACCATGATAACATAAGAAATACTCTGAGGTACCCCATAAATATCTGAAGACCCTTATAACTACATCCTAATGAACTCTACCAGGATTAGACATATAATGGGAAAGAACTTCCACTACTTGAGTAATGTCTAGTCTAGTGCAAACCATAACATACATCAAACTACCAATTACACTCTGGTAAGATATTCTACTCATGTCTTCCATATTTGATGGGGATGTAAAACATTATGCAATAGATAACTTTGTTCCTACTAAAAAGGAACACACAATGGTCTGCAATCCTGCATGCTAAACCTCTATAAAATATAGTTCACATACTTTATCCAAGCCACAACTTTCTATTCTATCTCTGCTAATCTCCATCCTAAAAATGTGTCTCATAGCACCAAGATCTTTCATCTCAAATTTTACTAAGAATTGATATTTTATCTCTAAAATCAAAACTTTCCCGTTGCCAACAAACAACATATCATAACAATATAAGGCAATAATTAGGAAATGATCACCATTAGTTTTATAATAAACACAATGATCAAATTTAGACCACTCAAACCCCAAACTCAATACATATGTATTAAATTTCTGGTACCACATCCTAGGACTTCACTTGAGACCATAAAAGGATTTCTTCAACTTGAAAACCAAATTTATTTGACCTTTAACCATGTAGTGCTCTAGCTATGCCATATAAATCTCTTCCTCCAAATCACCATGAAGGAAGGCAATTTTCACATCCATTTTCTCAATCTCTAAATCATGAGTTATTATAATAAAAAGCAAGAATCTAGTGGATGCCAATATAGCAACAGGAGAAAATATATCATCATAATCAACACCCTCAACCTGAGAGTAACCTTTTGTAACCAATCGAGCTTTATACTTCTCAACACTGCCATCTGAACCAATCTTTTTCTTGAACAACCATTTATAACCAATAAAATTTCATCTTTTAGGTAATGGTACAAGGTCCCACCTATCATTTTTAGTCAAAACTACCATATTTTCTTCCATAAAAACCTTCTAGGACTCTGCATCATTCATACCTAAAGCTTCCTTTGCAGATCTTGGTTCATCAATGTTAGTACTCAAAGAAAATATACATCTCTAATCATCAAAAGAATACCTTTCTGGTGGTTGTCTATGCCTTGTAGACCTTCGAACAAATTGAGGTGAAGGATATTCATCTTCCTATTCTTCAAAAGACTCAGATCTTGATGAGATCTCCTCAACTTCTTGTCTCTCCCATGGCCTCGACTCAACTTTCTCAGCCATGGGAGGAAGTTGAATCACTTATTTATTTTTTATTTTCTCTAACTACAGTGTAACAAAAGAAGGCTTAGTCTCAACAAAAAATAACACTTCTAGAATATATTAACTTCTATGCTACTAGATTCTAAATCTTGTATCTTTTCACACCATAACTATAACCAATGAAGATACATTTCACAGGCTTGCTCTCCAACCTTGTTCAATTCTCATTTGGCACATGTGTATATGCCTCACAACCAAAAACTCTAAGATGTCTCAATGAAGGATTTCAACTAGACTATGCCTCTATAGGCATTTTATCAACAAGTTTTGATGTAGGGTACATGTTAATCAAGTAGCAAGAAGTGGCTATAACTTTAGACCAAAACCTTTGTTCCAGTATAACACCACTAAGCATAATCCTAGCCTTCTCCATCAATGTTTTATTCATTCTTTCTACAATTCCATTCTACTTCAGTGAATATGGATTTGGCTTCTATCTCTGTATACCACAACCCTTGCAGAATCTATCAAAATCATTAGAGCAAAACTCACTACCATTGTCAGTTCTCAAACACTTTATTTTCTTTCCAGTCTACAACTCAACCATTGCTTGAAAACTCTTTAAAATGATTGAAAACTTTAGATTTACTCTTTATAAAATAAACCCATGTCCTTCTATTATAATCATCAATAAATGAAACATAATATGTGGATTTTAAAATTGAAGGAACATTAACAGCACCAAAAACATCAGAATGAATAAGATCCAAAACACCACAAGTTTTATGAGAACTTGAGTAAAACTAACATTGGTTTTGTTTACCATAAACACAATTCTCACAAAAATCAAATTAAATATTACAATAAATCAAACATTCAACATGGTTTTTATTATTCAAGGCCCTAAGACCTTTTTCACCAATGTGACCAAGTCTCTAGTGTCATAACATAGTCTTCTCTGCAGGTAATTTTAACTCCATAGAATGAACACACTTAGGTACCCAAAAACCATGACCATCTATAGAAATAGTAATTACCTTTTTATCCAATGTATTAGTCCTACATGTAGTCTTCACATAAGTACTATTTTACTCAACCATGCATACATCAAGCTTGTACAAAGTGTATGCAATAAAAAATGCATCATGTCTATAAATCAATCCTAACTTGGAGAAGATAGATCATACTTACACTTCTGATTGGGGATACATTAGATAATCAAGAACATGACCGATATGGGGATCTACTAAACCCAATTAGGGGATCTCTTATCACAATAAATAATACTATGGAGGGTTATAAAGCCTTCAATCAAGCACAATCATGCATTATCCCTAACTAAGCCCTATTTTTTCATATTCACTAACTAATAACAAGTAAAACAAAGTCCAATCTAGTGTTCACCAAAGCTTGTGGCACAAAATGGGGGTAATAAATAATAAAAGTAAGCATGCATAAGAGACATATACCCACATTAATGTATATGGAATTCTAATACATGGAAGAGAAGTATATATACATATCTATCTACTCTTACAAAGGAGGAACAAATTTAAGAATACTTACCTTTGAATACGAATCTGTTGAGCCTCGATCTCTCCCTTGGCCAAGGTGCTTCTCAAGAGGTTATTATGGTATGTAAGGATGACAAGGATAAATCAACTCTAGGCTACATAACCTATCAATACATTCAAAATACTCTCCAAAGATCCATATCTCCAAAGAGAGTATAAAACCTTAAGCTTTATCCTTAAGTAGAATGGTGGATAAGTAGAAGCATAATAAATATTACTTATTCTTCTCTTCTCTGAATAATGGTGAAATGATCTTGTATATATAGACAGAGTTAACCCTAAGCCCTTACAAAAATTTTGGTTGATAGGGTCGATCCAGTCAACCTAGTACTGTTATGGACAAAAATTTACTAGGTCATGGGCTAGTTTGGCCAAGAGCCAACCTAGACCCTAAATAAATTTTACCTAAAAAAGTACAAGGTTGACCCAGTTGAGCTAATACTATAAACAGTCAAAAGGGGCTTAAGGCTAGGAAAAGGGGACAAAAGGTGAGAAATGACTGAGGAGTGTACAATAGAGAATAACAGGCTTAGGAGAATGGTTTCTAGGAGATAAATGTGTAGATAAAAAGTGGAAAAAGGGAAAACAGTCCTATGAATCACCAATGGCATACCCACCCCTTTCTCGATGCACCCCTTAAGGCATGCACTAAGAGAGATTGAGACTTGATGGGTTCTTGCAAGATAAAAATCATCAGTACATGATAAAAGTTTGAAAATATTATGTGTATACAAATGCCCCACTAGAAGCTCATCACCTATCACGTGAATGCAACACGAGATGGTGCTTCAGGAATAGAACATGATAACACATAAGGTTGATGCTAAGTAAAATATAGTAAGAAGCAAAATAAGATAAATGAAAGGATAGAATTTAAAAACACATACCTTTACTTACCTTAGTGTTATAGATAAAAAAGGAAACTACGAGATGAAGGTGTCCAATGTGAAGAACATTATGCGAACCTATAGAGACTAGTGGAAAAAAGAGAGAATTTTTGAAATTTTTGGAATATAGGAATTTAGTAGTTGAAAATATTCTCTATGATGTCATGATTCTAGAAATTTTTATGATTTGAAAAATGAGTTAGTAGAGACAAAGATATGAGGGTCTTAAGAAAATTGGCAAATTAGGATTGTTAAGGCAAGGTTAGAACAAAAAGATTGAGGGTAAATGAATGATTTATGGAAAATAAATGATAAATTATTGTAGAACATAGTAAATCACATTGGAAAGCATGTAAAACATAAATGGCAAAAAGGGAATGTAGAACATACTAAATCATGTTGGGAAGTATGTAAAACATAAATGGAAAAAATGAATGTAGAACATATTAAATCACATTGAGAAGTATGTAAAATATGAATGAAAAAATAAATATACATGCAATAAAACTTTAACAAAGATATGTAAGTAAGTGACAAGTAACCCCATGCAAGATAAACATGTTGAATCAAACATAAATAAAAACATGAATGGCTGAAAATGAAATGTAAATCAAGATGTAATACAAGTATGTCAAATGAAGGTGAAGAAAGCATAAATAAATGAAAATTAAATATAAGTCAAGATGTAAGAAAAACATGAAGAAGTCATACATAAAGAGAAACATGTAGGAATGTCAAATGTCATATGTAAGATAAGTGAAGTCCATAAAAATCAAACAAGAATATGATGGATAAATGAAAATCAAAAGATCTAAAGGATGAAAAATCAAACTTAGTGCTTGTTCTGAGATACACTGTAATAAAATACAACCACCTAATGACATGACTAGTATGACAATGAGATGGTGTGTTAAGCAAATGGTGTCAAGGTGTTTGTGAGGAAGGCTTGGTCTTATCCAAGGTCTTACAACACAACTCACAAACTATAAACCAAGAGGTATAATAAGGCAAATGTGATCAACTAAAAATAATATCCAACAAGGGGAATATAATGAAAATATGATGTAAATAAGGAATGTGAGGCACCACATGGGTGATGGGAACATCCTTAGAAAGAATGAGACACATGAGGCAACTGAGAAAGACTAATAACTATCAACACCAAGGACTAAGGACACTTTGAATAATGAACACAAATATTGGGCTAACAAGTGAAGTATATAGATCAACCCATGAAGGATATATACATGAAAATTAAAATGGACTTACCTTCCCACAACATGTTCCCCATTCCTCAAGACCCCTTATAGAGCTATCAGTCTAATGTAAAGATTGGGTACTTGCGTGATAAAGTAAGTAGCACTAAAAGATTTTTTTAATTCTCTTTTTATAATCTATTGACCTATCATACCCTAATGGACCTCAACTCTATTGTGAGACCAACTGTGGAGTTTGAGCTTCAACTAGAAAAAGGAGATGTGCTTAAAATCATGTCTTTTAGTGTGATTTAATTTTTGATAATTTTGAATGTTTTGCCTTTTAGATCATGGCCTTTTGTTAAATGATTTGGTTGTTAACTTATTTTGGATTTTTCTATTCCTCCTCCTCCATATAGATTCAAAGAACCAAACCTGAGTGAAATAGGTGACAAACACAAGAGATCTTACACTCGTTCACTATAAAAAAGGACCTAAGACTAAGGTATCTAAAGACTCCTAGACTTGCCCACAAGTAAGTGTGCAATTTCAAAATTGATTGATGTGAGCCTCAAATGAAAGGAAATAAGAGAAATATTGGGATTATAAGAGATACATATATTTAATAAGTGATACAATGATTAATATGCTTGTAATTAATGACAAGGAGGTAAAATAGTGCTATGAAAAGGGATGGGGCTATGTTTATGATTTTCATGTCACCAGAAAAGCCATGCTAGCCTACAACGGATCTAGCTCAAGCACTAATGAAAGTATTAGTCATCCCAAAAGGTGATTTTAAAGATGTTTTAATATGGTAATTTGTCAGGAAGGCCAATTCTTATCCATAGTCTTACACAACAACTCACAAGGTGAACACCAATGAGGTGAATGCTAAATAAAGGGAAAAATATTCATAAATATACTAAGACAGAGAATGACATAAAAAGATAAAAATGAAAGATATATATAAGAACCAAAATGAAAACAAATGCCAAATGTAATGTGTAAAAAAAACAAAAAAACCAAAGAACCCAAAGGTGACCATGATGCTTAGTAAAGTGTGACTAAAGAGAAGAAAAATGCACAAAAAAAAAGAAATATGAGATAAAAAAATAACAAGTAATATCTATGCTAACATCTGTATCAAATATGATCATGTGAAATATAAGTCTAAAAGTCTTTGAAGGTTTCTTGAAGATAAATTTGTTAATAGTAGAATAAGAATGGGCATCGTACGATGCCCCAATGGGTAATTGGATATAGGGATGGGCATTGCAAGATGACCTAAAGTATAAAGGGACATGTGGATGGGCATTGAAAGATGCCCAAACATATGAGATTGAGTGAGGTAACATTAAACCATTAGAATGATCTGTATTGGGTTGGTATGTGCATTTACAGATAGGTAAATGTGTTGGTTTGTTAGATTTTAATGATGTTGAATGTGACATATGATGTGTAAGAGAGGTATAAGGAGGTAAAGGAGGACCATGTATGATATGCTTTGGATTTGGAATTTTAACTAGGTACTCTTTTGGTTCATGTGACCGAAGAGGTTGAGGTTTAATGGATGCAACAATATGTTTAAAGTTATTTATGTTAGTTATCCTTTCCTTATGGGTGTAGGAAGAAAGATCAACTATAAAGTAATTGGATGATGTTCTATTTCTGTCAGTTGAATCAAATAGATGGAATTACACTTAGGCTATATGATGGATCATGAAGCTAATTTATGTAGCTCATTATGTAATTTTATGCTTATTATTATGTATATTTGTCATCATACATTATTGTACTTTATTTTAGATGTATATTCAACATAACAATAGTTATGTATCTATATAATATTCTAAAAATATAAATAGTAGTGGTTTTAAATTCAATTAATATTGATTTATAGATTTTAATAGTTGTGTATCACTCATTTCATTATTTTAGTACTTGATGGATAGTTTTTCAACTCATATACTAGTTTACTACTTGAGTACTAAATGAGTTCTTTTGCCAATGGGATAATGTGACCGTAGCATCTATTACTTGAGATTCATTTAGTTTTCAAGTGTTAAACAATTAATTATAATTAATCTTAACATAAATGTTATTATTAAAAAAAAAAATGTATCTTTTAGTTAGCCCAGTAGGGTGCAATATTGTAGTATCAGAGCTTAAGGTTTATCTCTCAGACCTAATGAGTCCACTAACATAAATTTTATTCTCCTAATTTTATAGAAAGGAAAAAAGTGTGAGGTAGATCAGTTTGTGAGGGTCCTTATAATGTGAAACCTCAGGTTGATCCTATTTAGCTAGCAACATAATAAGCTACAAAATCTAATCAGATTCTCATTGTTATGAATGAGACACAAGACTATATAATAACTCTTAAATGAGAGGTTCATGGCCAAGAAAATCAAAATGAATAGGAGGTACCTAAAGAACACCCTGATAAATAGGAAGTTCCTCAAGAACAAAGGCACAAGGAAGTGCACCAGGATGCTAGAGATCAAGTAGCTACAAAACTAGCACGTGACATAAATAAGGTAAACCCACCCAACGGTTTTGGGTGATGGAGATGAAGCTTGGTTGACAAAGATGAAAAATTAATTTGAGACTCAAAATTATTTTGAGGTAACCAAGGTTGTGTAAGGAACTTACCAATTAGCTGGTAAAGCAACAATTTGGTGGGATGACAAAAAGTTTGAAATGAATTTAGATTTTAGCACCACCACATGGAAGTAATTTGTGAATCTATTTAGAGAATGGTGGTTACTCCAAATTTACTTCGACCAAAAGTTGACAAATTTTTAGAACTTTAGGCAAGGAGACTTTTTAGTAAATTAGTACTAGAAACAATTTATTAAGCTCTTAAAATATGTTCCACAATACTAGAAAGATGAATTTTTATGTATTAGGAAGTTCACTATGGACCTAAAACCCCAAATTAAATGCGAGGTGGATGTGCATGGACCATCCACTATGAATCAGGGGTTTAAAAAGGTTGTAAAATAGGAAAAAAAGTTGAAATCACTAGCAAAGGTCAGAGATAGGTATAAGAAAAAGTTTGTTAGTTCCAAGATACCTTTCAAAAAGAAGAACTAGAAATGGAATGGAATTTGAAAGAACTAGTTCAACAGTCAAAACATAAGGTTAGGTAATACTTCTAAAAATAAGAAACATGAGGCAATTTTAGAGAAATATTTTAGGGTGTAAATCAGACTGAAAAGAAGGAACCTTCAAGAGGATGCTTTACTTGTGGAGGAGATCACTATGCCAAATATTATCCATGGTGGAAAGTAGATGGTAAGAACAAGAACACAACCTCTTATTCATAGAAAGAAACCTTCCAATAATGTATCTTTAGAAATTCAAAATGTGGGGTGCATACAATATACCCAGGCTCAACCTGACCAAAACATCCTTCTACATTTGAAGCAATTAACTATACAAAAACAAGGTTATGATGATCTAACTTGTTTGTTTGCACCTCCAAATTATTATTATTCTTCAACCTCTTCTAAATTTCAAGCCTTTCCCTCTATCTATAGAATTTTGAGGGAAGGTGCAAAGGGTTCATTTGGAAACATAAAATTGGTTTAGTTTCTAAATGAATAGTTACTTAACTATGGAACTAATGTCAACATTCCAACAACCATGTTGACTCCTTAATTAGACATGCGAGTGTGAAAAATTAAACCCTACATTGGTTATACTAACTAAGGTGAAACTTCCATTGGTTAAGTCTCAAGTTAAGCTTACCACTAAGAGTATTACTCTAACATCCCCCCTTAAGATTAACTTGGGGATAAGAGAAAACTCATAAAATGGGTCTTAATAACAAAGGCCTAATCTGGTACCCATGTATAAATATACAATTAGGTATTAAGTGTCCTTATGTTAGCCAATCCATTTTACTAGAATACATGGATGTCAAGTCACTATAACTTCCAATTCAAATAGGAATTTTTACGTTGTATGAGGGTCACTCAGAAAAATGACTAATCACAAAACTAAAAAAATGAGAGATAAAACAATGGTCTCTCAAAAAACTAGACTATATTGGATGGGATGAAATCCATCACTAAAGTAGGTGCAAGGAATGCTCAACATCCAAATATGTTATAAATATTTTATAGGAGGTGCAAGGGATACTTAACACCTGAAGAAGTAGTCAAAAGTACAAAAAAGTACAACCTAGTGTAAAGAACACTCAACACCCAAAGAAGTAGTATATGTACACACACCCCTCCATTATGTAGAATGGGTGGAGTGGATATAAAAATATGTATGAGTGGGCTGAATCCACTTCTCAACATGGATCATTGATGGTAGCTAAAAATGCCAGAGAAGGCTCATAAAAAAAGAGACATGTGGACTACCAAAGTGTTGAAGAATAGAGAAATGATCTCTCAAAAAAGGGATGGCCCTAGTGGTGATGGGAGAGACAGATAATTGAAAGTGTAAAGGGTGTATAAACCAAGGTACACACACATGAAAGTATACTAGGCTATGAAAAACAAACCTCCTATGGCACTTTATAATTCAGTGTGAATATAATATAATGCAAAAAGCACCAACTAATTAAACAGATACTGGATATACCAGAAATAACTTACCACAAGGAGCAGTCAATCTATCAAAAAAGCCATCACAAGACCTGAGATGTGCTCTAAAAAAGGAACATTATTATGAAGTATGAATGGTATATAGAATATGCATTTGAAAAATGGAAGAACTAGTATTCCAAAACTTAGAAGTTCTGGTTGACGAATATTTCAATAGCATAGAAATAACACAATAACAATGAATTCTCTGAGAAGAGATGTCATATTACTAAAAAATCACAATACAAATATAGGCTTATCTCTGGGAAGAGATGTCTGCCTTCCCTTTTTAGGTTACAATGCATTTATACATATTTTTAAAACATTAGGAGATTGAGTGGCTCGAGGAAATAACAGGTGACGATTTAAGATTGAGTGGCTCGAGAGAAATAACTGTCACAGACAATTTGACGTCCAAGAATTAAAGCAATACAATGCTCGAGGACATAATGGCTCAAGGAAATAACTATCACCAACAATTTGAATTCAAAAAATGAAAACAATAAAAAATTTGAGGAATTAATTGTCACCCGAATGGTCACCCAAATTATTTCCCAAATCATTCCTCCCTCCTTGAAAAGTAATGGTCCCCATTGCATCAATATTCCCCATCGGGTGGGGTAGTTGTGTCTTGATTTGATTCTATGTGAGCCACTCACCTTGGTGGCTAAGCTGGCCTCTTCTGACCACTCGATACAGTGGAATAGAGTGTCCTCTTGTTCTCTTCATCCAAGTATCCACAATTTGATCTTCTTCTACTGGAGCAAAACTCTATGGATCAAGCTCATCAATGTCTAGTCATTCTGCCACAACTGAAGTGTCCAATAGAGGTGGGTGATATGGTTTGAGGAGCTCCACATTGAATATTGGATGCAGACCAAGGTAGGCTGGTAGGTTCAACTCAAAATCATTTTTTGCAACTTTTTTGGTGATGGTGTATGGACCATATCATAGAGGTTGAATTTTTTTATGTGGGCCTGCAAGTCATTCCTTCTAAAGCCGTAACCAAACCTTGTCACCCATAGCAAAATGGTGTGCAATCTTATGTTTGTCATCATGTTGCTTATACTTCTGATTCATCTTCTCCAAGATGTCGTGAACTTATTGGTGGATATGTTGTATTTGTTCAATAAACTTTATTGCTTTTGATGCCTCAGATCTTCCATGAGGTGTGTATTTCATGATGGAAAATGGAATAACTATATCAATTGGTGCCATGGGTTGGAACCCAAAACATACTTGGAATGGACTGTGATTGGTTGAGATGTGCAGTTCTTGATTGTATCCTTGTTGTATGAAAGGGAGTCCCTCGTCCCATGTGCATGGATGTTTGGAGTGATACATCTAAATCATGTGAACAATCAAGTGATTTACCACCTCTATCTGACCATCAGTCTATGGATGGAAAGCTATGGACTTCATCAGCTTAGTATCCATCATCTTCCATAGAGTAAACCAAAAGATGCTCAGAAACCTGTTATCTCGATCTGAGACAATGGACTTGGGGAGACCAAAATGGAGCCATACATGACTAAAATATAGTTGAGTAGTTTCCTCAGTAGATATATTTTTCTTACAAGTAAGCATGATAGCCATTTTTGAAAAATGATCAACTACCACAAAAATACAGTCCTTGCCATGTTTGGAAGTGGGCAAACCTGAGAGAAAATCCATTGAGACAGATTCCTAAGGCCTGGTTGGTTTTGGCAATGGCGTGTACAATCCTTGATTCTTATTTGTTGGCTTGGCTATTACACACGGGGTGCAAGATTTGGGATATCTTTCCACATATTTCCACATATGGGGCCATTAAAAGTGTTTTTGAAGAGCTACCAATGTTTTTTTGATACCAAAGTGTCCAGCTGTCCTACTGAAGTGTGCTTCCCATATCATATTTTGTTGCTCTGCAACAGGAACACAGATGTGCCCCATATGGCAGAGGACATTGTCTTGCAAATAAAAGTTAGAAACATGTTCACCTTTTTTAGAGTGCTTGATATGTGTCAGCAAAGGTAGGATTTGCTTCGTACAGAGCACCCCAAGTGGTAGTCTCATGTCTGCACAGGTCAAGAACTAGTGTGAGTGCAGTAATTGGTGGGCGGCTTAGACAATCTAAAGTTGTATTTAAGCTCCCTTTTTTGTGTTTGATTATCAGGTGGAATTACTAAAGATACATGGCCCACTTTTGGTGCCTCTCATTTCGTAGTTTGCTTTGTGTCTGGATGAATTCCAATGGTCTATGGTCAGTGTGGATGACCATCTCTTTCCCCAAGATGTAGTGTTTCCAGTGTTTGCAAGCTTGTATAATGGCATAGAGATCATTATCATATGTTGGATATTTCTTGACTATATCAGTGAAAGTTTCACTATGGTATGCAACATGATGGCCATGTTGCATGATGACAGCTCCCATGAACTCAAATGGTTGATGCAAATCTAGCAAGGCAAGAACAAGGACTGAGCAGAGTCTATTCTTCAAATTCTCAAATTTCCTTTGCTATATTTCACCCTACTGATATGTAGCTTTAGCTCCTCCTTTAGTCACTTGGGTTAGTGACCAAGCAACATGTGAAAATCCAAGAACAAACCTGCGATAGAAATTTGCAAGACCTAAAAAGCTGTGAAGCTCTGTGAGGGTCCTTGTTGTGGGCTATTCTCGAATAACCTAAATCTTTTTTGGATCAACATGGACCCCTTCCTCATTCACAATGTCCCTGAGGTACTAAATTATTGTCATTCTGAATGTTCACTTGTCAAGATTTGCGTACAACTTGTGCTCTCAAAGAGTTTGAAGCACCTTACGGACATGTTGCAAATGTTCTTCCCATATTTTGCTATAGATGAGTATGTCATCTAAGTAGACAACCACAAATGAGTTGGTGAAGGGCCATAGGATGTCATCCATCATCCACATGAAGGTTGCAAGTGCATTAGTTAGGCCAAAAGGCATAACCAACCATTCAAAGAGCCCCTCCTTAGATTTGAATGCAGTTTTCTAGACATTAGTGGGATCGATGGGAATTTGGTGATAACCAAATTTGAGATCACTTTTGGTGAAGAACTTCGCACCAAGAAGCTGGTCCAATAGGTCATCAATTATGGGGAGAGGGTAGCGATTCCTCATAGAAATTTTATTCAGGACTCGGTAGTCAATGCAAAGCCTCCATGTTCAATCTTTCTTTGGTGCCAAGATGATTGGGCTACCACAAGGTGAAGAGCTTAGCCTGATGTGACCCCTTTAGATCAATTCTTGAATCTATCTTTTTATCTCATAATTCTCCAAAACTGATCTATAATACATAGGACTGTTATGCAAAGGTGATCCTAGGATTAAATCGATAGAATGTTTCACCTGGCAATGTAGTGGAACTCCTATGGGTGACTTGAATAAGTCATCATATTTTCCTGTGATTCATTCTATCTAATTTTGTTGTTGTGTTGATTGTGTAGTTAAGACTGCAACATCAGCCTCCTTGGATTTATGTGGTTTGACCACCATGAGAACAAATTGCTTTGTCTTCTCCACCAATCTCTTGCATTGCTTAGCACTGATCAGGGAGATAGATGTGGGAGGTGGCACCTCTGGTACCCTATAGCTCCATGTTCCAAGAGTGAGGGTGATCCTTCAGGTTCCAAATTCATAGATTCCATGTCACTCATACATGAACGGCTAACCAAAGAGTACATCACAAACATCTAGATTGACCACATCACACAAGACTTCATCTTGGAATGGTTTTATATCATATGAAAGAAGACACTGATGGGTGACATGAAGGTCTCTCCTTGAGCTCAACCACCCAATATTATAGGGCTTTGGATGAGGCTTCATGCATAGATCTAGACTTTTCACAACTTTAGCAGAGATTAAATTATTTTGACACCCACTATTAAGAATGAAATGCTGAGGCTTACCTTTTACTCACAATTTAGAGTGAAACAATCTTTCTTTGTCATCTGGTCTTTCCTCACGGGTCTCTAATGAAGCGACGATGGTGTCAGGCTCAACATCTACAATTTCTTCTTCATCCTCTTTGACTGTGGGTTGTGTATGAGGTAGAGTAGTAGATGTCAAGTATTGTGACTTAGAGAGCAGTGACTTGATGGCTCTACATTTTTCTTTAGAGTGAGTTCCAATTTTGTGGTAATCACACCATTTTCCAACCTTCCCCTTTTGAGATTTCTTATCTTGAAACTCCTTCTGCTTCCAATTTTGGCCTGGTGTTTGACCTTCCTTGTCACTTTTCCATTTTAAAGGTTGACTCTTCATATTCTTCCTGTCATGCTTCTATTCAATCTTCACTACAAATTTATATGCCTCACCGAGGGTTTCCAAATTGAAGAGTTCCATTTCCCCCCATATGTACCATTATAGTCCGCCATGATATTTGAGAATTTTATGTTTCTCACTTTCTTGAATGCCTAGTCTTGTAGACAAGGAATGAAAAGTGTCTGTGTAATCTTGAACAGATTGGTCCTTGCCTTGGCGAAGTTGTTGCCACTGTATGTATAGATCATCATATGCTCTAATGGGATAGTATTCTTCTTTTAATGCTTCCATAAAATCATCCCAAGTAGGTTCCACCCCAAGGCCAATGATATCCATACTAAACCTCTTTTTTTACACTTCCCACCAGTTTTTCATGGGTAATGATGATTTCAAAAGAGCAAACGTGATCTTTTCTCCATCGGTGAACTTATTTACCGAAAAGCAGGAAGACAGTTGATCCAACCAATTTTCCACTACATCAACATTGATTTTGCCTTCAAATATGGGAATATCAAAATTTAATTAAACCTTGAAGGGTGTTGGGGCACTGAAAGGAAGTTCCCTTGATTAGGAGCCAGGATGTGTAGCCATGGAGCTAGATTTTCCCATCGGAAGTGTTTGAATAATTTGAACAAATTGTTGGATCATCTGCGCTTGTTGCCCCTAGAGGGCTTCATTCACCATTTCCTTGAAAGGATCGGATGTCTCGGTGTTGTCCACCATTTGAAGTCATTTGGGGTGCACAGGTGGAACGTTTGGAAGCTCTATCACTTCCCACCCAAGTTTCCTGTATCCTGACCTCATCCTCAGGATCATACACTCTCAAGACAAACTGCTCTGATACCACTAATCCAAAACTCAGAAGTTTTGGTTGATGAATATTTCACAGCATAGAAATAACACAATAACAATGAATTCTTTGAGAAGAGATGTCATATTACTCAAAAATTGTAATACAAATATAGGCTTATCTTTGGGAAGAGATGTCTGCATTCCCTTATCGGGTTATAATGCATTTATACATATTTTGAAAACATCAAGAGATTGAGTGGCTCAAGGAATTAACGGTTGATGATTTAAGATTGGGTGGCTCAAGAGAAATAACTATCACCGATAATTTGACGTCCAAGAATTAAAATAATATAGCGATCGAGGACATAATGGCTCGAGGAAATAACTGTCACCGACAATTTGACTTCCAAAAATGAAAACAATATAAAATTCAAGGAATTAACTGTCACCTGAATGGTCACCCAAATTGTTGCCTAAATCATTTCTGTCACCTGAATGGTCACCCAAATTGTTGCCCAGATCAACCAGGTCGATAGAGTCCATACAAAGAATGTCAGTGATGTTGCCTTAACTAATCATCAATCCATCCCAAATAACAAAGGATGGTGGAAGAAGATACCTAAAAGTAATTAGGTGTCATTGGCACAAATGATGTATGCAAGGAAATATTTGTGTTAGATGTAGGACTCTCAAGCATAAGTGAATTTGATGATGTGTTAGGACTTAGATGCCTAACAAAAGAACACTTAGGTTTACCAGGCCTAAGTGAAGGGTAAGATGACTCAATACTCTCATGCCTAAGTATAGTATCTAATGAATGCCTAGATGTATTAGTACCATGTTTCTCAATATCCTCTAAAAGTGTGGAGTGAATAAAAATTGGTGAAGAGCTACTACAAAATGGTCCAAAGAAAATGTGGAAGTAAGTGTTTTATAGCGAATGCCATGATGAGTAATCTAACGAATAGGCTATATGGGGGAACAATGCCCTGTGCATGCTTTCTAAGACCTCTACTAGAATAACCCATGCTGTGGATAATATGGGAACCAAAACCAATTGTGTGCTTATCAAATGAAGCAAGCACATCAATAGTGTGATCAACAATATTATGAGTTATAACAAAGGCAACTACAGGTGTAGGAAGATCACAAAATGACTTAGTGGCTAATAGAGAAAAATCTAGTTGAGCATCCAACAGATGCATGCCAAAGTTGAATGCAAGAACTAAATGTGGAACAAGTGTGGTTCTTATGTGTTTTATAAGATCAGCTTGTGATTGCAAAAATGCAATATTAACTTGTAAAACATGGAGTAGTGAATCATGTACATCAAGTGTTGAGAGGAAGAGTACATTTTGTGTTTTGGGGCTCTATTTCCTTAACAAAAATTAATAGTGTCACTCTCAGATGGAAAGTTATTATTTGCTTGCTTGGATGATCTTAAATCAAGGCACAAAGCCAATATAAGTAAAAAGAAATACAAGGCACTTAGAAAGGGGCCTTGGTAGTTTCTTAAAAAAAAATGGAAGGTGATATTAAAGGGGCCTTAAAGTGTCTCTAGAAAATAATGTAAGGCGCTAAGAAATGGAAACCAAAAGTGTGCCAATCTCTGAATGTCCAATCTTAAAGACATGGCATTAACCATAAGTGCGCCAAAAACAAATATAAGGCATAATCTGCAAGAGTGCCTTAAGTAAGTGTGTATCCCCCAAAAAAGGGTTGCTAATTTATAAGGAGTGAAATGATAAAATAAATGCCCCTAACTGCTTATTTTTATGTGGTTTTACAAAAAATATCACCTAATTACAATTTGAGTTAAAACTAGAAAACATAAAAAAATATTATTTCATACAATATGACTCAAATTGAATTACAATTATGGATTCTTGGTAAAAACACATGCACTTAAAAAAAATCACACCTCAAAAAGTGCCTGAAGTGTGGGTAAAAGTGCCCAAAAAGTACTATGAGGTTCACACATCAAGAAGGCCTATGTAAATCTAAAAAATAGTCACACTTTTTATTGGAGTAGAATATATATATATATATATATATATATATATATATAATGTGGATGTGCTTGGAACCTGATTTGTAATGAAATAAAAATCACCATAAGACTCTAAATGATGCTCAAGATATGAACAAAAAAGCACAAGTATGTCTGTAAAAACATGCAATGGAGGGGGGTCCGACAAAAAAGTCAAACACGCAAGTATGAATACCAAAAACACTAAGTGGGCATGTAGATGGATCAAGAAGCATTGATTTTGTTTTTAAATATTTTTTGGGGGGTTTGACCACCTATCAGATTGGGTCCCACCCATCAGTCTTCGTCAAATGAAAAAATGGTCATGGTAATGATCTGTAGTGCATACCAATGGGGTCAAAAAAACAAACCAACAAGATACCCCACCATGTTGGAAGCATAATTACTAAGAGGTGGGGGTGAATTAGTATTTTAAAAAACTTTATTTTAATTATACTTTGGCATTCATGAACCATGAAAATAACACAGTGATCTAGTAATGTATAAAGAACCATTCACATGAGCAAGAAACAAGAAAACACATATATGAGTGGGACACCCTCAAAGGGAGAAAAACCCACTATGATCTCTAGAAATGGACTATTGTCCTATGGAAAAAAACACCAAATTTAGTTGAGCACCAACTCCGCTTGGAGCACTAACCCCAATAAAGTCAAGCACCCACTTGACTAGGTTTTAGCAAGCACCTACTTGTAAGGAAGCACCAACTCCCTAGGTGACTCAATACCAACTCATCTGAACTTTTTGTTACCAATCCTCTACTCTTTTGTTATGGTCTAAAACTCATTTGAATACCTCCTTTTGCTCAACAATGCATGATTTTATTCACTTATTTTGCATGCCTTCAAATAGGCCTAAATTTCCTAGTATATATACTAATCTCATGATAATTTACACTAAGGCAAAAATTCCCTTGGTTAAGACCCAAGTTAAGCTTACCACTAAGAGTATTAATCTAACATCCCCCCTTAAGATTAAATTGGGGATAAGAGAAAACTCATAAAATGGGTCTCGATAACAAAGGCGTGATCAAGTATCCATGTACAAATATACAATGAAGTACTAAGTGTCCTTATGTTAGCCAATCCATTTTATCAAAATGCATGGATGTCAAGTTACTGTAACCACCAAGTCAAATAGGAACTAGTACTTTGTATGAGGCTCACTCAGAAAAATGACTGATCACAAAACTAAAAAAATGAGAGATAAAATAATGTTCTCTCAAAAAACTAGTCTATATTGGATGGGATGAAATCCGTCACTAAATTAGGTGCAAGGAATGCTCAACACCCAAATGTGACATCAATAGTATATAGGAGGTGTAAGGGACACTTAACACCCAAAGAAGCAGTTAAAAGTACAAAAGAGTATTGCCTGGTGCAAGGGACACTCAACACCCAAAGAAGCAATATTTGTACACACACATCCCCATAATGCAGAATGGGTAGAGTGGATGAAAAAATATGTATGAGTGGGCTGAATCAACTTCTCAAACATGGATCAATAGCTGAAAATGTAAGAGAAGGCTCACAAAAAAGGAGACATGCAGACTACCAAGGTGTCAAAGAATATAGAAATGGTCTCTCAAAAAAGTGATGGCCCTAGTGGTGATGGGAGAGACAAGCAATTGAAAGTGCAAAGGGTGCACAAGCCAAGGTACACATGCATGAAGGTAGACTAGGTTGTAAAAAAAAACCCTGTGGCACTTTATAATTCAGTGTGAGTACAATTTAATGCACAAAAGCACCAAAAATTTGAACATATATTGGATATACCATAAAGAACTTTCCATAAGGAGCAGTCGATCTGTCAAAGAAGCCATCACAAGACATGAGATGTGATCTAAAAAAGGAGCATTATTATGCAGTATGAATGGTATATAGACTATGCATCTGAACAATGGAAGAACCATGTCGATAGAGTTCATACAAAAAATATTAATGATGTCACCATAACTGATCATCAATCCATCCTAAATAACAAAGGATGGTGGAAGAAGATGCTTGCAAGTGATTTCGTGCCATTGGTATAAATGATGTATGCAAGGAATTTTTTGTATTAGATGTAGGACTCTCAATCCTAAGTGAATTTGATGATGTGTTAGGACTCAAATACCTAACAAAAGACCACTAAGTTTTATCAAGCTTGAGTGAAGGGCAAGACAACTTAGGACTCTCATGACTCGGTACAATATCTAATGAATGCCTAGATGTAGTGATACCATGTTGCACAATATCCTATAAAAGTGTGGAGTGAATAAAAATTGGTGAAGAGATGCTACAAAATGGTCCCAAATAAAATGTGGAAGTACATGTTTGATAACCAATGACATGATAAATAATCCAACAAACAAGATGGATGGAGGAAACAATGCCTTGTGCATGCTTTCCAAGACTTCTACCAAACTAACCCAAGGTGTGGAGAATACGGGAACCAAAACCAATTGTGTGCTTTTCAAATGAAGCATGCACATCAATAGTGTGATTAATAATATTGTGAGTTGCAACAAAGGCAACTACAAGTGTAGCAAGATCACAAAATAAATTAGTGGCTGATAGAGCAAAATATAGTTGAGCATCTAAGGGATGCATGCCAAAGTTGAAAGTAACAACTGAATGTGGAACAGGTGTGGTTGTGTGTTCTATAGGATCAGCCTGTGATTGCAAAAATGCAATATTAACTTGCAAAGGATGGAGAAGTGAGTCATTTGTATTAAGTATTGAGAGGAGGAGTGCATTTTGTGTTTTGGGGATCTAGTTCTTTAACAAAACTTAACAGTGTCACTCTTAGATGGAAAGTTATTATTTTCTTACTTGAATGAGTTTAAATCAAGGCACAAAGCCAATGCAATAAAAAAGAAATACAAGACGCTTAGAAAGGGGCATTAGTAGTGTCTACAAAAAAGAATGGAAGGCACTAAAAAAGAGGCCTTTAAGTGTCTCTAGAAAATAATGCAAGGAACTAAGAAATGGGCCTTATAATAAAAATGACACAAACTAAAAGTGTGCCAATGTTTGAATGTCCAATCTTAAAGATAGGGCACTCAACACAAGTGTGTCAAAAACAAATGCAAGGCATAATCTATAAGAGTGACTTAAGTAAGTGTGTATCACCCAAAAAAGGGTTGGTACTTTATAAGGAGTGCAATGATAAAATAAATTCCCCAAACTACTTATTTTTATGCAGTTTTACAAAAAAATCACCTTATTACAATTTGAGTTAAAACTAAAAAACATAAAAAAATCTTGTTTCATTACATTATGACTCAAATTAAATTACAGATATGGATTCTTGGTGACACCACATACACTTTAAAAAAAATGTCACCTCAAAAGGTGCTCGAAGTGTGGAGAAAAGTGCCCAAAAGGTACTATGAGGTTTACACACTAATAAGGCCTCTAAAAAACTAAAAAATAGTCACACTTTTTGTTGGACTAGTAAAAAATTGTATATACTACATGGAAGTTCTTAGAATCAGATTTTTAATGCAATAAAAATCACCATAAAACTCTAAATGGTGCTCAAGATATAAATAAAAAAGCACAAGTATGTTTGCAAAAAAATGCAATGGAGGGGGGTCCGGCAAAAAATTTAAAACATGCAAGTATGAAGCCCAAAAATAACAAGTGGACATGCAGACAGATTAGGAAGCACTTATTGAAAAAACAAGTGTTTTTGTGGGGAGGTCTAACCACCTATCAGAGTGGGACCCACCCACTGGTCTTAGTCAAATGAGAAAATGGCCATGGCAATGCTCCATAGTGCATACCAATGGGGTCAAAAAAACTAAACCAACAACATACACTGCCAAACAATTTAAACATTGAATTTGAAAAATACAGATGTGTTTTAAAAACTTGCAAATTTCAAAAAAGATGGCCTATGATGGTAGGTGGATAAAGTCCAAAAATGTTGTTGGTTTGGTGTTTGGCAGTTTAAAATTGTGAGTGAAAATAAAACATGTTTTAAATAAATCCAAACAATTCATAGTTTCAACACTTCAATTTGATCATAAAAGGCCAAGTCAACAAATTATTGTGAGTCGTTGATGGATGAATAATCTATTTTCCATGCTACAATTAAATCATGTAATGCCAAAACTGATAAATTCCAAATGGTTTGTCTGTGTTTGGCACGTAGGTGGAAAGATTGGTGTAGGGGATTTGTGTTGGATGTGTCATGAAGGCAGTAGGGGCAACCACAATAGAGTGTAGGTGTGTTGGTTTTAGGTTGGTTGGGATTTGGGGAATGGCCAAGCAGAAGAGGGGTGTGGGGGATGGGCTAGAGGAAGGTGGAGAGGGAGGTGGCAAGGTGGTGTGGTATGGAGGGTGTTGGTTTGGAGTGGTTAAAGTGGAAGCCAAGGGAGCTATGGCATCAAGGGGCTTTAGGGCATGGAATGATGAGGAGCTCAGGTGGAGATGGAAGGAGGATGGGGGTAGAGATGGGGGCTCAGCCATGAGCAGTGGTGGAGGGATCAGGGATAGTAGTTGGCTAGGTGAGGCTTGGGGAAGCTGGGAGTAGGTTGGGATGTGGAAGAGGGATAGATGATGTGTTTGGATAGTGATTATGAAGAGGGGGCTATGGAAGGTAAGTGAAGGTCACTCAAGGTTGGGTGTGGTGGTGGAACAAGGTGGTCTAACCAAAGGGGTGGCATGGGGGAAGGTGTTGTGGGAAGCACATGTTGTCGGTGGAGAGGCCATATAAAAATATGGTTTTTTTTTTTTTTTAAAAATATATAAATTAAAATAAACTTTAATAAAAAATAATTTTTATTTTTTTTAATTTTATAATTTAAAAAAATATACAAATAAACTTATATATATATATATATATATATATATATATATATATATATATATATAATTTGTTTTTGTTTTTTTTTTAATTAACAAAACAAAATAATTTTTTTGAAACATATAAAATAAATTCAAAAAACAATAAAAAAGCCCCAAAATAAAATAAAATTTCAAACCCTTTTAGCCATATGACGGTCAAAATGGACCGAGATAATTCACCACACTAGAAGCACCACAAGTCCATTTTTAAAAAATGAGCATCTACCCCTACTAAATCAACTGCTATGGACACATCTATATGATTAGATCTATATCAAAATGTGTAGATTTTCTAGAAACTATTTAGCAACAAGCAATATTCTTGAATAGATCTTGAGCGTCAGGTGACCAATTTGAGCAAACTAAAAGCTTGAACCACCTTTCATATCTTTAATGAACATGATAACAAATGTTGATCATCTCTAAAATGTAAAATAACTTCTTGATTGCAAAATTACCTCTAAGATATCATCGTGACTATCATTGTCCTCCTTTCAACATTGTTGCTTTAATTGAGCAACATGACTAGATGGAGGGCTTAGTGAGAAGGAAGGTTTCGAGGTTGGCTCTGATACTATGTAAAAATTGAAAATTTGGGATACATACAATATACATAGGCTTAACCCAACCAAAACATCCTTCTACACTTGAAACAATCAACTATACAGAAATAAAGTTATGATTATCTAACTTGCTTGCTTACACCTCCAAATTATCATTATTCTTTAACCTCTTCCAAAGCTTAAGCCTTGCCCTCTATTTATAACATTTTTATTGAAGGTGAAGAGGGTCCATTTGGCAATGCAAAACTGGTTTAGTTGCCAAAAGAATAATTACCTAATTAGGGCACTAATGTCAACTATCCAACAACCATGTTAACTCCTTAATTAGACATGTAGGTGTGCAACATTAAACCCCACATAGGTTACACTAACTACGGTGAAACTTCCCTTGGTTAAGACCCAAGTTAAACTTACCACTCAGAGTATTACTCTAATAATATCCATGCAGTGGTAGCTAATTGGCAGGCTGAATTTTAAGCCTCTCCCATCAAAGTATCAGGTACTCTTTTTGGTCATCTAATTATTGTATTGATTGATACTAGAGCTACTAAATGATTTATATCTCTTATTATCAAGTAAATCTAGTTATATAGAAAATACATGGCAAATACAATATGAGAATGAGTCTAAGGTTAAGGTTTTACATATGTCTCGTAGAGGCTGAAATCTAGTTTCCATAATTCACCATAGTTGTGGATCTTTATGTAGCACCACTAGGGTCATATGATGTGATCCTAGGAGTGAATTGATTTTCTGGGCATAAAGCCAAATTTAATCACTTCCTTAAAAAGGTTGAATGTCTGGCTGATTTGGGAAACCAAACCAAAATCTAAGTCAGAGGGAGTTGAAGCTCAGGAAAATTTATGCCATTCAGTTAAATAGGCCTCAATGTAAAAGATGTCAAGCATTCCTTGTAAATATGGATGAAGTTTTTGAATCTAAGGAACCCACCTTGTAAGATTATTCCTTCCTACAATAATTTTATGATGTTTTTCCAAAAGAGCTACCAGTGTCAACTCCAAAAAGGGAATTTGATTTCATTATGGATATCATTCTAGGGTCAGAGCTATAATCTAAGGCACCTTAAAGGGTGAAAACAATATAATTAATTGATTTGAAGGCATAACTTCAAGATATGTTATCCAAGAGTTTGATTCAACCAAGTGTATCACCATGGGGTTCACCTATAGTTTTCATCAAGAATAAAGATGGAACCCTTCACTTGTGCATTGACTACCAAATGTTTAATAAAGCAATAATCAAAAAGAGATATCCATTACCTTGAATTGATGATCTTTTCAATAAAATAAATGGTGCTATAGTATTTTCAAATATTAATCTTTGATCAGGATACCATTAGTTCAGGATTCAGGATGAGGATATTTAAAAAACAACCTTTTAGAACTCACTATGAGCATTATGAATTCACAGTGTAATAATTTGAGTTAATGAATGCTCTAAAAACATTCATGAATCTGATAAATAGTGTGTTTAGGGATTATCTCGATAAAAAAAAATTAGTATTTTTGGATGAAATTATCATCTATTCCAAGAATTTAGAAGAGCATGTTGAACACTTACGATTAGTTTTGCAATAGTTACGAAAACACAAGCTTTATGGGAAATTGTCCAAGTGTGTTTTTTTTTCAAAAGAGAGTACAATACTTGGGACACATTATCTATACAGAGGGAATTTTAATGAATCCAACTAAAATCAAGGCCATCATGGATTGGTCAGCACCTTAAAATATGCATGAAGTGCATAGTTTCATGGGAATAGTAAGGTACTATAAGAAGTTTGTACCAAATTTAATTAAGACAACTAACCCAATCACCTCTCTTTAACAGAAGGAGTAGCATTTTGTTTGGTCAGATAAGTGTGAAGAAGACTTTTAGGTTCTGAAACAAAGGCTTACTTTTCCACTAGTATTGCAGATCTTGGATCTGAATGGACATTTCTCATTGATAACTTATACTTTAGGTGATGTCTTAGGAGGTGTGATCATGCAAGATGGTTCATTTGTGGCCTATGAATCTAGGAAACTAAAGCCTTATGATGCAAATTATGCTCCTCGTGATCTAAAACTAATTGCTATATTTCATGCCTTGTAGATTTAAAGGTATTACTTTTCAAGTAAAACCTTTGAGCTTAAGATTGATAATTTAGGTCTTAAGTATATTTTCACTTAACCCAACCTCAATGATCATCAAAGGCAATGGTTAGAGTTCCTATCAAATTATGATTTTGATATCAACTACATTAAGGGTAAGTAAAATAGGGTAGTAGATATCCTCAGCCATAGAAGATACATTATAGCTTTGGCTATAATTAGGAGCACCTTTAGAGACCAGGTCATAGATATCAAGGTTTTTAGTTTGAGAATGGTGAGATTTTAAGATACAATGGTAGGAATTATGTTCCTAATAAGAATAACTTGAGGAATATTATGCCAAAAGAATTACACAATGCTCCATATTCAGGGCATCCTAGCGTAATTTAGTTGGTATCAAAGTTAAAACCCTTGTATTTCTAGAAAATAATTAAGAATGATGTAGCATATTTTATCTCTATATGCTTAGAGTGTTAACAATTTAAGGATAAACACATGCATCCAGTTAGGTTGTTATACCCTCATTCATTACCTGAGTGGAAATGACAAGTAATCAATATGGATTTTGTCCAAGGTTTGCCTATGTCTAGGAATTTTCATTATATGATCTTGGTGGTTCTAGATAAACTAACCAAGGTAGCTCATTTTATTCCTAGTAATATAATTGATAATGCACCTATGCTTGCTACGAGTTTTTTGAAATAAATTTATAGATTGCATGAGTTTCTTGAAAATATTATTTTAGATAGGGACCCTAAGACAACTTCTAAATTTTGGTAGACTTTAAATTTAGCATTGGGAAATTAGTTGAATTTTAGTACAGCTTAACATCCATAAACAAATGGGCAAATAGAAAGGATAAATCAGATCTTGGAGAATTTATTGAAAATGTATTGCATGGACTACCAATACAAGTGGAAAGAATAACTACCTTTGTTTGAGTTTGCTTCCAACAACTCATACCAATCAACTATTAAAATGGTTCCTTTCAAGGCATTATATGGTAGGATATCTTGAATGCCAATTAGTTGGGACAAGTTGGAAGAGAGAGTGGTTTTTGGACTCAACATGCTTGCTAAAATGGAAGAGCAAGTGAAATTAATAAGATAGAGATTGGCTGAAGCTAATGATAGACAGAAAAGCTACGTTGATTTGAAAATAATAACAAGGAAATTTTCAACTGGGGACAAATTTTTTCTATGGGTTAAACCCCAAAAGAGTGCAATAAAGTTTGGTAAATTAGCAAAGTTGTCACCTAGATATGTGGGGCCTTTTGAGGTCCTAAAAGTAATCAATCTTGTAGCATATAGGGTTGCATTACCAACAGTTCTAGCACAAATGCATAATGTTTTTAATGTTTCATATCTTAAAAATTATATTACTAATCCTACACATGTTTTAGATTGGAATGCATTACAAGTTTAGGATCCAAGGGCGGTCACAGTAGAACTAATTAGAATAATTGATACTCATAAGCTTAGCGTATGTAATAGAGAAGTATCACAGTGTAAGGTCCAGTGGGACCAATATTATGAGGATATTGTAACATAGGAAGACCATGAGGATTTTTTGAGGCTATTTCCTCATATTTTTACTTGATTTTCTACTAGATGTCATTTATTTTATGCTAAACCATTATTTTACTATGCTAAACTTAGTTATATTTTTGAACTTTTATTTAAAATAAGTGTCATTGGGACAATGTTCAATTTTAGGGGGGAAGGATATCACATCTAGTTTTTTTAATAGATATTTGAGACCTTATTTAGTGGATTGTATATTATTATTGGCATATATGATGTTTATTTTGAGCTAGATTTGCATATACTATTTGGTTGATAGTGTTAGGTGTGTGGAGCTAAAAGCTTCACCAAGGAGCACACAAACAGGTTCAGGTCTACACAGACGCCGGCGTCGGTCAGGAGTGACCGACGTCGGTCAGTTGCAGTTACAGAGGCACCGACGTCGGTAGTATAGTCGGCTGGCGACGGTCACAGGCGAACAGGCAGGAACCGACGTCGGTTACCTGTGTGTCCAGAAAGCGATTTTTGAGGACAGAAGCGAGTGTTTGCATGATGAGTTTGAGTTGTAGACTCAAGCTCGCATCTCTATTGTTAGCAATATTATTTTTAGAGCCCTTGTTGAAGAGGCTTAACTGTTTGTTGTAAGAGCATGCTCAAGTTTCCTATTTCTATATGTAGGAGAGATCTTCTAAGCTATTGTGTGTAATAGAGTATGAGTAGAACATTGTGAATGTTTGAAGGACAGTACTTGAGAGAGAGCTCTTGAGGAATAGAGATCTAGTGAGAGATCTTGTGTGCATCTGAGAGAGGTGTGGAAGAACAAAGTTCTTCATTTGTATTCCTATTGTAAAGAGTTTTTAATACAAGTTTTCAGGGTGTTTTCTTGTATATCTTGTTCTGTGATATTTATCATTTCAGTTACTTATCTATCTGATTTATTTCTGCATTCATTGCTTTCACAAGCATAATCCATTGTTGGTTGATCCCCAACAAGTGGTATCAGAGCTCAGGTTCACTAACAGGTGGTTCAGATCTATGTAGTGTGTTTGGATTACAGGTTGCTCACAGGGGTTTCTGCAGGGATTTCTGTTTGAGTGGGAGAAGCAATGGCAGAAGAAAGTAAGTTGAGAATGGAAAAGTTTAATGGCAAGAACTATCAACACTGGAGAATGCAGATAGAGGACTATCTGTATCAGAAGGATCTTTACTTACCGTTAGGTGGGATAGCAAAGAAGCCCAAGGACATGGAGGATGAAGAATGGGAAGTTCTTGACAGAAAGGCTCTTGGGTCTATAAGACTGAGTCTGGCCTCCACTGTGATATCTAATTTGTCACAAGCAAAAACTACGGTAGAGTTAATGACCACGTTAGCAAATTTGTATGAAAAACCCTCCGCTTCAAATAAGGTATATTTGATGAAGCAGTTATTTAATTTGCATATGCAAGAAGGTGGATCTGTTTCTAATCACCTGAATGATTTCCATGGTATTGTTAATCAGTTAAGTTCTATCAATATTGCATTTGAAGATGAAATAAAGGCTCTTTTAATATTATGTTCTTTGCCTGAAAGCTGGCATGGCTTGGTAATGGCAGTTTCTAATACTGCTTCTGCTTCGAATATTTTAAAAGTAGAGGATGTGGTTAGTGTTATTTTGAATGAAGAAATTCACAGGAAAAGCACAGAAGAGACATCTGGGACATCCGGGAACGCTTTAAATCTCGAGAGTAGGGGAAGGCAAAAAGAAAAGAGCAAGAGGAGACCAAGATCTAAGTCTAAGGGAAGAGGCAGATCCAAATCCAGGAATGGCAGAAGGCCACAATGCTGGAACTGTGGAAAGTTGGGGCACATAAGCAGAGATTGCTGGTCAAAGCCTAAGGAGGACAATCAGCACGAAGGAAAGGAAGAGACAAAGGTTGCAGGTATTGCACAGGATGCTCTTATTTTCTCTTTGCATAATAATATAGAATCTTGGGTATCAGATTCTGGTGCATCTTTCCATGCTACCCCTAACAGAGAATATTTCAGTGACTATGTCCATGGAGATTTTGGAATAGTGTACTTAGGGGATGATGAGCCTTGTAAGATTATTGGCAAAGGTAAAGTGCAGCTAAAGATGCAGAATGGCAACACATGGGTGTTGAGGGATGTGATGCATGTTCCTAGTTTGAAGAGAAATTTGATTTCTGCAGGTAAGCTAGGTGATGAGGGTTGCACAGTAACTCTCACAGCAGATTCTTGGAAGGTGACCAAGGGTGCACTTGTTATGGCCAGAGGTAAGAGAGAAGGTACTCTCTATTTGTGTAATTGTGTTACTAACAAATCTCCTTCAGTTTTATCTACTTCAGATGTGGATGCTAAATTGTGGCACTAAAGGCTTGGCCACATGAGTGAGAAGGGGATGCCAATCCTTAAGTCTAAAGGTATGCTTTCAGATTTGAAAAGTATGGATCTAGAATTTTGTGAGCATTGTGTATTTGGAAAATAGAAAAGGGTTAGTTTTCTAAAGACTGGGTCTACTAAGAAAAGGCAGAAGTTGCAGCTTGTTCACACAGACGTGTGGGGACCGGCTCAGGTAGCCTCTATTGGCGGATCACAGTACTATGTTACATTCATAGATGATGCCACAAGAAAGGTATGGATCTACTGTATTAAAAAGAAATCTGATGTTTTTGAGACTTTCAAAATTTGGAAAGCCATGGTTGAGAATGAAACAGGCAAAAGATTAAAGTGCTTGAGATCTGATAATGGTGGTGAGTTCTGCAGTCTTAAGTTCAAATTGTATTGTTACATAAATGGAATCCGTAGGCAAAGGACGGTTCCAAGGACACCTCAGCAGAATGGTATTGCTGAAAGGATGAACAGAACTATTATGGAGCGTGCAAGATGTATGAGATTGCATGCAGGGTTGCCCTTAGAGTTTTGGGCAGAAGCAGTTGACACCGCAGTGTACCTGATCAACAGAGGACCCTCTACAGCTCTGGATGGTGGAATTCCAGAAGAGGCATGGACAGGCAAAAAGGTAGATCTCTCATATCTCAAAGTTTTTGGTTGTGAAGCCTTTGTGCACATAGATAAGGAAAATAGAAAGAAGCTTGATGCTAAGTCTATGAGGTGCACGTTTATAGGCTATGGCTCAGATGATTTTGGTTTCAGATTTTGGAATCTAGGAACTAACAAGGTAATTAGGAGCCGTGATGTTGTTTTCAATGAAAGAGTGATGTACAGTGATCAGATAAGGAAGCTAGATCAAGCTGGGCAGAGCAATAATGAGTTGGATGAAGTTATGGTCCAAAATGAGCTCGCGGGAAAAAGAAATAATCACTTACAGGAAAACACAGAGACCGACGTCGGCAGGTTTGGAACCGGCGTCGGCAGTACAGAAACCGATGTCGGTCATACAGAGACCGACGTCGGCAGACCAGGCACCAGCGTCAGCCAGGAAGAACCGGCGTCGGCCAGTAACAGGTCTACAGGTGGCTGAGGTCGGTCACTATCAGAAAATTTGGGTGGACAGATTGTTGAGAACGAGTCCAAGACACCAATCAGGAGGTCTGAAAGGGTAAGTAAGCCTCCAATTAGATATTCTCCTTCCTTATATTATTTATTGCTAACCGATGGTGGAGAACCAGAAAGCTTTGAAGAAGCTTTACAGGTGGAGTCCATGAGTAAGTGGGAGCGTGGCATGGTTGAGGAGATGGAGTCCTTAAGGGAGAACCAAACATGGGATTTGGTTGAATTGCCAGCTGGTAAGAGAACACTGAAGAACAGATGGACTTACAGGTTGAAGGAAGGTGAGGATGGACAGATGATATATAAGGCCAGATTGGTTGTAAAAGGATTTGCACAAAAGCCAGGTATTGACTTTGGTGAGATTTTTTCTCCTCTTGTTAAGATGACTTCTATAAGGGTTGTATTATCTTTGGTTGCTTTTGAGGATTTGCATCTTGAGCAGCTAGATGTTAAGACAGCATTTATTCATGGAGATTTGGATGAGGAAATTTACATGGAACAGCTAGAAAGTTTTGAGGTCAAGGGTAAGGAGAAACTAGTGTGCAGGTTAAAGAAAAGCTTGTATGGCCTCAAGCAAGCTCCTAGGCAATGGTACTTAAAATTTGACAGGTTTATGACTGAGCATGGCTACAGTAGGTGTCAATCCGACCATTGTGTATATTTTAAGAGATTTGATAATGGTAGATATATTATTCTATTGTTGTATGTAGATGACATGCTGGTTGCAGGATCTCACATGCAGGATATCTCTGAGCTTAAGGTAAAATTAGCTCAAACGTTTGCTATGAAGGATTTGGGAGCAGCAAAGAAAATCCTTGGCATGAGCATTAAGAGAGACAGAGAAAATCACAGATTGATATTGTCTCAAGAAGATTATGTGGACAAGGTGTTGAAACGGTTCAATATGCAGGATGCTAAACCGGTAAGCACACCTTTGGCTGGACATTTCAAGTTAAGTAAAGAACAATGTCCCAATTCACATGATGAGGTAGAGTACATGAGTAAGGTTCCATATTCTTTCGCGGTAGGAAGTTTGATGTATGCAATGGTGTGTACTAGACCGGATATTGCCCAAGCAGTGGGAGTAGTAAGCAGGTATATGGCCAATCCAGGAAAGGAACATTGGAAAGCAGTACAATGGATCCTTAGATATCTGAGAGGAACCAGCAGTAGACACTTATGCTATGGAGGTTCAGATACTTCTCTACATGGGTAGATTCAGATATGGCTGGAGATTTGGATGGCAGGAGGAGCACCACAGGTTATGTTTTTACTATAGGTGGAACGGCAGTTAGTTGGATATCTAAGTTGCAGAAGGTTGTAGCCTTGTCAACTACAGAAGTAGAGTACATTGCAGCTACAGAAGCTAGCAAGGAGATGATATGGATGACACGGTTCATGGAAGAGCTTGGAAGGGAGCATGGGAGTTGCAGATTGCATAGTGACAGTCAGAGTGCAATCCATTTGGCTAAGAACTCAGCTTTTCATTCTAGAACCAAGCACATACAGCTAAGGTACCACTTCATACGGCAGGTATTGGAAGATGGTGAGTTGAAGCTGGAGAAGATCCATACAGACAAGAATCCTGCTGATATGCTAACAAAGCTGGTTACTAAGGAGAAGTTGAATCTTCATTCAACTTCTATTGGTCTTCATGATTGAGTTGAAGATGGAGGAGCTAGAAGATGTTGCTGTACAGGTACTGGTGCAGCTGGTTTATCTCCAAGTGGGAGATTGTTAGGTGTGTGGAGCTAAAAGCTTCACCAAGGAGCACACAAATAGGTTCAGGTCTACACAGACGCCGACGTCGGTCAGGAGTGACCGACGTCAGTCAGTTGCAGTTACAGAGGTGCCGACGTCGGCAGTATAGTCGGCCGGCGACGGTCACAGGCGAACAGGCAGGAACCGATGTCGGTTACCTGTGTGTCCAGAAAGCGATTTCTGAGGACAGAAGCGAGTGTTTGCATGATGAGTTTGAGTTGTAGACTCAAGCTCGCGTCTCTATTATTAGCAATATTATTTTTAGAGCCCTTGTTGAAGAGGCTTAACTGTTTGTTGTAAGAGCATGCTCAAGTTTCCTATTTCTATATGTAGGAGAGATCTTCTAAGCTATTGTGTGTAATAGAGTATGAGTAGAACATTGTGAATGTTTGAAGGACAGTACTTGAGAGAGAGCTCTTGAGGAATAGAGATCTAGTGAGAGATCTTGTGTGCATCTGAGAGAGGTGTGGAAGAACAAAGTTCTTCATTTGTATTCCTATTGTAAAGAGTTTTTAATACAAGTTTTCAGGGTGTTTTCTTGTATATCTTGTTTTGTGCTATTTATCATTTCAGTTACTTATCTATCTGATTTATTTCCGCATTCATTGCTTTCACAAGCGTAATCCATTGTTGGTTGATCCCCAACAGATAGATATATTACTTTTGATAGTTTTTGCATTATGCTTATGATCATGATTTTTAAAAACTTATTACATTCATAAGTTTTTATAGTTATATGCTAGTTATTATCATGATATGGGATAACTACTAGTTTATTTGATGAGTTGGATGCATGATATTTCCACCCTCATTGACAATGCAGATGGAAAGTATCATCAGAGAGGGGGAATAGATAACTACATTAGGGATATACAAAGATGACTAAAATAGAACCATACACACACCATTATTTTTGATTAAATGATATATATGATGTTTGCATTTAATGCTATAAACATTGTTTACTTAGATTTCACAACTATATACATGTGTTGATTATTGTTGTTCTTCAATACTTTATGATTAATAGGAAGTATAACATGTCAATCATATTCATTGCTTTTATATGCTATTGATTTATCATATCATGATTATAAATATACACAATTAGTTGTATTGAACTTAGAAATTAATTACTCTACTTTGAATAAACTTGATATTGAAAGGCAACTGTCTTAATAGATTTGGTTGATCATCATTAGCTAAACATTTTAAAATACTTTTGTTGAGTGCAAAATATTAAGAGTCATTTTGGGGGAAAATAACCCCCCTATGTAATTAGTATAGTTATTAATTCAAAGCTTTAGGCATAATAAACTTTTGCATACTTTGGAGGATAGGAATTAAGGGATTGTTTGGAACCTTCGGGACCCTCTCATCATTGTAATCCATTTTTAAAATAGCAAAAAGGAAAAATGTGAATGGATTAGGTTTTTAGGTTATCATTATATTTTAGGTTTGAATTTTCATGGTGATTGAAGATAGTTATGGCACCAAGTTCACATGTAGAAAGGAGGAACTGCAAGTAAACAAGAGTGGAGGAGTGGTGTTTTAATGAGGAATGTTCCATGTTGTTCAATTGGAAAATTAACAGGGTTTTTTGGTGGAAATCATACAAAACATGAGTGAATGGAGGAGAAAGATAGGTAGGAGGATGAAGAAAAGAAAAATAGGATTTTCTTCATCATTTGGGCATGATAAGAGAAGGAATGAAGGAGAATAATCAGGGAATTGAAGAAAGTAAAGGTTGTTGTAGGCTTTATTAAAATATCAGGTTGGTGGCTTTTCCGAATTTTTGTTTGTAATGAGATTGTGGGGTTTTCTAATAAGGATTTTTGTTTTATATAAAATAATCTAGATAATCTCATATTTAAAAACCCTAGCCTTTTGGGTTTATAGACCTGAGGATGGGATTTCAAATCTCATTCTCAAGCCTATAAAGTTGAAGGTGCCAAACCGAGTTATAAGAAATTGGACTGTGTTTCCATACCCTATTTCCTTGGTATCAACCTATGTATGTGTAGTGCTGCATTCTTGAAAATTGTTATTATTTTCCACATCTAGGTTGTTACCATGGGTTTTAAAAATTATAGTTCACATGTAGAGAGTTAGAAAACTTGGAATGGAGTCAATATTTATATTTATACACTTAAGTTTTGTTTAAATTTTGGGATGTAATAATAGTAACAAATTCAAAGTTTATAAGAAGATTGAATGATAGGTTCAACTGTTGTCTTGAGTGATCTAGTTAGTATGAATGATATTAAGTTAAAGAAAAGAAATCTTTATGGAATGAAATTACCAACAAAAACTTTTATTCTAGTTAGTATGAATGATATTAAGTTAAAGAAAATAAATCTTTATGGAATAAAATTACCAACAAACACTTTTATAAATATAGGTTATAGTTTGAGTTTTAATAAGGACTCCCTTGTAAAAGTCAAATATTGGGTTTGAATAACTAAAATCTCAATGGTTTACACTTGTAGGATTATAATTTTATTAGCAGGATTTCTAAAATAAATAAGTTGAGTCCTATGACCTAGGGGTGTTGTTTTAAAGGCTAGTTGAGCAAAGTACATAAGGGTAGAATTTCATGAAAAGGGTAAAATCTTGAATTTGAAAGTTGAGTGCATAAAGAAGTTCTAAGTTATTTTTATATTTTGTGTAGTTGGTAGACCTGTAGCAGTTATGGATATATTTAATTCATTTAAATATGTATGTATGTATGTATGTATATACATGAAAATGTAAACTTAGTTACATGCAAACTTGTGTATACATACATACATATTTATATGAGCATGAAATGGTAAGACAAGCTCAGATATTTGAATAATTGAGTAAATTTAGTATAGCTAAGATAGTAGAAATCTAAGATGTTATACTTTGGGTATAAATAGTCATTCATTTTAAATTTAAATGGTTTGTAAAACATGTATGCACGGTATTAAGTTAAAGAACAAAATCAGATGAGGTATATTTGAGTAAATTGAGCATTTGATGTTCTTAGGATTGTAGTAATAGTTATAGGTATATATTTGAATTTAAATTAATGAATATAGTCATAGTTGTAATAAGCATTTCATATGGAACATAGAAAAGCTTGACCACTAATAAAACTATATTAAGGGAGGTTAATTTAGTTGTGAGTCTTCAATCTATTGGGAATAATAGGGATTTATGTAGAATATGTCAGACCTATAAATCGAGTTATATATATTAATCTTTCCCTAATAAGATTCCATATATTATGATTAATTTTATTATAGTCTAAGAATATACACTTAACCATATGAAGTAAATAATAGTTATGGATTTAAGAGTACACTAAGATGACTTATTTTAATAGTATTAAAACATGCAGGATAGGCTTGATGGAACCAAAAACAAATTGATTGAAATGGTAGCATACACATTATCTATTATTGCATGGTTAAGTCATAAATGTTTTAAAGTGGATGAAATGGGAAGTTAGTTGTAGACTTTTTTTAGATGTCTATACTTACATGACTAAAATTTATGATTCTTGCATGTAGTTGTTATGACTTCAGATGTTTAATGTATGCTTAATCTGTCATATAAAAGCTAGTGAATTTTGTTATAAATGATAATTGTAATAGAGTGATATATTGAGGTTTAAACATAGAATGACATGATTCTTGTTCTACCTTAATAAACATATCTATTATGGAGTTAATTAGATTATTAATTATGATTGCTTAAATATTTCATGGTTTCATAGTATTTTATTACTCTACTTTTGAATTTTTAGTATAGATTGTGTTTGGATAACAAAAGGTACATATATGAGCATGTCAATGGGTAACTCATATATGTACCCCCTAATATCATTTTTTCATGATTCTATAGCAGAGAGTACTGTGTGAGTGAAAATGACATATATTAATAAATCTAAATTCTATAATAAAATTTTTGGCCAAAGTAATGTTATAGCTAAGATATTGTCATTCTATTGTACTTCTAGTTAACATGTATGGTTGATATCATTTAGATAGAGGAATGGCCATGTTCTATTTGATTATTGCATGTAATAGTGGTATTACACACACTAGTTATGATTATTTCTCAATATCCACACTATTTTTATTTGTCCTTCCGTGAAGGGTAGGGCCACTCCCAAAAGGGAGTGTATGGAAAACCGTTGGTCTATGGTTGGAGGTAAAGCACCCGGATGATGCTCTCCCTTTATCAGTTGATTCAACCAAATAGAATTACACTCATGTTATGTGATGGATAATAGAACTACTTTATGTATCTCATTATGTAGTTTTGTACTTATTTTTATGTATATTTGACATCATATATTATTGTATGTTATTTTGGATGTATATTCAACACAACAGTGGCTATGCATTTGTATAATATTTTGAAAATGTAAATAGCAGTGGCTATAAACTCAATTAATATTGATTTATGGATTTTAACAGTTGTGCAGTACTTATTTCATTATTTTAGTACTTGATGGATAGTTTTTTAGCTCATAGACTAGTTTACTAATTGAGTAATAAATGAATTCTTTTGCTAGAGGGCTAATGTGACTATAGCATCTATTGCTTGAGATTCATTTAGTTTTCAAGTGTTAAATGGTTGGTTGTAATTAATCTTAATATAAAAGTTATTATAAAAAAAATTGTGTATCTTTTAGTTAGCCCAGTGGGGTGTAACAATAACACCCTTTGATAATGGGGTCATTAGGGTTAGTTTGACACCATGTTACCACTAACCCATTTTCCCCCAAAGTCACATTGAAGATGGAAAGCTATGGTTTTCCATTTCACAAGGAGCGACTATCCATGACCCAAATATGAATGTACCAGAGCAAAGGTAAAACCAAACCCAAAAGCATCAAGGTGGTTGCATCTTGTTTTACCAAATATTCCATAGAAGACACTATCATCAAACTTATAGAGTAGCATTGATGCATCTATCGAGGGCTGACGTAACTATCTAGATAGCCATAGGCACTAGATTCAATAGCTGACAACTATTTCATAACTATCTTCCCATCTACTTTCAACCAATTTCTGATCCAAAACTGCATTAACATCAAAACAAGCTAAGTACTTCTCTTCTTTGTCATTTAAATATATAGCCTAGTTTTACTTTCCATATTTAGACTATCTCAACATAATAAATTTAGTGTATGTTTATATTTGAGTTTAACATTTAATTTACCTAATATAGATTTTATTATCATCCTTGTACCGTGTCATTTCTATTTTCTTAACCCTGAGCTTAAAGTGAAAATACATATTTCATTTTAGGGTTAAACATTTGGTGAAATCGATCTTTGAACATAAAATCCTAGGTCATTTAGGGTTTTCTAATTTTTATATTGTTGAATTCTAAATTGTTTTAAATTTTTCAATCATGTTTCTCATTGATAATTTTGTAAATTATTTCATGGTCCAATACCTTATAGTGCCTCTTGTTATATCTCATGCCAAATTAGCACATGTCAATCTATAAGGGATGAAAAACATGTTTTCCCACATACTCATTATTCCAATGTTTATAATAAGAGGGTTTCATATAACTAGCAATAATTAATCCCTTTTAAAAATTGTTTTTTAATACAATATAATCAAAATCTAAGGAATATGGCATTTCTGACCAATTGAACAATTCACATGCTAAGATTTCAATCCTTGAGCTTATAAAGCAATCCAATGTTTATAAGGATATCTTAGATGAAGCATTTCTGAAACATAAGTGCCAATTAATATTGAGCCTGCTTATTTTATAGATATTATGCAAGATCTTAAGAATAATGACAAGCTCATCACCTTTGATCCAGAATATTTACCATTCAAAGATGTTGTTGACTAAAATTTACCTTTGTTGATACAAGTAACAATACAAAATAAATGTATCAAAAGAGTGCTCATTGATAATGGAACAAATCTAAACATTTGTACCATGCAATTCCTAAAAATCATAGGTGTTAACCAAAATCTTATTCAAAAAATAGTTATGAAAATTCAAAGGTATGACAAATCACAAAGACCTTTGCTTGGTCATATTACATTGAATATTATTGTTGGTATTTATACAATACCCACTATGTGCCAAGTTATCACCAATGATTTGAACTATAACATTTTATTAGAATAGTCTTAGATACATAAAATGTATGTAGTTCCTTCTAAGTTGCACCCATGCTTAAAATTTTGACATCAAGGAATCCTTTACACATGTCCAATAGATCCTAAAAACTTCAAACATTATGCATTGGTATAACAAGTATACAATATTAAACCAACATACTTTGAATATGAGACTAAAATTGACACACTGGCACAAGAACCTAATAAGGCTATATTATCTAAGGTATTGAAAATACAATTTACGCATTTACTTGAATCCTTGGTTTCATTACTCTCATGGTTAATAAAGTAAGAGATTATGTATCGACCTCATCATAGCGAGGTTAATATGAGTTGACCTATATCCAAAGGATATGATTTGAATGTTTATTATTACTATCATCATGGACTCAAGCATTCTACGAACCATTTCTTTATCTTGAAGCACAAGATCCAAATCTTATCGATGACCAAAATCTTAAATTTAAGGATGCTCCAAAGGAACTAGGTTCCCCATAATTCAAAAAGTATCAACACCAACAATATTTAACAATTTCATTATATGGGTGGTGATTATTATTTCCATAACCATATTGATGCCACATAAACAAAAACCACTTGCAATTTACAACATTTTCATCAGCTTAGTTTTAACCTACAAGACTTGAAAAAAAGGTCACTTGGAAAGACTCTTTGGGAAACATAACATTACCAATTGCTTATGGTCCTAAATTGATTCAAATATGGGTTTGGGTTATGCCTACCACATGTCTATATGCATTTACACTAGGAAATATTTGGCTATACCAAATAGAAACAAAAATTGGTCCAAATCAGTAAGGTGATTCCTTTTCTCATAAAGGAAAATTAATCCATATTCCAAATGATAGCACTATCTCTTATACTACACATAGAAAACATGAGGAGGAATATGCAATGTACCTTTTCAGCCTATGTAATCATGATGCAAACAATGTAAAATATCCAACTTAAGGTTCCAAGGCATTGAATGGGGGAGATACCTATGATCATCCATTGGATAGGATCATAGCTTAGTCTCTCCAAAAATACCAAAAAAATCAAAAACATTCAAAACACTCCAAAAAAAATTTAGCACTTACATATTTTATTGTATCCTTGGCATCTATGTGTTACTTCCATATTGATTGACCACATACTTAGTTAATCATACATACACATATGTGTCACACTTCTACATTGGACGTGATACAGGCATACATAGATACATGATACGCTCCTATTTTGGATGTTGGGATTTCCCTATACTCATGTCATATGGACATTGGGATCATTCACTTCTTTGATATTGATACACATAGGTTATATGATTCGATAATCAATCTAACCTATCATGTTTGAGCTTATATATGTAATTACACATGCCATTATCCATGATTATATCTTACATAGGGTACTTCATATGTTATACACTTGACATACTTTTCTAACACATTGGATCCATGGGCCACTATGACATGTTTATGTTGGTTGCTTAATGTTTTACTTTACGCACTTCCTTGAGTGTATTGTTTTGCTTGTTTGAGCATTTGAGTATGCTCCTTTTCTTGGGGCCCTTGTGCATATGTATGATTTCATTAAAATTTTCATATGTCATTGCTTTTTGTATGGACATTTGAGTAGGTCATCATTTATTTCATGGAAATTTGACTAAGTCATGTCCCTTTGATTGTGTGACATTTGAACATGCCCCTTATTTTTGGCCTCTTTGGACAATTGCTTTTTGACTTACTTTTGAGTGCTCTTTTGTATGTGTTTATTTTCTTGTTGATCTTATATTTTTACTATCTAGACAATTACATGATCTTTATCATGCATCTTTGGCCTATATGTGATCACATTGGTTTTATGTGCTTCAATGAGGCATTTACCTATACATGTTCTTTTAATATGCTACATGGTTACATTAACATATTATATAGTTATCTTACCCTTTTGAGGTGAGGTAACTCCCAATTACTATCTTTCCCTCACCAAAAAGAGGGGGCATATTAGTGGGGTCATGTTTGGGAAGCATGTTCTCCACACTTGGCATAGTTCTTAGATTCAATGGGGCCATTATTTAGAAGCATGTTCTCCACACTGATTCAATATTTTGTACTTATATCAGTTTGCAGATATAGTGGGGGAATGTCATATGGGCATGGATTCCACACATTCATAATATTTAGGTTTAGTAGTGGCATGTTTAAGAATCATGTTCTCCACAATTATTTAGTATTTGGCACTTATATCAATTCACACATTCAGTGGGGGCATGCTTTGGAAGCATGTTATCCAAACCTATTCAATATTCAACATATCTAGTTTACAGTGGGGGTATGTTTTAGAAACATGTCCTCCACATTGGTATTTATATCAATTTTAGATTTCTCTATATATAATGGTGGCATGCCTTGGAAGCATGTCTACCACACTTACATAATTATTTGAATTAGCTAGAGCACACAACTATATGATTTAGATTCATAGTTGTGGCATAATTATATACATTTGTACCATTGTTATACACAATTTCAACATGAGACATATATAAGGTGCATATGCTATGTAAAATGTGCCTAATATTGTAAAATCTAAATCAGTTTTAGATTCCAAAACCATTGCACATATTGATACCCCATAAACTTTTATAGACCATATTAAACCAATCTACTGTAGTAGTTGGTTCATCTTTTGGTATGGTTGAGGTGATAAAATCACTCAATATTTCCAAGTTTTTAGGTTAGACTTGATCATCCAGCCTCACCAAGTTATAAGTACCATTGGGTTGCAAAGTTGAGCTAATCTCAACTACTAAGTGGAAACTCACTTTTGCTCCAAATTTGGGGGCATGTGTCTTATAATATCTCTCTTTCTCTCTCTCTTTATCTCCTTAGATATATGCACCTTAAATATTTATCTTAATCTCAATTTTAGAGCCTTGCAATGATAAATCTTTTGCAAAACAACTTGTCAATAGGAAAGGTAGTTACATCGACACATAGGTGTACTCCTAAACTTTGCTCTTTCATTTAAATATATTTCAAGTACTATTTGTTAGGTTGTGGAGCTAAAAGCTTCACTGATGCAGACATTGAAGGAGGTTGTTGAGTGTCACAGTCACCGGCATCGGTCAGGCCAACCGATGTCAGTCAGGGGTGGACAGGAAACTACCAACATCGATCAGATATCGGCCGACATCGGTCATCTCTAGGCAGACAGGGACCGACGTTGGCCGCCTGTGCATTCCAGAACTGTTTGTTGCATGAACAATTAGTTGTTAAACAGCCAGTTTGCATGTTAAAGGCTAATTATAGTCTTGAGTTGCATGTCTAATTATTGTAATTAATAAAGTCTAATTATTGTAATTAAGAAAGTCTAATTATTGTTTGCATGATGTCTATTTAAGAGACTCATGGGTTGTATTGTAAGTAAGGAAAGGAAGAGATCCTTCCAATTGTAAGATCAATTGGTCTGCAGGTTGTGCAAGATCAGGTAGAAGATTTACATGGTAAGTAAGATCAGGTTGATTTGCAAGTTGTTGTAAGATTAAGGAGATCTACTTGAATTGATTTTGAGTGCTTGGTACTGGCAGTATTGTTACTGACTGGTTGGAGGTGAACAACAACTCTGTGTTTGAGTTGTTTGTTGTGACCGTAATTGAGAGAGAGAACTCTTGATTGAGAATTACTGGGAGCACTAGAGGTGTGGGAAGCCTCATAGGTGTGAGAAGAGTGTGGCATCTTCTTGATTGTATTTTCTTTCTAGATGAGTTGAATACAAGATTGTATTGTCTCTCAAATTCTATGTTGTTTCTAGTTTCTAGTTACTTATTGCTTCTAGTTTAATTCCATGGTTAGTTGCTTGTATATGGTAATCAATTGTGCTTCCTAGGTCCTAACACTATTAACCCAAATTATATGCATTTATTTTACACTATAACATGCTCTTGATTGTAGGTTAGTCATTATCAAATCACTCAAATTTAACTCAAGCAAAGATAAGGTGTGTATACACACCCAGAGATTTATTCATTTTCTTTAAACTAGCAATTTAATTACTAGATTAAAGGGGGGGTAAACGTAGATAATATATTGTGATTATGTAGCACCTTAGTCTTGTACACTTGGAAAAATTAGACCTTGTTTGTTCCTCTTAGTTTTACACTCTCCATGATTCTTCAACCCTCACATTTGATCTATCTTGTGCCCGTTTGCCTATCTCTTAGTTTGAACGATCTTATATTGATGACTCAGACATTTTATCTTTCCCAAAATTCTTAAAATGTACTTATCTTACACCTCTAAAAGTTCTAATCATGTATATAAACCTATAAGCTAACATATAGGGTAGACCTACTTCAATTTGAGGCCCTCTTTAGAGTATTAACTATATAGGTAGGTCTATTTGGCAATAGGGTCAGTGGGGTTAGCTCAACATTGAGTGCCCTTAACCCATTTCCCCCAAAGTCACATTCATGATGGAAATCTAGGGTTTTACCTTTTCACAAATAGTAACTCTCCATGACCTAAATCTGAAAGCACCAGAGCAAAGGTGAAACCAAAATAATAGCATCAAGGTGGTTGCATCTTGTTTCACCAAATATTCCATACATGGCACTATCATTGGACTTAGATAGCAATGTTGACATAACTATCCAAGGCTAATGGAATTATCTAGATAGCCAGAGGCACCAGATCTAGAATATAACAATTATTCTAAAATTGACTTCTTGTTTATGTTCAGCTTGTTTTAGATCTAGAACTACATTGACATCATATCAAGCTAAGTACTTCTCTTCTTTGTTATTTCTATATCTAGCCTAGTTGTACTTTCCATATTTAGACTATCTCAACATAATAAATTTAGTGTATGTTTATATCTGAGTTTAGCATTTAATTGGCCTACTATAGATCTAATTATCACCCTTGTGCCATTTTATTTCTATATTATTAACTCTAAGCTTAAATTTAAAATACATACTACATATTTTATTTTATGGTTAAACATAATGTTGACTTGGTCAAAGTTAACCTGATTTGACTTAGTCCAATTTGGATATTTGACTTTATATGATGACTTGGTCAAATTTGGCTTGATTTGACTATTTATTTTAACTTGTTGTTTAAGGTGTGAGATTTTCAATCAAAATGGGTTTTGAAAACTCAAACAATAACATGCAAGTCATAATCCTTATACTAGTATAAAAAGGTATGCAACATAGATAGTATCCCACACATATACTTAATAAAATGGTGACTAGATTGGTTTCCCAAACCTCACTCCATAGACATACACTATGAGTATCTTGGGGGAGTTTGGTTTCCCTTTCACTACTAATTATTTGAGGTTGATAAGTCTTAAACTAGGCTAAATAAGGATCTCTAAGTGTCTCCCCTATATAACTCATGGTACAATGGGGCCCAAATTTGTGGAAGAGGTAGATTAATAGGTTATGTATGAAGTTCTAGTCCCTTCACATTCACACCATCTATAGGATTTCAATGGAGAGCCTCAAAAAAAATTTCCTCGATGGGTGTTGTTGGGGGTCTAGGTATTGGAGCATGAACAATCCTCACTTTATGGTGCATGTAAAACACAACACTAATTGACCAATAATGAAAACTCCTTCCTTAATTTATATGCCCTGCCAAAACACAAGGTCGGTCCTAACACTAGGGGATGAAATCCCAGTCATCTAATCCTAAAGACTTGTGCTTGGGGATCAAGGTCCAAGTCACATAGCCTAAAGAAAAAAAGGAAAACTTGGCTATTTTTAATCTTTAAGATCCCACAAGGAGTAAGAGGAGAGCATATAGAGCTTCACTTCAGGATGGGGGATGACAAAAGATAAACAAAATATTTTTTATCACTCACAATCCCAAAAAAAGGGCAAGAGGAAAACATACACATTTTAATTACCGCACACACAAACATTCATGCAAACAAAGCAAGTAAAAGTATTCTAATGCACTGAATTGAAATACATGTTATTTTTAAGCATTCAAACCAAATGTTTGTTCATTTTTTAAATTTATATTTAGAATTTGACATGTGAAAACCTAAAAAACATAAATTAGTAGTTTGGTGTATTTGCTTTTGGCAAGCATAAAATCCTACACAAACTTTGTTAGATCACAAACTATCAACAATTCTACTGAAATCAAAATGATTTCACTGAAACATAAGTCAATTTTACCACTCTAAAAACATAGACTATTAGAAAACTAAATCAATTTTGCCAAAATTATGGTGATTACATCAAACTTAGGTCAATTTCAACATTATGAAAACATAGACTATCAAAAAATAGACATTAATTTCACCAAAATTAGGGAGATTTTGCCAAACTTAGGTTGAATTTTCCACTCTGCAAACATAGATTGTGATAAAACATAAAGTGGTTTCATCAAAATCAAGGTGAATTTGATGCTCTTATGTCAATTACACCACTCTACAAACATAGACTGCCAAAAACATAAAGTGATTTCACCAAAATCAAGGTGATTTGGTTGAATTGAAGTCAATTTTTCCACTCTGCGAACACATACTATCATAAAATAGAAAGTATTTTTTCTAAAATCAGGGCAATTTATCCAAACTTAAGTCAATCCTACTACTCTATAAACATAGACTATCAAAAGACAAAAATTGATTTAACCAAAATCAGGGTGATTTTATCGAAGAACAAGTCAATTCTTCCACGTCCCCTGCAAACAAAGAAAAAAATGTTTCCACTAAAACACAATAATTTTATGCTAAAGTTAGTTTAATTTTACTAAAGTTTGGTAAAATAGGGTTTTGCAGACTGAACATGATTTCACTAATTTACAAGGTTATTCCAACAATTTCATTGATGATTCCAGTAAAAGATAGTTATTCCACTAGGATTCTGGGAATAGAGATTTCAATAGTTTTTGGGAAAATTTGGAGGAATTTTGGCTTGAATGAGCACAAATTTTTTGGATAAAAATACTTAGATAACATCAAAGGTGATTGTTGGGTATGAAATATCCAACTGGGTGTGCCAAATGTAACATCAAGAATAAATATTAGTATTTCATTAGTAGAAATAAAAAACAAATTAAAATGCTACCTAATCAATTTAAGTGTCCTTAGATTAATAAATAAAAGGATGAAAACAAATAGATGGTTATTTTCACTTACCGAAGACAACCTTTCTCCTCCTCTTGTCTATTGGATATGCTCAAAAATGATGGATGTAGTTGCAAACTTTGTGGATGACATGTGGATGATCTAAAAACATAACCCCTTACAAACTAGATTATTTAATTGGATGTTTGATGGTTGATTGTTGGGTTGATATTTAATTTTGACAACACTTCATTATGATTCTAAGACTTGCTAAAATGGAGGAGTAACCCTCTATTTATTAATTTTGTGCACTAATGGGGACCGTCGATCTTGGTGTAATATCTATGGTTGAGGATTGGTAAAATTTGGATGGTTGACAAAGGTATGGGCCATGTAAGGCCAAGCATTGATGAGTCATACTCCAAGCAAGGGATTGACTTACCTTGTGATTTGGAAGAGGTATGGGTATAATTAGAGTTTGTCCCCCCATGCCTTGTGATGTTATTATTTGGAGGTGATGTGTTGACTTGAGGATTTATTGGTTTTATTTGATTTATGGAAAATAGAAAATGTGCATTCCATGGATTTTCCCATTATTGATGAGATTAGATAATTAATGATGGTTAATTAACTAATATGATGTGATATAGTTTTATGTGGGATTTGATATGGTTGGTCATGACAAGATTAATCGATTAGGGTGGATGAATAGTGGATTGGTTAGGAATGTTAGTGTAGATAGAAGACTGATTAGGGGTTTAGGATGTTGTTAGCTCATATGAATAAGATAGTTAAAATTGACACAAAATGCCTAATTTTAGGTGTTTATAGTCCTCAACTATTTGCACTCAATAATAACCACATCTGTATTGGCTATCATGTCATCACATCTTACTACTACAACAATGTAGGCTATAATAGCTATAGTTGCATGATCAAATATGGGAGCATGTTCACCCACAATGTTTGTCACTTATTCCAAAAGACCACTAGTTATCATCTCACTAGGGGCATGCCATGTAAGAATGTGAAGGGATGTATCTATTATGATTGGCCACTACTCATCATCCCCTGAAGAATAAATAAATACGTAAAAGAAATACCAATGCCATAAAAATAAAAAAATCTAAATACACATATACATACACACCACCTACATTCATTTCACCCTATGTCATAGGAACTATTGGCCAAATTTGGCCTACATACCAAAACTTTGTTTGGATGTGATGTGTGAAGCTGAGTAGATTTTCTTATTGAAGAATGATCCAAAGATAAAGGGAGCAGACAAACTTTAGGAGAAGATCACTTGTCACTTGCAAGCCTTTTGAAACACTTTAAGCAAGCTTAAAGTGTGTATTTGACAACTTTAAGGAACCAAACCATCATGGCATGTCACATAGTTATGGATAGGTTAGTTTGATTGTGAATTTCATAAATACACTCAAAAATTTGATCAGAGTTGAATATTTGCATGAAAATGATATATCTTGTGTCGAGAGTAAACACTACAAGTTTGGTGTCTTGATGAGTTTTCTATCTCAAGATATGAGCATTTAAAAATGATTCGACAATGTGAGATGTTCTTGAGGATATCAAGTTAAATCCATAGGGAATAGTCATTTGGGTTCAAAAAATCCTTGATGAGCTTCACGTTGAATGCAAGGTTAACATGTGGCATGATCTCAAAGGTTAGAATCGAAGATCAACAACATACAGGCGATCAATTGAGTCAATAAGTTAAATATAGATCTATGATGTAAGTTTAATTGTACAATCAAAGATCAAAATAAACTCATGGTCAATAAGTTAGCAAATCCCAAGAATGAATGTGGTGAGAACATGTATCTTGATCATGGTGAACTCTCGATCAAATTGATGGGGCACATTTGATCAGGCAAAATCAGATCTGATAGAGCGTGTTCAACCACATGTACGTAGATTGATGATGCAATCAAAGTCAAAAGGTCAATGGATCCTAAGATTTCATGCAAGGCCATCACGTGATACAAGCACATTAAATAGATGAAACTAATATTAGGATCTTGAGGATAAATATGGGGCTACCAAGTGACACAATATAAAAAGTAGATAGCAGATCAATGGCTGATGATGAAGGTCAAAACTAGGATAATTTTGAGGAATTGATGGAATATATTTGATCAAGTCCCATAAGGCACAAGGTGAGGATATGTGTCCAAATCAACAAACAGTCATATTTTTAAGTATGATAAATGGCAACCTGAGGGGGGTGCCACATAAGTGGACACATTGGATCAAAATATTTTTCTACCCAGGTAGGCAAATGCATAAATACAAAATCAAATATGATATAGGTTACTAGAATAGAACTGTATATTTGTGGATCATCATTAAAGCTCAATAAAAATCTCTCAAGATCCCCAGACGTAAGTTTTACATCTTGATCAAGAGACTAGGTAACCTTTAAATCTTCATTAAAATTATAGCTATATGAAAACCAATATGGGAATTGGTTTTCATCTATATAGGACTTATGTTTAAGGTTTTGGAGTAATGGAAAATTTGTGATAGAGAAATAAGTTGGTATAGGGGCATGCTCTTCTAAAAATTATGTTCTAAAGGGATACCAGATGAACAAATTCAAAGTGATTGTCTGATAACGTAAAGAACATATCAAGATGAAGCATAATGCTATAGGCTCATTAAGAAGATGGAGATTTTGGTGGTTAGAGAGTGTAGGCAAAGCATTCAATACATTTTTATGATATTTTGGGACTTTCCCCTTTTGATGGATCATGACTCAACACCTTCGATAAATTTTGTCTTCTAGTGCATTTCTAAGCCAATGAGAGGACTTGAGAGTTATTTGGAGTTGATCAATGGTTAATCCATTGAACAAGATCAATGCTAATTGATCAAAAGTGGTTGGGCCTCATTTATTGATTTTTTCTTGCTCGGTTCCCTCTTTCTTTTCCCCTTTTCTTATATATCTCCCATTTTTCCCTAGTAAAAAGAGACTCTTATGCTTTTGGCTTGCCTAAGCTATGCCAAGATTTATACTGCAACACTAATTTAATGCAATAAAATACTAAATTCCTCCATTCACAAGTGGAATTGAAGTGTGTTTCACAAATTCATTGATGTGGTTAAGTGAATTTATTCTTTCCTTTGCCTATGTCTAAGTTTTTTCACCTTCATGAAGTGTCTTGTAGCTTTCATAGGTCATCCTAAGTGGAATAAATAGTATGTTGATTGGTTTGGAAGTGGACAACTACCCTCCCATTCTAGATTGATAGCTAGTTCATGCCTTTTTGTGAAATACTTATGTGAAATCTAATCAAAGAGTGAGTGAAGTGATATTTGTAGTTTTGAAAGTGTCTAATATGTGTGTCTTGTGCAATTATAAGTGTTCAAAACTTTGTTGCATCACCTCCTTTTATATGTTTTCGTGCATTATTGTCTATTTCTCTCCCTTTTCCAAGCAAGAGATTAGATTAGGTGATAGATCCAAGGGAACTAGCCCTCTCTAGATACTCAACCTCACTATAGGATAACCACATCCTAAGGTTATTCCCATTTTGTAGCTTAGTTGGAGAGAGCCTGAAGAACTCTTTCCATGAGTGAAAATTAAGACCATAATAGTTTTTGGCACATTTGATGGGACCCATTATCCATGGCATAGCTGAAGTTTAGAGCTGAGGAGAACTATTTTTAGCAAAGGAAGACATCCATCATCATCAGAAGCTAAAGGTTCTTTAGATTGTAGAGTTCATAGTATCATCCAGGCAATACTCTCATGCTAAAGGTTGTTACAAGGTCAGCAAGTGAAGGTATTCCTCTTGAATTCATTGAATTGCCTTCTACTTCATATAAAAGAGCAAGGTTTGGTAGGACAAGATCATATCCTCAAAAGAAATATTCATCTTCTGGTCATCTTATTGTCCTAAGCAATATAATCCCCACTATCTAGATGGCCATAAGAAACCAAGTCTTTATTTCATTCAATAGGGGTAGCCCACTGAATTTAGCCCATTTTGATGACAATATTGTATCTGCCCTTAAGAGTATTCCATTATTCTTAGTAGAAGATCAAAAAACTCCTATTGAACACATCTAGGATGTTGCCAACCTTTGTTCAATTCATAATGTTGTTCAAGACAATGTAGCTATTAGACTGCTTGTTGCTTCCTTCAAAGGAAAAGCACTATAGTGGTATAGGAATCTCCCATTGAATTCCATTGCTACCTGAGATGAATTAGGTGTAGCTTTAGTTAGCCAATTTGAGGACAAATATGATCACCTATCCTTAGTTGAACATTTGATTACCATACAAAAATATCCTCATGAGTTCATTTCTGCTTTTAACCTCATATTCTAAAAATGTGGACTAAGATACCTATATTGATTAGACCATCCCTAGAATATGCCTTCTTATACTATCTGAAAGACCTTAACTCGGATATTAGTGTGATGATATAATCAATGGGTGGTATTACCTTACCAAATGCTTATAAGTTTGTAATAAGAGGAGAGAATAGCTTGATACAAGCTGGCAAACTCTCTCTTTGGCCTCTAATGCCTATATTACTAGAATTAAAGTCTATAGCAATTCCTCAAATCCCATATTTAGATCTTATTCCATCCCCTAAAGATCAACTTATATCCCCTTTTAGTCAAGCTAAAGATCTGAGAGAATTAAAAAATTTGTTACAATATTTTAGGAATGAAATAGTCCAACTCAAGAGACAGTAATATTAGGCCAATAGGGCTTATCAATAACAAAATTAGGCCACCTATTAGCCCTTTAGAGATCAAAGGCTTCCTTATCAAGGGTTCAGATAAAATAGACTACCCTACCAACTATAAGGAGCCATAACTCAAACTAAGCCATATGTATCCCTTGATCCTAATGCACCTTCCTCTTTAAGAGCTATTATTCCCACACCACCTCAAAATAAATTGATGTAGGATTCAGGTTGGCAGCCATATAATCTCAATGATGCTCAAAACCAAGCCCTGATGTCACAAAATATTACTATGCCACAAATGACACAAAAAGAGTTTTCTCTTCAAGGAGGTCAATATCAAGAGACAAGTTAGGCATCATAAGGAAAGACTCAATAAGTTCAAGGGCAGCCTGATGCCATTAATGTGAATTGGAAAATAGAAGATCATGTTGCATTCAATTAGGGTGTTGAGACTAGCAATATAAGTGGTCAAGTTATAGCTCTAACTAGAGATAAAAGAAGAGCCAGTGATGAGGTTAAATATGTAAGTAATGCTTTAAATACTCTTAATGTTTTTTCTAAGAGTACCAAATATCAACTTGTTTCCCCTACAACATAGGAAAATCAAAATACAGAGGTTTAGAAAGTTCTTCAAGTGCCTCTAGTTCTTTAACAACCAATGGTTCAAAAAATATAGCCAAAGGTTAGTGGGGCCCAATTCAGTATAGTGGATTAAATGAAAAAGTCTAAAGTTAGCATCAATGTATGGGATTCCCTCTCTATTTTAGGATAAAAGGATATACTCATTCAAGAGCTTTCAACTCTCAAATTACCCCCATAACTGGTTGAGAAAGAAGGTGTTGTTTTAACTAATTTAGACTAGCCAACTAAGCAATAAGTTCAACAGATACAAAATATGGTAAAGGTGGAAAAAACCAAGGTAAAATTAAGTTAAACTCATCCTTTCTACCTCTCTTTGATATTTGGTGACACCTTGGCTCATAATTGTATGGTGGATAGTGGAGCCAATAGGACTGTTATGCCTAAGCAAATTATTGATAGGCTTGGTCTTGTTTATGAACTAAATACTAAGGGATTATTTCAACTATATGGATCACCAACAAAGATATTAGGCATTATTAAAAATATAAATTTGACACTACATGTTTGTCCTAATGTTACCATTCAGTAGGATGTAGTTGTGGTGGACTTGCCTCCCTACTTTGCCATGTGTCTATCAAGAGACTTCACCTCAAATATTGAAGGACACTTATCAGTTGATTGGACATATTTGATGTTCAAAACTAGGTATGGTACCAAGGTAACAATACATTCTAAACTCATATAATGTTTCCATTTGGAGCCATATAGGCCAAGTGTTGTAAACATTAATTGTATCATCTCGGATGAGGTGCTATAAACTAGTGGAGTGGAAGATGAATCACCTTTAGATGGAATTCAAAATTTATTTCTTGATGATTGGACCTTTAATTTGCATGAACATGATCCTTATAATCAAACTAAAGAAGGGGGATTTGGTGTTTATTGCCTCCATGAGAGTGATACACCAATTCTAACCATGATGAAAGATGATGAGTCCAAAGATGGCCTATGCAATTATACTTTTATGGATCAAGGAATAAGCATGGTATTGGGGCTGGAATGATGTTGATTTCTCTAGCAAAGAAAATATATTTATTTTCTATTAAGTTTTAGTATGGTTATTCAAACAATGTTATAGAGTATGAGGCACTAGTGCACAGTTTACAGTGGGCTAGGAAGATGAAAGTCAACACCTTGCAAGTGTTTGGTGATAGTGAAATTTTAATTCACCAAGTAAGAGGTCTTAATGTGTGTAAAAACTTATTGCTTGGGTCTTATAAGCATAGGTTTTGGGACTTACTTGAGGATTTTTGGGCTTGTAGCATTCAGGCAATACCAAGAGATAAGAATAAACATGTAGATAAGTTGGTTACCATTGGGGAACAATTTATTATCCCTATTGATATAAAAGGTGAAAAAAATCAGTCACACATTAAGGTGGTTTTAAGGCCCTTTATTCTAGATAACCATGAGAATTGGCAAGTGTTTGAAGATGACAATCAAATTGTCAGGTTCTTGCAAGAAGAGTATGAGTTTTCCTCAAGAAATTAATCAAAGTTCTTGTAGTATTATGGTGACCAAATTATGTAACTAGAAAAAATAAGTTTCCCAAGGGATTGGTCATGCTTGAGAACATATTCAGTGGTGATGATGAGTTGAGAAAGGAAAAGTTATCTTTATCAACAAAGGAGGAATGATATGCCAATGTGGAGATTGCATATGGTAAGAACTTGAAGTTGGGTAAGGTATGCACTCCTTCACAAAAAGAAGCTTTCATTGAATTATACACAAGTTTTGTTGATGTGTTTGCATGATCATATAGTGATCTCAAAGGATTTGATCCAAGTCTAGCTCAACACACCATTGAGTTAGAGGCTGAAACCAAATCAGTGAGACAAAGACAAAGGCCTATTAATCTAAAGCTTGATTTTTTTATGAGAACTGAGCTTCATAAGCTCATAGAGTTAGCTATTATATTTCCAATCAAACACTCAACTTAGGTGGCAAACCTTGTTCTAATACAGAATAAGAATGGTGAGATTAGGCTATGTGTTGACTTCTATGATTTGAATAAGGATTCCCTTAAAAATCACTACCCATTGCCATCTACGGAACAAATTTTATAGTTGGTTGCAAGTTGAAAAAGGTTTTATTTTTTTGATGGATATAGTGGTTACAATCAAATTTTGGTCAAAAAAGAGGACCAATTCAAGACAACCTTCACTACAAAGTGGTGGACATTTTCATATAAAAATATTCCCTTTGGTTTATCTAATTCTAGTATAACCTTTTAGAGAGCCATGAATATGGAATTATAGGGCCTTCTTAACAGTTTAATACTTGTTTATTTGGATGACATAATATTATTCTCAAAGAGTGCAAGTGAGCACATGGTTCACCTCAAGCAAGTGTTTGAAAGGTGTAGGCAATTTGGGGTGTCCTTAAACCCCAAAAAGTGTGTCTTCTCAGTTCATGAAGGTAAGATCCTTGGGCATGTGATTTCAAAACATGGTTTGAGTATAGATCTTGAAAGGATAGATTCAATTCTTGCACTTTCCTTACCCAAGCACAAGAAGGCTTTGCAAAGATTCTTAGGGAAGATCAATTTTATAAGAAGATATATTTTGGATTTTTCCTCTTTAGCTAAGCCACTTAAAACCATGCTTAAGAAGAATCAAAGTTTCAACTGGTCCAAGGAAAGGGTAAAGAGTTTTTAAAAAATCAAGAAAACCATAGCTAGTGCTTCTACAATCATAAACCCAGATTTCATAAAGGATTTCATTTTGTACACTTATGCTAATCTAGACACCATTTCAAGCATTCTTATGAAATAGAATCATGAGGCTTTGGAAAAACCAATAGCCTTTTTCAGTCAAGGCTTGGAAGAGTATGAAACAAGGTACTCTTTTGTTGAAAAACATGTACTTTCATTTATAAGGTCTCTCAAAAAAATTAGATACTTATTATCTAACAATAAGATACACCTAATGATGGCCCATCTGAGTATCAATGAGTTTCTCTTGAACAAAGACATAAATGAGAAAAGAGCTAGTTGGATAACAAAGGTAATGGAGTATGATGTGGAAATCAAGGTCACAAAGTTAATCAGAGGCAAAGGACTTTGTGAGCATCTAGCCCAAGACTTTCAAGAGGCTATTGAGGTAGTCTTGGTGTCAAATGATGAAGAGGTTTTAGTTGATCATACCTCACCTTCCAACTGGTTTCATAACTTAGTAAGATATCTCCAAGATGGTATTTATCCCTCTCATCTAAGTGATTCAAAAAGAAGATATTTTAGATTGTAATTAATTCCATTTCTTCTTGTTGATAATGTTTTGTTTAAGAAAGATATCAATGGCATGTTGCTAAGATGTATAGAGCCCAACCAAACATAGAGATTGCTTGATCAATTCCATGATGGACATGGTGGAGGGAATTATTTAACAAGGATCACAACCCTTAATATCACGAGAGGTGGTTATTATTGTCCTATCATATTTTATGAGTGTCATGCATGGGTTAGGAAGTGCAAAAAATATGTTATGTTTATAGGGAAAGTGAAACTCGCAGCCTTACCTCTCCAACCAATTGTGGTGGACCAGCCTTTTATCCAATGGGGATTGGACTTTATTGGTCTCATTAATCCTCCTTCAAGTTTAAGACACAAATGGATACTAACTGCTACAAATTATTTCACTAGATGGATAGAAGCAGTAGCATTAAAAGGAGCAAACGAATCCAATATTTTAGATTTCTATGAAGGTTTGCTTACTAAATTTGGAGTTCCTTCAACCATTATTTATAACAATGTCATGGACTTTGTGGGGACTAGGATTAGAAAATGGGCCATTCAACATGGTGTCTATCTCAACACTTCATCAAATTACTATCCATAAGGTAATGGTCTTGTTAAGTCCACAAATAGGAACCTGTTGAAGATCATAAGAAGGACTATTGAAGATAATTAGAGGTCATGGCATCTCAAGTTGAAATCAAATCTATGGGATGATAGGATCACTTATAAAATATCAATAGCCAACTCTCCATACAAGCTGGTATATGGTAAGGAGGCAAGATTACTTATTTCTCTTGAGTTTCTTGCTTTAGAACTAATGCATCAAATTGAGTTGTTAGAGAATGAACCAATGGAAATTAGATATGCTGATATTATAGAGCTAGAAGAAGTTCAAAATCATTCCATGTTAGCGATGGAAACTTACCAAGCACAAGTGAATAGAGCCTTTGACAAGAGAGCTTCTCCACGAAGTTTCAAAGAAGGAGATCTGGTCTTCAAGTGGGATGAGGATAGAGCTAAACCAAGAAGGCATACAAAGTTTCACTCTCTTTGGATTGGTCTATAAATAATCTCTAGCTGTAAATCCCATAATGCCTTTTAACTTGCAAAGATGGATGGCAAGGAGCTTCTTATCCTAGTTAATGGGATACATCTAAAACATTATTATTAAGAAGTGAAGCTCCTTGTATATAATTAGTTTGTTTATTTTCCTCCAAGTGTTGTTATAGCACATTAGTTTGTTTGTGTTTTATCCCAAATAAGTGATTTGTTTTCACACTTTCTTTGTTTAGATTAGTCACCCTATTTTGTGTGTTTCCTTTCTTGTTTTGGAGGAAGGAGTTATATTATTTTAGTTTAAAAGGTTTCCTAAAGTTATGAATCAAATTTATTATTGTTAATAAGTTTAAGAGTTATGTAAATAGTTTAGTTATCAAGCATAGCAGGCATGCTTCCCAGTCAAGTCGCCAAAGATGTCAGCCAAATTTGGCCTACATACCAAAACTTTACTTGGATGTGTTGTCTGAACTTGAGTAGATTTCCTTGTTGAAGAATGATCCAATAGTAGAGGGAGCAAACAAACTTCAGTAGAAGATCACTTGTCACATGCAAGCTTTTTGAAACACTTTAAGCAAGCTTAAAGTGTGTATTTGGCAATTTTAAAGAACCAAAACATCATGGCATGTCATGCAAGAATTGATAGGTCAATTTGATTGTGAATTTCATAAATACACTTGGGAAGTCAACCAAAGTTGAAGATTTGCATGAAAATGATATATCTTATGTTGAGAGTAAACCCTACAAGTTTGGTGTCTTGATGAGTTTTTTATCTCAAGATATGAGCCTTTAAAAATGATTTGGCAGTGTGAGACATTCTTAGGGACATCAAGTTAAAGCCATAGGGAATAGCCATTTAGATTCAAAAAATACTTAATGAGCTTCATGTTGAACACAGGGTTAACATGTGGCATGATCTCGAAGGTTAGAATCGAAGATCAATAGCACACGAGTGATCAATCAAGTCAATAAGTCAATGTAGATATATGGTACACATTCAATCATGCAATCAAAGATCAATGACAAGCTCATGGTCAACAAATCAGTGGATCTCAAGAATGAACACAGTGAGAACAAGTATCTCGATCATGGTAAATTTTTGAGTAAATCAATGGGGCACATTTGATCTGGAAAAAGTAGATCCGATGGATTGCATTCAACCACATGGACATATATTGATGGTGAAGGCAAAGTTAAAAGGTTAGTAAATCTTGAGGTTGCACGTGAGCCACCATATGGAACAATCACATTAAATAGATGAAACTAATAGTAGGATATTGAGGATAAATGTGGGGCTTCCAAGTGGCACAATTTAGAAAGTAGATAGTAGATCAATGGCTGACGATGAAGGTCAAAACTAGGAGACTTTTGAGGAAATTGATGGAGCAAAGTTGATCAAGTCCCAGAAGGCACAAGGTGAGGACACATGTCCAAATCAATAAATAGCCATATTTTTAAGTATGATAAACAACTACCCGAGGGGGTGCCATATAAGCAAACATGTTGGATCAAAAAATTTCACCACCCAAGTAGGCAAATGCATAAATGCAAGATCAAATACGATTTAGGTTACCAAAATAGAACTATAGATTTTTGGATCACCATTAAGGCTCAGTATAAATCTCTCAAGAGCCTTAGACATAAGTTTTACATCTTGATCAAGAGACTAGTAGCCTATAGATCTTCATTGAAATTATAGCTATATGAAAACCAATAGGGGAATTGGTTTTCATCTATGGAGGACCAATGTTCAAGGTTTTGGAGTAATGGAAAAGTTATGACAGAGAAAGAAGTTGGCATAGGGGTATGGTCTTCTAAAAATTGTGTTCTAAAGGGACACTAGATGAATGAATTCAAAGTGACTATCTGATAATGTAAATAACATATCAAGATGAAGCATGGTGTTATAGGCTCATTAAGAAGATGGAGAGTTTGGTGGTTGGAGAGTGCAAGTAGAGCATTCAATACATTTTTAGGATCTTTGGGGACTTTCCCCTTTTGATGGATCATGACTCAACACCTTTGACAAGTTCTTGTCTTCTAGTGCATTTCTAAGCCAATAAGATGACTTGAGATCTATTTGGAGCTGATCAATGGTTAATTTATTGAACAGGATCAATGTTAATCAATCAAAAGTGGTTGGGCCTCATTTATTAATTTCTACTTACTCGATTCCCTCTCTCTCTTCCCTTTTTCTTATATATCTCCCATTTTTTCCCAGTAAAAAGAGACTCTTATGCTTTTGGCATGCCCAAGTTATGCCAAGATTTATACTGCAACACCTATTTGATGCAATAAAAGACTGAATTCCTTCATTCACAAGTGGAATTGAAGTGTGTTTCATGAATTCATTGATGTGTTTAAGTGAATGTATGCTTTCCTTTGCCTCTATCTGAGTTTTCTCACCTTCATGAAGTGTCTTGTAGCTTTCACAAGTCAGTTTAAATTCAATAAATAGTTTGTTGATTGGTTTGGAAGTGGACAATTTCCCTCCCATGCTAGATTGATAGCTAGTTTATACCTTTTTATGAAATACTTATGTGAAAGTTGATCAAAGAGTGAGCAAAGTGATATTTGTAGGTTTGAAACTATTTGATAGTATGTGTCTTGTGCAATTATAAATGTTCAAAACTTTGTTGTATCACCTCCTTTTACATGTTTTCATGCATTATTGTTTATTTCTCTCCCTTTTCCAAATAAGAGATTAGTTTGGTGATAGATCCAAGAGAACCAACCCTCTCTGGAGGCTCAACCTCACTATAGGATACCCATAGCCTAAGGTTTTTCCAATTTTGTGGCTTAGTTGGAGAGAACCTGAAGAACTCTCTCCATGGGTGAAAATGAAGACCACAATAGGAACATCATCTACCACATTGGGAAACAAAATAGGCCACGTATGGGTTAACCATAATCATGTACAAACTGGAGTACAACTAATATCATCAGTAATCACTATCTGGATCATGATATCCATATCTACTAATGGGATGGGATCCAAGTCTACAACACTCAGTCGACCTATATCCCCCTCCCATAGTGGATCCCTCATAAATCGCCTCTACACATATGGTGTTAGGGTACATCCTGTGAGATTCCACACTATCTTGTAACATGCTCAAACTTGAAGTTCCCATAAACATCAGACTATAATTTATGAATCCAACATCTCACCTGAATGCACCTCAACTCCACTCTATCCTTTGGACACCCTCTATAAACCCTGTAGATCCACCACACAATATCTCTAGCAATAGTCAATCTAGTATCTAGCCACATTCCATTATCCAACATCTCATAACATGATTTATACCCACCCATTTCTCTGTATATAAATGTGGATGAGTCCATCAACCATGAGGCATCCCCAAATATCAAATATCTATAATGTGATCATAGGCCCAATAAGGTAATATCATGGTCAATCCTAATCCTCCTCAAAAACCCTCTCAATTGAACCTGTGCAAGTCCCTGTACAAGTGGGCCAACATAGTGTGTCTTCAAGAATATCTCATCTTTTGATCATCAATATCACAAAAAAATTGTGAATTCGATACGAAATAAATACACCAACATCATCATAGATAAAAATGAATCCAATAGAGCACAAACAAATTTCTAAAAATGTGGAACAATCACTAACACAATATTTGATAATAAGATAGTAGTATCATTGGGGGCATAATGAGCACCCTGACCACATCCAATCATATACAAGTGAGCCTGATCAATATATGTTGTCCCACCAAAAACCTCTAAGGTCACCCATCTCCCAACAATAGACAACTGAATGTTGCTTTGAAATACCTTTATTAAGAAATCCATTTTTTATCATAAATTGTTTTTTCTTGGATTGCTCTTTTTGGTCTAGATTTATATGCAAGGATGAAAGTGAAATTGAGGAATATTCTAGAGGTGCATCTATGGGAAAACCCAAAGAATAATTTGAAGAGGTTTCTAGAGGAGATTCTAAAAAGGAATGAAGAGGTGAATTAGGTTCAATATAATCATACTCCCAAGATTCATGAAAATAAAATTATGCATTATAAGCTACATCATCAAAATCATAATCATTTATATGTTTCTTCCACAAGTTTTTACTTATTTCATATTGTACATTCATCTTTATCATAAATAAAAGCTGAAATATGGGTAGAAAATGTTTCATTGAGAGGATGAATATTACTAGCATATCTACTATGACTATCCATGATATATGTAATGAATTTAAATACAAGAAGTGAAACAAAGATAATGCTAAAAACTAACAAGCAATATAGCATGTATAAAATAACTAATGACTAAGCATACAAAGCAAGCAAAATTCAAGGATAAGGGGTGATTTAGGCAAGGGTATGAATGAATTGTAGGATCTCATATATACTTTCTCATTAATTGATTAGTGTTAATCTAATGTTTCAAAGCAATAACTACAGAGGTAGAACCATTTTTATATCCCACTAACCTTGGTTTTGAGGGTAAGTTGAGAGTAACTTCCTTGGATGATACACTATTTTTATGTGCACCACAAATTAGATGAATAAAAATGCTTCCTATTGGTGTAAACAAGGGATCCTAGGTGTTTGTGAGATACTGTGAGGCATATGGAAATTAAATTCCATGTTTAGCTCTATAATATGGATGAGTATTGGAGTAAAACCCCTCATGACATAATGTCTATAAACAGAACACTATGTATCCCTTCATGACAATAGCGAATTCATTTTAAAATTGTTGGAACACAATTTATAAAACAAGTAAAAGCCAATGAAAATAAAGTGAAATATTTTTGTATATAGAAGACAACAAAATTCAACCCAAGGTCAAAAGAAAGACCCTCTATGTCGATATTTAACCAAGGTGACAAGACAAAATTTTTGGGTGTAAGATTACTCTAAGGTCAAAAAAATTGAATCCTTATGTTATGGATAGTATCCAAGGTTGAGGACTGTATTCTTTCAGTGTTAGAAATTTGCATAATTAAACTGAAACCCTAGGATAAAAATCAACAATCAAAAAACAATATTTAAAATGAAATGTGGGTTCACCAATATGTTTACACTAGAATTGATTTTAATAAAAAATTAACTCTAATTAAAAATGTGAACTATTTAACTATGATCTATGAAGTTAAATAATACAAAATATAGTAAATATAGAGATCTAAAGAATTTACAAAAGTTGTAAATTGATAAAAATAGAAATTAGGGTTAGGGTTAGAAAGATGTTCTTGTAAACTAATTTATGTCAAATTGTGTTATTCATTCGCTAACTATAATTATTTTTAACTATTTTTAAAAACCTACAAACATAGATTTAATTATAATAAATTTCTATATTATGGGATAAGGACGTAAAAGGTAGATAAGGTCGTAGTAAGTCAATGTATGCTACCGCAACTTTATCCAGGCAGAATGTGTGCCAAATATGAAAATATGGGCTTGTTCACCCCTATCTTTATACTATTTGATTTTGTTCAAAGCTTGTTTGGATGTGTAAATTACTAATATAACCAAAACCCTAGCCTAGATATTTACATAAAACAAGATCAGATTCAAAAGGGATTAAAAGTGGGAAAGTGGGATACAGTTGAACTATCTTTAGAAAACCCTTTTTTGGTTGAGTGTTGCCTACGTAGTCCAAATAGACCTCAGGCCAATGTATTTATCCCTTTAGAGAAGATCACATGAATGTAACTAACAATATTTTATTAGAATTCTTGACAAATGATGCCCTTAACTTATAATAAAATAATGTTAGGCTTGGCTAGGGACTGTGGTATTGCAATAGAATTGTAATAACAATATTTACTCAAAAGATAATTTTTTTTGTCAATGAGAGATAGTAAGAGAGATGGGGATTTCAAGTGTGAGCTTTGATGTGATTTTATGGGCAAATATTTTAATTTTTTCTAATAACAGACTTATTGGTTTGCGCAAAAGAGTCCTTATGAAGTATTTAATTTTGAAAAGATGATCGTTAGAGCATTTTGGACAAAGATGCACTACATGACAAGGATGCAATGTGTCTTTATCTGATGGCACAATTTTTTCCAAAAGGGACATAGGCTTATGAAACAAAAGCGACATTGAAGTATATGTTGAATAGAGATGAATTGAGTAGTCTTGGAGATAAGCATAATAATTTTATAAATTTGAAGGCTTCCTTAGAGATTGTGGGTTATCATAATGATGAATTGACCAAACAAGGTAAGGATGTCAAGGAAAAGTATTGTCAAGCATTTCTTGATTAAATTTCATAGTCTACAAGAGGTATATAAGGCAAGGGTGTCCCCTTGCTCCTGCTCTCTTTGTGATTGTTGTTGAAGTACTGCACTTCTTATTAAGAAATGCATCTTTGGGTTCACTTGTCAATGGGATTAAGATACTTTATAATCAAAAGCTAATTTATGTCTTATTTTATGATGATACAAATCTCTTTCCAACCATCGAGAAATTAAAAAAAAAGCAAAGTAGGTTATGATCTATTACAGTGATTATAGGTCTAAAATTTCAATGTAGACACCACCAGATTCAATTCTGGCATTGGGTTAGTCTTAGGGTAGACCCCAAAAGATGGTAAGGTATTTGGGGATCCCTTTTGCTTTGACTACCTCCTTTAAACAGATGTAGGGGTGGATTTTTGACAAGATAAATAATAAAGTCACCAAGTGGAAAGGACATTTTCTTTCTTTACTAAGTAGAATTCAAGTTTTCCAAAAGGTCTTGTCCTCATTCACCATTTACTTTTCATCTTATTGGTTGTTTGAAAACTCTTAGTTTGAAAACAATGCATAAAGTGATTGATGACTTCTTTTGGTATGATGGTAAGGGTGATAAAAAGAAGCATGTAATGGCTTGGAATGTTTGTTTTAAGACAAAAAACTAGGGGGGCTTGATGTTAAAATTTTAAAACTTTACGGGCAATCCTTTTTTTTTTAAATGGATCATTAAAGTAGCTCAAGGTCAGGATCCTTAGAAATTTTTGGTAAGACATAACATTTGCACGGGGTTTTTTAAGGGAAATCCTTAATGGAAAGCCTAACATATGTTTGATATCATGTCTGGTTCTTTCTCTGTCAAGACAACATGCTCACCTATATTTTCTTCTTTGTGGAAATCTTGGGAGTAGACAAGACACATGGTGGTCATGCAGTGTCCATTTAATTAGCATAGCATTAGGTGTCAGTGATATAGGTCTATTTGGTGGAACCTACAATATAATAATTATTAGCTTGCTAACTTGAGAGGTTGCTCTGCAAGATTCTAGTTTGCCAAAGGGATTAAGACATTTGATGACATTTTTAATAATGGAAGATTAAGATGTGGGATAAGATCATAGTCAAATTATACTTCCCAATACTCGGTCAATAACATACACTATTTTAAAAAGAGCTATAAGTCCTCCCCCCAAAACTTTGATTTTAAAATATGATGAATTCTTTTATCAAAGCATCAATTCAATCAAGGGCCCTCCTTTATATGAAATCAAGGTCAAGAAATCATATGATAAACTCTCATTCTCTTAAGAGGTTGCTCTTAGTGTTAATAGGAAATGGGCTTTTTGTTATCCCCTGCATGATTGGTCCTATTGATTTGATGTCATATGGTCCTTGTGTCTTGAATGTAAAAATCCATGCTTTAGATGGTTAATGATCCATAAAAAACTTGTTATTGGGTCTTTTATTTCTACGTATGGCTCAGTTAGCCCTTTTTATACTATGTGTAGTGAGATAGAAACTACCAAGCATATGTTTTTCTTGTTCCCATTTGCTTTCTCTATTTGGAAGCATATTTATGAACCTTGGACAGTGTTTGTTAGGCTTGAAATTTATTAGATTAATTTTTTATTTGGATATATATATTATTAAAAATAGTTTCTATTATTTTTCAATAAAATATGGTTATCCGTGTCTTTTGAAATTTTATGGTGTGTTTGGAAGAAAAGAAACATAGATGTTTTTTGGGGTAAAGGTACGGTTCTTACTAACTTTCCCTGAGAAATCATGGTTATAATCTCACAAATGCAGACCGTTCTTAAATTGAAAGTTCCCAAGGATGATCTGGAACAAATTTTAAAGTCTATAATGATGGTCACCTGTAACTTCTTGATTGGTACAAGAGAGTTCTCTAGGAATAACCCTTCACGTAACTGATAGGTCCTATATTCTACATCTGTTGAGGTTAACATCTTATAATATGAGTGGGAACTTGTGAAATATGATTACTTTTACCAATGTGACACACATGACCCAGAGTTGGTTAGAAACTATGGCAGTGAGCTAGAGATTGATTTTCCAACATTTTTTGGTAATAATGACCTACTTAATTCCCTTGAAGTTATTCTCCAACAAGTTGAATGTTACTCCCATTTAACAAGGTAGAGTAAATGAAACTGGTCTTTTGGCATGGTTGGGAAGTCATATTGAAACTAATATTCATGACATTATCAATAGGGTTCAAGAGATCATTATTAAGACAAAAAATGTGAATCAAAGTTATATGGAAAGATAGGTGGCTATAGTTAGTCTTCCTTTCCTTGGGGATGTTGTAACTGGTGATGTCATAGTGAATGTGGCAAATGGCTCTAAGCATCGGTGTTGATGTAGTGGATTGCACCCTTTAAAAAGGAAACTTATCTCCTTTCTTCCACGTGGCACAATAGAGAACTCCTTTTGCTGTGGGTAGCAAAACTGAGGAGTGAATCTCTAGATCAGGGGCTAGCTCCCCTTGATGCACCTTAAAGAACTGAATTTCTACTGCTAACAATAGGGGGGTGAAAAGAGAGAGGGATGTTATAGAAAAAGAACCTAACTAAAGTGGTGATGCACCAAAATTGATTGGTCTACTCAAATCTTTATCTACATTTTGCACCAAAAAGAGTGGATAGACACTTCATTTGAATAAGAAACTAGACAGCATCAATGCTTCAACAAAGGGTTTGATGGAGGTATAATGAAGAAGAACCTACCAGAGGTGCTCTAGAGGCACACTATTGCATGGTTGCTCACCTGCACCTATACTTCATCCTGGACACTTCTTGTTAACCTGCAAAAGAGGACCTAGAATGCACTAGATATATTGGTATCAACCTATGAAAGTATTAAAATAAATGACTGAACATAATACAATACATAGGCTTGCATGGTGTTTTGCTCCCTGGGGGCCACACGAAGGCAACAACAATATTATAGGGTTGCATAGATCCTTGCAGGGGCAAGCATCACTTGGATAAATAAATAATGAAAACAAGTTGCATTACGGCCACAATACATTGTTCCATTCAAATGGCCATATATATTGGTAAAAGCTTTCCAACAGCGTTGTGGGAACTTGTTGGTCAAGCTCAGGAAACTCAATAGTCCTCACTACTCTTCTATCTACATTTATAGTGCTTCGATGGAAATTTGAGTCCCCTACTACAGTTTCTTGTAATGCATCCATGCCAATACATGGCATGTGTAATTGTTGACACCTAAAGATGTCCACTTTCTATTTGTTAGTTGTTAGATTGAAGGATTTAGTGTACACCATTTTTCGACAATCAATGTAAATTAAGTGTTATTTGTTCGTTCTTCATGTTTTCGTTGTGCTCCCTATTTCTTCTAGCCCCTTCTCTCTCTTCTCTTTGTTTGATCTTTTTGGGCACATTTTATGGTGCATCTATGGGTCCACCTTTTGGGTCCTTCCAAGTTAAGATACACCTATCCCCTTGTCCCATATTTTTCACTTCTTAACCATTTATTCCTAGTTTGGCGCCAAAAGAGTCTTAATTATATCAATTTTTATATAGTACACAATGTCATATCTCACTTGGACATGCAATGAATAATGTATCATGTTGTATTGTTTGATGAACCATTTTGCTATTTCAAGTCTCTTGGATCACATAGAGCTGAGTTGAAGGTACAACTTATAATTAATGAAGTAAGGTCACTTGACTGAGACATGCTTGGGTGATCAAATGTGTTGATATTCATTGTTGTGTTTCTTAAATTGATGAAGGAAATTATGAATATGGTACCTTGTTCTTAACTGTATCCTCACTTGGTGATTTTGTGGTAAGTAAAATAGGTGAACAAGACCCTGCTTGGTTTTTGAGAGAGAGAGGAGAATAGGGAAGTGATTCGAACCCAAGACATTGAGAATCTTGATTTCCATCGTCTAGAAGGGCTTTTTACAGAGGCAAAAAATAAAATAAATCTGAGTCTTCAGCGCCCAAAAACCTGCTCGACATTGTCCAGTCCACCAGAGAGATTGAAGAAGGAAAAGACAAATTAAATTGCAACCGACACTAACTAACAAAAGATTATCAAATAAAAACATTGATATGATTAACCGAAACAAAGTTTAATTTAATATTTGATTTGGGTCTGGTGATGGGGGTGCGCTAGGCTTCTGCAGTAGTGCAAAACAGAAGCGACGCGCGAAAGCCCTGATAGCAAGCTACCGTTGGGACCTTCTCCTTAAAGAAATAAATTTAATATCGTGTGGTTCATTGAACACCGTATCAGATATTAAACTGATAAGAATAGATACTACACTTGATCTTAGCCAAAAGGCTGAGAAAGGTATGCTTCTCAACCTCTTTTCCCTCTATATTTCTATGCCTACTTTCTTCCCTTTACTCCGTCTCGGCTACATGTGGTATATTCACAGCGGTGCCGGTTAATAAAATGCTTTTACCATTTCGCTCTTTCACTTATCATGTTTCTTATTTATTATTCGACTTTGGAATTTTATTCCTCCTTCCGTTTCTCTTTAGAGAGGGCATAGGGTAGTTGTGACTAAGTAAGTTGTGGAGCAATCGTTTCGTTATGATCGGTGAGCGAGGTACCCCACAATGTGGAAAAGGTGTTTTGTAATGTGGATAACATCGATGTGAGTGAGAGATGATTATATGTTGCATATGTTATCCCTTTTTTTATCAAGTTATTCATTTTCTATTATAGTGGCATCCATAATCTATACAATTCATTCGATATAAAATATATCTTTACATAAAATATTTGTGTAATGTGAAAGCTATAAATCTCAACTATCTACTCTTACCATGTTTACTCCGCCCTTGTGCTATATGTTGTCAACATACTTCAACTTGTCTATCTTTCTTCTAATTGTGATCGACATCTAACCTAAAATCAATTTGTCCATATTTCTTCCAATTGTCCCTTTGCATCTAACATAAATTTTAATCATACACTGCATTCCTCAATTCACTTCATTCCATTTTTTAATTTTTTTAATTAAATAATAATAAATACAATATTAAATTATGTTATAATATAAATTTCATATATAATATATCAATAATATTATTATATTATATTTATAATACTACTATAAATAATAATTAATATTATAATAGTATATTATATTATTCTTATAATATATATCTTTAAATTATATTTTTTTAATTAAAAAAATTATATTTTTCGTATATAATTGTATTATTATTTATAATTTATTATTATATTACAATATGTAGTTTTATAATAGTTTTAAAATATAGTTATAATAATATATTATATTACGATAATATATTATATTATGATAATATATAATTATATATATGAACAAAAATAAATATAATAATTTATGATATTATAATATAATACTAATATATTATTATAACAATATAATTTTATATTATATAATAGTAATAATTAATATATTAATGTTATTTTGGTGATTGCATTAACACAAATCATGGTAAGTGGGTTTAAGGATTTGGAAGCCACATGATTTTCATGATGGCAAAGATTATCGAGATTAATTCAAGATTTTTCCAGTCTTAGACCAAACATTGCAGTTGTTATTTTTGGTTGGGTTCATGTAAGCCTCAGAACCAAGTGACTGCTCAATGAGGTCTCTAAATATGGCCTTGAGGTCTCTAAATATGGTAATTGGTCTAACAGCGCATGGAACCAAAAGCCTAATCTAATAGCTCTCAAGCATGGTTGTGCTACAATAACTCTTAGTTTTAGTTGTTTTCTCCATAAGGTGATCATTTTTTGGGTGATGGTTGAGGATAATCTTGTGGGGGTTGAGGATGATTTTATTGATTATTCTCAAGACCCTTTTAAAGACCAATTTTTTTTTCCTGAAGAGACAAATTTGATCCTTAGGTGGCAAATGGAGTGAGATATAGCTCAAATGGTCAATGATGTAGTTGGATAGAGTTCAGTTCATCAAGACTTTGAGGTTATCCCTATTGTTTCAAATCATATTTTTCATGTTTTTCAAGGTCATAGCCCTTCTGATGGTCATTCAGGGTTTCTTGACGTCAGAACTCACGAAGTGTTTAATAACTTGGATTGTTTGTAGACTAATGGTGGGATTATTAAAGAAGGGTTTCTAGGGGATGTCTTAAGAGAGAAAAGTTTATCGTCCATCTAGTGGGCATTCATCAATCTCTCTCATAGAATTTTAGTCCATCTAGTGAGTGAGAGGTGATCATATGGTGTCTACGCTCTCCCCTCTATACAATTCATACAATACAAATAAATATTTGTCAATTTGTATATACATCCCTATGTAAAATAATTGTGTAATGTGAAAGCCATATTTCTCATATCTAACGTAAATTTAACTTGTCCATATTTATTTCAGTTGTTCCCTGCATCTGACATAAATTTTAATCATACACTGTGTTCCTCAATCCACTTCATTTCATTTTTTCATTTTTTATTAAATAATAATAAATATAATATTAAATTATGTTATAATATGAATTTCATATATAATATATCAATAATATTATTATATTATATTTATAATATTATTATAATTAATAATTAATATTATAATAACATATTATATTATTATTATATATATCTTTAAATTATATATACTATTATTCATATTTTTATATTATATAATTATTATTATAAATTAATAATTATTAATATATATATATATATAAACATATATTGTATTATTATTTATAATTTATTATTATATTACAATATATGGTTTTATAATATTTGTAAAATATAGTTATAATAATATATTATATTATGATAATATATAATTACATATGTGAACAAAAATAAATATAATATTAATATATTATATATTATTATAACAATATATTTTTATATTATATAATAGTAATAATTAATATATTACAGTGTATATTATATTAATAATAATGAATATATTGTCGGAATGATGTGGATCATCCATGGTAAGGAAGCTTAAGTGGTTGTCTTCCTTCGTATTCTAGCAACCAACACTCCCATGTTATATATGTTAGGGTACACATCAATTTTCTTCTATTGGTAAAGGCTATAAACAAACCAATGCCAATTTGGTTCAAGTTATGTATGTCAAAACTCTTACTTTTTCACGACCACAAAGATTATCGAGATATGCTCAAGATTTTTCCAGCCTCAAACATTCCATTGCATATTGGTTCTTTTGTTTGGACTCAGAGTTCAACCTATCCCTATTTTTTTAAAATTTATGCCACTTATCTCGGAACCCAACGATTATTTGATAGGCCCCAGACATCAGGGATTGTGTTGTTAGCGCTCAAATATTGGACCCTGTTTCAACAGCTCTCGAACCTTGTTGCATGTTTTGGCATGTCTCATATCTTGGCATAACCATAGATAGTTCACATAGATGCCATAAATTTGGCAAAATGTGAAGAATATAACATATGTGAAGAGCAAATCAGAACATAGATGAGATTACTTGTAATGGGATAGTTTGCAGTTAATTACATCAGAGCATTTTGTGTTTCAGTCGTGGTGAAGATTAGTGCAATATTGTGTCATTAGGCAACGCCATTTTTGTCAATCTCTAGAATGCAATCACAGAATGTTATTTTGGTGATTGCATTAACACAAATCATGGTAAGTGGGTTTAAGGATTTGGAAGCCACATGATTTTCATTATGACTGAGATTATCAAGATTAACTCAAGATTTTTCCAGTCTTAGACCAAACATTGCAGTTGTTGTTTCTGATTGGGTTCATGCAAGCCTCAGACCCTAGTGACTGCTCAAGGAGTTCTCAAAACATGGTAATTGATCTAACGGCTCATGGAACCCAAAGCCTACTCTGATAGCTCTCAAGCATATTTGTGCTACAATAACTCTTAGTTTTAGTTGTTTTCTCCATAAGGTGATCATTTTTTGGGTGATGGTTGGGGATAGTCTTGTGGGGGTTGAGGATGATCTTGTTGATTATTCTCAAGACCCTTTTGAAGACCAAAAGTTTTTTCCTAAAGATACAAATTTGATCCATAGGTGGCAAATGGAGTGAGATATGGCTCAAATGGTCAATGATGTAGTTGGATAGAGTTTAGTTCATTGAGACTTGGAGGTTGTCCTTATTGCTTCAAATCATATTTTTCATGTTTCTCAAGGTCATAGCCCTTTTAATGGTGATTTAAGGTTTCTTGAGGTAAAATCTCAAGAAGTGTCCAATAACTTGGATTGTTTGCAGACTAATGGTGAGATTATTGAAGAAGGGTTTCTAGGGGATGTCTTAAGAAAGAAGAGTTTATCATCCATCTAGTGGGCATACATCAGTGTCTCTCATAGAATTTCAGTCCATCTAGTGAGTGAGAGATGATCATATGTTGTGTATGCTCTCCCCTCTTTTACCAAGTTCTTCATTCTCTATTGTAGTGGCACCCGTAATTTATACGATTCATTCGGTACTAATAAATATTTGTCACTTTGTCTATACATTCCACTATAAAACAATTATGTAACGTGAAAACCATAAATCTCAAATATGCACTCCTACCCCTATTCACCCAACCCTTGTGTTATATGTCATCAACATAATTCAACTTATCTATCTTTCTTCCAATTATGACCTGCATCTAACCTAAATTCAACTTGTCCATAACCTACATCTATAATTTTATGATGCTAATTACTATAGCCATTTTTGTAGACCTTATATCAAGATATGAAATAGTATTTCTTAGTACATGATATATATACAAAAAGCATTTTATGATACTGGTAAACCTCAAAATATCTTATAAATATTATTCATTTATAAATGTTTAATTTTTAAAAATAATTATAGTTTGTATAGATGTTGACTTGTTTATTTTTTTTCATTACTTGCTACTATAACTATACTTATTGAGAAAACATTATTGCAAGCCTTAAAATGAGGTATGAAAAAGATATATAATTAAGTTCTTGTTATGAGATGAAATATGGAACGAAAAAATAAATGATGGTGTTTAGATAATTTCTCCTTTTATTACAATGATTTTTTTCTTAATTACATATTTTATTGTTTTATTTTTTATGCTAGTCTTTGAGTTTTGTATTTATTAATTTTGAAACAAAATCCATGGAATTATAAACTTACTAAAATATTTTTTCTTGATTGTAAATGAGTTCTAAGTTTACATATTTGTGTAGATTTCTCGAGTAGGCTAGGTATGTTTTTTTTTTCTCTCAATGTGCCATTTCTTTCATGACTTTATCTACACATCCCTCTATAAAATAATTGTGTGATGTGAAAGCCATAAATCTCAACTATCCACTCCTACCTTTGATCACCCTGCCCCTGTGGTATATTTTGTCAACATACTTCAACTTGTTTATCTTTCTTCCAATTGTGACCGACATCTAACCTAAATTCAACTTGTCCATATTTCTCATATCTAACTTAAATTCAACTTGTCCATATTTCTTCCAGTTGTGACGTGCATCTGACATAAATTTTAATCATACATTGCATTCCTCAATCCACTTCATTTCATTTTTTTTAATTTCTTTATTAAATAATAATAAATACAATATTAAATTATGTTATAATATGCATTTCATATATAATATATCAGTAATATTATTATAAATAATAATTAATATTATATTATATTATTATTATTATTATTATATATATCTTTAAATTATATATACTATTATTATTCATACTTTTATATTATATAGTATATAATTATTATTATAAAATAATAATTATTAATATATATATATATATAAACACATATATTATATTATTATTTATAATTTATTATTATATTACAATATATAGTTTTATAATATTTATAAAATATAGTTATAATAATATATTATATTATGATAATATATAATTACATATATGAACAAAAAATAATATAATAATTTATGATATTATAATATAATATTAATATATTATATATTATTATAACATTAAATTTGTATATTATATAATAGTAATAATTAATATATTTAATATATTACAAAGTATATTATATTAATAATAATGAATATATTGTCAGAATATTGTGGATGACGTGTCACTGAATTGTCCATGGTAGGGAAGCTTAAATGGTTGGTTTCCTTCGTATTCCAGCAACCAACACTCCCATATTATATATGTTAGGGTACACATCAATTTTCTTCTATTGGTAAAGGCTATAAACAAACCACTGCCAATTTGGTTCAAGTTATGTATGTCAAAATTCTTGCTTTTTCAGGTTGACCTAGATTATCGAGATATGCTCGAGATTTTTCTAGCCTCAAACATTCCATTGCATATTTGTTCTTTTGTTTGGGCTTAGAGTTCAACCTATCCCTGCTTTTTGAATTTTTTATGCCACATATCTCAGAACCCAATGACTATTTAGATAAGCCCCAAACATCGGGGATTGTGTTATTAATGCTCAGATATCAAAGCCTATTTTGATAGCTCTCAAACCCTGGTACATGTTTTGGCATGTCTCAGATCTTAGCACAGCCATCGACAATTTGTGCACCCTAGTTACTGATTGGGTAGGCCTTTGATCCTAATGACTATTTAAGCAGTTCTCAATCCCTAATGACTATGTTGGCAGTTTATAGACCCTAAAGTCTATGTTCATAGCTCATTGAAGTAACTTTGAATTTATCTGAGTGATGGGATGATGCGAAATGTAGAACTATAAGGAGATGCCGTAAATTTGGAAAAATTTGAAGAACAGAGCATATGTGAAGAGCAAATCATAACTTATACATGATTACTTGTAATGGGATAATTTGTAGTTAATTGCATCAACTCATATTATGCTTCAATTATGGTGAAGATCAATGCAATATTGTGTCAATAAGCAACATTATTTTTCCTCAATCTCTAGAATACAATCACAAAATGTTATTTTGGTGATTGCATTAACACAAATCATTATAACTGGGTTTAAGGATTTGGATGCCACATGAATTTCATGATGGCAAAGATTATCGAGATTAACTCAAGATTTTTCCAGTCTTAGACCAAACATGCAATTGGTATTTTTGGTTGGGTTCATGCAAGCCTCAAACCCCAACAACTGCTCAAGGAGGTCTAGAAACATGGTAATTTATTAATATCTCATGGAACCCAAAGCCTACTCTGATAGCTCTCAGGCCTATCTATGCTACAATAACTCTTAGTTTTAGTTGTTTTCTCCTTAAGGTGATCAGTTTTTGGGTGATGGTTGGGAATAGTCTTGTGGGTGTTAGGTTGTGGAGCTAAAAGCTTCACTGATGCAAACATGGAGGAGGTTGTTGAGAGGTTGCTAAGTTGCAGATTAATCGGTGTCGGTCTGATCAACCGACATCGGTCATATCCAGTGCAGATCAAACCAACATTGGTCAGGGATCAGCCGACATCGGTCATCTCCAGCCAGACAGGGACCGACGTCGGTCACCTGTGTGGTTTGGAACTGTGAGTGTTACAGACAGTTTGTTAACGAACCGGTTGTTTGCATGTTGAAAGGCTAATTTTAGTCTTGAGCTGTGGATCTAATTATTGTAATTAGATATCTAATTATTGTTTGCATGAGATCTATTTAAGAGACTCATGGGCTGTATTGTAATTTTTTCTAGTTTGAGTTGAGCTTGGTTAGCTCCTTCTGAGAGTGAAGAGAGCAAGGGTAGCTCCTCCTAGTTCCACAGGGGTGCTGAGTGTGTATGATCAGGTAGATCTGCAGGTTGTTGCAAGATCAGGGAGAAGATCCACCGGGGTACTGGTTTGGAGAATCATAAGGACTTGGTGAGGCAAGGACAAGGGTTCTTTAGGGTGTAGAGAGATCTACATGGGTAAGTAAGATCATTGATTTGTAGGTGTGTGTGTGTGCGAGGTCAAAGGTGATATGCGGGGCAGAAGGATCAAAGGTGACAGCAACACAACAGGTAGGAAGATCAAGAGAGATCTACTTGGAGTACGTTGTGTACTTAGAGTGCGTGGAGTACTCAGATTTGGAGTGTGTGGAGCACTTGTGTACTAGCAGTAGTGATACTGACTGGTGGTACTGGCAGTAGTGATACTGACTGGTTGGAGGTGAACAACAACTCTGTGTATGAGTTGCTTGTTGGGACCGTAAGAGAGAGAGTGAGCTCTTGAAGAGATTTACTGTTTATGCCCTAGAGGTGTGGGAGCCCTAGAGGTGTGTAAGGAAGAAGGCTGTGGCATCTTCTTTGTTGTATTTTCTTCTGGAAGAGTATTAATACAATTGGGTATTGTCTCTCATATTCTGTGTTATTTCTGAATTCTAGTTACTTGTTACTTCTAGTTAAATTCCACACGTTAAGTTACTTGTACATGGTAATCAATTGTGCTTCCTAGATCCTAACAGTGGAGTCAGAGCATGTTTGTTGTTCTAGATTCCTGACACAGTGGTATCAGAGCTAAGGTTGCAGGGAGCAGGTTTGTGTTTGATTACAAGTCACTCTCAGGGGTTTCTTATTGAGTGAGAGTATAGCAATGGCAGAATAAAGTACACTAAGAATGGAGGAATTGAAAAGCATGAATGGTCAATTACGGTGTTATGGAAAGAAAGAGCAGGTAAAGAAATATTGTTGGTTGGTAGAAGATCAGCATGAAGGAACTGAAGAAGCAGATGTTGTAGGGGTTGTTGCACAGGATGCTCTGGGATGTTCCTTGGATAAAGTAAAATCTTGGTTTATAGATTTTGTTGCCTCTTTCCATGCAACCCCAAATAGAGGGGTTGGTGAGCCTTGTCAAAGTATTGGCAAAGGGGAAGTGTTGCTGAAATTGTAGGCAGCCAACACATGGGTGTTGAAGAAGGTCATGCAGGTCCAAGCTTTGAAGATGTGGCTAATTTCTTCAGGAAAGTTGGGTGATGAGAGATGCACAGAAACTCTCACAGCAGATTCTTGTAATGTTACCAAGGATGCACTTGAATTAGCATGTGGTAAGAAAGTAGGTACTCTTTATCTACCTGCTTGTATTACTGATTTTTCTTCTGTTGCGAAGACGTGGCTTTGGAGGCTTGGTCACAAGAGCAAGAAGAAGATGCATGTTCTTAAGAGGAAGTCAGATGTCTTTGACAGACTTAAGAACTGGAAAGCCTTGGTGTTCATGGAGAAGATGACGGACAGAGATCAGTGGAGAAGGTTGAGTAACTCTGAGCAGGGTAGTTTGGACAGGGTTTTGATCCAAAGAGAGCTCGTGGGTAAAAATTCATCACTCACAGGCGAACACAGGTACTGGCATCGATCAAGAGGAACCGGCGTCAAACAGACAGATACCAATGTCGATCATGTGCAGACCAGAGGAGTCGGTGGTGTCAGGCAGGTGGAGACCAACGTCGATAGGATAACCGACGTCGGTGACCTGGACAATCGCATGGAACCGACGTTGGTCAGATGCAGACTGTGTGGTGATCGAGGTCGGTCACTGGAATAGATTTTGGGTGGATAGCAAGCTGTCAAGGAGTCTCAAACGCCCATGTGGAGGATTGAAAGGGTAAGTAAGCCTCAAATTCGTTGTTCCTCTTCTTTATACTCATTGCTCACTGTAGAGTAGGAAGGATCCAGGAAATAATGGGAGCATGGCATGAATAGGATGCAGAACCAAACGAGAGATTTGGTAGGGTTGCTAGCCGAAAGAAAGTACTGAAAGATGAATGGATACCTTAGTTAAAGAATAGAGAGAATGGACACGTGAGACGGAAGGCCAAATCATATGGTCTTGAAGAAGCTCCAGGTTAGTGGTACAGGTTTGACAAGTGGATGACAAAGCATGGCTTTAGTCAATGTCATTGTAACTATTGTGGTTTCTTTACCAGGTGGGTGATGATTGCAACATCATCCTGTTATTGTATGTTGTGTGTTTACTTGATGTAGGGTTACACATACAGGGTTTTTTCTGAGCTAAAGGCAAAGTTAGTTCAGAGGTGTGTCATGAAGAATTTGGAGGAGCAAAATTCTTTGGCATAAGTGTGTTCTAGAGACATGGAAGGTCACAGGTTGATTTTATCTCTAGATGATTGTGTGAAACCGGTCAACACACCGAGGGTTGGACAGTTCTATGAATAATGTCCTGATTCACATGATGAGGTTGAGTACATGTGTACTCCTTGAGTTTTCCCAAGCAATGGGTGATGTCAGAAAGTTTGTAGTCAATCTGGGAAGGAAGCATTGGAAAGTGGTTCAGTGGGTTCTCAGGTATCTGAGAGGGATCAGCAGCAGGGATTCATGCTATGCAAGGTCAAGTACTTCAGATTTGGCAGGTTACTTGGATGACAGGTGTTGCACCACAGGTTATGTGGTGGCTGGTCTTCAAGATTGAGCTTGAAGAGGGATACAAGCCAAGAAACAAATTAGACAGTGTACAGGTACAGGTACAGTGTAGCTGTTTATCTCCAAGTGGGAGATTGTTAGGTTGTGGAGCTAAAAGCTTCACTGATGCAAACATGGAGGAGGTTGTTGAGAGGTTACTGAGTTGTAGAGCAACTGGCGTCGGTCTGATCAACTGACGTCGGTCATATCTAGTGCAGAGCAAACCGACATCGATCAGGGATCGGTCGACGTCAGTCATCTCCAGCCAGACAGGGACCGATGTCGGTCACCTGTGCGGTTCAGAACTGTGAGTGTTACGGATAGTTTGTTAATGAACCAGTTGTTTGCATGTTGAAAGGCTAATTTTAGTCTTGAGCTACGGATCTAATTATTATAATTAGATGTCTAATTATTGTTTGCATGAGATCTATTTAAGAGACTCATGGGCTGTATTGTAATTTGTTCTAGTTTGAGTTGAGCTTGGTTAGCTCCTTTTGAGAGTGAAGAGAGCAAGGGTAGCTCCTCCTAGTTTCACAGGGGTGTCGAGTGTGTATGATCAGGTAGATCTGTAGGTTGTTGCAAGATCAGGGAGAAGATCCACCGGGGTACTGGTTTGGAGAATCATAAGGACTTGGTGAGGCAAGGACAAGGGTTCTTCAGGGTGTAGAGAGATCTACATGGGTAAGTAAGATCATTGATTTTCAGGTGTGTGTGTGTGTGTGCGAGGTCAAAGGTGATCTGCAGGGCATCAAGATCAAAGGTGACATCAACACAACAGGTAGAAAGATCAAGAGAGATCTACTTGGAGTACATTGTGTACTTGGAGTGCGTGGAGTACTCAGATTTGGAGTGCATGGAGTACTTATGTAATGGCAGTAGTGATACTGACTGGTGGTATTGGCAGTAGTGATACTGACTGGTTGGAGGTGAACAACAACTCTGTGTATGAGTTTCTTGTTGGGACTGTAAGAGAGAGTGAGCTCTTGAAGATATTTACTGTTTATGCCCTAGAGGTGTGGGAGCCCTAGAGGTGTGTAAGGAAGAAGACTGTGGCATCTTCTTTGTTGTATTTCCTTCTAGAAGAGTATTAATACAATTGGGTATTGTCTCTCATATTCTGTGTTATTTCTGAATTCTAGTTACTTGTTACTTCTGGTTAAATTCCTCATGTTAAGTTGCTTGTACATGGTAATCAATTGTGCTTCCTAGATCCTAACAGTGGAGTCAGAGCATGTTTGTTGTTCTAGGTTTCTGATAGTGGGGGTTGAGGATGATCTTATTGATTATTCTCAAGACCCTTTTGAAGACAAAATTTTTTTTCTTGAAGGTACAAATTTGATCCATAGGTGGCAAATGGAGTGACATATGGCTCAAATGGTCAATGATGTAGTTGGACAGAGTTTAGTTCATCGAGACTTGGAGGTTGTCCCTATTGTTTCAGATCATATTTTTCATGTTTCTCAAAGTCATAGCCCTTCTGATGGTGATTTAGGGTTTCTTGAGGTTAGAACTCAAGAAGTGTCCAATAACTTGGATTGTTTGCAAACTAATGGTGAGATTATTGAAGAAGGGTTTCTAGGGGGATATCTTAAGAGAGAAGAGTTTATCATCCATCTAATGGGCATGGATTAATGTCTCTCATAGAATTTTAGTCCATCTAGTGAGTGAGAGATGATCATATGTTGTGTACACTCTCCCCTCTTTTACCAAGTTCTTTGTTCTCCATTGTAGTGGCACCCATAATCTATATAATTCATTCGATACAAATAAATATTTGTCACTTTGTCTATACATCCCTCTGTAAAATAATTATGTAATGTGAAAGCCATAAATCTCAACTATCCACTCCTACCCCTATTCACCCCACCCTTGTGTTATATGTCATCAACATAATTCAACTTATTTATCTTTCTTCCAATTATGACCTACATCTAACCTAAATTCAACTTGTCCATATTTATCACATTTAACCTAAATTCAACTTGTCCATATTTCTCCCTGTTGTCCCTTGCATTTGACATAAATTTTAATCATACACTACCTTCCTCAATCCACTTCGTTTCATTTTATATTTTTTTATTAAATAATACTAAATACAATATTAAATTATATTATAATATGAATATCATATATAATATATTAATAATATTATGATATTATATTTATAATATTATTATAAATAATAATTAATATTATAATAATATATTATATCATTATTATAATATATATCTTTAAATTATATAACTATTATACATATATATTACTATAACACTATATATTGTAATATAATAAATTATAAATAATTATATATATATATATATATATATATATATATATATATATATATATATATATATATATATATATATATAATTATTATTTATAATTTATTATATTACAATATATAGTGTTATAGTAATATATATAGTGTTATAATATTTGTAAAACATAGTAATATTTGATAATATACTATATTATGATGAAAACAAAGGTGAACCCAAGGGCAGAATGGTGAGCATGAGATCAAGTAGGTTTTGATCTTCTGGTAACTGTAGTTTTTCTTTGATTGTCTATGTGTTGGTAAAATTTTATGTTTCTTTTATAAGTTTAGATGTTTTCTTCAGGGAAGAATCCTCCCACCCCAGAAACCCTATTTCAGTAGCATGGTGGTTGGTGCTCCTTCGATGGATTTAGATAGAGAAATCAATGCTTTGATGAACGCGGCAAGAAAGAAGAAGCTACAAAATTTTGAGGGTAGAGCTAGAAATGCTTGCATGTAGGTGTTGGAGGTGATCCCAGTAGCTATGCTTGACCCATCAAAGATTAAAAAGAATATTGCAGGGCTCTATGGTCATAGTCTAATCTGTAAGTTTATGGGAGCCTAGCTAATAATGGAGGAGTTTCATGCATGGACAGGCAAACTTGGAAAAAAATGGTGAATTTGAGCTTAGGTTCTGTGCAAAAGGATATTTTATAGGTGTCTTCACCAACAAATTAGATAGAGACAAGGTTTTTATAGGAAGCCCTCACTTTTTCAAGAATGTAGGTCTCTTCATAAAGCATTGGCATAAGACTTTCAAGCTGACTAAAGAATTCCCTAGCATGGTCCTAATCTGGATTCACATGTATGCACTACCACCAAAATATGGTTTAGGTATGTCTTTGAAATTATTTATAATACATTAGGTCATCCAATAGATATTTCAAAACCCCATCATGGTAGAGGGCTATCAAGTTACACCATAATTTTTGTGGGATTAGATCTGTCTCAGACCTTGCCTAAAAGTATCACCCTAAAAGCTAGGAAGCTTAAATGGACCCAAGATCTTGACTATGAAAGCATCCCGTTTAGATGCAAAAATTATCATGAATACGACTACTTATTTCATGAATGCCCCTCCCTTAAAAAGAACAACCAAGAGGGGCAAAGTGTCAGAGGTCATAGAAATAGATGCATAAGGGTTTGTGCGGCGAAAAAAGAAGCATATGGCCAAAGCAAAAGGTAGGGTTGTTAAAAATTACATCTCCAAGGGAGAAGTAATTTTAAGAACAAGGGCCTTCAGAGGGAAAAATCCAATACGGTGCCCAATACACAACAATAGAGCCCGAAAAAGATAAAGTGGAATTATAGGACATAACAACAGAGTATGGTTTTAAAGATGATTTAGAGAATCTATTAAAAAATCTAAAGTTAGGCAATACGACCAAAATAACAGAGAAAGGGATAGAAAAGAAAAACTCAAAGATACCAGTACATCATAAAGGAGCAGGAGAAAAGATAATTGGACAAACATGGATGAATCAGAGGAAAAAAACTTAGAAAACATCGAGGAGAGTATAGGAGTATAACAAACTCCCAATCTTAACAGAACATACAACTCTGGGAAAAGGAGGAGAGAGTGACTTAGCAAGAAAAAAAAATACAAGACAAAACCTTGGAAGCCATAGGGGCAGGCATTCACGTCTAGTTGGACTCAATCTTGGCGAGCACCAAGATCCTACCTTCCTCTTGATGCAAATTTTATCTTGGAGTATTAGGGGCCTAAATGTCCCCACTACAAGAAGGAAGCTGAAAAATATTATTAAAAAGTATAATTTGGAAGTGTTAATCCTTCAAAAAACTAAGATCGAGAATCTAGATTCTTTTAGCAGAAGTTTTGGCAAATCTCTTGGTAGAAATGTCTGTGGTAGGGATGCTTCAGGCACGGCAAGGGGAATGGCTTTCCTTTGGGATCAAAATGAAGTGCATCTACAAGTAATAAAAAAACATGAACAATTCCTTATTGCTAAATTGGAAATCAAGAAGACAAATTTCTCCTTCAACCTGGTTAATTTATATGGATCTCAATGTAAAGAGGAAAGAGAACAAACATGGAAGTAGCTAGAGTCTGAAATAAATAACGATAAGGAGTGCCTATGGATAATTGGAGGTGATTTTAATGCTAGATTAGGTCTTTCTGAATAGAAAGGTGGAAAAGGAAAGGAAAAGGATAGTGGTGCCTTCCACAACTTCTTATAAAACTTAGAGCTATGTGATATCAAAACCAAGCAGGGATGGTTACAATAGACCTAGCTTCTTACTTGTTTTCCCTTATTTTATTGACCCACCGTACATTATGCGATAAATTAGTGTACTTATGCTTCTATCCCTTCAAAAAACAAATCCTTATTTACTCTATGATAGGTTTGTTATAATCTTGCATGCCCACCTATTGAAGAAGCATGAAGTTTTCTATACACCTTATGCTTAAGGGTTGAATTTTTGTAGTGGTACAACCTATCCTTGCAATAGAGATCATCCTCTTTCCACAAAAAAAATTATGTTACATGCTCATATCTTATTGCAAATTATGAATAAGATCATGTGTAACAACATCTTTCTCCCACTATGATCTTGCTTCATCCACCTAATCCACTATAATATGGACATGGTACACAACATTGCCTCTATGGGCTCATCCTTCTTGTATAGTTTATTAGCCTCGACACTCTCCTTTCCTTTATTTTACATACTTTCAAAGTCATATACCAACATCTAAGTCACCCATTTTTATTGTTCCTCTGATGGAAACCTATGTTTCAAGAAGTATTTTAGACTATCATGATTTGTCTTCACTTTAAAAGATCTTTATATTAAGTATATTATCCATTATTTTACTATATAAAGGATGGTCGTCATATCCTTCTAATAAATAGGATCTATAAAATTATTACCTTTGAGTTGGTGACTCTCAAATACAATGGGGTTTCCTTCTTGCATGAGTACCGCTCCCATGATGTACTTTGAAACATGTCACTCCATAATGAATATTTTGGAGAAATTTGGAGTATCTTGAACTGGGATGGTACCATGGCCACCTTTAGCTTCTAAAATTCTTGGGTGGATACCTAATTCCAATGGTTTGAATAAATTTTCAATAATGTTGAGTGGTGTTGATATGCTTCCATGATTATTTACAAAATAATGGTAGAAACATGTGAGCCCCTAGAATTCTCGGAGCCTTTTAAGGTATTTAGTAACTTTTCATTCTACTATATCCATGATGTTGCTTTGATCCACCTTGACACTTTCATGTGAAACGAGGTGGCCCAAATATTCAACATGGTTGACTCCAAATATGCATTTGAAAGGATTGACATAAAAATCGTGATGTTCAAGAATATCAAAAACTTGATTCATATGATGCAAGTGTTATTCCCATTTTTTTTAATATATTAAAATATAACAATACAAATTTCTATAGAAATGGCTAAAAAAGGGTTCATCAAACTCTGAAATGTATATGGTGCCTTTGTGAGGTCAAAAAGACATCACCAAAAATTTGTAATGATCATTATGGGTTTTAAAAGATGTCATATGAATATCCTCATCTCTAATTCTTATTTGATGATACTCAGAATGAAGATCAAAAATTTTAAAATAAACATTTTCATGTAATTTATCTAAAAAATCATCAATTACAAAAATATAAAACTTATCTTTGATGGTGTACTTGTTAAACTCCTTGTACTTAGGACACGTGCACTATATTTCATCATTCCTACACACCATCACCACTGAATAAGAATAAATGCTTTGACTATAATACCCTCTAGAAAATTAAAAACGACTCAAATACACTTACCCACTATCAAAATCCTTTCTTAAACATGCTCTCTCTCTCTCTTTAATTATTTAATTAATTTAACATTGTTTATTGCAATTTTATAATTATCTTTTAGACATTAGTCTATAAGATTTATTGCAATATATTATAAAGAAAATTTACCTTAAAAGGAATGTATATTTTTAACCTATTCAAAAGGAGACTATTCGAAATTCATTTTACCCTTGTTTAATACTCCAAAATATTAAAATCTTTCTACATATATGGTTGGGTGTTTTTTTTTTAAATTTAGGAGGATCATTACATTTTACAATCTGAGAACAATCTTCTACCGTCTCGTTAAATCAAGGATTGGCATGAGAGTGGATCATAAGGTGCTCAAGTTTCATATTACCTTTGTAAAGCTGGTACCTAGGTTTCATACTTCCTTCGTACAACTGACAAACACTTAGGAACGTTGGTCTCAGGGACATTGGTCGGACTACTCCGACAACACACAACAACTCCAATCAAATTACTCCGTTCGCAAACAGACAAGCCAATTTCTACACATATGTTCCAAATGTGCCATTAAGATCAATTGGTTCAATCCTTTCACTAAGTGTTTTAATAACTGTGTTATCTAAAACCCATAGGGTTTTGACTTAGATTCTTGATCCTAGATTAGAGAGTGGGTGTTGATTAAATACGTTATTATTGTGTAGCATATGTTAACGCTAATGGGTAACAGAGACATTAAGAAATATCCAAAACAATTTATTATTTCTTCGGCTCAAGGTTGACGGTTGTCTTTTGATGCTTCTGCCCATCTATATTTTTTAAATTACCAGTTGACTTTTACATTAATTTTCAATCATCACCTGACTCTTATCTCGACACAAAAATATCTAGACTGAAATTTTTCTATGACCAATTGGTTCTTTCCACTGCTGAACTCTCCATCACCACTGTCTTGAAAGAGAGACCTTCCACCACTACAAATCTTATGCACCATGTATGTATGTTCTATTTTAAAAAACATGTATTTAAATCTTGAGAAGGTAACGTTGTAAGTCAATGGTTCATATAATTAAAAAATTAAATTAATTTGTTTTCAAAATATAAATAATAAATACAATAGAATTAAAATATAATTAAATTTATAACATTTTTAATATTGAAAATAAAATTATATCTATTTATTCATCTCATTTCTCATTTATATATATATATATATATATATATATATATATATATATATATATATATATATATTCCCATTTCCGTTTTTTTTTAAATTTTCTACTACATTTATGTTTTAATCAGAGTTATCTATTTCTCTTTTTACCCTGTTTCTTATCCTATTTCTACTGCATTTATGTTTCAAACACAATTATTTATTTCTTATTTCTTAAAACAATGTGTATAAATATTTATTAAATTATATATTTTAATTATATATATAATATATTTAACACATAATATATTTGACACGAATAAATCTTATTTTTACTGTATTTCTGTTTCAAACATAGTTATCTATTTCTTAAAACAATGTGTATAAATATTTATTAAATTGCATATTTTAATTATATACATAATATATTATTTGACATTAAAAAATGCACCAATTAATATTAATTAATAATAATAATTTTTAATTTCACCATCTAGATTTTATCTAAATTATTTTATATATTTATAAACATTTTAAATGCCAAACACTTCCATTTAATACTAGAAATGTTTGATTGATAATTTTTTGTCTTAAAATAGTAAAAGCATGTTTTTTTTTATATTGAAAAAATGCACGAGTACAAAAAATAGAAACTGCTCAGAAGAACAGTAAGAGGAAAATACATACAACAAAACTAAATAGCCTTATAGCCAAGACAACTATTACTCAGTGTTAGGTTGTGGAGCTAAAAGCTTCACTGTTGCAGACATGGAGGAGGTTGTTGAGAGGTTGCTAAGTTGCAGGAAAATCGACGTCGGTCTGATCAGCCGAAGTCGGTCATATACAGTGGGAAAGGCAACCGACATCGGTTAGGTATCGGCTGACGTCGGTCATCTCCAACCTGACAGGGACCGATGTCGGTTGCCTGTGTGGTTCTAAAACTGTCGATTGCACGAACAGTTTGTTAACGAACCGAGTGTTTGCATGTTAAGAGCCAATTTTAGACTTGAAGCTACGGATCTAATTATTGTAATTAGGTGTCTAATTATTGTTTGCATGAGATCTATATAATAGACTCATGGGTTGTATTGTAATTTGTGCTAGAGAGTAAGAGAGCAAATATTAGCTCCTTCTGTGTGTGAAGAGAGCATAGTGTGTTCCTCCTAGTGCCACAGTGCCAATTGTGGGTGCTGATTTAGAGAATCGGAAGGATTTTTCATGTATGTAGGATCTTGGTCAGCAGGTGTGCAAGGCCACATTTGGAGATCTACATGGTAAGTAAGATCATTGATCTGCAAGTGTATGTGTGTGCAAGATCTAGGTTTGCAGGTGTGTAGAACTAGATTGATTTACAGGTGTGTAAGATCAGGGAGGACAGCAACACAATAGGTAGCAAGATCAGGGAGGACAGCAACACAACAGGTAGCAAGATCAGGGGAGATCTACTTGGAGTACACTGTGTACTCGGTTATTGAGCAAAGAGGAAGGCAAGGTAGATCCTTTCATAAGTAAGATCGTTTGAGTTACAGGTTGTTGCAAGTTCAGGAGAGATCTACTTGAAGTACAATTGTGTACTTGGAGTGTGTGGAGCACTTGTAGAGTGCGTGGAGCACTTGTGTACTGGCAGTAGTGGATACTGACTGGTTGGAGGTGAACACCAACTCTGTGTTTGAGTTGTGTGTTGAGACTGTAAGAGAGAGAGCTTTGAGGAAAGAATTACTATACACTTGAGGTGTGGGAAGCCTCTGAGAGGTGTGAAGAAGAAGTGGCATCTTCTTTATTGTATTCTTTTGTGGATGAGTATTAATACAAGTTGTGTATTGTCTCTCATATTCTGTGTTATTTCCGAATTTTAGTTACTTGTGATTCTGGTTTAATTCCACATCTTAAGTTGCTTGTATATGGTAATCAATGGTGCTTCCATGGGTTCCTAACAGTTGGTATCAGAGCAAGGTTGTTGGCTCATAGCTTGATACCACTAACAGTTGGTATCAAAGCTAAGGTTGTAGGGAGCAGGTTTTGTGTTTGGTTACAGGTCACTCTTAGGGGTTTCTGATTGAGTGGGAGTATAGCAACAGCAGAAAAAAGTACACTAAGAATGGAGGAATTGAAAAGCACGAATGGTCAATTACGGTGTTATGGAAAGAAAGAGTAGGTAAAGAAATATTGTTGGTTGGCAAAAAATCAGCATGAAGGAACTGAAGAAGCAGATGTTGCAGGTGTTGTTGTACAGGATGCTCTGGGATGTTTCTTGGATAAAGTTAAATCTTGGTTAATAGATTTTGTTGCCTCTTTCCATGCAGCCCCAAGTAGAGGGGTTGGTGAGCCTTGTCATAGTATTGGCAAAGGGGAAGTGTTGCTGAAATTACAGGCGGCCAACACATGAGTGTTGAAGAAAGTCATGCAGGTTCCAGTCTTGAAGATGCGGCTAATTGCTTCAGAAAATTTGGGTGATGAGAGATGCACAGGAACTCTCACAACGGATTCTTGGAATGTTACCAAAGATGCACTTGAATTAGCATGTGATAAGAAAGCAAGTACTCTTTATCTAGTTGCTTGTATTACTGATTCCACTTCTGTTGCATAGGTGTGGCTTTGTAGGCTTGGCCACATAAGTGAGAAGGGAATGGATGTTCTTAAGTCAAAAGGAAAGAGTTCAGCTTCGGAGAGCATAGATCGATATTTTCATGAGCAGTGAGATGCTACAAGAAAGGATTGGATTTATTGCAGAAAAAGAAAGACTGATGTATTTGATAAACTTAAGAACTGGAAAGCCTTGGTGTTCTTGGAAGAGATGACGAACAGAGACCAGTTGATGGCGCTGGATACTTCTGAGCAAGGCAATTTGGACATGGGATTGATTCAAAGGAGCTCGCGGGTAAAAAAGTCATCACTCACAGGCGAACACAGGTACCGACGTTGGTCAAGAGTAACCGACATCGAACAGACAGGTGCCGACGTCGGTCATGTGCAGACCAGAGAAGTCAGTGGTGTCGGGTAGGGGAGACCGACGTCGGCAGGATACCCGGCGTCGGCGACCTGGACAGTCACATGGAACCGACGTCGGTCGGATGCAAACTGTGTGGTGATCGAGGTCGGTCACTAAGACGGATTTTGGGCAGACAGCAAGCTGTCAAGGAGTCTCAAACGCCCATGGGGAGGACTGAAAATGCAAGTAAGCCTCAAATTCATTGTTCCTCTTCCTTATACTAGTTGCTGACTACAGAGAAGGAAGGATCCATAAAACAGTGGGAGCATGGCATGAATAAGATGCATGACCAAACGGGAGATTTGGTAGGGTTTCCAGTCGGTATGAAAGCACTGAGACGAATGGATACCTTGGTTAAAGAATAGAGAGAATGGACACGTGAGATGGAAGGCCAGGTCATATGGTCTTGAAGAAGCTACAGGACAGTGGTACAGGTTTTGACAGGTGAATGACAAAGCAGGGCTTTAGTCAATGTCAATGTAACCATTGTGTTTGTCTTACTAGGTGGATGATGGTCGTAACATTATCCTGTTACTGTATGTGGATGGTTTGCTAGTAGATTTGTACATACAAGGTTTTGCTGAGCTAAGGGTAAGATTAGTTCAGTGGTTTGCCATGAATGATTTGGAGCAGCGAAATTCTTTGGCATGAGTAATCCTAGAGACAAAGAGATCACATGTTGATGTTGTCACAGGATGATTGTGTGAAGGTAGTGCAGGATGCAGAACAGGGAAGCACACCTATGGATGGACAGTTCACAGAACAGGGTCCCCAATCACATGATGAGGTTGAGTACATGTTTACTCCCTGAGTTTGCCCAAGCAGTGGGTGCTGTCAGAAAGTTTGGAGCCGATCTGGAAAAGAAGCACTAGAGGGCAGTTCAGTGGATTCTCATGTATTTGAGAGGGACCAGCAGCAGGTTGACATGCTATGCAGGGTCAAGTTCTTTTCTACATGGGTTTGTAGATGCAGATATGGCAGGTTACTTGGATGACAGGGTTTGCACCACAGGATGTGTGGTTGTTGGTCTTCAGGGTTGAGCTTGAAGAGGGATACAAGCCACGAAACAAATTAGATGGTGTACAAGTACAGGTACAGTGCAGCTGTTTATCTCCAAGTGGGAGATTGTTAGGTTGTGGAGCTAAAAGCTTCACTGTTGCAGACATGGAGGAGGTTGTTGAGAGGTTGCTAAGTTGCAAAGAAATCGACGTCGGTCTGATCAGCCGACGTCGGTCATATACAGTGGGAAAAACAACCGACATCGGTCAGGTATCGGCCGATGTCGGTCATCTCCAGCCTGACAGGGACCGACGTCAATCGCCTGTGCGGTTTCAGAACTGTCAGTTGCACGAATAGTTTGTTAACGAACTGAGTGTTTGCATGTTAAGAGCCAATTTTAGACTTGAAGCTGCGGATCTAATTATTGTAATTAGGTGTCTAATTATTTTTTGCATGAGATCTATATAATAGACTCATGGGTTGTATTGTAATTTGTGCTAGAGAGTAAGAGAGCAAATATTAGCTCCTTCTGTGTGTGAAGAGAGCATGGTGTGTTCCTCCTAGTGCCACAGTGCCAAGTGTGGGTGCTGGTTTGGAGAATCAGAAGGATTCTTCATGTATGTAGGATCTTGGTCAGCAGGTGTGCAAGATCAGGGAGGACAGCAACACAACAGGTAGCAAGATCAAGAGAGATCTACTTGGAGTACGGTGTGTACTCAGTTATTGAGCAAAGAGAAAGGCAAGGTAGATCCTTCCATAAGTAAGATCGTTTGAGTTGCAGGTTGTTGCAAGTTCAGGAGAGATCTACTTGAAGTACGATTGTGTATTTGGAGTGCGTGGAGCACTTGTGGAGTGCGTGGAGCACTTGTGTACTGGCAGTAGTGGATACTGACGGGTTGGAGGTGAACACCAACTCTGTGTTTGAGTTGTGTGTTGGGACCGTAAGAGAGAGAGCTTTGAGGAAAGAATTACTGTACACTTGAGGTGTGGGAAGCCTCTGAGAGGTGTGAAGAAGAAGTGGCATCTTCTTTATTGTATTCTTTTCTGGATGAGTATTAATACAAGTTGTGTATTGTCTCTCATATTCTGTGTTATTTTTGAATTCTAGTTACTTGTGATTCTGGTTTAATTCCGCATCTTAAATTGCTTGTATATGGTAATCAATGGTGCTTCCACGGGTTCCTAACACTCAGACCTTAGCATAAATCATCAGCGTAGCAGCAGTAGAGTAGCAACATACACATAAATGAGAGATGATACCAATCTACATGGTCAAAGACTGTACAATCTAGAAACACAAGAGCACTTCATAGTATTACTCTCAAATTCAAATATCATTGTATGAGAACCAAGATACAAATAGCGCTGTATTAAAATCTGATAATAAGAATGGCTGCAAGGAATTAAATAAGCACATAACGCTGCCCAACAACCATAGAGAAGCCCATTGCAACCAAAAACTGTAACATCAAAAAATACAATTGAGCAGAAGTCTGAGTAGTCATAAGGAAAATCAAAGACCCAAGCCATCCAAGCTCAACGACCACAAAGAATCTCCATTTGTTAAACAACAACAAATCCCTGATGTTTGTTAGGTATTCAACTTTCCTTCTTCATTACTATTATTATTCTTGAAGAAAAAAAAAATAGAAACTGTAACACACAATTTCACAGTAAATTAATATTGATATAGAAAGCAATTTCTATAAAGTGCAAAAAGGAGTTACAAATTTCAGAATTTTAGAATTGTTTGTAAAATTGTCAGAATAAGGGGGTTAATAGCAATGACAAAATATTTCGGGTCATTAATTTTCGAAACGTTTCCAATTCATTTTCCCATTCGGTAACTTTCTAGCTAGAAAAAAATTATAAAAAAATCTTTAGGGGATAATTATATTGTTCCAATTATCTCGTAGGATAAAAAATTCATTAACTTGAGATCCATAGTCATTGATATGTAACAAATGATAGGGATGTCAATGAAAAAAATTCATGACTTTCAAAGAAAATTTAAAGGTGATAATCATTTTGAGCGCAATTTCTCATCATTAAATGTGTTATATTGTTTGAAATTGGACTTCTTTAAATTTGATGGTATCGATTCTATCAGATAGATTTATCAATTAAAACAATATTTTAGTGTATATAATATATCGTGACTAAAAAAATACCTATCACTTTTTTTCACTTAAAAATAAAATCTATTCAATAATATTAATGATACCACAAATCTCATGACAAACCAAATTGAGACAATTTTATAAAACTATTATCCGTTCAATTATATCCTAATGCCTATTATAATTTTACTAGAACATTTACCAAACTCAAACAAATAAAAATAATATGAACTATCCAAATAAGTTTAAAAACTATAAAAAGAATCTAAAAAATTATTCAATGATTTTTTAACTATTGTCTTCCTAAATAACCTCAGATATAATATATACCAAGGTAAAAACTTTCAAGCATAAAATCTTGATAGAAGCTCCTGAATTAATAAATTTCACTGGATATAAGATCACATCAAAATGCAACATAACAATCCAACTTCAAATAATAACCCCAATCAAATGCCTTACGGAGGATGAAATGCAAGGTCATCAAGGAAGGTGTGTTATATAAATATGATGAAGCATTCACATGCAGCCAGCCATACATGCGATGAATATAATTTGTATTTACTAGTTGTCAACACACCTTCTAATAGGGATGAATGGGAGGATGTTCAAAAGTCAGAGTAAGAGGAAAATGAAGCAAAATAGTCTAGCCCTATGGATCCCCAACTAAAAATTGGAATGCATGCCTTGGTAATAGAGGTAACCATTCCTCAGACTATGAAAGGAAAAGAGTGTTTTAAGAAGCACCTCCTCAATATATTTATGGACTTAATAAACACATAATTTCAGATAAACGAGTAACTTTTTTTTTTGGTGTGCCTTTGTTCCAGCTTTGAAGTTACTATTAAAAATGAAGGAATATTTACTTTTAAATAAAAATAACACAATATTTGTATTTAAGTGGGGGATTATATTTTAAAATGTTAAATATTTATGTTTTTATTGGAAAGATGTGATTTAATTTTTCATATTCAATGAACTTTAGGTCAATTTTGTGGGACTTCTCAGAGCTTTAGATGTAGTTATTTGATAATGGGTAGGAATACATATTGAATGGACCCCTGGTGAGATCAATAAGTGTCATAAGATCACACTATATAGATAATATTCTTAAGAAAGGCTTTCACGGGACCATTGTTCAACTTTATTTTATTTCTATCAGTGTGTTCCTTGATTCTAATCAAACGAATACGTTCAAAAATATTATAGAACTTCCTTGACAATTTGAGGACCATCCTATTTAGTGACTTCTAGGGAGTGTACCCCGAAACATTTAGCCATACCATTATTATTTTATTTAAAAAATAAAAATTGAAAAATTAGTACAAGATCTACTACAAGTAGGAGTAATTATCCCAAGAATTATTAGTTATGCTTGATTTGGAGTCTCATCTATCTTACCTACACTTGTCAAATATTAGCTATGCTAAGAACCCAAAGTAAGCCACTAGAAAACAACGAAGTGGATATTGAGATATATTCAAGGAACAATAGAATATAGACTAGTATACAAGAAGAATGACAAATTCCTCTGGATGGGATACACGAACGCAGATCACACAAATTATATTGATGACAAAAAATCCACTTCTAAATTTGTATTCTTTTTGGCATTTAAGTCGATCTCATGAGAGAGCAAGAAGTAGAATTATATTTCACGTTCTTCCATAGAAGTAGAATATTGTGCTATAGTAGGAGCTCTCTGTGAAGCTCTGCATTTTTGTACTGTGAAAACCAAACTATTTTGCAAGTTATTCATAAACCAGTGTTTCATGAGCACACGAAGCACATTAAAGCTAATAAGCATTTCATATGTGAACATATTCAGCAACACAACATAAAGCTCTAATATTGCCCCACTCAAGATTAATTGTGCAGATGTCTTCACAAAACCACTTGCACGTGACAAGTTTGAAGCATTTTGAAATTCTCTCTTCTACCCTTAAACCTGAGATCTATTAAGGTGCGAGGGGCAAGGGCGAATGTTAGAATAATAGCTTATTAGCTCATAATCTAGGAAGTTGTACATGCACCAAATATTTAATAATCGATGCATTGGTAAATAAGCATAGTTGTAGTTTGTTGTATACATTTAATAATTTCCTATACCACGATGCGTTAGGTATAATGGGCTATGGCTCATGAAGCCTACAAATGTAATGTTCATATTTGATCAATGTTAATAAGCATATTGCATTTTTCACTAATTTTATCTAAATGCAAGGGATTTTCTAATCTGCGTGATCATTTTGGTAAAGCTTCATTGTTTGGAAGAGTTGGATCTCTTTGGATACTCTCACATGGAGAAACTGGGTGAAATTGGATGGAATAGGAGTGATCAGGTGGGGAATATCCAAAGCATGTTGTTGGTAATCGAAGAAGAGTTGGGAGGATCCAAAGGCATGTGGATATACAAAGGGAACTAAGAGAATGGAATTTCAGAGTTGTAACAGAATTATAGCATCAATTTTGATTTTTCTCCATATAATTTACAGGTATAAAGAGTACACTAAATGTACATCAATAGAATATGAAAACATAAATGACAAGTCAATGCAACACAGAATATGTGAAGTTTAAAAAGTAATGCTAAATAAATATAGAACATAGCAAAAAAATGTGACTTCTATCAAAATGAAGCACGTTGCCATTTCTCACAATTATATTTCACTTAAAAGTTGACCCCAAAAAAAATTGCAATCTACCTTAAGATCTTTAGAAAGATAGTGTACAAGTATGTAAGATTTTTTCGTCTCTATAAATGTTTGTTTGAATAAAATTAACCGTGATATGGCAGCTGCTAAAATTATGCTTATCAAAATTGTTATCCCTGCTGCACATGATATGAAAACTGATGTAAGCTGAGCTCTCCAGGTGACAGACCCGTGAAGTGAATCCATCTTTAATGTGTATTTATATTACCCAGCAGCATTTGAAAGTACAAGACAGAATATTGTAGTTTATAGGTAATGCATCTTATTTGGAACTGCTTCAGATATGCGAGCTTTCATTGATAATTTTTGGCTTAATTTTGCCATAAATCAAAGTTTTGGTGATTTCCTCTATAACAATAACTTTATCAAGACTTGTGAAGATTCCCTGGAAATCTTCATGGGGAAGAGGAAGGTTGTTCCATTGATAATTGGCATAATAATTTTGTAAACTTCATGTGAAAAACAAAGCTTTTTCCTGGATAATAACTCTCCAAAGAGAATTTTAAGCTCCAGAGATGCTGCAAATCAATTTATGTTACCATGTCACACAATTGCTATTCTGCCATACTCGATACAAGCTACATAACTGTCATCATTGGTAACCAGATGCCAAATAAACTTTTTAAAAGCATACATACATTCTATTAAAAGATTGCTTGAAGTCTTAAATGGGGAGACAAAAACAATTAGCTGCAGCTAAAAAATTTAGATTAAAACCAAGGCACAAAATTTGTGTAACATGAATCTTAAGAACTCAATGGGAAATACATTCCATGCCAGCTGCCCTTGCATCTCATAACTGACGCATGGTATCAATTCAAAAAACTATAATTTGAAAATTGGTTGATAATGCAGCCTAAATAGTTAAATAATGCACCATTCTTCCAAAGCAGAAACAAATGGAAAAACTTAAAACAGAAAAGAAGCATAGACCATAAACAGCTTAAAAAAAAAAAAAAAGTGTCTGCCAGGGTTTTTGAATTTTCAGAAATCTCCTAAATGGATATCAAATATTCAAAAACCATTCAAAAATCCATTTAAAGATTTTGGATTTTCAAGAAAAAATATATATTTAGAGTTTCTGGTTTTGAAAAGAACACCCAAATGAGTATCAAAAATAAAAAATTATATTTAGGGCTTCTGATTTTCAAAATAACGCCTAAATGAGTATCAAATATATTTAATGCATTGGTAAATCTGCTTAGACGACTTTGATTTTTGAAAAAGAATCAGAATCCTATTAGTTTCAGAGTTTTCACATAGCTCCCAAACAGATATCAAATCTTTTTTTAACCCATCCAAAAAATCCATTTGAATGGACACTTTTGAAAATTCCAGAAGTTTTCTGAAAAACTGACAACCTTTTTTGACAGCTACAATGCTTGCATGGTGTTTTTGCTTCCTGGCGGCCACACGAAAGCAACAACAGGGTTATAGGGTTGCATAGATCCTTGCAGGTGCATGCATCACTTGGATATAAATAAACAATGAAAACAGGTTGCATTACGGCCACAAGACATTGTTCCATTAAAATGGCCATATATATCGGTAAAAGCTTTCCAACAGCATTGTGAGAACTTGTTGGTCAAGCTCAGAAAACTCAATAGTCCTCACTACTCTTCTATCTCCATTGTATATCACTATTTTCTCCTCCCCTGTAGCGAATGTCCACCCATTACTGTTCACTGCCACTTCATCAACTGATTTTGGTAAACTTATGTGCACTTGGCACCATTCATTTGTGTCTTCCCTCAACTCCCACATCCAACCCAAACCTTTGTTTACCAATACTACTCTGCCATCACTACCAGTCAACAACAATGATAGAAAGGAAAAAGAGAAGCATAATTTTGTACATGCACTTTAAAAGTCAACTCCTCATCCCACAATTCTAAATTGTAGATTCAAGGATATAAACTTTTAAGCATTTCAAGGTCCTCAGGATCCGATAAATAGGTCCACTGTGGTGCTGGAAAGTTGGTCCAAATCATTTCCTTATATTGAATTCTACTATGTTGCCACTGCCGAATTTGTTCAACCAGTAAAATCTTCCCTTGGAATAAAGACCAATCCCAAGTGGGAAACCAGTACTAATGGGCATAGTGACATCAATTTCAGTCCATGCATAAGAGTCCCAATCATAAATCGCGAGATTAATGGCTCCACTACTGGACTCAACCTGCACATCCTCATCGTACTCAATTTGACCAAGCAGAAGAGTACAACGGGTGGTGGAAGGGTCAAAAGCCATTGCATTAAAACTCCATCCACTTATATTTAAAGGGTAAGGAATACTTGTCCATGTGTGAGTTCCAGGGTTGTGTATGCTTAAAGATAAACAATTTCCACATTCTTCTCCATCAGATGGAAAATTGAACCAGTCTTCTCCCTCAACGCAACAATAAATGCTTTTGCAAGCGCCTACAACCGGCCTACGTATATGACTACCCAGATAATTAATGTTGTGCATTGAGGCTTTTGTACATTCTCCACTTGCAGGGTCTATAATCCATGATTGCCAGTCAAAAAGTTGGTCATCATCCACGCGTCTACCCCATCAAATTTGAAATGAAAATACAGGGGTATGAGCAAGCGGCATATTTAGGTTGAGTAGTTTAATAGCATCCATGGAAGAGAGCATTTTATTCCATTGTTGACATACAGTCCTCAATCTGACAACATATTGAATGGGAAGCTTAGCTAAAACGATTAAGAACACTTCATGAGGGAGTCGACACCACATACCTCGTCCTTCAAAAGCTTTGGCCATTGCCCTTGCCATCGTCAGCGCCATGTCTTAAATTTTTAACCAACCTCAAAACCCTATCTCTGGAAACCCTCACTGGATCTAAAACCCCAACTCTGAAAAACCAAAACTGTACTTAAAAACATAAAAAAAATTGTTCATCCTATCAACAATGTAAACACCATTCTAAAAGCCATTGCATGGGAAGTTTTGGGTTTTTTTGGAAAGGTTTTCTCATAATGTTAAATGTGGAAAAGCTTATCCATGATATGAGTTTGTATGTTGAAAAGTATTTAGCATTTTTTAAGTGTAATCCATTAGGACAATTAAATGGAGGTTATTTATTATTAATTAATATGAAATTTTAAATAAGAATAAAAATATGATAAATCTAAAATATGATTTTAAATGTATTTAATATTTATGTAATTTTTAATTTTTATATTAAAAAAAGTAGGGATTTTGAAATTGATATATCATGTCATTTTTTAAGATAAATATATTTAAAATATGTGTACTAGTTTAATTAACATCGCTTTTTAAAAATTATAGTAGTTTATTGTAGAAGAACGAAACATTAAACATAATTTATATATTTATTATAATTTTTTAGAGTTTTCAACAGTTTAGTGAAAATTTTACTTTATATCTAATAAACTATACCAAAAATATTGATTGTATTGTATAACTAAAAAATGCAAATAGCGTCATATGGCCATTAAATTTAGTTTTTGCTTGTGGAGAAACTTTAAACCCCCTTCTTTAACAAACATTTATAAGTCTACTAACTAAAAATGAGGGGCTCTTATTTTACAAGTAAAAACCCATTTTATTCTTGTAGTTGTATCGCTTTAACTCCATGTGACCAATCTCGTAGTAAAAATGTAAGCTCAAGCCCCTTCAATGGGACCACACCTTAAGTTGCAAAGGATATGATGTTAAGAATATTTTTATGTATTTATCATAATACTTTTTTTGTTATATTGGAGTATGTCTAAAAAAATAATATATGCCCAATAGAGGACCACATAGTATAACCAAGATTCAACCATACGGATCCACCAAAGGGATCACAAAAAACTACCACTAACAACTAATAAAACTTCAGAATAGTGAACTACCAAATAAGTCCAACATTATCAAAGGTATGTCAACCAATCACAATAAAAAATTGACGAAATCAAAGATAGCAAAAACATCTACCCTAGAGATCCTAGCCTCCTAAGCACCAAACGCACATTGGATTTTGTAGACTCCATCTTAGCATTGCCTTCTTCATGCTCTTCCACGAGCATCTCATCATATCCCAATCTACATAAGTGCAAGTCCCTCAGCGTTCGGTATGTCCCTAGAGCAAGTCCTTGAATTCCCGGAACAAGTCCTTGAATTTTATTAGTCCAAGAAAGCTCTTCTTGATGCTTAGAGCCATTTGCCACATTAATTATGACATCACCAATTACAACATTCCCAAGGGAATGAAGACTAACTATAGCCACCTATCTTGCCATATTACTTTGATTCACATTCTTTGCCTTAACAATGATCTCTTGAACCCTATTGATAGTGTCATGAATATTAGTTTTAATAGGACTTCCCAACCATGTTGAAAGAGTGTCCCCCTGATCCAAAACTCAAAAGCTCTGGTTTACGAAGATTGCAATAGCACAGAAACAACACAATAACAATGAATTCTTAGAGAAGAGACGTCGTATTACTTACAGATCGCAATACAAATATAGGCTTATCTCTGGGAAGAGATGTCTTGCCAAAACATACGCTTATCTCTGAGAAGAGATGTCTACCTTCCCCTTTTGGGTTACAATGCATTTATACATATTTTTGAAAACAACCTCGGGAGATTGCGTGGCTCGAGGAATTAACGGGTGACAATTTAACGTCCCAGCATTAAAACCATACAACGCTCGCATTAAAGCAATACAACGCTCGAGGACATACGTCCCAGCATTAAAACAATACAACGCTCGAGGACATAATCGCTCGAGGACAAAACTGTCACCGACAATACAAAATGAAAACAATACAAAATTCAAGGAATTACTGTCACCGAATGGTCACCTCGAATTGTTGCTTGGATCACCCCCAAAGGCAAAGCACCACTTTAATTTACTCTACCTTGTTAAATGGGAGTAGCCTCTGAACTACCTTGTTATTCAACTTGTTTGAGAATAACTTCAAGGAAATTAAGTAAGTCATCATTACCAAAAATTGTTGGAAAATCAATCTCTAGCTCACTGCCATAGTTTCCAACCAACATTGGGTCATGTGTGTCACATTGGTAGAAGTAATCATATTTCACAAGTTCTCATTGTTTCTCTACATTTTTGCTTTTTACATTCAGAAGAAGAAGAAACTAAAGGTTAAGGTCAGGGGTTTGTACGTTACCCGGATTAAGTTGTGCACCGTACCCAAGCATTGTAGGAGCTCCTCTTTGGCTGTGGAGGAAGACACCTGTAGATAAGAAAGAAACTCAAACAAAGAGAATGTTAGATGAGGATATGGTGGACTGCCAAGCAACACGCTCGGTCCCGAAAGCGTAAAAACTTCCTTCAAGGATGACAGTCCACTTTTTAATGAAAAGAGTGTCGTATAAAGAGAAATAATGAAAGACTAAGAAAGAGAAAGTAGACAACGTGTACCTATTCTTTGCAATCAGTCTGTCACAGTCACCGACGTTGGTAGTCCTACCGAGGTCAGTTTGTTAATGATGCCGACGTCGGTTAGTCTGTCGATGTCGGTAGGGGCAGTGGGCCTTGGACGGGTCTCAGGGTTATGTTTGTGATCGATAGAGGAGTCTGGGAGTTTAAATGTTTGTGCAGGGTTGCAGGGAGATGTATAAGGTCTGAGGAGATGCAAAGGTAGAGGGTAGGTGTGAAAAGAGGATAAGAATAAGAGGAAGGCTTTTCAGCCTCTCCAGGAAGAAAGTCGGGTCAGGTCTCAACAGTTCTTAGAAATAACAAATGGAAACTAATTACCAACGTATTTTAAAACACTGAAATGAGACAGAATAATACTTAGAACTGCTTGTGGCTGATGTCGAGGTCCTCGTGCAATGTTCCAATCCAATCTAGAGTGACTTGTGTAGAGTTTCTTTAGCTAGGAGAGTGAAAGTCAAAGTCTAATGCTTGGTCTCAGAGTGTGCGCGTCGATGTCAAAGAGTCTGGGAGGAAGAATTTCAGGATTCCCATTTGGGAAGAAGGTTAGAACCTAGTTTAAGTAACCGACGTCGGCAATCACGCTGGTGTCAACCGACAGTTGACTGACGTCGGCGGCTAGAGAATGCATAAAAGGGCTATTTTTAGCCCTTTGCCCGTTCTCCATCTGCCAAGTGCATTTGCCGTTGGATAACGATCAAAGGACGGGTTTATTAGGCACGAGAGTTAGTTAGGAGGTTGGAATGGAGTGAGAATAGGTCTTAGGTGTTTAAGATTGGGATGACTTAGTCTCATGGTGATTCATAGGGTAGGAAATGGTCTTAGGGCGATGTGTCCATGGTGAGGTGTCTAGATGGGGTCATAATTAAAATAAGTAGTTTATTTTAAATTAATAAGGTGTGTAAGGGACCAAGGGGAGTCGACACAATTTTGGTGTCTACATTTTCCCCTTTTTGTCTTGTGGTTTATCTTGACGAACTGCAAGACAAAAATAGGTGTTGTTGGTTGCCCCAGGTATGGGATAAGGTGTAAGTTGTCCCAGGTATGGGATAAGGTATTCCCCCTCAAAGCGGGAATCGAGAGAGGGCAATATGAAATCGGTTGCCGATTTGATAGGCAATCGATGGGTATGGTGAAGTTGGAGTGTGAATGCTACAATAGTTGAGATTGCACGTATACCACTTCACGTGATAGGTAGGTTAAATTGTCGCAGGCAAGGTCGAGGAGCACTAAAATCAAAATAACCAGTCCCTAGCTTATTAATGGTAGTTGATTGGGTTAAACGATCATAGATGTAGCTCCAATGGTCGAGGAGGACTAAAATCAAACTAACTGGGCCCCAGCTTATTAGTCGTCGCTGATTGGGTTAGATCGATCAAAGTGGTATCTCCAATGGTCGTCATGTTCCAAGTATCCAGGCAGGAAGTGCTCCTAGAAAACACGAAAATGTCACAAATATTGGGGATCAACTTGGGCGCGATCCGATAATAGGTGTGAGGGTCGTGGACAATTTGCTAACTATTCGTGAGGTAGCATATATGTAATCAAAACAACCAAGGCAAAGTTATCTCGAAAGTGGTCGTGGTCTGAGGAGATAGTCGTGATCTCCAAGGTTGTTGGTCGAGTTGGGCTGAGATATAAGTGATCTCAATGGTTGTTTGTTGCGGTTAAGAGAGATATATGTGATCTCCAATGTGCCCCATGAGAAGTCTAAGGTGACTTCTACAGTGTTAGGGCTGATTGTTTGGTCATGATTTTGAGTTAGTATAGATAGTTCGTCCATCAGGTAGATGAACGAATGAATGGCCGAGCTAACCCCAGAAGACCCCATGTCAACTGAGTGCTACCTACATAGCCCCTATTTTAAGGGCCTCAGGGCAATGTAGTTCTCCCCAAAAGGGAAGAAGAGGGTAGGTTATGGATTGGGTTTGACTATGTTAGGTCATGGTTAAAGGTTAAATGGTTGGTCCATCAGGTAGATGAACGAACGAATGGCCGAGCTAACCTCAGAAGACTTCATGTCAACTGAGTGCTGCCTACATAGCCCCTATTTTAAGGGCCTCAGGCCAATGTAGTTCTCCCCAAAAAGGAAGAAGGGATTTGGTTATGGATTGGGTTTGACTAGGTTAGGTCATGGTTAAAGGTTATATGATTGGTCCATCAGGTAGATGAACGAACGAATGGCCGAGCTAACCTCAGAAGACCCCATGTCAACTGAGTGCTACCTACATAGCCCTTGTTTTAAGGGCCTCAGGCCAATGTAGTTCTCCCCAAAAGGGAGGAAGAGTCAAAGAGGTTGATAGGTTGTATTGGTCATGTTAGTGTTGTTAGCATTTCCCATATGTATGATGGTACATGCTTGAAATGATGAATGCATGATGATGTTACAACCTTTTCCATATTATGTGATTGTGTATTCTGTAACATTGGTGATGTGGCTTTTCATCCCTAGCAATTTTTCATATTAGTGATGGTGTATGCTAAGAATGAAATGAATAATGATGTTATAGCCTTTTCCATATTGTGTGATGGTGTATTCTATAACATTGGTTATATGGTTTTTCATCCCTAGCAATTTCTCATATTAGTGATGGTGTATGCCAAAAATGAAATGAGTTTATTTATGCTTTAGCAGGTTTCCATATTGGTGATGGTGTATTCTTGACATAAATTGTGTTTGGTTGATAGTTTCCATGTGTATTATTTTCCATAGAAACTAATGTGAATGGGCTATGATAATTTATATAACACAAATTGGTATTTGCATTAAATGAATCATGATGTTATGTTAGAGGTTTGAAAAATATTTTGGTTGTCATGTGACGAAGTCAAGTAAGAAGTGAAAGGCGCATTGCTCTTTCATTGACAAAGACCATAATGATAGCATAGATAAGGGTTTTTGCAAACAAAATCCATGTTCATGCATTACGTTGTTGACCATTGATTTGTGTTAGCGAAGTACTCGAATCACTTGACATTAAGTGAGCTCAAAATCCCTTGAGTATGTTAGGGTAATAGGTGTGATTATGTGATATGTTAAGATAGCGTAACCCTTTTAGTAGGGATAACTTTGCCCCTTTTATAGGTGACCTGAAGAATGACTATAGGCAAGTCCATGACTTAATAGTTTGTCAGTCATTTTTTTTTTGTTGGTAGACTGATCAATGTGGGAAGTCTACTTGGGGATGTTGATTTGTTTTGTGGTCATGTTGAAGCTGATCGATGTGGGAAGCTTCTGAGAAGGTGTTGTTTATGTGGCAAAATTTAAGCATAGCCATCCTTCAAGGGAGTGGTCTATATTTTGCTTTGTATGATTGGATGTCTGTGAATAGCTATCCTTCAAGGGAGTAATCTATTAATTATAGCAATTATGCAACTGTCCTTCGAGGGAGCAGTCTACATTTATAGTTTATGACCTTTTAATAGGCATCCCAATTTTATGTTTGTTTTGTTGACTGAACTCTTAGTCATGGATTAGACTATAGAGGTTTAGAGGTTTCCCTTTTATTAGGACAAAGCATTAATGCAAAAAGGGTTAACTAATGTTTATAGGGAAAAAGGGTTGAAGGAATAGGAATGAGGATGACAGGGGTTGTTCAAGGGACGAGCTCGAGTTAAATGTTAAGTGAATGATTACTTGATTAACAATAGAATGGTCACAGATGTAAGGCATTAAGGGGCTCAAGTTTTGGCCAGCTTTTGAGAAAAGGCAGACAATAAGTCCCTGATCTATACTTGTGCATTATTATGTAAGGTCCGAGCCAATTAGGAGCAAACTTGCCTCGTTTGCTTCTTTTCATATTGGTCACGTGTTGGTTTTCTTTAAGGATGAGATCTCTGATTTTGAAATCTCGCTCTTTCAGATTTTTGGTTGTAGGTACATTTTGGTTGATGTTGGACGTGAAGTTGGTTGATGCTTGGTTGAGGTCATGATAGTCAGTACAAAGTCAAATTCCCCCAGTTGCTTTTGTGACAAGGACAATGTTTGACACCCATTGCGGATAATCAATGGGTTGGATAAATGAGATGGAGAGAAGACGATGAAGCTCCTCTTTGATAAGGAGTGCGATGTGAGGATGCATCCTACAAAGCTTTTGCCTGACAAGCTTAGTTTAAGAGGGCGAGATTTTGATCTTCCAACTTGTAGTCTAGAATCTCAGAATCATTGAAGATGATGGAGGCAATGGTTGGTAATGATTTGACCAAAGCAGCCAGTGGTTGGGGGTCTTCAGGTTAGACCTCCACTGCTTGTAAAGCTTTGATCAAGGTTTGATGATGTTGTGGAGAGCTTTGAATTAGGTCATATAAAGATGTCTTCACAGGGGTTTGGTGAAGTTGTTTCACCATGGAGTCATGAATTGGCTCAGAAGATGTTGGTTGAGATGTGCCCCAGATAGAAATCTTGGGTTTCAGTGGTTGAGAAGGCTTAACGAATGGATATGTCCAAGGGATAGAAACCTTCTCTTTTCCTTTATCCTTTAAGGTTTGTGACTTGGTGGCCACATTAATGGTGTTGATTTCGAATAAAGGGGGAGAAGGTGGTAGAGGGACCATAGTCTGACGATGGGTTCTTGATTTAGGTGAGGAGGTTTGAGAGGCATGGGATGGTGTCGATGGTTTGTTGAAAGGGTGGTCAAGAGGATCCTTAATGAAAAGGGTGTCTTTTTTTAGGTGTTTGCGAATGACAGCTTTAAGAGCACAACACTTTTCAGTATCATGCCCAGGTGTGCAATGATACGCACAGATTTGAGTGTCGTTGAACCAAGATGGTTTTGATCCGAGAGGTTGGTATGGCTTAAGAGGCAGGAGAACAATGATATAAAACTACAACAATTGGCGTAACAACGAAGCGTAGGACTCCTCTAATGGGTTTACACTCGTTGTTGTAGTAGGGGTTGACAACTTCTGTTTAGGAGTTGTAGGAGGAGTTTTTCATACCATCTTTTTGTTTGGTGGTGTGGCCACTCCCTTAGATGGCACTTTCATGGTGAGAGGTGTCAAATTTTTTGAAGGAAGTATATGTTTGATGGGTAGAGGGAGTAATGGAGGCATTTTGCCTTTGTTAGGTGTTGGATTTGGGAGCACTCCTATTAAAGTGGAAGGATGTGGACCCAAGATAGAGGGTAATGGTGAAGGTGGGGGAGGAGTTCTTCGACGTGGTTTAGTAGCCTTATTTAGTTTGGTGCAAGGACCACTATTGTGTGGGGCGAGGTTCAAGTATACCTTCACTTGTGGGTGAGTGAGGTTTGATACAGGGCGAACACCAAGAGATTTAGCCTATCTCGGTATGGTGGATGCTTGTGAGGGTTTGGGTTCAGGTGTGGATGGTTGAGCTTTTGAAGATTTAAAAGTAGAAGCCCGACTCTTGTTAGAGACTTTGGGGTAAATTGTAGCGAAAGGGTTGGCAGTCGAAGCGGGATGTGTAAGATAAGGAGCTTTAAGTCGCTCCCATAGTGCCTCATGTTTTAGGTTCCTAGAATGGAGAAATCCTAAGTTTTCTGCCAATCGAGAGAAGGGTTTAGGCGACGTCATGCGATGTCTTGCAGTCAGTCTTTTAGAGGATTTAGGTGATCACGAGAGCAAAAACATGCTGGACATAGTGATCTCAGGCCAAAGGTGAGAGAAAACCGTCATCGGATCTTCCTCGGTCGAGGTGGGTGAAGTGGCAAGTTCTTCTCTTGGTGGAGAAGGGATTGGAGAATTTGGCTCTTCGAGAGGATAGAGCGCAGGGATGATCATGTCTTTGACGTGTGGTCTAGGAGTGGGGAAAGTATGATCTTCCATTGGTAATAAGAAGGATGAGGGTGAGGCTATCGGCGTTGGTACCGTCAAAGCATCCTCCAATATAGGAGAGGTCAAAGTAGACTTTTCTGCATGTAAAAGGGGGGTGGATGGAGGACTATCCTCCATCGGTGGAGGACAAATAGGAGAGGAAGGCTCCTCTAAAGGGTGAAGTAGAGGGATTATGGTCCCTTCTACATGAGGGTGTGGGGTATGAATGTTAACTTCTTCCAATGGTAGAAGAAGAGGGAAGGTTGGGGCAAGAGGAACAGGTAATACGGGTTCCTCACGAGGTAGAAGAATGGGTAAAGGAGGTGTTTGATGTCATGGGGGTGATGTGGGTAAAATAGGCTCTTCTACCCGTGGTGGAGAAATAGGTTGATTAACCTCTTCAAACTGTGGGAGAGGTTGGTTAGGAATAAAACGAAAGACTGTGTTGACCGTGCGTATGTTGCGCTCTTGAGAGTCATCGGCCATGGTCTGAACATTGTTCTGACTTGGGGGATGGTTAGGGAATGGTTGCCTAAAGATATCTATGTTTTGGTTAGCCGGCGCATTTGGGTTATCCAAAACAAGGTCCCCTTTATCCAACATGTCTTAAACAATGTTTTTGAGTGTTTTGTAGTTGTCTGTGTCATGGCCCTTGACACGATGATAGTTACAAAAGTCATTTTCCCTATACCATGTAGGGATGGCTTTTGAGGGGTCAAATTGGGGTGGTCAGATTTGAGGGAGATTAAGGACCCCTTGTTTCACTAGTTTATCCAATACGAAAGCGTATGATTCTCCTATTGGAGTGTATTGACGTTGTATATACCGTTGTTGGAATTGTCTTGTGATGCTTTGTGATGTGGAAGGCTCAGATTGGTTAGTTGTGGTAGAAGATGATGATCTAAGTACCATAGCATTTGCCAATCCCTTAGACTTGGAATGGGAAGAAGAAGATTTGGAAGAAGGGTCATTGGATTTTGCATTGGTATTTTTACTATGCAATTTGACTCTATCCTCTTCAAAAACGCGAAGTTCAAGCTTTTGGGCCATGGTGAAAGCTTCATCAAATGTGTAGAATGTTTGAACCCGCAAAATGGATGAGATGTGCTTGGCACATGCTCTTGAAAAGATCTCAATGAGCTCAGGTTGAGGTAATGAAAAGGAGAGTTGGTTAATCAAACCTCTCCAACGGGCAATGAAATCAGCTATTGATTCATCGTCGAATTGTCTAATAGAATATAGATCTGTGATGGAGACCTTTTTAGTGATGTTGATTGAAAAGTGGTCAAGGAATAGTTGAGCTAGTTGAGTGAAGGTAAAGAGAGAATGACTTGTAATAGAGCTATACCAATCAAGGGCGGCGCCAGAAAGTGACATGGGAAATGTGCGAAGTAATAACGCATCATCGTGTGCTATAAGGTAGCAAGCATGTCTAAACGCTCGTAGATGTTGTTGTGGGTCCTCTTTACTCTGAAAACGAGTGAATTTTGGGAGTTCCCACTGGCTAGGGTATGGTCTAATAGGGACTGAAGGGTGAATAGGTTCATTGCAGATTTGTTCGTATGAAAGAACATTCCTCGAACCGGAAATAGATGTCTCAAAGTTGGACATCTTATCCATCAACATCTTGATTAGATCCACTGATGGATTGGCAGGAAGGGCACCCCCTAGGTTATAGGGTAATTGAAAGGCATTGGGAGGGGCGTATGACGTACTTGGTTGCATTTGTGTAGGCGCAACATATTGGTAGTTCGTCATAGGGACTGATGTTGAGGTCAAGGGGGCCTGTGCCATGAAGTTAGAGGGCACAACTTGACTAGGTGCCGCCAAGGGTGGTTGGATAGTGGAGACACTAGTGAAAGGATAGGTAGTCACTCTTGTATTTATGGGTGCAAGAGTGGGTGGGATAGAGACAATCAAGTTCTGGAAAGGTGTATAAATTGGTTGAATTGTTTATGGTTGAGGGGGTACGAAAACCCCGATAGAGGTAGGTCCAAAAATAGAATGAGAGACCAAATCTTGAACATTGGCCATGGTTGGGTTACTGGTTGAGGCAATAGCCTGAGTGACCATAGGTTTGGTAGCAGATGGTGTTGATATCATTGTCGTTCCAACCAAGGAAGTTGACATCCCATAAATAGGGTTACCTGAAGGATCTCGCATTTGGCTTCTTGCGAGATAGTGTTGGAGGGCCTTGACATTGAGGTCAAGGAATCTCTCAAAGTCTTGATCCCCTTCGGCAACAATAGGAGGTTGATTTGGGGTTGGTTGGATAGGAGTACGCTCAGTGTCTGAGGTATACTCCATTAGAGGACTTGTTATGAAGGGCAAAGGTGGAAGTGATTGTTGCCTTGCGTGGTCAACAAGAGATTTGGCTTGACTACGTGTCAAAACCATCCAAGGAAAAATGGAGTCAGGTTCCAAAAATTGTGTGTTTCTGTTTCAGAAAACCCAAAATGTGTGTTTAATAGCAAAAAAAAGTTGGGTTTTAAGCTTGTTGTTTGGAAAGAAAATTTGTGGACAGTGACCGACGTCAGTGGAAAAAGAATGGGTAAAAGGGCTATTTTTAGCCCTTTGCCCGTTCTCCATCCACCAAGTGCATTTGCCATTGGAGAAAGGTCAAAGGATGGGTTTATTAGGCATGAGAGTTAGTTAGGAGGTTAGAATGGAGTGAGAATAGGTCTTAGGTGTTTAAGATTGGGATGACTTAGTCTCATGGTGATTCATAGGGTAGGAAATGGTCTTAGGGCGATGTGTCCATGGTGAGGTGTCCAAGGTGAGGTGTCTAGATGGGGTCATAATTTAAAATAAGTAGTTTATTTTAAATTAATAAGGTGTGTAAGGGACCAAGGGGAGTCGACACAATTTTGGTGTCTACACTCACTCATATTATAAGATGTTAACCTTAACAGATGTAAAATGTAGGACCTGCCAGTTAGGAGAAGGGTTATTCCCGAAGACCTCTCTTGTACCAATTAAGAAGTTAGAGGTGACCTTCATCATTTTAGAATTAGAATTTGTTCCAGATCATCCTTGGGAACTTTCAATTTAAGAATGGCCTACATTTGTGAGATTATAACCATGACTTCTCAAGAAAAGTTAGTAAGAACCCTACCTTTACCCCAAAAAGTATTTGTGTTTCTTTTCTTCCAAACAAACCTTAAAATTTCAGAAGACATAGATAACCACAGTTTCTTGAAAAATAATAGAAACTTTTTTTTAGAATATATATATCCAAATAAAACATTAATCTAATAAGTTCATGCCCAACAAACATTACACAAGGTTCAAGAATATGCTACTAAATAGAGAAAGCAAATGGGAACAAGAAAATAGGTGCTCGATAGTTTCTATCTCACCACACATATTAGTATAAAATGGGCTAACTGAGCCATACTTGGAAATAACAGACCCAACAACAAGTTTTTTATGGATCATTAATCATCTAAAGCATGGATTTTTACATTCAAGACACAAGGATGATGATGACATAAAACCAATAGGACCAATCATGCAATGGATCACAAAAGGCCCATTTCCTATTAATACTAAGAGCAACCTCTTAAGAGAATGAGAGCTTATCATATAATTTCTTGACCTTGATTTCACACAAAGGAGGGCCCTTTATCGAGTTAATGCTTTGATAAAAGAATTCATCATATTTTAAATCAAAGTTTGGGAGGGAGGCCTTATAGCTCTTTTTAAAATAGTGTATGTTATTGATCGAGTATTGGGAAATATAAATTTGACTATGATCTTATCCCACATCTTCAATCTTCCATAATTAAAAATGTCATCAAATGTGTTAATCCCTTTGGCAAACTAGAATCTTGTAAAGCAACCTCTCAAGTTAGCAAGCTAATAATTATTATAGTGTAGGTTCCACCAAATAGACTATGTCACTGACACCTAGTGCTATGCTAGTTAAATAGAGACTACATGACCACCATGTGTCTTGTCTGCTCCCAATATTTCCACAAATAAGAAAATATAGGTGAGCATGTTGTCTTGACATAGAAGGAACCAAACATGATATCCGTCATATGTTAGCCTTTCCACTGAGGCTTACCCTCAAAAAACCCCTTGCAAATGTTATGTCTTACCAAAAATATCCAAGGATCCTGACCTTGAGCTACTTTAATGATCCATTTAACAAAAAAAAGATTGTCCTTAAAGTTTCAAAATTTTAATATCAAGCCCCCCTAGTTTTTTTGTCTTAAAACAAACATTTTGAGCCATTGCATGCCTCTTTTTAATAGCCTTACCATCATACTACAAGAAGTCATCAATCACTTTATGCATTTTTTTCAAGATAAAAGGTTCCAAACAACCAATAAGATGAAAATTAAATGGTGAAGGAGGACAAGACCTTTTGGAAAACTTGAATTCTACTTGGTAAAGAAATAAAATATCCTTTCTACTTGGTGAATTTATTATTTATCTTCTCAAAATTCCCCTCCTACATCTACTTAAATGAGGGAGTCAAAGCAAAAGGGATCCTAAATGCCTTACCATATTTTGGGGTCCACCCTAAGACTAACCCAATGAGAGAATTGAATCTGGTGGTGTTTGCACTAAAATTTTACACTTAGAATCACTGTAATATATCCCCAACCTACTTTGCTCATTTTTTTTAATTTTGTGATGGTTGGGAAGAGATTTGTATCATCATAAAATAAGACATAAATTAGCTTTTGACTATCGAGTAGCTTAATCTCCTTGACAAGTGAACCAAAATATGCATTTTTTAATAAGAAGTGTAGTACTTCAACAATAATCACAAAGAGAGCAGGAGCAAGGGGGTACCCTACTTTATATACATATTTTAGACAATGAAATTTAATCAATAAATGATTGATAATACTTTTCCTTGACATCTTTACCTTGCTTGGTCAATTCATCATTATGATAACCCACAATCTCTAAGGAATCCTTCAAAGTCTTGCAATTACTATGCAATCTCCAAGATTTCCCTATTCTATCCCTATTCATCTCTATTCAACATATAATTCATTAGCACTTTTGTTTCAAAAGGTTTTATCCCTTTTGGACAAAAGTCCACTATCAAACAAGGACACATTGCATCCTTGTCATGTAGTGCATCTTTGTCCACAATGCTATAACGGTCATTTTTCAACATGAAATGCTTCATCATTAATCTCCTATGCAAACCTATAGGTTAGTCATTAAAAAAAATTAAAATGTTTTCCTATAAAATCACATCAAGGCTCACACTTGAAACCCCCGATTCTCTTACTAGCTCTCACTGACAATAAAAAAATTATCCTCTGAGTAAAGATTATTATTACAATTTTGTTGCAATACCACAATCCCTAGCCAAGCCTAACATTATTTTATTATATGTTAAGGGCATCATTTGTCAAGCATTCTAATCAAATCTTATTATTTAAAGTCACATGATCTTCCCTAAAGGGAGAACTAGGACTACATAGGAAGCATTCAACCAACAAAGGGTTTTCTGAGGATAGTTCAATCATATCCCACTTCCTCATTTTTTATCCCTATTGAATTTAATCTTGTTTTGTGTAATTGTGTATGTTAGGGAGTTGATTATATAGGTAATTCACATATCCAAACAAGCTCTAAACAAAATCAAACAATATAAAGATAGGGGTAAACAAGCCGATATTTTCAAATTTGACACATAGTCTACCTGGACAAAGTCACAGTAGCAGACATCGACACATTGCAACCTTGTCTGCCTTTCGCATCCTTGTCCCATAATATGGCAAGTCCTTATTTTCAATTAACTAGGTGTTTTTAGGTTTTTACAAATAGTTACAATTAGTGAATGAATAACACAATTTGTAATAAATTAGTCTATAAGGTCATCTCTCTAACCCTAACTTTAATTTCTATTTTTATCAATTTACAACTTATGTAAATTTTGTAGATCTTTGTAATTACTGTATTTTGTATTATTTAACTTCATAGATCATATTTTAATAATCCACACTTCTAATTAGAGTTATTTGTTTATTTTAATTAATTATAGTGTAAACATTTTGGTGAACCCACATTTTATTTTGAATATTGCTTGTTGATTGTTTATTTTTATCCTAGGGTTTTAGTTTAATTATGTAAATCCCTGACACTGAAAGAATACAATCATCAACCTTGGATATTATCCATAACATAATGATTCAAATTTTTTGAGCTTGGAGTAATCTGACGCTCAAAATTTTTATCTTGTCACCTTGGATAAATACCAACATAGAGGCTCTTTCATTTTATTGTCTCCTATATACAAAATTATTTCATTTTTTATTTTCATTTGTTTTTGCTTGTTTTAGAAACTATGTTTTAATAGTTTTAAAACTACATAACTATTGTCATGAAGGGCTATGCGATGTTATATTTACAGACATCATGGCACGAGGGGTTTTACTCCAATACTTATAGCCATAATACAGAGTTAGACATGGAATTTAGTTTCCACATGCCTCACGATATATCGAAAACACCTAAGATCCCTTGTTTACACCAATAAAAAGCATTTTTATTCATCTGATTTATGGTACACCTAAAAAGAGTGTATCACCTACGGAAGTTACTCTCAACTTGCCATCAAAACTAGGGTTAGTGGGCTATAAGAATGATTCTACCTTTATATTTAATGATCTGAATGATCCACATCCCTTCTTTGGGATACATCTCCCCGCTAAGGTGATCATCACACACCACATGTCCAATTGGGAATCACTCAGGTGCTTTGTGACTAGCCATATAGGGATCTAGAAGAGGACACAGATCACTCCGAAGCTTTTGGCATGACGGCCAGTCCTCTATTGGTATCAGAGCTAGGTCTCAAGGTCGAGACCCACAGAAGCTGGTGGGCATGATCCACATCCCTTCTCAGGGATACGTCTCCCCACTGAGGTGATCATCGCATGCCACATTTCCAATCGAGAATCACCTTAGGTGCTTCGTGATTGGCCATATAGGAATCTGAAAGAGGACCCAGATCACTCTGAAGCTTTTGGTGTGACGACCAGTCCTCTATTGCCAAATAAAGGATTGGTCATCACACCAAAAGCTTTGGAGTGATCTAGGTCCTCTTTTAGATCCCTATATGGCTAGTCACGAAGCACCTGAGGTGATTCTCGATCAGACATGTGGCGTGCGATGATCACCTCAGCAGGGAGACGTATCCCTAAGAAGGGATGTGGATCATGCCCACCAGTGTCCGTGGGTCTCGACCTCAAGACCTAGCTCTGATACCAATAGAGGACTGGCCATCACGCCAAAAGCTCCAAAGTGATCTGGGTCCTCTTCTAGATCCTTATATGGACAGTCACGAAGCACTTGAGGTGATTCCCAGTTAGACATGTGGCGTGCGATGATCACCTTAGTGAGGAGACATATCCCTGAGAAGGGATGTGGATCATGCCCACTAGCTTTTGTGGGTCTGGACCTCAAGACCTAGCTCTGATACCAATAGAGGATTGGGCGTCATGCCAAAAGTTCCAGAGTGATCTGGGTCTTCTTCTAGATCCCTATATGGCCAGTCATGAAGCACCTGAGGTGATTCCCGATCAGACACGTGGCGTGCAATGATTGCCTCAGCGGGGAGACGTATCCCTGAGAAGGGATGTGGATCACTGAAACATTGAATTGACACTAATAAATGAATGAGCAAGTATATCTGAGAGCCTAAAAATCATTTAAACCCTTGCCTAGATCACCCCTTATCCTTGAATTTTGCTTGCTTTGTATGCTTAGTCATTAGTTATTTTATACATGATATATTGCTTGTTAGTTTTTAGCATTATCTTTGTTTCACTTCTTGTATTTAAATTCATTACATATATCATGGATAGTCATAGTATATATGCTACTAATATTCATCCTCTCGATGATTCATTTTCTACCCATATTGTGGCTCTTATTTATGATAAAGATGAATGAACAAAATGAAATAAGCAAAAACTTGTGGAAGAAACACATATGGATGATTATGATTTTGATGATTTAGCATATAATGCGTAATTTGATTTTCATGAATCTTGGGAGTATGATCATACTGAACCTAATTCACCTCTTCATTCCTCTTTAGAACCGCCTCTAGAAACCTCTTCGGATTATTCTTTGGGTTTTCCCATAGACACACCTCTAAAATCTTCCTCAATTTCACTTTCATCCTTGCATATTAATCTAGACCAAAAAGAGCAATACAAGAAAAATCAATTTATGTTCAAAAATGGATTTCTTAATAAAGGTATTTCAAAGCAACATTCAGTTGTCTATTCTTGGGAGATGGGTGACCTTATAGTTTTTGGTGTGACAACATATATTGATCAAGCTCATTTGTATATGACTGGACATGCCAAGGGTGCTCATTATGCCCCCAATGATACTTCTATCTTATTATCAAATATTGTGTTAGTGAATGTTCTGCATTTTTAGTAAATTATTTGTGCTCTATTAGTTTCATTTTTTGTAGATGACAATGTTAGTTTATCTATTTCATACCAAATGCATAATTTTTTTTGTGATATTGATGATCAAAACATGATATATTCTTGGGGCCACACCATGTTGGCCCACTTGTACAAGGACTTGCACAAGTTTAGCTGAGTGAGTTTTGGAGGAGGATTAGGATCGGCCATACTATTACATTATTTTGTCTGTGAGCATATTATAACTATTTGATCTTTGGGGATGCCTCATTGTGGATGGACTCATCCAGAGATATATGCAGAGAGATGGGTGGGTATAACCCATGTTATGAGAGGTTGGACAATGGAGTTTGGATAGATACTGGATAGAATATGTCCTGAATATATTGTGTGGTGACTCTACAGGGTTTATGAAGGGTGTCTAAAGGATAGAGTGGAGTTGAGGTGCATTCATGTGAGTTGTTGGCTTCATGAATAATGATCTGATGTTTATGATAACTTCAAGTGTGACCATGTTATAAGACAGTTTGGAATCCCATAGGATGTGCCCCCAACACCATATGTGTGGATATTATTTGTGAGGGATCCACTATGGTAGGGGGATATATGTTGATTGAGTGTTGTAGACTTGCCTCACATCCCATTGGTAGATGTGGATATTGTGATCCAGATAGTGAAGAGTGATGACATTGGTTTTACACTAGTTTATACATGATTGTGGTCAGCCCATAGGTGGCCTATTTTGTTTCCCATTGTGGTAGATGATGTTTTTATGGCACAGGGTGAAACAAATGTAGGTGGTGTGATAATAATTGGCCCTTAGGTTCCTCCTAAAAGTATGTATATGTGTATTTATAATTTTATATAGATTTATTTATTTTTATGGCATTGGTATTGATTTTATGTATTTATTTATTTTTCAAGGGATGATGAGTATTGGCCAATCATCATAGATACATCCCTTTAAATTCTCACATGACATGTCCCTGGTGAGGCAATAATTGGTGGTCTTTTGGAGTAAGTGATAAACATTGTGGGTGAACATGCTCCCATATTTGATCATGCAACTATAGCTATAATAACTTGCATTATTGTAGTAGTGGAGCGTGATGACATAATATCCAAGATAGATGTGGTTATTATTGAGTGCAAATAGTTGAGGGCTATAAACACCTAAAATTAGACACTTTGTGTCAATTTTAACTATCTTATTCATCCGAGCTAACATCATCCTAAACCCCTAATCAGTCTTCTATCCACACTAAATCTCTAGCCAATCCACTATTCATCCACCCTAATAAATTAATCTTATCATGACCAACCATATCAAATCTATCATAAAATTATATCGCATCACATTGGTTGATTAACCATCGTTAATTAGCTAATCTCATCAATAATAGGAAAATCCATGGAATGCACATTTCTTATTTTCCATAAATCCAATAAATCCTCAAGTCAACACATCACCTACAAATCATAACATCACAAGGCATGGAGGGACAAACTCTAATTAGACCCATACCTCTTCCAAATCCTAAGGCAAGTCAAGCCCATGATTGGCCCATGCCTCATCAATGCTTGGTCGTACATGGCCCATACCTTTCTCAACCATCCAAATTTGACCAATCCTCAACTATAGATCTTACACCAAGATCGACGGTCCCCCTTAGTGCATAAAATTTATAAATAGAGGGATACTTCTCCATTCTTAACAAGTCTTGGAATCATAACGAAGTGTTGTCAAAAGTAAATATCAACCAAGCAATCAACCATCAAGCATCCAATTAAATAATCTAGTTTGTAATGGGTTATGTTTTTGGATCATCCACATGCCATCCACAAAGTTTTCAACTACATCCATCACTTTTGATCATATCCAATCGACAAGAGGAGGAGAAAGGTTGTCTTTGGTAAGTGAAGGTAACCATGTGTTTGTTTTCATCCTTTCATTTCTCAAACTGAGGACACTTGCATTGATTAAGTAGCATTTTAATTCATTTTTTCTTTCTATTAATGAAATACTAATATTTATTCTTGATGTTACATTTGACACACTCGGTTGGACATTTCACACCCTACAATCACCTTTGAAATTGTACAAGTAATTTTATATTTAATTAAAAGGAGATCTTTTACCTTTTTTAGACTCTTGTGAACGTGAGAGGTCAAATATTAATTCCTTGATTGACCACCCATGTGGAGTGGGACACCAATTGAATGACACATGTTTTTGGGGCACAATCAAGTGTGAAACTGTGTGTTTCCATCATTTGGTATCAGAGCAACAAGTGTGAAGATGTGTTTTTCCATCACACTAATTGGTAGTTCAAGTGTTCATTGTATGACAAAATTGAATATTGTCTACTCTAGGTGAAAGTGTAGATTGATTTAGTTATCTTGAGGGGTTTTATAGTATATAAGATGGATTTAAATTGAGGAAGTTATGATGGTTAGTGTTAGCAAATATAATGAGTTTAAAACTTTGAATCCTAGCATCCAATTTGACAACATCAACAATGCCAACTAATAAACATTTCCTCCTCTTTATGTTTGTTATTTGTTGACAATATTTTGTCTTTGGGAGGACCAATTTCTATGAAACTTCAATTTCATTTAACAGATATTATGCACATTGAAACTTAAGGTGGAAATTCAGAAACAAATAGAGTCTAAGTTATTTTAGACTAAAGCATGTTATTAAAGATAAGAATTAACTTTTCAACATAAGACTGATGCTAAAAGCACTTCCCTTCTAAATTTTCTTATTATTAGAGACTGGCAATGCTCTTCTACTTTGTGTTGTGCTTAAATGTGTAGTTCCTAAAATCCATCACTTGCTTTTGTGGACAACATATCGACCATTTTGGTCCTGTAGACCAAAACTCTCTCTTTTTTTTCTCAAAAATGTTCTGAGCAGTTAAGTTTTCCAAATATTCAAGCCTTTTTAGCTAAGAAAGTCACAGGTTCAATAGGTGGGCTTTCTTAAAAGGAAGTTCAAAACACTTAAGGCATTTCTTAGTGTTTTGAGGATGGTTCAATGTAAAGTTTTGATCAAAAGACTTAACGGTGGGCTTCAAAACAATTAGAATGAACCACTTTGAACCATTGAACCATTAAACCTTGCCTCCGCAAGGTTCAAAGGTTCAACGAGTTCAAATGTTCAACGACTTCAGTGGACTTAAAGAAAAGAAAGATTCAAAGAGTTAAGATTGAATCGTTGAACCTTGAAATTCAAAAGAGTTCAAAGGTTCAACGAGTTCAATGAGTTCGACAGACTTAGAGAATAAAAGGATTCAAAGAGTGAAGATTGAACCTTTGAACCGTTGAACCTTGAACCAAAAAGAGTTCAAAGTTTCACGAGTTCAATGAGTTCAACAAATTTAGAAAATTAAAGGATCCAAAGAGTTCAAAGTTTCAAAGGATTCAAAGAAATAGAATGAACCGTTGAACTGTTGAACCTTGAACTGAATTGGTTCAAAGGTTCAAAGGGTTCAAAGAGTTCAAAGTTTGAATAGAAACTTCAAGCAAATGAAGGAAGTGGAAGATTCCAGAAAGAAGTTCAAATAAATGGTTCAACCAAATGGTTAGAAGAAATGGTTTAACTGAAGAAGGAAAAGAGAGCGAACACGGTCCTTTACAAAACATTGAATCGATGAACCATTGAACCATTGAACCTTTGAACCAAAAGAGTTTAAGGTTCAAGGAGGTTCAATCAACCGGTGACGTCCCAGCGGACGTCAAATTTAGGTTGATGGAATAACCGTTGATTTTTAAAAGCCCTGAGAACAAACTCAGGGACTAGCCAAGAAAAGAGTCGAAGAAGCCAGCTAAAAGTGAGAAGATAGCCGTGAGAGCTCAAATCACCAAGAAGAGACAAAACGTGGCAAGGAAAGAGAGAACAACTACATGGAATCTAGAAATATATATAGGAGAGTTATTTCTAGTAGGTGGAACAGTCCACTAGATGGACATCAGAGAGAGAAAACATTCAAAGGTGCAACCTATTTTTATGCATTAAGTAAAGATGAATAGACATCCATGTAAGCATTATAAAGAAGACCAGACAACCCATGCTTAGGAGGAGACATTTGAGATGATTCAGAATGCTAAAGTCAAGGTTGATGACCTGTTTTAGCATGGCCCTTTCATAGATATTCAATGCATTTAATTCAGTATGGGTCATTTTTATGAAAATAAGCACCCAAGTCTTTCTTGTAATGCTATATATTATAATCTCTCATTTGGTAGAAAGGATATCCCTCTATTATCAGAAGTGAAGCTCTGCCCAAATTGAAAGGCATTCTTGAGACTTTGAGCTCAGACTGTTAATCATATTTTGTTAAGTGAATGAGAAAGCAAGTGACCTTTTAAACTTTGTGTTGAAATAACTTGTATCATTTAGGAAATTGTTCTTATGTCTTTTTCCTAAATACAATCTTATTCATTTAATCAAACAATCAGAACAAGTGAAAATATGCTGGAAGATGTCCTGAAACTGACTGTGGGAGACTTTGTGCTACCATAATTGTCTTCAGTCTGTGTTTTGTGTAAAGGATACTAGAGAGACTTTGAGCTCTCTTTATCCTTTGTAATCATTTACTCTGTTGTAGTTTTAGGTGTAGACTTTCGCTGCCCTTAATCCTTCGGTGTCCTTCATCCTAATCAGTGAGAGAAGCAACAAAAGACTTTGTACTTTTGTGGGTTTCTTGTGGTTTTTATTACTACTCAGGAAGAATCCTATTGTTTGTTGAATATCACTTCTGAAAGAAGAGAAGTGCCTTTAGCAATTACCCAAGAATTCTCCTCTATTTTGTGAACATCATCTCTTAAAAAAGAGAGATGGATGGTATGATTTCACCCCTGTGTGTATTTTCAGCTTATATATATATATATATATATATATATATATATATATATATATATATATATACACACACACACTATAAATTATAGGGAACCTCCCTTTGCTGAGAGGAGAGATTTATCTCTTTTTGGCTGTGGTCACCACACCCATTTTGCTGCATAAACCTCCTTATGATGTGGTTGATGTAACCATTTTGTCGTCAGTCAACTGGTGACAAAATATTCAACCAACAATTTTTGGTGACTCTGCTAGGGAGTGACGTGAAGTAGTGGAGATCACAGACAACTTCAAGCCAACAGTTTTTAGTGACTCCGCTGGGGATGAACGAGTAATTTTGATCTTTTTCCAGCAGCTCCATGCCAACATATTTTGGTGACTCTGCTAGGGACCAATGAGCATTTCTAGTCCCTTTCCATTTTATTCAAATTAGAGTATTTCATATCTGCTGGGGATAGAACACAGATAGCTCCATGCCAACAATTTTTGGTGACTCTGTTGGGGATGAACAAAATATTCAATTCTTTTCCATTAGTAATTCATATCTGTTGGGGATAGAACACAGACAGCTCCACGCCAACAGTTTTTAGCGACTCCATTGGGGAAGAACAAGCAGCTTAAAGCCTCAAGCTTCAAATTGAATTGATATCAGTTCTTTTCTATTTCTATTTTACACTCTGGCAAATCCACTATACACATGAAGCCAGAGATCTCAAGGTATTGTTGACCCTGTATTTGAGTTGGTGCAACTAAGTAATTTTGATTTTTTTCCTCCGCCATCTCACCTTCAGTGAACTAGGCATTTTTCTCCTACAAACATCAGGTCCTCAATACCAGGTAAAACTTCTCTTTCCTCTGCTAATAGAGCTTTGTCCATACATATCCCACATAGATTTATTATCCCTCCTTTCAACAGCCATATCATGGCAATTCAAGGCCCCTGGGGTAATACTTTTGGTCCTCTGAATCTAACCCCACCTCTACATGAACTACCCCATACTTTAAGAAAAAAAATTCCCAAGTTCTATGGTGATGAGAAGGTTCATCTTGATGAACATATATCAGCCTTTTGCATAGCATGTGGTGTAATAGGCATTGAATATGAAGACATTACAGTCAGACTATTTGTGGAAACATTGTAAGGCACTGCTGCAAACTAATTTTATCATCTGCAAGCACAAATAGTGACTGACCGGAACACTCTCAAAGCCAAATTTTAGGCCTAGTTCAAACCTCCAGAAGATGCACAAGCCTTGTTAGCTCAACTTACATAAATGAAGAAGGAGCCTCATGAACCCATGAGAGACTTCATTGCTAAATTTGACAAGCTGAGGAACAAGATTTCTACAATTGCTTAGCCAACACCTGAGAATCTTAAATGCTTCTTCATCAATTCTCATCTTCTTGAAGTGAGTTTCTTGTTGAGGTGGGCTGGCCACATAGACCTTGTTGCAGCTCAGATTTTGGTGACTAAGGTTGAAGATGATCTTATATTGGTAGGAAAGATAAGAAGAGATCCCAACAGAAGTAAATCTTTTTCATCTTTTGAATATTCTTCTACAGGCACCACTGATCCTATGGTGCAAAACCTAGCAAATGAATTGTTAGCTCTAAAAAATCAAATGGCACAAGGGATGTCCGCTCCTCCTTATTGAGATATACCAAGGAGGATGTTTCCCAACCAGTCGTATCAAGGCAATACTGCCATAAATCAAGGGTAACCAAATCACCTTCCTCCCCCACCAGGGAAGCCATTAAAGTAGCACCAGCTAACTCAATAGTTGGTTATCTTAAAACCGAATCTAATTTTTCTTTCCAACCTGAGTTGAACTAAGAAGATGACATTGATCTCTTTGCAGAAGGCCAAGAAGAATCAAATGATGACTCTACTATCAGTTTCTAGAATTACCAAGATGAACCCAGAAGTAAAGGAAAAGCATTTGATGGATTATACGATGTATTTACCAGGTCCTAGAATCAGTCAGCTAAACAAGTGGATAAAGGAAAAATAGGGGAAGAATCTCGACCAACAATTTCAATTGCTAAATGAGGGTCTTCACTACCTTTCCAATCAAAGGACCCAGTGAACAACAAAAAAAGTAAGTACCTCAAATATTCCTTCACCTTTTGCTTCAAATTCGCAGACCAGTCCTACACCCATTAAGACCTAGATTGACAGACTGCCTTCCTCTATTTTGAATTCATTTCAGTCATTTGATATAATTGACCATGCTAAGAAGACCAAAATGTCTGAGTTTGAATATTTTCAAGCCAACCTTAGGCAGTTGGATAGGTTAGTTCAATGCGTCAATAATAAAATTGTCCTTACAGGACAAGAAATTTTAAAAGTAACTCCTGGTTCCCCCAAAAACACATCCACCCAAAATAATCTTGTCATCACTCCTCCAGCTGCCCCTGGGAAGACAGAGCCATTTTATGTTTTCCTGCTGATAAACGGTCATCAGCTAAACAATTGCATTATAGACTTAGGAGCTTCTGACAATGTCATGCTCGCCAAAGTGGCAGAATCTCTTGGTCTCACGCTGACTAAGACATTTGGGAGATGTCTTTCCATGGAAAACAAACAAGTGCCTTTGCTGAGACAAATCAAAGATGCTCACTTTGCATTTGTGGCCTTCACAGATAAGAGAATTAAAATGACAGTCCTGGTAGTCGACATCCTAGCCTCTTACGACATTCTTCTTGGGAAATTTTTTTGCAAGGATGTTGGTGGAGAATTGAGCATGAGCCTGTCTGAAGTGAGGATCCCTGTCAAGGGCGTCATGCAAAGGCTACTTCCTGAGAAGGAGGAAAAGTACATTGTCACTCAAACTTTAGCCCTTGAAGCTCAAATTCTATTTGAATCTTCAGGCATGGGTAACTACTTTTTGTCTACTGAAGACATTTTTATTTTAGTAGATGAAAGCTTACTAAGTGACAATCCAAAAAAATTAGATAAGACATCAAAATAATTGGTAGGGTGCAATACACATGAAAAGGGATCATCCCTTCCTAACAAAGAAAAATTTGAAACAAGATCAAATTCTAATGATATTTAGATTCTAGAATTCAATGGCAACAATTCTTCTACCGGTTCTGGAGCTAGAGTTGTTTTAATATCTCCTCAAAGAAATATTTTCCTCTATGTATATAAGTTGTAGTTCATTAACACTAACAACATTGTTGAGTATGAATCGTTGTTGCTCGGATTGAAGGCTACTCAAGATAAAGGTGTTAAACTCCTTCATGCCAAAGGAGATGTTGAGCTGGTGGTTTGTCAGGTGAGGAACCTGTATCAAATTAAGAATGAGAGATTGTGACATTATCATAATCTAGTGTGGGACTACATTGAAATCTTTGATGCTTTCAGTATTTCTGCCATACCTAGACAATTCAACAGTCGAGCAGATTCATTGGCCATCTCTGCAACTCTCCTGGTCCCTCACCAAGATTTTAAAGAAGATAGGTACACTATCGAGTTAGTATTTTGACCAAGTGTACATGATAATGCTGACCATTGGCAGGTATTTAATGGTGACAATCAAATCATTACTTTTTTGGAATAGATGGATAGCTTTGAAAAGCATCATTTTGAAGGCAGTGAATCTCCACCTTGGGAATCAGCTCTAGAAACAAATTTAAAAGCTGATAAAGAGTTCCTTCAGCTCAAAGAGAATAAAATTCTCAAAGGATTAGTTTCTCTTAAGAAGATTTTTGACAAACATGATAGGTTTATCAAAGAACAATAAATAGATTCAAAATCCTCCAAGGATTTTGATCAAATAAATTTGAGTACAGAAGACAATCCCAAAATGGTCAACATTGAGAATTGTTGTACCCCTGATGAAAAACTCAAATTTATCACTCTACTTTGCCATGACATTGATGTTTTCACATACTCTTATGATGATCTGAAACCTCTCAGACTTGAAAAAATCCAACATGAAATTCCTCTCAACAATGGGCCGTTGCCTCACAAGCAGAAGAAAAGGCAATACAACCCCAGGATATTAAACACAATTCTTTTTGAGATACAGAAAATGCTGAATGCAAGAATTATTTTCCCAATTCATCATTCCACCTAGATTGCGAACATAGTCCCTGTGAGAAAGAAAAATAGAAAATTTTTCCTGTGTGTTGATTTCAGAAGTCTGAATCAGTCATCTTTAAAAGATAATTATCCCCTGCCCATCATGGATCAGCTATTGTAGACAGTTACTGACGCTAAGATGTTATCAATGCTAGATAGTTTTTTGGGATATAGTCAAGTGGAAGTTGGTGAACCAGACCAACATAAAAATTCTTTCACAACACCTTGGGGCACCTTTGTATATCACATAATGCCTTTTGGATTGATTAATGCTAGTGCCACCTTCCAAAGAGTGATGGATCTTACTTTCAGAAATGAAATGAGGAAGTTCATTGTGGTATACCTTGATGACTTGACAGTCTTTTCTAAACATCATTCTAATCATGTGCATCATCTACAACAAGTGCTAGAGTGATGTAGGCAGAATGACATTTCTCTTAACCCCAAGAAGTTAATTTTTGGGGTTACAAAAGGTAGACTTTTCGGTCACATTGTGTCCTAAGAAGGCATAAAGATCGACCTAGAAAGGATCAAATCTATTTAAGAGCTTGCTCTTCTTATCAGTAAAATCGCAATCCACTCTTTCTTTGGAAAGGTGAATTTTTTGCAAAGGTTCATTCCTGAATTCACAGAGAAGACTCACCACATTGTCAATATGATGAAAGGAAAAGCCACTTTCAGTTGGACTGAAGAAGACAAGTCGGCATTTCAAGACATCAAAAAAGCTATCACCCATACCCCAATTCTGGTTTGTCCTAATTACACCAAAGACTTCATGATGTATAGCTATGCTTTAGAACACACACTTTTAGCCATTTTGGTTCAGCAGAACAAAGAAAGTGTGAAATCTCCCATATATTTCATGAGTTGTCCTCTCAAAGCTCATGAGCTGAAGTATTCAAACATGTAGAAGTATACTTATGCTATGGTAAAGGTGGTAAAGCATTTCCATTTTTACATCCTGAATTCACACACTGTTGCTCTTGTCCCTGATACAATAGTCAAGTCCATTCTAACTCAACAAGAGTTTGGGACTAAAAGGGGCAATTGGGTTGCCAAAATCTAGGAGTTTGATCTTGTTATTAAACCTACGAAGCTTGTGCAAGGAAGGGGTCTTTGCTAATTAATTACTGATAACATACCGAAAGAAGCAGGGCATGAAGAAACACAAGTTGAAGACACACCAATAATTCTCTGTCACTGCTATGAATGAGTGGTATTCAAATATTGCTCATTTCCTTACCTATGGTGAGTGTCATGCTCACCTATCTCATAAAGAAAAGAGGACTATTAAGTTTAAAGCTGCCAACATTGTCTTATGGGACAATGGTCTATACAAGAGGAACCTTGATGGGTTATTCCTTCACTGCATGGATAAAGCTTAGCAGAACAAACTTTTAGAGTCCTTCCACAATTTGGCTTGTAGAGGACATTTTTTTGCACCTGTAACTGCCCATAAGATTCCACGAGCTAGGTACTATTGGCCTACTTTATTTCAAGATTCACACGCTTAGGTGCATAAATGCGAGTTGCGTCAATAGTTCATTGGCAAACCCAAGTTGGTTGCATTACCTCTCAATCCTGTGGTGATAGAAGAGTCATTTCAACAATGAGAAATTGATTTCAATGGCACTGTAAATCTGTCCTCAAGTGCTGGGCATGATTATGTCCTCACAGCCACAGACTACTTTACCAAATGGGTGGAAGCCATTTCATTCAAGCATGCTACTTTAGAAGTAGTATGTAATTTTCTCAAGGAAAACATCATTTTCAAGTTTGGGGTCCCAACCAAGATTGTAGTAGATAATGCAACCTGTTTCTCTTCTCATGAGATTACCCAGTTCTACTACTATTATGGGATTATTCTCTCCCACTCTTCTGACTATTATCCACAAGGAAATGGTCAAGCAGAATCAAGCAACAAGAACCTGGTGACCATTATCAAGAAGTTGGTAGATGACAATCAGAGAACCTGGCATAAATCATTACTTGATGCTTTATGGGCAGACAGAATTACACTCAAGAGGGTGATAGGTATGTCCCCATTTCAACTTTTGTATGGTCTGAATGCAGAGATACCAATCACCCTAGAATTACTAACATTAAAGTTATCAAAGGCAATGGAAGATTAAACTTTTAAAAGTTCCATCGACAAAAGGATCATGTGCTTGACTGAGCTAAATGAATAATGAACTATGGTGGTGGACCGAATTACTGCGCCTCAAAGTCTAGTAAAGAGACTCTTTAACCAGAAAGTAAGGATCTGTGATTTTCAGATTGGAGATCAAGTCTTGCTGTGGGACAAGAGGAGAGAACCAAAAAGAATGCATGGAAAATTGGATTCCTTATGGAGAGGCCCATTTGCCATTCATCATTTAAATGATGAAAATAGTTTCTTGCTGAGATATTAAGATGGAACGCCATTTACTCTGCCTCATAGTGGGCAGCATTTAAAGCACTTCAATCCTTGAAGTATCAGATAAGTCCATTTGTATATATGTATAATCTTTATTTATTTTGTATTTTTTGTTTATTTTTGGCACCTTTATTTTTGGGTAGCATGACTCCATATCCCAATGGCATAAATGAAGGCACTGAGATTCTAGTTTCTACTCCCTTTGATTGTTTCAAAATTTCAATCGATGGAAATTCCCCAACTGGAGCCAGCTGTTGTTGCCAAAATCTGTCACTTGTTTTTGTGGACAATATACGGACCATTTTGGTCCTGCAGACTAAAAATATCTCTTTTCTTTCTAAAAAATATTTTGAGCAATTAAGTTTTCCAGATATTCAAGCCTTTTTAGCTAAGGAAGTCACAGGTTCAACATGTGAGATTTCTTCAAAGGAAGTTCAAAACACTTAAGGCATTTCCTTAGTGTTTTGAGGATGGTTCAACGCAAAGGTTCAATTAAAAGACTTAATGGCGGGCTTCAAAACAATTAGAATGAACCACTTTGGACCATTGAACCCCACCTCTGCAAGGTTCAAAGGTTCAACGAGTTCAAAGGTTCAATGACTTCGACGGATTTAAAGAAAAGAAGGATTTGAAGAGTTAAGATTGAACCATTGAACCGTTGAACCTTGAACTTCAAAATATTTCAAAGGTTAAATGAGTTCAATGAGTTCGATGGACTTAGAGAATAAAAGGATTCAAAGAGTGAAGATTGAGCCGTTGAAACTTGAACCAAAAGGAGTTCAAAGGTTCAATGATTTTAGTGAGTTTGACAAACTTAGAAAATGAAAGGATCCAGAGAGTTCGAAGCTTCAAAGTATTCAAAGAAATAGAATGAACCGTTGAACCTTGAACTGAATTGGTTCAAAGGTTCAAAGGGTTCAAAGAGTTCAAAGTTCAAACGGAAGCTTCGAGTGAATGAAGGAGAAGATTTCAGAAAGAAGTTCAAAGAAATGATTCAACCAAATAGTTCAAAGAAATGGTTCAATCGAAGAAGAAAAAGAGAGCGAACACAGCGCTTTACAAAATATTGAATCGATGAACCATTGAACCTTTGAACTAAAAGAGTTCAAGGTTCAAGGTTCAAAGAGGTTCAGGCGATCGGTGACGTCCCAACAGACATCAAATTTTGGGTGATGGAATAATCATTGATTTTCAAAAGCCCTGAGAACAAACTCAGCGACCAGCCAAGAGAAGAGTCAAAGAAGACAACTGAAAGTGAGAAGATAGCTCTGAGAGCTTAGATCACCAAGAAGAGACAAAATGTGGAAAGGAAAGAGAGAACAATTACAAAAAATCTAGAAATATCTGCAAGAGAGTTATTTCCAGTAGGTGGAACAGTCGACCACATGGACATCAGAGAGAGCAAACATTCAAAGGCGCGACCTATTTTTTTGCATTAAGCAAAGATGAATAGACAGCCGCGTAAGCATCATAAAGAAGACCAAACAACCCATGCTTAGGAAGAGACATTTGAGATGATTTAGAATGCTAAATTCAAGGTCGATGACCTATTCCAGCATGACCCTTTCATAGATATTCAATGCATTCAATTCAGTATGGGCCATTTTCATGAAAACAAGTGCCCAAGTCTTTCTTGTAATGCTATATATTGTAATCTCTCATTTGGTAGAAAGGAGATCTCTCTGTTATCAAAAGCAAAGCTCTACCCAAATTGAAAGGCATTCTTGAGACTTTGAACTTAGACTATTAATCATATTTTGTTAAGTGAATGAGAAAGCAAGTGACCTTTCAAACTTTGTGTTGAAATAGCTTGTGTCATTTAGGAAATTGTTCTTATGTCTTTTTCCTAAATACAGTCTTGTCCATTTAATCAAACAAGTATAACAAGTGGAAATAAGCTGAAAGATGTCCTGAAACCAACTGTGGGAGACTTTGTGCTACCATAATTGTTTTCAGTCTGTGTTTTGTGTAAAGGATACTAGAGAGACTTTGAGCTCTCTTTATCCTTCGTAATCTTATACTCTGTTGTAGTTTTAGGTGGAGACTTTGGGATGCGCTTAATCCTACTGTGTTCTTCATCCTAATCAGTGAGAGAAGCAACGAAAGACTTTGTGCTTTCATGGGTGTCTTGTGGTTTCTGTTGCTACCCAAGAAGAATCCTGTTGTTGGCTGAATATCACTTTTGAAAGAAGAGAAGTGCCTTCAACAATTACCCAAGATTTTTCTTCTATTTTTTGAAAATCATCTCTAACAAAAGAGAGATGGATGGTATGATTTCACCCCTGTGTGTATTTTCAGCTTATATATATATATATATATATATATATATATATATATATATATATATTATAGGGAACATCCCCTTGCTGAGAGGAAAGATTTATCTCTTTCTGGTTGTGGTCACCACACCCATTTTTCTGCATAAATATCCTTATGTTGTGGTTGATGTAACCATTTTGCCATCAATCAACTGGTGACAAAATATTCACCCAAAAAAATGTATGTACTTTGTTACTCAGAATATATACTCTCTACTATGATGAAACATCTAGTCTACAAGAATTTAATTGAAACTGAGACAATCTCATGCATTTTATTTATGAAGTTTATAACAAAATCAAATTCAAACTTTCATTGATTTTTTTGGAATTGGAGGTATTTTTAAAATTGTGTTTGAATTATATGTTTTTAAAAAAGTTAGTGAACTTTACACCATTAATTTTTTGTAGGAACTAAGTTTAATGCAAAAGTTGTGCATAATTACTGAAGTGAGATTGGAGGAGTTGAATAATGGGATGGAATCAATGATTCTATATTCAATAGAATTCAAATGCTGCACATTTTATTCCAATCACTAAACACACACACACACACACACATCTCTCTCTCTCTCTCTCTCTCTCTCTCTCTCTCTCTCTCTCTCTCTCTCTCTCTCTCTCTCTCTCTCTCTCTCTCTCTCTCTCTCTCTCTCTCTCTCTGTGTGTGTGTGTGTACAAAAAATTATGGGTTTATGTACATATCAATGCTTTATTAATGAATGTTGATACTTAATTTTTGCACCATGTCACTTTATTTGAATAATCAAACATATAAAATATATTTGTAGTGTTTCAAAATATATTCAATTTTGGGTTTTATATATTATTGTCAAATGTCAATATCCTAATAATAGTACATTTTACAAAAGACAATTTTTTTTAGCTAATAATAATGGGCTCCTGACGGGGAGTAGGGCCGCTACTCAAATGCGGGATGGGAAGGTGGTAGGTCCCCAGTCCTACCACTACACCCCAACCAATGGATTACACAAACATAATTAAATGTGTTTATTTTTTAGATAAAAATAAAATAAATATTATAAAAAATATATATAATTATTAAATCTTAGTTGAACAATTGATGGAACGTACTCCACTTTGAGACCTTTCTCCTAGACATTTGCAAATAAAAGATTATTAAAATTTTTATAGTGAAAAATTACAGAGCTTTTCTTGGTACCTCAAAGATTGTTGGTCTTCTCTCGAAGCAGTGGCACAGAGAAAAATAATTATCCTACTCAGATATGTTAGCTCCCAACTCAGATTGCATATAAATAAATTGTACAAAGCATTATTTATTTAAAACTCTCTTAAATATTGTGCATTTTTTTAATAAAAAGAAATGTAAAATATTATATTAGCATGCAAGTATATTATGTGGAAGAAGATATTTTAGGTAGGTATAAATTTGTTTATGCCCCTAACCCTGGGGGGAAAGGTCATTTCCACTACTCATAAAAAAATTTAACAATTTTTTTAAAGCGACAATAATTAGCTAGAGGCTTATACGGTGGGGTGAAGCCCCTAGATTCATCTCATAAGAGACAAAAGAAATAATATACTATTTGGCCCCACTCCTACTTTGATACATGGTTTTGTCATTCCAACACTGACATGTGGTTTTGCAGACTACTAGTTTAGGTAAAAAATATTTGGAATCATGTATGGAAGATGATTTGTTTGGTGTTTTAATGGTGATGCCACTTGACAGGGAGTCACATCGCTATAGATTAGGATGATAGAGGTGGTTTGAAGCAGTGGCAAGGGGCATAGCTATGACAGTCCCTGTATAGTTAGGTTAAAGATTGGCTATGTTTGATATGCTACTTTGACTGAAGATTTAGATAGAATCCAGAACAACCATAGAAATGTTGTCTAGTAGAGCATTGTAATCATATAACTTTTCTAAGAAAAACTTATGAGATCATAAACAAAAATATGTTACTAACTATAAATTTTCTAAGAAAAACTTGTGAGAGCATAAACAAAAATATGTTACTATATAATGGAAGTATAACTTTTCTAAGAAAAAATTATGAGAGCATAAAAAAAAATTTGTTACTATATAATGGAAGCAAAACTTACTGATCCCTTTGTGATAATGGTAGTAGATGGAGTAATCTGCATAGGATTACGTCCAGAAAAAAGCTGTAGAAATACTCAACTTGTTTACTATTTGTGGGACCCATTCAAGGAAAGAATCGAAGACAATGCAAGACATTTTTGCCTTGAGTGTTGGGCCTGGCTACGAGACATTCAAAGGCTAGACCTCTAACCTCACAAAACATATGTAGTACGGTGTATGTATCCTTCGAGCGGTCAAAATTGGCAAGGAGGCCATCTAAAATGGTTTCAATCCTGATGTCAATCTAAGCACTGAACCATAGGTCCTTTGCTTCCTGCGGCTTTCTTAGAAAATGTTAGAAATTTCTACAACAAAGCCCAAAACACATTAATTGTTGTATTATTTTCCGCCTATTCCACGACAAACCAAACCAAAATACATAAACAATTGGTGCCCCTTGTTTGTTTTTCATGGAGCCATGTGGTGAACTGCATAGCGAAGTATCATTCCACTCTCTTTACATCAAATATATTATAATATATTTTAGATAATATAATAGTTACATATTTTATATAGGATAATATTTATATATATATATTTTATAATATATATAATATATTATATGTAATATATAAGATATATAATATTCATATATATTAAATATATAATGTTTTTGATTAATTAAGGCGGAAAACAAGGGGCCAAACCCTATACAGTCAAAAAAGACAGGAAGGCTGGCAAACAAAAGATGCCAGCACCGAACCAATGGCATAACCGAGAAACAAAGTCAGAAGCAAAACAAAACACTGGAAAGACTAGAGCTAGAAAGGATAAAACTACATAACTATATAATTAACAAGATCCTTAAGATTCGCATTGTCCACATTGTCAACATTCCTTGGATTACCCACCGCTTCCATGATCTGCAATGGCCTTCTCCATGTGGACCGCCTTCAAAATCTATCTTTGTCATCAATGTGCATCACTCATGCTCTATCATCTCCTTCTGAATGATCTCTCTAATGTTTTGGGGTATATGAGCCCCTTGTCGCCATACCCTCCATCCTGAGAATTGCTGACTAAGGTTGGCACAAGCATCAACAACCCTGTTACCTTCTCTGTAGGTGTGGGTAATCTCAACTTCGGAAAAATTTTGTAGAAGAAATTGGATGTTCGTAATGATGTCTTTTAGATGGATACCTGTTGACCAATTTTGCCCATAGGCCAAAATCATTCACCTTCTTCCCTCGCCATTCGAAGATGGTTATTTCAGGTTGCACAGTTCAATGCCAGTGGTTCTCTGCTTGGTTCAACACGATTGGTTCAATCATTTGGTTCAACTGGTTGGTTTATCAGCATTTGTTTTATCTTCTTCAAAATCCAACGGCCTTGTTCCAGCTCAGTCCAACACTTTGGAGAAGGGCTGACATTTGGAAGACCAGAATAGAGGAAGTTACTACATAAATGTGCGTCTCACAACACCTTTGGTGATCTTTTTCTTTTTTTTGTATTTTCCATTAAGGCCTCCCTACCAGTTTCTAGCATCCTGGTCCTTCTGCCAAGTGTGAAGTGTATGTATGCATTTGTCTGATTTCAAGAGTGGATGTGTGAAGGTCGACCTTATTTTGGTGCACCACCTCTTTAGAGTAGTTTGTTTTCCTATATCTTCCTCCCTTTTCACCCCCCTTTTATATATCTATCTATATATGTGTGTGTTTTGCACTTGCTGGAACAAACACGATGCATCAAAGGGAACTAGCCCTTATCTAGAGACTCTCCCCTCCAGCTTCGTCGATCCCACAGGCGAGAGGGGAGTTTCCATGTTACGAGGAGAAGATAGGAGTTTGACTTCCTGTCACTGGGTGCATTTTCCTGTGTCAACAGTTTTGGCACGCCCAGTGGGACCAACTAGGACAAGTTGTGTCTAAAGAGTTAAAGAATTTTTGGTGTGTTCTTCAACCAACTAGCCTTTGGAGGCTTTGCATCAAACACCAATGGTGACTCTGAGTTGAATTTGTTGGTTAAGCAGCCTCGTGCCATCAAAAATCACACTTTTGTATGTATAATCCCTCCGCACAAAATCATGGACCTTGTTGTCCTTCTTATAATTTTGATCAGACTCAGCCTCTTTATGGCATCTCCCCAAGCAGCCCTCCGAGTTGCCCTTCAACCAAAAGGGCAAATTCCAATTCTGAGACCTTTCACCCTGATGGTACGCTCTTGACTTGGAAGGAAATAGTGGAATCATGGGGCAGGAAAGAGGATAAGAAAGGTTTTGCTCAAAACCTTAAAAAAGATAAAGCTGCTCCTACCCATGATTCCTATGATCTCCAAGAAAGGCTCTTCCAAGAAGATTTGGCCAGGAAAATTGTGGAGTTGGAATCCAGAGAGAAATTCCTCAGCCAATGTGTGATGGACGACTCGGACCAAACAACACATTCCATGTCTGAGCACACCCCACCTATACATTTCCAAGAGAGATATCAGGCCACACCTAATATTGATGAAGTGCTAATCAAATGGAAGGAGGAGAATCATTCGATTCTAGCTCAAGGACTGCCTCCTCTTCCACGTGTTTTTCCCACTTCACCCCTTCTCAAGGAAGAACCTATTTTGCAAGAGGCAGGTGAGGAGCAAAAGATCCAATCTGCAGTCCTTCAAGAGGCTGTCATGAGCGACAACGAAGAAGAAATCATCATTGATGCTTCTTGTGAAGACCTTATCAGTAGTGGAGAAGATGCAGGTCTTGCATATATGCAGATGTTCCAGCAATATGAGGAGGGACAAATGCATGGTAAGCTCTCTTTCCCTCTATTTGATGAACTTCCTTACTATTTTGATGATGAGGACGACTATGTTGAAGAGCCTGAGTTGGAGGAGGAAAAGGAGGTCTGTCTTCCTCGAGGAAAACTTTGAAGAAGAAAGTTTTGAACAGAGAGGTGATGTTCTATGGGATGGTGTCCCCGAGGATGATGTCTCGGAGGATGTCAAGTTTAACAGAGCTAGATAGCCATTGGTTTTCAAGTTGTGACATTCGAGAAGCCATCAAATTCAAGAGGATGAAATATCCGTTGGTTTCTAAAGCATGACGGCTGTGTGAACGTCAAAATTAGTGAAGTAGAGTAGCCATTTGCTTTCAAAGCGAAGGGGCACCAACCATGGGAAAAGGGCCCAAAACGAAGCGACTCACCAAGATGTTTGCCCCGAGGGCCAAAGGAGTCAGAAGAGACAAAATAGGAAAAGGACAAAATCCCAGGTGACAAAGCAGGAGAATGACAGGTTGTAAGAAGAGACGAGGTAGTCCAAATGGCAAGGGGAAGGCAATTTATTGCCTATTAATCCCCAAATGGCACAAACAACAAACAACATGGCCCATGCATTTAAAAGGGGACAAATCTCAATCTATTGGCAGAAAAGAGGGCGCAGTCTGTGTTTCCACATAAATGCTCGAGCGCCAAAGTCCAATTCTGTGATTATACAACATGGTTCTAGCAAGCTTCTTCTAGAAAGATGACATTGGCCACAGTGTTTTCCTCTTCCCAATGAGGGGATGCGATGGGCCAACTGGTCAAAGAAGCACCAAGTTCCCTTCTCCTTTTCTTCTCCTATATATTTGTGAACTTGTCATTTTGTAAGAGAGATATTCCACATTTTGCAAAGGCATAGCCCTGGCAAAATTTCCACCTAAATCAAATAAAAGCAGTTTTTACCTCCATTTGGATAGATTTTTCAGAGTATGTGCTGAGTGTTGTTTGTGTTCAGTCATTATCTCTTGATGCTCTCACAGGTCCAACACCAACGTACTTGTTGTCTACAAGGTGCCATTTCTGCAACTAAAAGGAGAAGAGCTAACATTTGGAAGACCAGAATAGAGGAAGTTACTACATAAGTGTGCATCTCAAAGCACCTTTGGTGATCTTTTTCTTTTTTTTGTATTTTCCATTAAGGCCTCCCTGCTAGTTTATAGCAGCCTGGTCCTTTTGCCAAGTGTGAAGTGTATGTATGCATTTGTCTGATTTCAAGAGTGGATGTGTGAAGGTTGACCTTATTTTGGTGCATCACCTCTTTAGAGTAGTTTATTTTCCTGTATCTTCCTCCCTTTTCACCCCCCCTTTTATATATATATCTATATATATATATGTTTTGCACTTGTTGGAACAAACACGATGCATCAAAGGGAACTAGCCCTTATCTAGAGACTCTCCCCTCCAGCTTCGTCGGTCCCATAGGTGAGAGGGGAGTTTCCATGTTGCGAGGAGAAGACAAGAGTTCAACTTCCTGTCACTGGGTGCATTTTTCTGTGTCAACAATACCAACATTAGATGCTTTATTAACAGCATCTATGATCAACTTAGAATCTCCCTGAACATTCAAATTTCTAATTCCTAGGGATATAGCTAACTTTAATCCCCAAAGTAAGGCCATAGCTTCAGCATAGTTATTGCTCTTGCAACCCATGCCACCAGCATAGACAGCAGACATCCCTCCTTTTTCATATCTTATTATTCCTCCTCCACTTGCTTTACCACTCAACTTGGATGCCCCATCAAAATTGAGTTTCATCCAATCGGGTTTAGGTGGTATCCATTTAGTATGAAGTCTCTGAAGAATTTTGGAATTATCATGCAGAGGGATAAGGTTTAAAACCTTCCATTTGGCAGCAATTTGACTTTCAAATTTAGATAGGGGTTTCTTCGCAACACTAATTGAGCTGTTGTAACACTTTCCAAGATGGTCCTAGCAAAGGAGTTAAACACTTGAGCAACATTTCTAGCAGTGTCCCTAAAAATTCTGTGATATTGCACTTTTCATAAAGTCCAGCTCAAGCATGGTAGAGCTTGCTTCCATAGTTCCTTAATCCAGGGATGTGTGAAGGTTGAGTTCCACCTGAGAATTACTTCTTTAAGGTCAGAATTGCAAACCCATTCAATGCCAAAGTTGTTAAGTATTTTTCCCCATAAATCTCGGGTAAACTCACAGTGTATGAATAGGTGTGAAACTGATTCCTCTCTAGAACCACACAAAAAACATTTGTTGACCAAAGTAAATCCCCTCTTTTGAAGGTTGTCCTGAGTAAGGATTTTGTTATGGGCAGTAGCCCACCAAAACAAGTTAATCTTTGGAATGAGTTTATGATTCCAAACCTTTTTCCATACCTCCTTGTTCTGAGCTTCAGGTGTAAGCAGATGATAGGCATATTTGACAGAGAACGATCCATTCTTATCCGGCCACCAGTATTGTTCATCCTCCCAAGGGAAGAGCAGGATTCTGATCTCCTGAACACATTGCTGGATCTCCTGAATTCTTGGGATAAGCTTAGGCCTGTGCACACAACAATCCAAAAGGTTTTTTCAGCTCCTTATCCCATTGTTATTTTCCATATATCACTAACCCTATCACCAAAGAACTGAGTAGTCAGGCCTATAATTTCTCCATAGTTTCCTTGGGAGATGAGAGGCTTGTCCCTTAACCAATTATCCTCCCAGAATTTAATCTGCCAGCCATTTCCAAGCTTCCACCTAATTCCCTGTTTGAGAAGACTTCTACTTTTTAGCATTTTATTCCATATCACAGACCCCTGGGGTAATCTTGCCTGTTGAAGAAAGTTGGAATCATCAATGCTATGCATGTATTTGGCATACATTATTTCCCCCGACTCACTGTTGTTATGAATCAGATTCCAACTAACTTTTGAGAGGAGGGCTTTATTCATTTTCCTGATGGATCTTATATTAAGTCCACCATGAGATTTTGGGAGACACACTTTTTCCCATCTGACTAAAGACATTATTTGTTTGTCTTCCACTCCCATCCATAAAAATTTCCTTTGGATCTGTTCTAGCTTTTAAGCAAAATATGTAGGAATTTTAAAAAGAGACATGAAGTAAGTAGGAATACCTTGCAAGGATGTCCGAAGAAGTTGCAGCTTACCCACACTACTGAGTAGTTTCCCCTTCCACCCAAGAAGTTTCCTCTGTGTACGTTCCACAATACCATTCCAAAAACTTGAAGATACCTCTTTGACCGAGAGTGGGAGACCTAGGTAGGTAGTTGGTAGGCCAGCCTCAACACAATCTAAGATATCAATGATTATATGTCTAAGTTCATTGGGAGTGTTGAAGAAGTACACATTGCTTTTCTGGAAATTTATTCTTTGCCCCAATTCTCTGGCATAATCATTAAGTATATTCTTCCATCTTCTAGCTTCGATCACTGATGAGATACCAAATAAGATGGTATCATCCAGAAACTGCTGTATAACCATAGGATGAAGGGAAGAGGCAGGTTTGATGCCTACTAGCTTTTTGAAACTATATCAACTTGTATGTATCTTCCCAGTGCCTTAGCCATAATGATGAATAGGTATGGGGAGAGAGGATCTCCCTGACGAATTCCTCTTGAGGAGGAGAAAAACCCTCTAGGAACACCATTAACTAGCACTAAGAATTTAGTAGAAGAGACCGCATTCCATAATAAGCAAGACAATTTATCATTAAACCCAAATTTTCTAATCACTTGGAATAGAAAAGTCCATGAGACTCTATCATAAGCTTTGGATATATCAAGCTTGAGGGCCATCCTAGGGATTCTGCTCTTATCCATGGAGTGGATAGTCTCATGTGTGGTGATCACAGCATCAAGAATCTGTCTGCCCGAGATGAAACCTTTTTGAGCAGGAGATATAATTTTGTCAAGCAAGGGTTAAATTCTCAAAACTAGCAGTTTAGCACATATCTTATACACAGTGTTGCATAAGCTAATGGGTCTAAAATCAGCAAGGTGTAAAGGTTGAGATTTTTTAGGAACAAGTACAATGAAGGTATTATTGACTTGTTTCAAAAGTTTTCTAGATCTAAAAAAATCACGAACTGTAGCCGTGAGGTCTGCTCCAACAATCTCCCAATATTCTTGAAAGAATATAGGAGGAAAGCCATCAGGACCCAGGGCTTTAAAAGTGCCCATGGAGAATAAAACAACATGTACTTCTTCATCGAATATAGGCTTTAACATTTCCAAATTGTCTTCTTTTGTTATCAAACAAGGGATTTTATCAATGAATCGACTCATAGATCTATCAATTCTATCATTATTATTTTCTTCCGTAAGCAGATTCTAAAAGAACACCTTGGCTTGCTCCCCTATTTTGTTATCCTCAGTAATAATGTCTGCATTATCCAGGACAAGCTTAGTTATTGAGTTTGCTTTTCTATGTTTCATAGCTGAGAGATGAAAAAAGCAGTGTTCCTATCACCCTCTTTGAGCCATTGAACACGGGATTTTTGTTTGCAAAAAACCTCTTCCCTTTCCATCAGATTCTTCCATTCTAAAGACAGACTGTTCTCTTCTTCTAAAGTGCCCTCAGATTCATCCCCTTGATCAATCAGTTGCTGAATAGCCTTGAGTTTTCCCATTATATTTTTCTTCTACTGGAAAACCTGCCCAAAACTGTATCTATTCCAGCCATAAACTTCTTGTTTAATGTGCTGGAGTTTCTTGACTATTCTAAACATGGGAGTACCTTGAATGGGAATATTCCACCATTGAGCCACCATTTGTCTAAAACCTTTGTGTTTAATCCACATAGCTTCAAAATGGAATGGAGGAGGTCCATGATGTCCCTGATCTCTCCAATTGAGGATAATCGGGCAGTGGTCAGACATGGTTCTGGGTAGAGCCTACGCCTGCATATTTTGATAATCATTCTAGTTGCTTGATATCATAAATCTATCTAATTTAACCTGAATAATTTGATCTCCTCTTCTTCTATTGGTCCAAGTAAAATTTTGGTTCTGTAGCTCTATGTCCAATAATCCCCAATCATTGATGAATTTAGCAAAGTTGAACATGTTGTCCGAGTAATCAATAATTCCACCCTGTTTTTTAGAAGGCTATAAAGGTGTGTTAAAATATCCAGCTAACATCCATTTAGAATTTTGAGGATTATTCCTGTAGCTACTCAAATCTATCCATAATTTATGTCTCAAAGCTCTGTTATTCGGTGCATAAACATTTACCAACGTCCAGTTCAATGAATTCATGGAAAAATTGGTAATCAAAAAGTGCTTATGATGGGCCATAAGAGATCCTTGGATTTTAGCACTATTCCACATAGTGACAATCCCTCCTGAAGCCCCTTCAGTAGGACTAATACAAAAAGCCGCCTTAGGCCATATATAGTCAGTAATTTTTGCAAAATTCTCCTCTTTCATCTTATTAAATATTTAATGTTTAGTATACACAAATATTATAATATATATTATATAATATTTATTTAATAACTAACATTTAATATTTAAAAATATTACTGCGATATAGTTGGGATTTTATCGTGACTTAATAATACTTAAAAATATGGATTGGGTGCAACACAACATGGGGTTGGACTCAATGAGATGCTCTCAACCTGTGTTCACCGAGGACCAACTTGAAATATCATTCCTCATTCAATTGGGAGCCTATGGTTAAAACTAAAGTTGGTTATATAGGAAAAGTCTATGGGCAATGTGCATAAACACTAAAACGATGGAACAAAAGAAATATTTGCTTCAAAGACCTATTCATTGTCAATTCTGAAGTCTGTTTAAGATGGTCATTGTGCATTGTGAAACAAAACAAACCCATTTTCTTCCCCAAGAGCTAAAAGTGCTAACCTTAGTATAGAAAAACTCGTACTTTGTGTTGTGAAGAAAGGCATCAAGTCCCCACTCCTAAAAAAAGGGACCCCAATCATGAGCATATGTTGAATGTCAAAGTATAGAGAGATAAGGAGGTACAACACAAGCATCCCAGAGAAATAAGGAGACCTGAGCCCACCCTTTTGCCAATCTGCACAAAGTTTATTGTGTTCCTTTCAGTAGATTTGAGTAACTACAAATAAAATGTTTGTCCATCGTAAACCATATCCATTAATTTTTATGACAACCATATATATCTGTGAAAATATTAAATTGGCAAAGAATTTAGGAATATAATTTTCAAAACACCATAAATAGTTGAACCCAATTTTTTTAGCCTAATTGTGGATGTATACAAATTGGGATGTAACTCACCATGTACTACTTTAGTCTACAATGGCTTGAATTCTTCATTGCAAGTGATAGTGTATTTGCCCAATTTGTATGTCAAAATTGGAATACCCTTGGTTTCAATATGGGGGACATATGTATTGGTTGGTTGAAAATCCTAGAATGCTCACATTAATCCGACAATGGGTGATCAAGTTTTGTATTTCTGATTGCAATGGCGATATTATTTTCATTATAATGGCACTAGAAAAATTAGAGCCAACCAAGAGCAATTTGGAATTTTGGGTTTGGGATTTTAGATAAAAAATGAATTGGATGTGGGTACATACAATCAATAATAATATTGAATTTCCATCCGTTGGGGTGATTAGACATGGTGTGTTATGGTTGACAAAAAAAAATTTCAATACTTTAGTTAAATATTTTACATGATCTGCATGAACAATAATCAACATTGCAATTCCAAACATTTGTGCATAATGTATCATGCAGATTTCTTGGTATATTGTGTTTGTGAAGCTTTTGGTCATTACGAGTGTTTCATAAAACAAAACATTGTGCCATATAGACATTCTTTACTTTTGACCTTTACAAATAGAAGGGAGCCTACGAGTGCATATGCATAACATGAGAAACATGAATCCTACCACATTAAATGTTTGTGCCACATCTAAAAACTTGCTACCAACATTACAACTATCCCCATTATGGCATATAAACATTCATCAATTTTGCCCATTGTGGCAGAGCTGCAGAGACATGCCACCAAAATGATAGTCAACTTGAATCAACCTTGATTTTATGCAAGGGACAGAAAATCATGCTAAAAACAAATCTATAGGTGAAACCAAGTTTGGTTAATGGAGTTAATGGAGTCAATGGAGAAATTGTTCACATTGTCTACAATCTAGACTCAAAGCCACCATCATTACCAATGTACATTGTTGATGCAATCAAAGAAAACTTCAGTCCACCATGGGATATAAACAATCCTTGTGTAGACATCCAATTCCTATCACCATTGTGTTTAAATTTTCAATCTTACTCGGAATTCTGTGACAATGCACAATTTGGGCTAAAATCACTAAAACACATTAAATGGTTCAATCTTGTCATATATAAGTGTCGATTTAGGCTAATGTATCCCTGAATGGGGCAATGCATTTTATGTGATTATTAACTTTTTTCAAATCATTTCGAGTCAAAATTCTAAAAAAGCAAATTGACATTCTAGACCATTGAATTTTTCTAATTCAGAGGCACGTGATACATACATGTATTATTTCATGTCGACAATGTCCTAAATGGGGTATTGCTCCATATGTAGCTGACACCTAATTATACTCCAGTCAAATTATGACTCAGTAACTTGTCATTTTGACCAGTTTGATTAAATGGGAAACCAATTTCCAAAGAATTGCATAAAATTTAATTAACCTCACTTAAGCAAATTAATCTAAATCAAGGGCTTAAGTGAAAAATCCATGGAAGTTATTGAAGATATTTTAATTAAAAATTATTTTCTAATAATTGCATTATCTAGTGACATCATCAATGGGATGGCATCCATGTTGAGTTGTGGAGCTAAAAGCTTCACCAATGAGCGAATGCAAAGGTTGTTGTATTTACATAGTCACCGACGTCGATCAGGGATCGACTGAAGGCTATCGACGTCGGTTATGGATCGGCTGACGTCGGTCATGTGCAGGCAGACAGGGACCGACGTCGATCACTTGTGCGTTCTAGAATTCTATTTTTGTGGGATGAATAGATTGTTTACATGATAAGTTTAACTGTTAGTATGAGTCCGCGTTTCTATTTTTGACAGGACTGATTTGAACCTTTGATTAAGAGGTGTATCTAATGGTTGAGAATGCATAGCTCATGAATCTTAATGTTATATAATAGGGATAGATCTTCATAGCTTGTAGACATGTAAGGGAAATTGTAGACAATTCAAGTAGCTGAATTGTGTTTGTAATTGTGAGAGAGAACTCTTGAAGAAAAGAGATTTGTACATCTGAGAGGTGTGAAAGAAAGAAAGATATATTTAATTGTATTTCCTTCTGAGAAGAGTTTAATACAAGTTTTCATTGTTTTTTGTATCTCTTGTTCTTTGTTGATTCTGATTTCTAGTTACTTATACTTCTGGTTTAATTTCGTGTTTAGTTGCTTACACAACATCAATCAATTGTTCTTGTTAGATCCTGACAAGTGGTATCAGAGCTCAGATTTACTAACAGATGGTTTCAGATCTGTTTAGTGTGTGTTGATTACAGATCACTCACAGGGGTTTCTGTTTGAGTGGGAGTATAGCAATGGCCGAAGAAAGTAAACTAAGAATGGAGAAGTTTAACGACAAGAATTATCAATTATGGAAGATGCAGATAGAAGATTATCTATATCAGAAAGATCTGTACTTACCATTGGGTGGGGTTTCAAGCAAACCCACAAATATGAAAGATGAAGAATAGAATGTTCTTGATAGAAAGGCTCTGGGAACCATAAGGTGGAGCCTGGCATGTTCTATGATATCCAACTTATCATAGGCAAAGACAACGGTAGAGTTAATGGATACTTTGACAAATTTATATAAAAATCCCTTAGCTTCAAATAATATATATCTTATGAAGCAGTTATTTAATTTGCAAATGCAGGAAGGTGGATCTGTATCTAGTCATCTAAATGATTTCCATGCAATAGTAAATCAGTTAAATTCAGTCAAAATAGTTTTTGATGATAAAATTAAGGATCTCTTAATATTATGCTCTTTACCTAAAAGTTGGCATAGTTTGGTAATGGCAGTTAGTAATACTGCATCTGCTACAAATATCTTGAAAGTAGATGATGTGTTAGTGTAATTTTGAATGAAGAAACTCACAGAAAAAACACAGGGGAAACATCAGGTAATGCTGTAAGTATTGAAAGTAGGGGAAGGCAAAAAGAGAAGGGCAAGCAAGAGAGATCAAGGTCTAAGTCAAAGATGAGAAGTAGATCCAAATCCAGAAATGGAAGAAAAATAACCTGCTAGAATTGTGGAAAGATAGGGCATGCAAAGAAAGATTGTTGGTTGAAGGTTAAAGAAGAAAATCAGCATGAAGGTAAAGAAGAAGCAAAAGTTGTAGGTATTGTTGCACAAGATGCTCTTATATTTTCTTTGGATAATAAAATAGAATCTTGGGTTTTAGATTCTGGTGCCTCTTTCCATGCTACCCCAAATAGAGAATATTTCAATGATTATGTCTAGGGAGATTTTGGAATAGTTTATTTAGGAGATGATGAGCCTTGTAAAATTGTTGGCAAAGGAAAAGTGCAACTGAAATTACAGAATGGAAACACATAGGTGTTGAAAGATGTCATGCATGTACCCATCCTGAAGAAGAATCTGATTTCTGCAGGAAAGTTGGGGGATGAGGGTTGCATAGTAACTCTCACAGCTGAATCTCGAAAGGTTTTCAAGGGTGCACTTGTATTAGCCAGAGGTAAGAGAGTAGGTACTCTCTATTTGTGTAATTGTATTACTGATTATTCTCCTTCTGTATTATCTACTTCAGATGTAGATGCAAAGTTGTGGCACCAGAGGCTTGGCCACATGAGTGAGAAGGGAATGACAATTATTAAGTCAAAAGGTAAGCTTTCAGATTTGAAAAGCATAGATCTAGATTTCTGTGAGCATTGTATTTTTGAGAAACAGAAGAGAGTGAGATTTCTCAAAACCGTGTCAACAAAGAAGAAGCACAAGTTGGAGCTTGTTCACACAGACATGTGGGTACCAGCTCAGGTAGCTTCTATTAGAGGATCACAGTATTATGTTTCTTTCATTGATGATGCTACAAGAAAGGTATGGGTTTATTACATAAAGAAAAAATATGATGTTTTTGACACATTTATGAAATAGAAAGCTTTGGTTGAGAATGAAACAGGTTTGAGATTGAAGTGTCTTAGATCTGACAATGGTGGTGAGTATTGCAGTTATAAGTTCAACAGGTACTATTCTATGAATGGAGTACACAGAGAAAGGATGGTTCCAAGGACACCTCATCAAAATAGAGTTGCTGAAAGGATGAATAGAACAATATTGGAGCGTGCACGGAGTATGAGGTTGCATGCTGGTTTACCCTTACAATTTTGGGCAGAAGCTGTAGACACTGCGGTTTATCTGATTAACAGAGGACCCTCTACTGCTCTGGATGGTGGAATTCTAGAAGAGGCTTGGACAGGTAAAAAGGTAGATCTTTCATTTCTCAGAGTTTTTGATTTTGAAGCTTTTGTGCACGTTGATAAAGAAAATAGAAAGAAGCTGGATGTTAAGTCTATGAGGTGCACTTTTATTGGTTATGGCTAGGGAGATTTCAAATTTCGGTTGTGGAATCTAGGAACTAACAAAATTATTAGAAGCCATGATGTTATTTTCAATGAAAAGGTGATGTACAGTGATCAGCTTAAGAAGCTAAACAATTCTGAGTAGAGCAATGTTGATTTGGACGAGGTGATGATCCAAAATGAGCTCGTGGAAAAGAATTTTCACACACAGGAAAACACAGACACCGACGTCGGTCAGGCAGAAACTGACGTTGGTTAGACAGTAACTGACGTCCGTTAGACAAGAACCGACGTCAGTCAGGTACAGACTTGGAGATGACCGAGATCAGTCACTGACAGAGAATTTGGGCAGACAACAAGCAGTGAATGAGTCTCAAACGCCTAGGAGGAGGTCAGAAAGGGTAAGTAAACCTCCAATTCGATATTCCCCTTCATTATTTTACTTATTGCTCACTGATAGTGGAGAACTAGAGAGTTTTGATTGTCAGGATCTTGCTCCTCAATTAGAGCACATATGATTACTTCTTGTATTAGCAACTAAACACATAATTATACCAGAATCAATAAGTAACTAGAAATATGAAACAACACAGGATTTGAGAGACAATACACAATTGTATTAAATACTTAGAAGAAAATACAATAAAGAAGATGCCACTTCTTCTTCCACCTCAAAGGCTCGCCACACCTCAAGACCTTCTTCCCTCTCTCTCTCGGTCCCAACAATCAACTCCAATACAAAATTGATGTTCACCTCTCCAACCAGTGAGTAACACGCTGTCAGTACACTAAGTACACAACCGTACTCCAAGTAGATCTCCTGCTCTCTGCTGCTACCTATAAATCACTAGACCTTACTCACCAATATAGATCTCCAATAGAAGCCATGCTCGCCTGCTGACTAAGATCATACAAACATGAAGAACCCCTCTGATTCTCCAAACCAGTACCCACTCTTGGTACTATGGCACTAAGAGGAACACACCATTGCTCACCTCTCTCAAAAGGAGCTTATATGCTCTCTTACTCTCTAGCTACAAGTTTACAATACAACCAATGAGTCTCTTAAATAGATCTCATGCAAACAATAATTAGACACCTAATTACAATAATTAGATCCTCAGCTTCTAGTCTAAATTTAGCTCTTGACATGCAAACACTTGGTTCATTAGCTAACTGCCCATAACATTCGCAGTCCAAACCACACAGGTGACCGACGTCGGTCCCTGTTTGCCTGGGGGGTGCCGACGCCAGCTGATCTCTGACTGATGCTGGTGACTGTAACACTCAGCAAACACTCTGCAACCTCTCTAACTCCTCTTGTTCGCATCCTGGTGAAGCTTTTAGCTCCACAACCTAACAATCTTCCATTTGGAGATAAATAGCTACACCTATACCTGTATTTGTACCCCATCTAATCTATTTCTTGGCTTGTATCCCTCTTCAAGCTCAACCCTGAAGACCAACCATCACACACCCTATGATGCTACACCTGTCATTCAAGTAACCTGCCATATCCGAACCTACGACCCATGTAGTGAAGACCCTGACCCTGCATAACAAGAATCCCTGCTACTGATCCCTCTCAGATACCTGAGAATCCACTGAACTGCCCTCCAGTACTCCTTCCCCGAGTTGGCTCCATACTTTGTGACAACCCCCACTGCTTGGGAAAACTCAGGCCTACACTAGACCTCATGTGATTTCGAACCCTGTTCCAAGCTAAGCTTGAACTGTCCAGCCCTTGGTGTGCTTACCGATTCTGCATCCTGCATATCAAACCCTGCCAACAGTGTCTTCACATCAGCTCCCATTGGAGATAAAATCTCTATGTCTCTTATGCCAAAGAATTTTGCTGCTCCAAATTCTTCATGACACACCTCTGAACTAACCTTACCTTTAGCTCAGCAAAACCTTGTATGTACAAACTTGCTCCAAGCTCATCCTCCACATACAGTAACAAGATAATATTGCGACCATCATCCACTTAGTAAGAACAAACACAATAGTTACACTGACATTGACTGAAGCCCTGCTTTGTCATCTACCTATCAAAACTTGTACCACTGTCCTGCAGCTTCTTCAAGACCATATACCTTGGCCTTCCATCTCACGTATCCATCCACTCTCTTCTTTAACTATGGGAATCCATCCGTCTCTCAATGCTTTCTTCCAGCTAACAACTCCACCAACGAATACCTGTTTGGTTCTTCTCTAAGGACTCACACTCCTCATCCATGCCAAGCTCCCACTGTATCTAGATTCTAACTGCATTGCCTCTTCACATCTTCCTGGTTCTCGACCATCAATAAGCAATATAAAGAAGGTGAACAACGAATATGAGGTTCACTTACCCTTTCTGACCTCCATATGAGCGTTTGAGACTTGTTGACAGCGTGTTGCCCGCCCAATATCTATTCCAGTGACCGATCTCAGCCATCTCCCAATCTGCTCTCAACCGATGTCGGTTCTCTGCGACTGACCCTATCTGTCGACGTCGGTCCCATTACCGATGCCGGTGTACCTGTTGCCGATGTCAATCACTGTATGACCGACGTCGGTTCCTGATTCTCGACACCACTGACTCTGTTGATCTGCACATGACTGACGTCGATGCCTATCTATTCGACGTTGGTTCCTTCTAACCGATGCTGGTATCTGTGTTCGCCTGTGAGTGATGACTTTTTACCCATGAGCTCTCTATGGATCAAAACCTATTTATATCATGCAGCCCTGCTCATAATAATTCAGTTCCCTCACCTGATCTCTGTCCGTCATCTCCTCCATGAACACCAAGGCTTTCTAGTTCTTTAGTTTATCAAAAACATCTGTCTTCCGCTTCAGAACATGCATTCCCCTCCTACATATGTAACCAAGCTTACAAAGCCACATCTCTGTAACAGAAAGTGAATCAGTAATATAAGTAGATAGATAAAGGATACTTACTTTCTTACCATCGTCTAATTCAAGTGCATCCGCTGTGAGAGTTACTGTGCATCTTCCATCACCTAACTTTTTTAAATAAATTAGACTCATCTCTAAGACTGATACCTGCATGACCTCCTTCAACACCTGTGTGTTATCCGTCTGCAATTTCAGCTTCACTTTCCCTTTGCCAATCATTTGACAAGGCTCTCCAGCTCCTAAATAAATCTCTCCAAAGTCTCCAAAGACATACCCATGAAAAGATGCTCTATTTCGAGCTGCATGGAAAGAGGCAAAAGAATCTGTGAACTAAGATTTCACTTTATCCAGAACATCCTGTGCAACATCTCCTGCAACATCTGCTCCTCCCTGTTGATCTACAACCAACCAACAATCTTTCTTTACCTGCTCTTTCTTTCCATCAATCAGACCATTCGTGCTATTTAGTTTCTTCATTTGTAGCTTACTTTCTTCTGCTATTGCTATACTCCCACTCAATCTGAAACCCCTGCGAGTGACCTGTAATCAAAAAACACTACTAGATCTGAAACCACCTATTAGTAACCCAACCAAAAGCTCTGATACCAACTTGTCAGGATCTTGCTCCTCAATTAGAGCACATATGATTACTTCTTGTATTAGCAACTAAACACGGAATTATACTAGAATCAATAAGTAACTAGAAATATGAAACAACACAGGATTTGAGAGACAATACACAATTGTATTAAATACTTAGAAGAAAATACAATAAAGAAGATGCCACTTCTTCTTCCACCTCAAAGGCTCGCCACACCTCAAGACCTTCTTCCCTCTCTCTCTCAGTTCCAAAAATCAACTCCAATACAGAATTGATGTTCACCTCTCCAACCAGTCAGTAACACGCTGCCAGTACACCAAGTACACAACCGTACTCCAAGTAGATCTCCTGCTCTCTGCTGCTACCTGCAAATCACTAGACCTTACTCACCAATGTAGATCTCCAATAGAATCCATGCTCATCTGCTGACTAAGATCATACAAACATGAAGAACCCTTCTGATTCTCCAAACCAGTACCCACTCTTGGTACTGTGGCACTAGGAGGAACACACCATTGCTCACCTCTCTCAGAAAGAGCTTATATGCTCTCTTACTCTCTAGCTACAAGTTTACAATACAACCAATGAGTCTCTTAAATAGATCTCATGCAAATAATAATTAGACACCTAATTACAATAATTAGATCCGCAGCTTCTAGTCTAAATTTAGCTCTTGACATGTAAACACTTGGTTCGTTAGCTAACTGCCCGTAACATTCGCAGTCTGAACCACATAGGTGACCGACGTCAGTCCCTGTTTGCCTGAGGGGTGTCGACGCCGGCTGATCTCTGACTGACGCCGGTGACTGTAACACTCAGCAAACACTCTGCAACCTCCCTAACTCCTCCTGTTCGCATCCTGGTGAAGCTTTTAGCTTCAAAACCTAACATTGATGAAGCAATGCAGGTAGAAACCCGAAAATAGTGGGAGCTTGGCATGAATGAGGAGATTGATTCCTTGAAAGAGAACCAAACGTGGGATTTGGTTGAGTTGCCAGCAGGACAGAGAGCACTGAAAAACAAATGGGTTTATAGGTTAAAAGAAGGTGAGGATGGACAAATGAGACATAAGGCCAGGTTGGTAGTAAAGGGATTTGCACAAAAACCAGGTATTGATTTTGGTGAAATTTTTTCTCCTGTAGTTAAAATGACTTCTATTCAGACTGTATTGTCTTTAGTTGCTATTGAAAATTTGCATCTTGAGCAGCTTGATGTTAAGACAGCGTTTCTTCATGGAGATTTAGATGAAGAAATATATATGGATCAGTCGGAGGGTTTTGAGGTCAAAGGTAAGGAGAAACTTGTGTGCAGGTTGAAGAAAAGCTTATATGGTCTTAAGCAGGCTCCTAGACAATGGTATTTGAGATTTGACAGGTTTATGACTGAGCATGGTTTCAGTAGATGTCAATCTGACCATTGTGTGTATTTTAAAAGATTGGATAATGGTAGATATATTATCCTAGTACTATATGTAGATGATATGCTTGTTGCAGGTTCACACATGCAGGATATTATTGAGCTTAAGGTGAAATTAGCTCACACATTTGCCATGAAAGATTTGGGAGCAGCAAAGAAAATCCTTGGCATGAGTATTAAGAGAGACAGGAAAAATCACAGGTTAATTTTGTCTCAAGAGGATTATGTGAACAAGGTGTTGGAGAGGTTTAATATGTCGAATGCAAAAGTGGTAAGCACACCTATAGCTGGACACTTCAAGTTGAGCAAAGAACAGTGTCCTATTTCACATGATGAGGTAGAGTACATGAGTAGAGTTCCATATGCTTTCGCAGTTGAGAGCTTAATGTATGCAATGGTATGTACCAGACCTGATATTGCCCAAGTAGTGGGAGTTGTCAGTAAGTTTATGGCCAATCTAGGGAAGGAACACTAGAAAGTAGTACAATAGATTCTCAGATATCCGAGACGGACCAGCAGTAGGCATTTGTGCTATGGAGGGTCAAACACTTCTCTACATGGACATGTAGATGCAGATATGGCAGGTGACTTAGATGGCAGGAGAAGCACCACATGATATGTTTTCATTGTTGGTGGAACGACGATTAGCTAGATTTCAAAGTTGCAGAAGGTTGTTGCCTTGTCTACTACAAAGGCATAATACATTGCAGTCACAGAGGCTAGCAAGGAGATGATATGGATGACTCGGTTCATGGAAGAGTTGGGAAAGGAGTAAGAGAGTTGCAGATTATATAGTGATAGTCAAAGTGCAATTCATTTAGCTAAGAATTCAGCCTTTCATTCAAGAACCAAACATATACAGCTTAGGTACCACTTCATTAGACAAGTATTGGAGGATGGTGAGTTGAAGCTGGAAAAGATTCATACAGACAAGAACCCTATTGATATGTTAACAAAGCTGGTAACAAAGGAGAAGTTGAATCTTCATTCAACTTTTGTTGGTCTTCAAGATTGAGTTTGAAGGTGGAGAGAAACTAGAAGATGTTACTGTACAGGTACAGGTGCAGCTGTTTATCTCCAAGTGGGAGATTGTTGAGTTGTGGAGCTAAAATATTCACCAATGAGCGAATGCAAAGGTTGTTATATTTACACAGTCACCGACGTCGATCAGGGATCGACTGAAGGCTACCGATGTCAGTTATGGATCGGCCGACATTGGTCATGTGTAGGCAGACAGGGACCGATGTCGGTCATGTGCAGGCAGACAGGGACCGACGTCGATCACCTGTGCGTTCCAGAAGTCTATTTTCATGGGATGAACAAATTGTTTGCATAATAAGTTTGACTGTTAGTATGAGTCCGCGTTTCTATTTTTGGCAGGACTGATTTGAACCTTTGATTAGGAGGTGTATCTAATGGTTGAGAATGCATAGCTCATGAATCCTAATGTTATATAAAAGGGATAGATCTTCATAGCTTGTAGACATGTAAGGGAAATTGTAGACAATTCAAGTAGCTGAATTGTGTTTGTAATTGTGAGAGAGAACTCTTGAAGGAAAGAGATCTGTACACTTGAGAGGTGTGAAAGAAAGAAAGATTTATTTAATTGTATTTCCTTCTGAGAAGAGTTTAATACAAGTTTTCATTATTTTTTGTATCTCTTGTTCTTTGATGATTCTGATTTCTAGTTACTTATACTTCTGGTTTAATTCTGTGTTTAGTTGCTTACACAACAGTAATCAATTGTTCTTGTTAGATCCTGACAATCCATAAGCCATAAATGAAATAAATATATGGTTTAAGCCCTCCCATGCCTCATTAATGCCCATTTCTTTCAAATATTAATAATAGTATTTATGGATTGAGCCTTCAAAATTGAATTGAATCATGGCCACACATCTTGATCTTAAGATGGATAATCATGGCTAATTTTGATCATTTCTATAAATCTATAAATACAAGGGTTCTCGCTCATCTTTTTAAATTTATTTGGTGTAAACTTATTATGCAAAATTACCTCCACAAGCTCTTTTTGTGTAGTGTTATTATGCTTAATTTACAATAAGATAGCTTCAACTATTGGCATACATTTGATCAATATCACGAGCCTAGTTCATTGGTGCATTGAGAGATGATGGAAGAGCAAGCCACTCATCATTGTTAAAGACTTGGAGCACCAAATCAGGGGACAATCACATTTTTGAGCCACACTTGAAAGAGGGATGCTCTTAGGAAGGTTTGATGTTGCATTCCTTCTTTCAATAGCTCTTAGTTTTCATTTGCAAAACCTCATGAAAAGTTGGCTCAATTAGTTATGTTCTTTATGTTTATTTGAGTTTTATTGACTAATGCATGATCTAACTCACTTTGGATTCCATCTCTACACTTTGCATCTTCCAATTCCTCTTATTACTCAAGGCAATTGTAGACAAATACCTATCAAAATGTCACGGGGCCTAACCATACACAAATCACACAGAATGACTATTGAAAAAGTAATAGTTGATATTGGCAACATAGATCGTCAAGACTTGACCTTCATTGTTGTATCAAGAGTGCACTCCTTCAATGACATATATATCTACTCTGCTTTTTCCTTTGAACATTTTGTAAGAATGAAGGATTTTCAATATGTAAATGTAAGGAAATCAAAGGAAAAAATACTAAGAGAATTGTGTTTTCCAATTCATTTGTATCATCTCTAACTTTAATATACCATTCTATGCATTTATTGAATGAAATTTTACAAAAAAAAAAATGACTATGATTTGTTTATTTTTTAATTTCTTTATTTTTGTATATACGATTTGGAAAAATACAATGTGTATAGATGTAAATCATTTTCTCATGGTAAAGTAACATTATGTTTGCATATTAGGCTATTAAAATGTGTCTAGGTGAAGACCCGGTGTGAGATGCACTCACAAGCACTAATGGATAAGTTGGGATAATGGATCGGTGCCATGTGGTGCTATGGGCAGAGCGATCTTAGGTTTATGCCTGTCAATGATGTCAACAGGCTGGCAGAACACAAACCTAAACTAAGAATGAGTGCAATGTATACATGGCAATGACAACACAATCATAGAAGTTATACATAGCTCTTTTAACAATTTAGTAATTAATGTTTCTATTATTACCATTACAGACACTAATGGGAAGTGAACACTCAAATAAAAACGTTGTTTGAATTATGCAATACACAAGGATGAAACAAATGCACATCGACAACTTCAATACCATACAAAACCAATAAATATTTACCCACCACTTATGGATGAAGCTATTAAACAACCTCAAAAAAAATTCCATGAAAGAATAAATAGTCTTTCTTCAATACATCCATGTTCCATTTGTAAAGAATCGTATCCAGGTATTCAAACAATAAATTATCATGGTAGCCTTACTTGTTATCGATGCATTGGTGAATCAAATATTAATCATTTTTGTGCAATGAATAATATAGATCCAGGTATACAACCTAAAGTTCTATCTGATCTCACTCCAGTTGAAGAAATGCTTATTGCAAGAGTTAATCAAATACTATAGGTAACTCATACATGTGGTGGACAATACAAATATAGTGGCCATACTATTAGTTTCCCACAAGATATATCTTCTATTGTTAAGTATTTGCCACACCAACCTATAAACCTTGACATCTTAATATTAAGAAGAATTGGATCATAGAACAAACCATATGATTGCTTTGTAAGCAAATCACGTGTTAGTGAAGCTTTTCGCTCTAAAATGGAAAATGATCCCTATTGTAGAGATGCTCAAATTGACTACAAAGCACTAGAATCCCTGTCGTCGAGGCCTACTGATATATCCTCTCTCCATCACATTACAATGGAGATTCAAGATATGTCAATTAGCAATATGGACTTTGATGATGACATAGATGTCAATCAACACTTCATATCCCTATACAAGAAATGAAAGCGCTAGAGGAACAAACATTAACAATTTTTCAAGAAGAAATGAGACACATTCAATATGTGCTCATAGATGAAATGAGTTTTATAGGGCCAAAGATGCTCAATAAGATAAATAATTGATTGTGTGAAGCATTTCCTCAACAAAATAACAAAGACTTTAGTGGTTGCTCTATTATACTCATTGGAGACTTGGGACAACTCCCACCTATAAATGACATTCCAATGTATGCAGACAGATCTTTTGGGCACACATTATGGTGAAGATTTGATACAGTTGTTATATTAGAAACAAATTTTCACCAACAAAGATGCACAAAAAAAAAATACTACTTATAAATTTGTTAACTACCATTAGAGATGCAAACCCAATATAATAAGATTGGAATATGCTCATGTCAAGACCGACATCATTCATACCTCTAGAAGAACAAGAAGATTTTAACATAGCTACACATTTGTATGCAATAAATGTATTGGTATTAATGCATAATAAGCAAATGTTAAAATCATTAAATATGCCAATTGCTTTATGTAGAGCTGAATAAAGCATACCAACAAATACATCTAACCACAACAACACTTAGCTTGAGCTAGTTGTGCTTCTATGTAAGAATCAAAAAATTATGTTAACATCTACTCTATAAGTGAAATCAGGGTTAGTTAATGGAGCTATTGGAGAAATTGTTGACATCATCTACAACTTAGATTCAAAGCCACGTTCCCTACCCATATATGCAGTTGTTGCATTCAAAAAATACTTAGGCCCCCCATGGAATGCAAAGAATCCTACACATGTACCGATTGCTCCTATTACATGAGGTAAACATCCTCAGATGCCTATAAAAATGGCATAGGCTCTAATCATACACGAAGCACAAGGAATGACAATAAAGCAATAATAGACACTGGAGACATTCATCGCCAAAGCTTAACATTTACTCTCATATCAGGAGCAAGTTCAATCAATGATGTGTATATTTCTCAAAAAGTAAATATGTAAATCTTCGAAAATCAGAGGAAAAAAGATTGACAAAATTACCTCTTCCATACCATTTATAAGAACTCTAGCTTTGTAATTATTGTTATATACAATTTTAAAAAAAGAGAAATATTTGTGATTATTGTTACATACAATACATTTTATAGGTTCAACATTTTCATCATTAGTATATATTATAAAATTTGATATAATATTAAGATATATATTATATAATCTAATATTTATATAAATTATATAATATATATAATAATAAATTTTTAATAAATATTATATAATATTTCTACAAAGGCAATTAAAGAAATTGATAACTTAAAACCAAAAAGATTTATAAGGTAGTGAAAAACAAATATAAATACTTAGCAATTATTATTATTATTATTATTATTATTATTATTATTATTTTAGTAGGATCATTACATTTTACTATCTAAGAGGAGTGCCTTATTGTCTCGTTAAACAAGGGACTGACATGAACGCAAACCACCAGAAGCTCAACTTTCATACCGTCTTCGTACTGATCATGAACCCTTAAAAACTTGATCTGGAGAAACGTTGGTCGGATTACTCCTATCGCACTAAACTAAATATGAACTACTTTTATTTAACCACCAGATTTTCTTGCTAGTGTGTTTGCATTTGTAAGAGATAGTGCTTGGCAAATTTATAGGGGCAATAGCCCTCGGCATGGACGTGAGGCTTTTAAAATACTATATAACGAACCCGAATTGTAGGAGAGTGAAATTAAAAGGTCTGGGGAGGGTTTGAGCTGGCTTTATGTAGCTCCCATTTTCCTACCGTTTTCCTTGTGTTGAGATTTTCTGAGCTTTCCTGGAGTACAGGAGGGGTTTGTTCCGAGTTACACTCTTTCTGAGGAAGAGTATGTAGTTGGATTATGGGTTTGGGGTTGTGGAGATGTAGGTGGCTGATTAGAGCTTGCCCTTAAAAGAGTGTAGTTTTTGACTCAGAGAGTTGGAGGTTTCGGCCTGAGAGGAGGAGAAGGTCCTTTGAGGGTAGTCTCTCCTTCACAGCAAAGGCACAACTCCTCACCTCCTTCCTGGTTATATTTTATTCTCTCCCCCATTCCTTAACTTCCTGCCTATATTTTTGTGCCTTAGATGTTGTGCTCTTTTTATAGAATAATTTTGGTATGAGATGAAAGCTTTTGGAAAAAAGCTGTAAAATTTGAATCGACGTTTTGGATCAATGGATCTTGAATAAATTTGAAAAAAAGGCACCAAAGGTGACACATGATAATATGGCAAACGGACATCACTCCCTCACAAAATCAACAACCCAAGACTGTATATGGATTGACAAAATGTAAAAACTAGAGGATGCAAACTTAGACAAATCCAATCAGGGACAAGGAAATAAATAACTTCCTTCTCAGAATGTAGGATTGGATGAGAACTTTTCACGGAAAAGGTGACAATGTTGGTCGGGCACCTCAATTTGACCCTGCCAAACTGCTTGACAAAGGGTTTAACCTTTGCTCTACTGAGCCCTCCTCTGACTTGGAAGATACCGAGGTTGATGGGGCTCCTTGAAAATTATTTTATACCGTTAAATATTAACTCCTATTACTGTAATCTCTCTTTATACCAGTCTATGGTCCCGGTTCCACGCTGGGGGCTTGCTAAATATTTTTCAGCAGGTGTTGCTGAGAAATTATAGGGTCTTAAATTTACAGTTTGGTTTTACGCAAGTTTTTTATACCTGCCACAGAATTATAGGGGCTTAAATTCATAGTTTGGAAGGAAAATGTTGGAGGGAAGGGCATGCAAGAAAGATAATTGGTAGAAGAATTTATAAAATTTTAGGAGCAGGCAAAATAATCCTTCTGCCCCTTACAGCTTCTCTGCCCTGGAAAATTTTTCAGTAAGTAGTGCCGCCCAGAAAATTTCATAAATATTATTGGTAAGCAGTAAAATTTTATAAAAAAATTTCATGTGACCCTCTTTCCCATATTGACAGAAGCGGAAGCCCCCCGCATGAGACCCCGCTGATTGACTCCTAAAAGCAATTTGGCAAGCACTAAATTTCTGGCAATATATTAGGAGTGTTGTAATTGCTTATTAGTTTTCAGACTTGACTATAATTCAGTATATTAAACCCAAAAGCATTTCAGTTTCAGAATAAGTGCATGGGAAGGGACATGTTCCTAGAGGCCCTGCATTCTGGGTTTTTTCTCCCTATTCATACAGTGCCATATATATATTTCATCTTGTGTTTCTGTCCCTACATTTTGCATTCCTAAAAAGAGGCATATATGAGAAGGAAAAGCTATATGTTTCATTTTGTATTTTTTTGGTGATGAGAGTAAGAGAGAAAAGATAAGGATGGCACATTGATTTCAAATTTGAGGGGCAAATTATCTCATTTTCAACCAAGGCGGTTAATCATTTCAATTTGGATTTTTGAATTCCTGCACATTGACTTCAGGCATCTTACTGCGTGACTCCAACAACTATTTGGAAGCCAACACCAATTTTATATAACTACAATCAAGGTACCCAGGTCAAAAAACACCAGTCAATAAGCCAGTCTGTTTAGTGGGGAAACTCCTTCCAATAAATTAGGCTGTCTCTATATAAAACCTGTCATATTAAATTCAAGAAATTCCACCATTGGCCAGAAGGAAAGAATAGAAGAATAAATTAGTGAATGTGTTGGGATGGAAAAGCACTTAAGATTGCTTCTTCCTTGTGCATAGAGGCCTATGTAAAGAAACAAGAAGCTTATATTTGAACCATATATGTTTTAAAAAAATCCAAAAATTTCTTCCAAATCATATAAGAACTATAATGGACATGGAATTATTCAAAACTTTTGCATACAACACCCAGTAATGTCGAGCTCAAAATTCAGAGCACAATAGACATGGAATCATCCAAGCTTTTGCATTCAACACCCAGTAATGTCGAGTTCATACTTCAGAGCGCAGTGATCAGCATACAAAACACCAGATAGCAGGGCAAATATCACGAGAAGTCGATATGTTGTGTTGAATATCCAGGAGCCAATGGTGGTGATAGAATTCTAAGCTCTAGCAGTACAAGATTGGGTGTTGTAGCACCACAATGAACAGCTACACTTCACAAGTGTCAGCCTCTTAATGAGCAACTAATGAAACCTTGCAGCCAATTGAAAGTGGAGTGATAAACTCCACATTACATCATGTTCACAATCCAATGCATGTTCAAAGCTTGGCTCTTTCACTTTCAAAGTCATGTAAAATGTCATAGCAGGGAACGAATGAGTCAGCTCTTCATAAAATGATACTTTGAGATGCAAGTCCCTCCAGTTGACACGTGACGTGTGAGACAGTAAAAAGGCAATTCAAGCACTGACAAAACACGTGGCTATCAAATGATGGCAGTTTGAGGCAGGCATATTGACATGATGATGCATAAGTGGCTGTGGACAACCCTAAAATTAGGGTGCACAGGTAATGGCATCTCACCCTATTTTAAGAATGCAGCCAGAAAGAATAAGAGCTGGGTTCCATGTTGGGGCAACTGTTTCTACAAAAATGGGAAATGGTTTTTTTTTTAAATTTTGATTATTTAAAAAAAAAATCATTTTTTTTTTATAGTTATTGTTTCAAGATTTATTTTTCAGTGGAAGGAAGTAGTGAGGAATGGAAAATTTCTTTTACCCCTTCCAAAAATTCGACCTTTCTTTTGTCACATAGTATACTTGCATGTGGTTACCTCTTAAAAAACATTTAGCTTATGAACAGTATGTAAAATAAACAAGGGGCACGGTGTGCCAAGTCCTTGCAGGGCTCTGCAATTGTAAACAGGTAAAAAAAATATTACAAGGGAGATCCGGTTATTGCTAAGAGCCTTTGATGTCATGTAACAAAACATGATTTCGACTTAAAGCCCTCAGTTCACAAAAATCCTAACCAGTTCACCATTAAACACTCTTTGCAGTTACAGAATGCGGTCCCTTTTCACACTTGAATCTACGAACCAGTCTACATTGCCTATTCAGTTTTTGTCTGTAACGTCTGTGAATTCCAACATCCCCAGGCTTACGTAGACCTCTGCTCACAAATTGGCGGCATAACTATACCTTATAGACCAAGAAAGATACAAAACAATACAATTCTGGTCCAATTCTCATTTTCCAGCAGCGCCTTGAAATTCTATATCATTTGGCATAGAAGGATTGGAATGAATGATTATCCACGTTACCAATGTACCTTTGTCTTCTTCCAGCGCTCCATGATCCATCTCTGGCATTTCAAACACGTTACAGCCTCACAAGGAATGCAAAAGGTCTCAAAATTGAAAAGTCCATATACAGGTGGGTGTAATCGGATTCTTTACAGACAATAGAAGATGATGAACGCTTCTTTTTGCAAAGAATGTGACCCTGTCGGGTTCTGTGCAGTCACTTTTTTCTACAAAGACTAAATCAAGCTTTGTGTTATTTTATGATAACCAAATCTCAGAAGGAGCACCAACAATTGCGACCATTAATGGTGACCAACTGAGATTAGGTTGTCACTGAGATGAAACACTATATATATTATAAAAATGCTAAACATGCACGGCTTTAACTTATCATCCGGCATAGCCAATCTCTGTTAAATATGTCTCGGAGTTACTTAGATTATCTCCTGCAAGATTATTGGAAATTTATAACAATTCTATCAGTTTTCCAAGAAATTTTACTATAAAGCCGCTGCCTATTAAATCTGTTTCTACATAAATTATTACCATAAGATAAATTCACAATTGAGTCGTGGATTGTTTAATTTCGCCTCAGGTTTGTACAGATCCCACCAAAGGCTTAGTGTAGATTCCAGGGCATACAAATATAAGCGTTGCATCGATGTTATGACAGTCGATTGCATCGCCAAGCAGGCCATCATTCTACAGGGTACTGAAACGCTGCCTGCTACAGGGTTGTGTTCATTAAACATAGGTAACTTTAGAATTTAAACCGAGAAAACAAAAACATAAAATGCATTTGACTGTTAAAATTGTAGATACCTGAAAGTATTAATTTGGTGTGAAAATTACATGTAAAATTAATGTTGTTGCTTCACCAGGCTAAAAACTGAGTGAGAACTGAAAAATAAACATTCAGCTTTGGACTGCAAGCACTATTTTGAAAGGAATGGTAAGTTTAGCAGAGATGAATGAATTAAAGGATGCCACCAGTTGATGTTTTAGCTACATGGTTACTAAAAACAAATCTGCCAGCGCCGCCCACCCCTTCCAAAAGAAACCCACCGCCAGGGTCAAAATTCAAATAAGTTATTATGACAGCTTTGATTAATAAAAGCTACACTTCTGACAGTGCCTTGGCCTACGTGTTGGGGGAAATAACATCCAGTTTTTTTCAGCCAATCAAAGATAGTAAATAATTTTCTTTTATATTATCAGTTGAATATTTTTACCGCTGATCTTAGGGTAAGTTTGTTTACATATAATTTAACAAGCAAATCAATGTTTTTTGAATGGCCAAAATCGCAGGAAGTAATCACCAGTTAAAGCGAATTGAAGGCAATACCTCCCTCCAACACTAATAATTTATAGGATCACATATATGAGACCTTGAATTTTATCAGCAATATTTGTAAATAAAACTTAAAATTTAAGTATAATCCATTCATATTTTCTGTTACAATTTTATTTTACTTTTAAACAAAATTTATGGATATTAAATGGTGTTTATTTGAGGCGTTGACATGGCCCCTTTGTGGCTATGAATACTCATAAAGTTAAGGGCTATCAATATCATGTGCAGAATATAATCAGAAGAAATAATTATTTTTGTTATATGAAGAATGATTTTATATAGCATTATCTTTTTTTATAGATTTTAATTGTATTTTCAGTTATGATTTTTTGACAAGATATATGACTATTAAATGGTGCTTGTTTAAGAACTTGACAAAGTATCGATGTGAATACAAATACCCATAAAATTAAAGTATAATGGTTAAGAATGTCATAATATTATATGCAAAAATTAGTATATTTGTTCTATAAAGAATAATATTTGGCATTATCTTTTATATAGCTTTTTTATATGTTTTTTTGTAATGATTATATGATAAAAGCATTATATAAAATATATTATCTTTTATGTAGATTTCATTTGTATTTTTTATTATGATTTCTTGACAAAACACATGGTTATCAAATGGTGCATGTTTGAGGCCTTGACATGGTCCTCTTTGTGACTATGAACGCTCATAAACTTAAGGTACAAAGATTAAGAATACTACTAGATATTATGTGCAAAATGCAATAAAAAATAATAATTATATTTGTTATATGAAGAATGTTATACGACACTATCTTTTATATAGATTTCAATTGTGTTTTCCATCATAATTTGTTGACTAGACACATGGCTATCAAATGGTGTTTGTTTGAGGCCTTGACATGGCATCAATGTAGCTATGAACACCCATAAAATTAGGGTATAATGGTTAAGAATGCCACCAGATATTATGTGCATAAATAAGTCTCTCTTTCTATGAAGAATAATATTTGGCATTATCTTCTATGTAGCTTTCATATATAATTTTTGTAATGATTGTATGACAAAAATATTACACAAAACACATTATCTTCTATGTAGATTTAATTCATATTTTCTATCATGATTTCTTGACAAAACACGTTATTATCAAATGGTGCTTGTTTGAGGCCTTGACATGACACTTAGGTGGCTATGAACACCCATAAAGTTGAGGTACAAAGGTTAAAAATGCCATCAGAGATTATGTGTAGGATGCAATTGGAAAAAAAAGTATCTTTGTCATATGAAGAATGTTATATGGCACTATCTTTTATTTTTGTTATATGAAGAATGCCATATGGCACTATCTTTTATCTTTGCTATATGAAGAATGCCATATGGCACTATTTTTTATGTAGATTTCATTCATTTTTTATCATGATTTCTTGAAAAAACACATGGCTATCAAATGGTGCTTGTTTAAGGCCTTGACATGGCACCAATGTGGCTATAAGCATGCATAAAGACAGGATACAAAAGTTAAGAATGCCACCAAATATTATGTATAGAAAGAAGTATCTTTGTTGTATAAAAATAATATATGGCATTATCATCTATGTAGCTTAGATATTTTATGCTTTCACAATCCATACAAATAAATTTTAAATATTTTATGAAAGCTACATAGAAACATGTATGAAAGTTACAGAAAAAAAATAAAAAATATGTATGCAAGCTACATAGAAATAAATCTTATAGCTTTTGGAATAATTGTGTTCTTATTTTTTTGCTCTACGTGTCAAATCACTCTTCCCCTGATGATGGATGACGGGTGGTGATCTGAAACGTAGAGCCAAAAATAAGAACACGGTTATTCCAAAAGCTCTAAGATTTATTTCTATGTAGCTTTCGTACATATCTTTTGTTTTGAATACATGACAAAAGCATTACACAAGAAGTGAAGTGGTTCTAATGATTTTTCCACAATCAAATTTTATTAATGAAATTTCATTATTACAAAGCAAATAATAAAAAGAATTTCCGCCATAGGTGTGGGAAAAAGTAAGCAAGCACCAAATATAAATATTGATTTTTAACAATGTGCCCACATATCAAGAATTATACACAAAAATAAATTTATAAATTTAAAGATGCACAGATGCACAAAATAAACATGGAAAGTACAAATTTTTAAATAAACATGGAAAGTACAAATGAAAAATATATGTGCAAGTCCAAAACAACTCTAACTTTTTGTCATCTGTAATCACTTAAAAGTGGTATTTAGATGCTAAGAGTGTTGCTTGAGATAGCCTATTCCTAGCTTAGCCCTAGACCTATTCTAGAAACTTTATCACACTTTTTCAGCCATTGTACATACCACATACATCTTCTGTCAACTCAAACATAGTCTCATAACAGCTTTCCTAGATCCCAAACCAGTGTACCCAATAGTCTGTCAGTTAGACACTAGAGCCACATGACGCTAGTGTCCCCAACTTGGTGTTACTGTCCCTTGCCCTAACTTTCCCAAACGAATACATTTTCAAATGTGTGCCCCTCCTAAAGTCTGCCTAAGTACATTTTATTATTCATACAAGCTATGAATCTCTATAAATATAGGTCTATTTGATCTCTATTTATTAGATGAAAAATAAATGCAAAAGCCTATACAAATAAGAAACAAGTTGATCAAAATCAAGGTATTTGATACCTATTCCTCCCTACTTCTACATACTACCATCTACAACCACCCTAAGTCAAGATTTTAAAGATTTTCAATCTCAAGCACACTCAAGGCATTCAAAACCACTCTCATTCTAGCATTCACTTGCACTTGCACCAAGCACTTGGTGGAAGAATTACATCGGGTTTGATCTCTCCTCAAAGTATTGGTATGTAGGCAAATTTGTTCACAGTGGAGTGTCGACGATGTACAACCTATCTAACTAACGAATACCCATTTTCAACTCATGCCATACTTGCAAGGAAGATTAGGGTTTGCACACTAAATTAGATTTTTCAAGCACAATACAGAGTTCTAGATTTCATGCACACAGGTACATAACCTAGAAATATAGGCATAAGTGCTCCTAGAAAATAGGAATAGACCTGCAAAGAGGACACTAATGCCATTTTGAGGACACTAGAGCAGCATGGTGTTACTGTCTAGGTGGGGCTAATGTTCAGTGTTGAATCACATATCGGGATCCTATGTTAACACTCAGACCTGTTTAGAACCTAGATCTTTTGCGACGGTCACTTTACAGATAAGTCTCTATTTATGCATATTTATTACTATTTTTAGAAAGTTAAAAGAAGTCAAAATTCATAACAAATTAGTGGTTAATTATTGCATATTATTGAACTAATTTAGACAACTTAGCCTTTTAATCTTAGGATTTACATAAGCTAAACCCCGAAAGGTTAAATCATTTGGTGAACCCGGCTTACTTCGAATATGGCTTCAAACTTTAGTTTACATTTTTACAAATTTTTACGCAATAAATTAACGCTGTATACTTATGATTTTTTTAAACAACCCAGCTAATTAAATCAATTTCATATTAGGGTTTCAATTTATATACGTATACTTTAAATTATTGCAAAGAACCCCTAAATTCAAAAAATCCTAACTCTAGATGCTCTTAGAGTTTGTATCCTTTTTTTTTCCCTATTTTCATTAGCTACTATCAATTTTTCAAAATTCATATATTCTATTTTAGTATATCTATTCCAATTTGTTTACTATATGCCATCTAAAAAAACTCTCTCTCTTCCATTAAGAAGAAGTGCTAGACTAGGCGGTAATCATATAGAGCATATTCAGATTCCTGCTATCTGAGCCTATAACATGGACAAGGAACCTATCATAACTCTAGATATGCATCCTTCATACCATGATTATGTAGATTTCAATGATAATGCATCCAAAGGCGAACAATACAACCAAGAGCAAGAAGAGGTACACATTGAGAATCAAGACACTCTCCCTCCACTTAACAATAATGAAATAATTATGAACAAAGATGAGGTATTACAAGGCTTTAGAGATAGAATTTAGGAACAAACGCTTGATCATGCACAGATCCTACAAGCCACAATGAAAATCAAGAATAAAACAATGGTCAATCTTCAACTCCCCCAATTAATAATGTTGTTATACCTCTAGTGGGGCCAACTCAACCAACTTAGCTAGCACAATCTAATATTGTAATTCAACAACCATTAGTGACAATTACACCACTTGTGGCTAGTTACTCCACTCTAAATGCACAATCCCTTATTCATGAGATCCATACTCTACAGTCGAAGGTGTTACATCTTGAGAAGAAAGCCACTAGGCCATCACATATCTTGGATTCCAACATTCTCATACATACACCTTTGACACATCACATAGTGACAACTTCCTTGCCATCCAGTTTTGTGGCACCCAAGATTACATTATATGATGGCAAGGGTGACCCAAAGCATCATCTTAGAGATTTTCACGCAACATGCTTGGACGGTGTGTCCAACGATTGGCTTCTTACAAAGTCATTTCTACGCAGTCTCAAGGATTATGCCCTATAATGATTCTATGATTTACCAAATCAATCTATCACGACATTCAATCCTTTAGCCGACATGTTTCTAACACACTTCTCTATCAACATTAGTGATAAGATATCGTATGCACAAGTGGCACAACTAAAGCAAAAGTTGAATGAGCCTATCGTAGATTTTGTCTTACAATACAAAATAATATTAGCCAAATTGACTAGCCCCAAGGTAGATAGAGAGCTTCAGGACATATTTAAACAAAGTCTCTTACTATCATTACACAAAGATATCTTTTTCAGGAAGTTTCTTACATTTACCAATTAGTGTCACACAATCAAGGAAATAGAGGTTAAGATCTTATTAATGGGCAAACTCAAGTACACAAATGGATCCAAATCAACTATTAAGAGTTCAAACAAACCTCCATACAAGGTAAGGGCCACAAAGAACAAAAGTGATCAAAAGGCCATAATCAACGCAGCTTCTGAGCCATCTCCCCGATTGGTTTTATCCGCTTCTCAGCACAAAGTCTTCACTAATCTTCCAAAGTCACTAGCATGGGTTTTGTAACAGCTCTTAGAATGCAATGGCATCTCTCCCTCCCATTAAAGAGGTTGATACAACACGACCTCTTCCAAAGAAATATGATTCAAATGCATTCTACGAGTATCACAATGCACCAGGGCATATAACAAACAGATGCATTGGCCTAAAGCACAAGATACAAGATCTCATTGAGACTAATACTATTGATGTGGGCACACCCACAAAGGCACCAAAACCATAGCAAACAGATGCTAAGGCACTAAAGATATTTTCAAATCCATTCACAAAGCATATAGCAAACGAGGCAGGGGGCACATCAGGTGTTCACTATACATGCCAAGCACATCCACCACTGGATTCATATCACATAGCTATAGAGGAGGCACATCCATTGTGTAACATTTTGGCATGTATCACACAACAATGCCACCTATACCACTTATCACATTTTTAGAGCAGGAGATTGTGAATGATGACACAGATTTACATGTGTTCTTCATACAAGCATACATAGACCACCATCCTATTCAGAGTGTTATGTTTGACAACGGGTCAAGCATAAGCATGTGCACTATGACACTCTTATAGCACTTGAGTTATATAGAGAGAGATATATTCCCCACAGATACAATCATTAGTAGTTTTAGTGGCCACGTTTAGAGCTCCATCAGAGAGACTGCACTTCCACTACAGGTTGGACTAGCACACATAGCCACTTAGTTGCTAGTAGTATCTAGTGCAGGTGTATTCGATATATTATGGGGTAGGCCATGGTTACAAAAACTTCGAGCCATCCCATCTACAATACACCAATGCCTCAAGTATATGCATGTCAATCAAGTGGTTAAAGTTGAGGGTGTCCCATATGAGTATCACCTACCCATTCCAATGCAATTACCAACTACAGTTCTAACACAAACACCAATTACAGTTCTAACACAGACACCAATTACAGTTCTAACACCATTACTAGATATTACACAACTATCAATTACAGTCAAAAATATAACTCCTATACATACATCACAGAGTTCAGCAGAGCCAATAGTGCAGGCAAGATCTACTCCTACAGTATCTACACATATGCATACTCGCCCATGGAGACCATTACTAGAGAGACCCCTGCAATAGAGATATGTCACAGATTATAGGGGACCTTCTTCTACTGATTTTATGTCGAGATAAGTTCTATTGGGTTCTAGGGGTTCTCATCACATGGTACCTACATCACCTACAACTTCTTCTATCAGATGGGTTCCTAAGAGCCCTACAATTTATAGGGTATCACAGTCTGTGCCACAACTTCATAGCATCATTACACAGTAAGATTCAAACACATATTATACAAGACAATGGATTAGGAAATCACAGTTGCTCTTTCACACTGCATGCACGATCACAATTCCATTATTCAACATAGACCATGGTGATAGTGAGTCTCCCATGAGACTTATTGGTTAGTATGGTTCCTACTCTTGTACATACTTCTCCCTCTTGCTCCTTGTAAATAGTTTATTTTCATTTGTTTGTACATAGTTTATATCCAGAAAATAAATAAAAAATATAACATGTCAAAATACAAAAACATTCAAATATTACTCGAAAACACAAAATTTACAAATTGTATGCATTGTTATGTTTACATTTCTTACACTTATCGGATATTATATATGCTATCTATCTTAGTATAGTTGGTTTTATCATACACATGTTTTACTTATTCGTATAGAGTACTTGCAGATTATATACGAGACTTTGATCCACTATACTGATCCACACTTGCTATTATCTACCTATTGGGAGCATTTACACTGATCCAGGGTTATTCATTTGATACATCCATCCACTCGAGGACATATCATACACAGTTGCTACTACTAGGTTCTATCATTACATACTATACATTCTAGTTTACAGATTGCTATATCTTGATATTGATCATTGTTACTCATTGCTCAATTTTTTTTCCAACTATCACTAGTTAGACTCAATATATGTACATCCTAAAATTTACATAAATTTGTACTACACATTTATACATGCTTTCATTTCTAACTTTCCTAGTTTAGATTTGATTGTGTTTCCTATGTTTCTTCCAATTCGAAGGCATTTGAATAAACCATTGCTTTTTGGCTCTATGCCACTTTTATGTTTGTATACCTGGACATGTGCCCATGTCCCTTGTCTGTGCTTTTTAGTTTGTATAAGCCGATATTTGAACATGTTCTTATATGTGGCTCTAAGTCAAATTTCTTGTTATTTGAGTATGTAGACATTTGAACATGTCTTTGTATGTTTTCTATTCTCAGATTTAGTAACATGTGCCCATGTCCCTTATATTGTGGTCCCTTAGCCTAATTTTGTGTGTCTCATGTGTTTTATGCTTTCATGTATTCGTCTTCACCATGACACTTCTCTTTGCTTGTTACATACACTAGTTTTCGATGCCACGAGGGACCTCATGCATCTACCCTTCCTACTTGGGTGTCATGATGGACATCATGCCCCATCCCCCTAGGTAGTAGCTACTCAGATTAATTTTTATATACATTGATTACATATATCTTGACACCCTTGTGCAATGCTAGATTACAACATGCATCTTACATTACCTACTTATGCTCAAATACTTTTACATTTTAATGTTATGTTTATACATTGTATTGAAATATCATGCAGTTATTATATATATGTTTCGACTAACGCATTTTGTAGAGCTACTTATTTTTAGAATAGTTCTTCCACAGATTCTAAAACTACCTTCAAAATAAGGGGCATTCACAGGTGTTTGTCATAAAAATCAAGGTTCTACATCGCTATTCATAGATTATTTTCATCACACTTGCTCAGTTTCAAAAATTAGACACAAGGAAAAATATTGACTCAAAAAGTAGTTCAGATCACCCAAATTTCAAATCAGACATTCATTAGTGCCTAGATTGGGACACTAACACCACATGACGCTATTGTCTAGTAGCCCTAGCTTCAGGGCAATCCAGATTAGCTAGAACAATACAAATTTGCACAAATACAATCACAAGTTTGACAGTTATGTTCAAATTTCACTCAAATACACTCATTTCAGCTCAAATTCATACTAGTTGCTCATATTTGGGGCCATCATGCATGGCATGATCACTCGCACATTCAATTCAGATACATAGATACATTGATTACATAATCAATTCAAAATCAATATACTCAAATTGGGGGCATGTGCACAACACAGTTTTCATATGCTTAGTTACAAACATGTTGATCAGATGGAATTACAAACTTCATGTCATTCTCTATATTGTATACACTTGCTATCATATTCCACGTTGTCACCAATTTCATGCCTTACTCCATCTACAGTGGTTGGCATTTCCAAGTGGCCTAGAGCCATCTAATGCACCCAAATGGTCGTAGAGCCGACTGTTTCTCTAAATTTTCACCAATAGCATTCAAATGAGAAAGAAACTAAGGTTAAGAGGTTATGGGTTTGATGTTACCCGGATTTAGTGCGCACCGTATCCAAGCTTTGTGGGAACTCCTCTTTCGTTGTGGAGGAAACACTTGTAATAAGAATGAAACTTAAACAAAGAAGATGTTAGAAGAGGATATGGTGGACTGCCAAACTATGCGGTCGGTCCCGAAAACGTGAAGCTTCCTTAAGGGATGACAGTCCATTGTTTAAAGATAAAAGTATTGTAAGGAAGAAATGATAAATGACTTAAAGAAATAGAAAAGTAGATGGTGTGTACCTGTTCTCTGTAGTCCATGTATTTCAGAATGCTACAGAAGGTTGGTTGAAGGTTCTGTGTGGTCTAGATGCGTTGTTTGGATGGCTTTTTGGTTTGCTGGTTCAAAACACAGTCACCGATGATGGTGGGTCTGCTGAGGTTGGTCGGGTAAATGGTGCCGACGTCGGTTAGGTTGTCGATGTCGGTCGGGGTTGTTGGCCTTAGACGGCTTTTAAAGTATTTTCAGGATAGACAGAGGGGTTTCTGGAAGTTCAGAGGTTGGTGTAGGGTTACGGGAAGGTAAATGAGGTTTGAGGAAAGGTATAGGTAGAGGATTGGTGTGAAAAGGGGGTGAGAACAAGGGGAAGGCCTTTCAGCCCCTCCATGGAATAAGTCGGGCCTCTCGACAGTATTTAGATATATCAATGAAAATTAATTGACAATATATTTTAAAACACTAAAATGAAAACCAGAGTACTTAGCTTTATTGGGTGAAGAACCAGAGGTGTCAGAATAGTGATTCCTGTTGCGGCTGATGTGATCGGTGTTGTGAGCCAATGAAGCGAACATGGATTGCTTCAATTCAATAGCTCGAGGTCCTCGTACAATCTTTCAATCCAGTCTCTGGAATGATTTGTGATGAGCTTCGGTAGCCAGGAGAATGATAATCGAGTTCTAGTGCTTGAAATCTCAGAGTGTGCGTGCGAATCTCAAAAAAGTGGCCTTAGCTCAATGTTAGAGCTTGGCTTATGTAACTGACGTCGGCGATCCCGTCGGCGTCGGCATAGAATTGCCGACATCGGTGGAGAGAGAATAGGTAAAAGGGTTATTTTAATCTCTTTGCCTGTTTCTCCACCCGCCAAATGCCTTTTCTGTTGGAGAACGGTCAAAACAAGGGCTTATGAGGCACATGAGTTGGTTAGGGAGTTAAGATGGGGTGAGAATAGGTCATGGGTATTTAGGATTTGGAAGACCTAGTCTTAGGCTGACTCATAGGCTAAGAAACAATCTTAGGGTGAGGTGTCTAGGTGAGGTGTCCAAGGTGAAGTAATTAATTTAAAATAAGTAGTTTTTAAATTAATAAGGTGTGCAAGTGTGGGTTAGGAGTGTTAACGTTTAGAAGGGGACTAAGGGGGGTTGACACGATATTGGTGTCTACATTTACCTCTTTTTATCTTGTGGTTTGTTCTGACGAACTGCAAGACAAAAATAGATGTAGGTTGCCCCAGGTATGGGATGAGGTATTCCCCCTCAAAGCAGGAATCGAGAGAAGGTAATCTGAAATTGGGTGCTGATTTGATAGGCAGTGGATGGGTAAGGTGAGGTTGGAGTGTGAACGCTGCAATAGTTGAGATTGTGTGTATACCACTTCACTTGATAGGCAGGTCAAATTGTCGCAGGAAAGGTCAAGGAGGACTAAAATTGAAGTAACCGGTCCCCAACTTATTAGTGGTAGCTGATTGGGTTAAAACGATCAAAGCTGTAGCTCCAATGGTCGAGGAGGACTAAAATTGAAGTAACCGGTCTCCAGCTTATTAGTGGTAGTTGATTGGGTTAGATCGATCAAAGCTATAGCTCCAATGGGCATCGTGTTCCAAGTATTTGGGCTAAGAAGTGCTCCTCGAAAACACAAAAATGTCATAGATATTGGGGATCAACTTGGTCGTGATTCGACAATAGGTGTGAGGGGTGCGTACAATTTGCTAACTATTCGTGAGGTAGCATACACAATCAAAACAACCAAGGCAAAGTTGTCTCGAAAGTGGTCGTGGTCTGAGGAGATAGTCGCGATCTTCGAGGTCATTTGTCGAGTCAGGCTGAGATATAAGTGATCTCGAGTGTTGTTTATTGTGGTTAGGGAGATGTATGTGATCTCCAATGTGCCCCATGAGAAGTCTAAGGTGACTTCTACAGTGTCAGGGCTGGTTGTTTGATCATGATTTTAGGCAGTTTTAGAGAAGACCTATTTTTTTAGGTTGCCGACGCCCGTTATACAACCGATGTCGGTAAGATAGAAAGGCATTATTTTACCGACGTCGGTAAAAAATTGACCGATGTCAGCTGCCTAGGGCACAATGTTGCCGACATCGATGGCTTAAAAAACTCGACAAAAATGGATTGGCAGCCCACCAAAAGTCATTTGTGACTTTTGAAGTGTTGAAAAAGAGAGCTCTGAGTGATAGAGACCTCCTATTTGTCCATGTCAGCGGTGCTAGGTGTTAGGGTGTGAGTGGTGAGGAGTGTTGGTGAGTGTTGGAGTGTTTGTGAGTTTTTGGGAGCGTTGTGGGCCACTGGTGATTGGATTGAGGAGACGAGGTAGACGGAGATGACATATGTCGGAGGAGGCCCTGCAGGAGGACCACCACCATCGGCACCCATTATACCACCTCGGCGGCGACGATGAGACGAGGTAGGGTGTGTTATTTGACTTTTTGATTGGTTGTGAATGTGATGTTATTTTTGTAATTTTTTGAGTTTTTAGCAATAGATCGGGGGGGGGGGAGGTGTATTAGAAGGGTTGGTAGGTTAGGTAGGGTACTTTAGGTAGCTTTAGGAGTGTTTTGGGGGGTTTTTAGGGGTGAAATGGGGAAGCCCTAAATTTTAGGGCTCGCCTCGTTCGGCCCTAAGGCCGAACCAGTCGCCGATGTCGACGGTTCTGCCAACGACGACCGACAAAGTGACTAATGTCAGCAAGTTAGATGCCTACGTCAATTAGGTTAGAGCCGTCGTCGGCACCCTAACTAATGTCGGTTGCCTATTGAAGGTTGTTTAGGCCTTGGAAAGGTTGAAAAATGATAATCTGGAGGGCCTAAGTCATGCCGATGCACTATTGTGTGTGGTGATGGGCATATAGGTTTGTTTGACGGGAAAGTGTAAGTCGGTTGCGGTGATTACGCGGTGATTTAGCTGAGCTAACCCCAGAAGACCCCGTGTCAACTGAGTGCTGCCTACATAGCCCATGCGAGGGGCCTCAAGCCGATGTAGTGATCCCAAAAAAGGGAAAGCGAAGGGTAGGTTATGGATTGGGTTTGACTAGGTTAGGTCATGGTTAAAGGTTAGATGGTTAAAAAGACTAAAAATGAGGTAGTTTAGGATAGGCGGTGAGCCTAGGGTTCAGATAGTTGGTCCATTAGGTAGACGAACGAATGAATGGCCGAGCTAACCTCAGAAGACCCCATGTCAACTGAGTGTTGCCTACATAGCCCCTGTTTTAAGGGCCTCAGGCCAATGTAGTTCTCCCAAAAGGGAAGAAAAGTCAAAGAGGTTGATAGTTGTTTTGGTTACGTTAGTGTTTTTAGCATTTCTCATATGTTTGATGGTACATGCTTGAAATGATGAGTGTATGATGATGGTATAGCCTTTTCCATATTGTGTGATGGTGTATGCTGTAACATAGGTTATGTGGTTTTTCATCCTTAGCAATTTTCCATATTGGTGATGGTGTATGCTAAAAATGAAATGAGTTTATTTATGCTTCAGCAGGTTTCCATATTGGTGATGGTATATGCTTGACATAAATTATGTTTGATTGATAGTTTCCATGTGTATTGTTTTCCATAGAAACTAATGTGAATGGGCTATGATAATTTATATAACACAAATTGGTATTTGCATTAAATAAATCATGATGTTATGTTAGTGGTTAGAAAATGTTTTGATTGTATTTTATCAAAAACATGTGATGTTATTTATGATAAAATTGAGTTGAATGTTAGGTTCATAACTTTATAGTGAAAATTCTGAGATGACAATATGTGAGCATATAATTTTAAGACACTGCGTCCTAAAAGATAAACTGGCATGTGACGAAGGTGTGTAAGAAGTGAAAGGCGCATTGCTCTTTCATTGATAAGGACCATAATGGTAGCATAGATAGGATTTTTGCAAATAAAAGCCTCGTTCCTGCATTATGTCGTTGACCATTGGTTTTTATGAGGATGACGGGGGTTGCTCAAAGGACGAGCTCAAGTTAAACATCAAGTGAATGATTACTTGGTTAACAGTAAAATGGTCGTAGATGCAAGGCATTAAGGGGCTCAGGTTTTAGTCGACCTTCGAGAGAAGACAGACGATAAGTGCCTGATCCATACTTGTGTATTATTATATAAGGTCTGAGCCAATTAGGAGAAAACTTGCCTCGTTTGCTTCTTTCCATATTGGTCACATGCTGGTTTTCTTTAAGGACGAGATCTCCAATTTTGAAATCTCACTCTTTCAAATTTTTGTTGTAGGCACGCCTGATTCGATCTTGGTAGATATGAAGATGATTAAGAGCGGCAAGATGTTCATTGAGTAACTCGAGTTGTGTTAATTGATCTTGACGAAAGTCATCGTTAGAGAGCATGTCATTAGGGACGTGAATTAGGTTAGCATGTTGCTGGCATTTGATACAATGTCGAACATAGTCACTGTAGTCTTGGTTAAGAGTGGGCCAATAATAGCCCAGGTGAAGGATGCACTTTGCAACCGAGTTACCACTAAAATGTCCTCCACAAATCCCATCATGGGTTTGTTTGATGGCATGAGATGTCTCAATGGTGGTTAGGCATCGAAGAAGGAGGCCGTCGAAACTTCGTTTGTAGAGAAGACCCCCTAGCATGATGTATCGAACAGTACCCTTGATAAAAGCCCATCGTCCATTGCTAGAGAGGTCAGGAGGAATGATAGAATAAGTCAAGTAGTCAACAAGTTGTTTATACCAAACATCATGTGGACTAGAGTCACGAATTGCCCCCAAAGATGTTGGTTAAGATGTGCTCAAGATAGAAATCTTGGGCTTTGGTGATGGAGAGGGCTTGGCAAATGGATATGTCCGAGGGGTAGAAACCTGCTCTTTTCCTTTATCCTTTAGGGTTTGGGCCCTGGTGGCCACATTAATAGTGTTGATTTCGAATAAAGGGGGAAAAGGTGGTAGAGGGACCATAATCTCGCGTTGGGATCCCGATTCAAGTGAGGAGGTTGGGAGGCATGGGATGGTGTCGGTAGTTTGTCAAAAAGGTGGTCAGGAGAATCCTCAATGAGAAGGGTGTCTTTTTCCAGGTGTTGGCGAATGACAACCTTAAGAGCGTAGCAACTCTCAGTATCATGCCCAGGTGTGCGATGATACGAGCATATTTCAGTGTCATCGAACCAATATGGTTTTGATTCGAGAGGTCGGTATGGCTTAATGGGCGGGAGAACAATGCTAGAAGACTACAACAATCGGCGTAGCAGGGAAGCATAGGAACCCACTAATGGGTCTGCGCTCGTTGTTGCAGTAGGGGTTGACAACTTCTGTTTAGGATTTGTAGGGGGAGTTTTTCGTACCACCTTTTTGGTTGGTGGTGTGGCCACACATGTAGATGGCACTTTCTTAATGAGAGGTGTCAAATTTCTTGGAGGAAATATGTTTTTGACGGGTAGAGGGAGTAATGGAGGCAGTCTGTCTTGGTGAGGTGTTGAAATAGGGAGCACTCCTGTTAAAGTGGAAGGATGTGGACCCAAGATAAAGGGCAATGGTGAAGGTGGGGGAGGAGTAGACCGACATGTTTTAGCATCCTCTTTTAATATGGTGCGAGGACCACTACTGTGCAGGCGAGGTTTAAATCTAACTTCACTTGTGGGTGAGTCAGGTTTGATATAGGGCGAACACCGAGAGATCTAATCTGTTTCAGCATGGTGGACACCTGCGAGGGTTTGGATTCAAACGTGGAAGGCTGAGCTTTTGATGATTTAGAAGTGGAAACCCGATCCTCGTCAGAGACTTTGGGGTCAATCGTCGTAAAAGGGTTGGCAGTATAAGGTGAAGCGGGATGTGTAGGATAAGAAGCCCTAAGTCGCTCCCATAACGCCTCATACTCTAGGTTCCTAGAATGAAAGAATCCTAAGTTTTTTGCCAATCGAGAGAAGGGTTTAGATAACATCGCGCGAGGCCTTACAGTCGGTCCTTCAGAGGATTTGGGCGATTGTGAGAGCGAAAACATGTTGGATGCAGTGATCACGGGCCAAAGGCGAGAGAGAACCATCACCGGATCTTCCTCGGCCGAAGTGGGTGAGGTAGCGAGTTCTCTCGATAGAGAAGGGATTGGAGAATTTGGATCTTCAAGCGGATAGAGCGCAGTGATGATCATGCCTTCCACGTGTGGTCTAGGAGCGTGAAAAGTATGGTCCTCCATTGATAATAAGAAGGATAAGGGCGAGGCCAAAAAGTGACATAGAAAATGTGTGAAGCAATAACACATCATCGTGCCCTATGAGGTAGCAAGCGTGTTTAAACGTTCGCAGATGTTGTTGTGGTCCTCTTTACTCTGAAAGCGAGTAAATTTTGGGAGTTTCCACTGGTTAGGGTATGGTTGAATAGGAACTGAAGGGTGGATAGGTTCGTTGCAGATTTGTTCGTACAAAAGAACACTCCTCGAACTTGAAATAGATGTCTCAAGGTTGGACATCTTATCCATCAGCATCTTAATTAGATCGGCAGATGGATTGGCATGAGGGGCACCCCCTAAATTATATGGTACCTAGAAGGCGTTGGAAGGGGCGTATGACATACTTGGTTGCATTTGTGTAGGTTCAACATACTAATAATTTGTCATAAGGGCCAATGTCGAGGCCACAGGAGCTTATGCCGCGAAGTTGGAGGGCACAACTTGACTAGATGCCGCCAAGGGTGGTTGAATGGCGGCGACACTAGTTAAATGATAAGTGGTCACTCTCGTGTTTATAGGCGCAAGAGTGGATGGGATAGAGACAATCAAGTTCTGAAAAAGTGTCGAACTTGGTTGAATTGTTTGTGGTTAAGGGGGTACAGAAACCCCGATGGAGGTAGGGCAAGAAAAGATAGAAGGGGAGGCCAAATCTTGAACATTGGCCATGGTTGGGTTACTGGTCGAGGCAGTGTCCTGAGTGACCATAGGTTGGGTAGCGGATATTGTTGATATCATTATCGCTTCAACCAAAGAAGTTGGCATCTCATAAATAGGGTTACTCAAAGGATCTCGCGTTTGGCTTCTAGCGAGATAATTTTGGAGAGCCTTGACGTTGTGGTCAAGAAATCTCTCAAAATCTTGATCCCCTTTGAAAACAATAGGAGGTTGATCGGGGGTAGGTTGAATAGGAGTATGCTTGGTGTCTGAAGTATACTCCATTAGATGACTTGGCACGAAGGGTGAATGTGGGAGTGGTTGTTGATTTGCGTGGTCAACAAGGAATTTGGCTTGACTGCGTGTCAGGACCATCCAAGGCGAAAGGGGTTCAGGTTCCAAAGACTATGTGTTTTAGTTTCAGAAAACCAGAATTTGTGTTAAACAACAAGGAATTCGGGTTTTAAGCTCGCTGTTTGGAAAGATTTTTTTTATTGATAGTGACCGATGTCAGTTGTTTAACCGATATCGATTAGAAAATGTTGCCGACGTCAGTCAGTTAACTGATGTCGGTGAAGGTTTGTTTGCTGATGTCGGTGGACAAACCGATGTCGATTTCTGTGTAATTCTAGAAACACAAAAGATTGATAGTTTTTGGAAGAAAAATATATTCTGAGTTGTTTTGGACTTCAGAATGGTACGACCTTACCAACTCAAACACTCAGATAAAACTAGAAGACTATATGATTAGGCAAGCAACCTATAAAACGTTAGATTCCTAGGAATGAGTTTTAAAGTCGTGGTGGCTTATGCCTTAAGAGAATGTGTTGGGAGTTGGGCTTGTAGAACAGGTCCTAGAGAGGAAGTCTATTGCTGGTTTCAGGTTATGGTGCTCAAAGATATATGTGTTAGGATCAGTACGTGGCCTGGTGCTGGGGCTTACTCCCTTCACTTCATGAACTCAGAGCCGCGCTAGGCCGCTTGGCCAGAATATACCTTCCCTATAGTTTATACTCTGCCAGAGAACAGAGTGGGTCCTCCTCTTGGTGGTGAAATCCAAGTAGGATCGTCGGGTGGGGTAAAATATCCGCTAGGTGATGAAACCCTGGACAGGCCTTGTCTCAAGTAAGTTTATGTGTTTGATTTGAAGTGATTGTGGTTTGGTTGTGTCACATTCGTGCACTACGATTCATTCATAATGCTTTAATTACTAAGTGGGCTAAGTGTGCATCCAAGCAAGAATGAAATGCAATAGTTTTTAACCCAAATCGAAATATGTTATTCAAATGCAAACAAATGGAGAAGAGGTAAAGAGTATGAGTTTTTCACTACTCTATGATGTATGCAAGAAGTAACAAGAAGAAAAAGAGATGTTCTTTTTAACAGAAAATAAGAGAAGTTAAGTTTTTTATTTCTCAAGAAATAAAGTCAAAGAAGAGGGGATGCAAGAAGTGAATATTTTTCTAATGCATCTACATGAAAATTTGATTTTTAAAAGAGGAAGAATGAACCTAAAGAAAACTCCAAGGGTCCCACCGGGTGTGCCAAAATGTTTCTCTAAATTTTCACTAATAGCATTCAAATGAGAAATAAACTTAGGTTAAGAGGTTATGGGTTTGATGTTACCTGGATTTAGTGCGCACCGTATCCAAGCTTTGTGGGAGCTCCTCTTTGGCTGTGGAGGAAACACCTGCAGTAAAAATAAAACTTAAACAAGGAAGATGTTAGAAGAGGATATGGTGGATTACCAAGCTACACACTAGGTCCCGAAAGCGTGAAGCTTCCTTAAGTGATGACAGTCCACTGTTTAAAGATAAAAGTATTGTAAGGAAGAAATGATAAATGACTTAAAAAAATAGAAAAGTAGATGGTGTGTACATGTTCCCTACAGTCCGTGTATTTCAGAATGCTACAAAAGCCTCGCTGAAGGTTCTGTCTGGTCTAGATGCGCTGTTTGGATGGCTTTCTGGTTTGCTGGTTCAGAACACAGTCGTCGATGACGGTGGGTTCGCTGAGGTCCGTCGGGTAAATGGTGCCGACGTCGGTTAGGTTGCCGATGTCGGTCGGGGTTGTTGGCCTTGAACGGCTTTTAGAGTATTTTCGGGATACACAGAGGGGTTTCTAGAAGTTCAGAGGTTGGTGCAGGGTTGCGGGAAGGTAAATGAGGTCTGAGAAAAGGTATAGGAAGAGGATTGGTGTGAAAAGGGGGTGAGAACAAGGGGAAGGCCTTTCAGCCCCTCCACGGAAGAAGTCAGGCCTCTCAACAGTATTTAGATATATCAATGAAAACTAACTGACAATATATTCTAAAACACTGAAATGAAAACCAAAGTATTTAGCTTTATTGGGTGAAGAACCAGAGGTGTCAGAATAGTGATTCCCGTTGCGGTTGATGTGACCAGTGTTGTGAGCCAATGAAGGGAACACGGATTGCTTCAATTCAGTAGCTTGAGGTCCTCGTAAAATCTTTCAATCTAGTCTCTAGAATGATTTGTGCTGAGCTTCGATACCCAGGAGAACGATAGTTGAGTTCTAGTGCTTGAAATCTCAGAGTGTGCGTGTAAATCTTTAAAAGACGGCCCTAGCTCAATGTTAGAGCTTGGCCTATGTAACCGATGTCGATGATCCCATCAGCGTCAGCGTAGAATTGTTGATGTCAGCCGAGGGTTGACCGACATCAACGAAGAGAGAATAGGTAAAAGGGCTATTTTTAGCTCTTTGCCCGTTTCTCCACCCGCCAAATGCCTTTTCCGTTGGAGAACGGTCAAAACAAGGGCTTATGAGGCATGTGAGTTGGTTAGGGAGTTAAGATGGGGTGAAAATAGGTCATGGGTAGTTAGGATTTGGAGGACCTAGTCTCAGGGTGACTCATAGGCTAAGAAACGGTCTTAGAGTGAGGTGTCTAGGTGAGGTGTCCAAGGTGAAGTAATTAATTTAAAATAAGTAGTTTTTAAATTAATAAGGTGTGCAAGTGTGGGTTAGGAGTGTTAACGTTTAGAAGGGGACCAAGGGGGGTTGACACAATATTGGTGTCTACATCGACATACACAATTAGATATACCTAATTAGATACTTTCAACACTTTGCGTAGTTCAATTTCAAATGCATCTACTACACACGTGTGGACAATGATGGAGTCATAACCTACTTGAGTTCTTGAGCCACCCATATGAGAGGGTTAGATACACTTACAGTCTTATCCAAACTATTCACAGATCATGATCCATCGAGTAGGGGTGGGAAATGAAGTCAAGACTAGATTGAGTTCTTGAGCCACTCATATATGAGTATTGAACAAACTATCAGCTCAGTCCAAACTATTCAACGATTTGATCACTGTGTACCCTCACACACATAGGTTGTCGCCAAATTCATGCATTGGTTCGTGTATCCAACGAGGTGTATTCGTTTTTTTCCTCTTTCCTATCTCTTTACTTAGCTTTACTTGGTTATTTTATTCAACATGGTCTTTTGCTTTTGATAATCTCTTAAGGACTAATTTTTGTATGTTTTACTACAGGTCATTGCTTTGGATCATGTTTCACACATGCAAATCATAATTCACATAATTAGACTCAATTATATGAACTTTACTTCCTAAGTAAGTCCATGTACGTTTCTTTTTTCTTTATAATAATAATTTCACTTTGTTACATTTCTAGCATAAAGGGTGTTGCTTGAAAGTAGTATTTGGATGCTAAGATTGTTGCTTGAGATAGCTTATTCCTAGCTTAACCCTAGACCTATCTTAAAACCTTTATCACACTTTTCCAACCATTGTGCAGACCACAGACATCCTCTGTCAACGAGACACTAGTGTCACATTAAGGACATTAGAGCCACATGACGCTAGTGCCTCAAACTTGGCACTAGTGTCCCTTGCCCTAACTCTACCGAATAGATATATTTTCAAACATGTGTCCCTCTTAAAGTTGGTCTAAGTACATTTTATTATCAAACATGTGTCCCTCTTAAAGTCGGTCTAAGCACATTTTATTATCCGCACAAGCTACAAATCTTTATAAATACAAAACTATTTGACCTCTATTTACTAGATGGCAAATAGATACAAAATCCTATGCAAATAATAAACAAATTGAGCAAAATCAAGATATTTGATCCCTATTCCACCCTATTTCTACATACTACCATCTACAATTGCCCTAAACCCAAATTTTTAAAATTTTCAATCTCAAGTACCCTCAAGACATTCAAGACCACTCTCATTATAACATTCACTTGCACTTGCACCAAGTACTAGGTGGGAGAACTATATCGGGCTTGATCCCTCCTCAGAACATTGACATGTAGACAACTCTCTTCACTGCAAGGTGTTGAAGATGTCGAACCTATCCTACTAACGAACACCCATTTTTAATGGATGCCATACTTACAAGGAGGATTAATGTTTGCACACTAAATCAAAATTTTCAAGCACAATACAGAGTTTCAAATTTCGTGTGCATAGAAACAGAGCCCAGAAACATAAGCACAAATACTCCCAAAAACTAGGAATAGCCCTGCAAAGATGACACTAGTGCCATTTTGAGGGCACTAGAACATGGCACTATTGTCTAGGTGGGGCACTATTGTCCTGTGATGAATCAGAGCCCAGGACCCCATTGACAAGTCTAGTGCATAGTTATCTAGAAAGTTATGAATCCAAATCTTCCGCAACAATCACTTTTTAGATAAGTCTCTATTTATGCATAGTTATTACTATTTTTAAAAAGTCAAAAGAAGTCAACATTCATAACAAATCAATGGTTAATTATTGCATATTATTTAATTGATTTAAACAACTCACTGCGAAAAAACAAAGTTGCAACAAATAAATTTTTCCAAGGTTTATGGTTAAATGGCCAAATATAAACAATTCCAAAAACCAACCAAGATTCAACTTTTTTAGATTCTTAAAAAATGTGCCAAATCTTAACTTTTAACCATCCAAGTCTTAAATAGTGAAGTTGGTGGCTTCCTACGTAATTCTCAGTAACCTTTTCAAGAGTATAATATCAAGAATTCCATAAACCAGTCAAGATTCAACTTTTTAAAAATGTGCTTATATAACAAGAAAGCTAATTCCAACAAAGTTGCAACAAAGAATTTTTTCCAAGTTTTATGTAAATGGCCAAAGAAAACATGTCTGCATTCTCAATAACCTTTTCAAGAGTATAATTTAAACAATTCCATAAACCAACCAAGATTCAACTTTTCCAGATTCTTAAAAATGTGTGCCCACATAACAAGAATTATACATAGAATGATAGAAATTTAGCAATTCACAGATATAAGCATTGAAAGTAAAAATGAGAAATATATTATTAAGTCCAAAACAGCTTTAACTTTTTACCATCCAAATCTTAAATAGTGAAGCAAGCTGGCTTCCTACATGATTCTTCCAGTGGAAGAAAAATCTAATTCCAGCAAAGTTGCAACAAAGAAAAATTTCGATTGTTTATGGTAAAATTGCCAAAGGAAACATGTCTGCATTCTCGGTAACCTTTTCAAAAGTATAATGTAAACAATTCCATAAACCTGAGCACAATATGATGAATCCTAGCAAAAAAATATAGCCATCTAAAGGAAACTAATTTCAGTAGTATCTATAAATTCTTTTTGCCTCATTTTCCTTGTTTTGAAATCCCTGTTGATAGTGGTTTGGATTAGATCTAAGCATACTTATATCATGTAAAAATTTACATCGATCACCATAATAGCATCTTCCCTGTGGAAAATGCCAGCATGGTTCTCTTTGCCCATTATGAATACCAGGTGCTGGCCTTAAACCCAAAAGTGGCATTTGTCTTATATGCCCCACAATGCCATTGCTGGATGTAATACATGTACCCATATTTGAGGATAAGCTACCTGCAGCAGAAGGAATGTTATTTGAATATCCAATGTTATGGCATATTTCAGGCACCGGAAAAGATATGTCATTGGCTTCTTTAAGCATTTTTCTGTCGATCGTTCCCTTATCCAGAGACATGCCATTGGCTTCCGTAAGTGTTTTTCTCTCAAGAGTTCTCTTATCAGGATTCTTAACGAAATTTCCATTTGAGGCTGAAACAGCTTCTTTTTGCGTATGTCTCACTTGACGGGCTCTGAAATTCAAAGGAAACGATTAGAATTGTGATTAATGAGCAAAAAGATCAAAAAGATCCATTTCCATTTCCATTAAGGATACATGCTATATGCCAAAAGACCCATGAGCAAAAAAGATCAAATGCAATTCCTTTGAGAAATGATCACAACAGCAAGCAATCAAGAATTCTACTTTCATTTTTTGTAATTTAACTACTTAATAGCATTCAGAAATAGCGGATTCTGTTGCTCTCGATAACGAGGGATTTAGAGAGCATATTCTTCCAAAAGCTTACTAAGGAGCAAAAGGTAATCACGGAAACAACACTGGCAGATTTGAAACTGAGTTACAATCTGTTGAATTAAAAGCGCTGCAATCCTACAATTACATATACCTAAAGCCCTCACTGAAACCAAGAAGTTGAGATTCCTTTGAATACAATCTGTACTCAACAGTGTAATTCTGGTTTTCAGTTTATGAACAGAATCTGAACAAACTTACATTCACACACTTGTTTTTACTCTTGCCCTTATATTATTTCGTATTTTGCTCTCCTGCTTTTTCATCTAGTGCTAGAAAAGACATCAAAACATAAAAAACAGATGCCCAATTCACATGGCACATATCCCAAGTTGTACAGAGAGAAATTGCAAGAAAAGCCTCGGGATTTCACTATTTAGACAGAATACTAGGCCGATGAAGATATATTTGAGGCTGGAAAAGGAACCTTATAAAAATAGAAAACAACAATGCAGGAGTTCTTACATGCTTATTAAAATGAGAAGAATGCAAGTTTGAAAAGATAGATCGTAAAGGTGCCCCAAATTATGTCATGATAGCTTTGAAAAGAACGAGGCTGTGTAAAGGAAAGAAATATGTGGGATTTGTATGGAAATTTGTGTTGCAAGACTTAAAATTTGTATGTTACTGGAGTAGATCACTATAAATCGGAAGCACATTTATCCTACTAGTTATGTTACTAACGCAAGCATTCAACTTCACCAATAAAAATAAAATATAAGCCAACATCAAGTCTTAATAGAAAAGACATATAAACCACAAAAGCAGATGCCCAATTCACATGGCACATATCGCAAGTTGTACAGAGAGAAATTGCAAGAAAAGCCTCAGATTTCCACGACTTACACAGAAGTCAGGCAGTCAGAGAAAATACTAGGCCGATGGAGTTACATTTAAGGGTGGAAAAGGAACCTTATAAAAATAGAAATCAACAGTGCACGAGTCCTTGCATGCTTATTACAATGAGAAGAATGCATGTTGGAATTCAGAAATAACTGCTTGGTTAAAATTAATGTTGAAGATAGAGCATTCAGTATGGGTGAAAAGGTAAACTTGTGAATAAAGGTACCCCAAATTATGTCATAAATAGCTTTGAAAAGAACGAGGCTGTGTTGAGGAAAGAAATGTGTGGGGTTTGTATGGAAATTTGTGTTGCAAGACTTAAAATCTGTATGTTACTGGAGTAGATCACTGACATACTAAATGGGAAGCGCATTTATCCTACTATTTATGTTACCATGTAAGCATTCAATTTCACCAATCAAAATAAAATATAAGCCAAGTCAGTCTTGCAGCACAAATTTCCATACAAGCCCCACATCTTGCTTTCCTTTCCATCGACTAGTTTTTTTCAAAGCTATCATGACATAATTTGTATTTCAATGTTGCTAAGTGACATACTAAATGGGAAGCATTTATCCTACTATTTCCGTTTCTGCACATGCATTCAACTTCACCAGTCAAAATAAATGACAAGCCAACAAGACTTGGCAACAATCCACGGATAAAAAAGAAAGATCTGCCATATTCAATGTTATAAACATTAATTTCGTATGTGTAAAGCTTTATATAAATGGCAGGGTTATATTCAATGCACATTCAATGTTATAAACATTAATTTTGTTATAAGTCTGCTTTATATAAGTTTACTTAAGGGGGTACAATAAATTAGACTTCAATTTCTGATTTTCTTTAACAGAGTCATAAATTCTACAGGATTTTACTAGTTTAGACATCAAGCTTAGGCAGCATTTGCACTATTAAAAAAAAGATATAACAAATCCACAAATCAAAAGGAAGACGAGCAAAACCTAAAAATAGTAGATAATTAAAACATAAGGAAATGCACTATTTATTCAATAAGACAACCTGGAAACACAAGAGTACGACTTGATACAAAATAGTATCCAATGACCCATCCACACCAAAAAAATAATTTCCACTTGCCTGCTGGTTTCCTTCATTTGGACTCTCACATCTCTAGCATTACGAGCAAGAGATCCTCTAGAATGCTTCTCATTAAGTGCTTTCTTCCTGTCCTCTTCATTAGGCCACAGCTGATTCAAACAGAACTCAATCAGGAATGGAAGAAAAATATCTCAATTTCCAAAGTTTGTAACCTTAATGACAAGAAAGCACATCCACCTGCCGAACTGTTTGTAGTTTGTAGACATTACGCCCTTTGATAAGGAGAGGGTGTAGTGGAGGCAACGGCTTCTCACCTTTGCTCCAAAGAACTTCAATCTTCAAGAAAGTAGAATATACTTAGTCTAAAGCATTCATCTATTTTATGTATAGATATACACAAAAATTTGTAGGCTAAAAAGGAGGAAAAACTTGCTTTGCAAACTTTGATCTCTGCTCCAAAGAACTTCAATCTTCAAGAAAGTAGAAAATATACTTAGCCTAAAGCATTCATCTATTTTATGTAGGATATTTGTTCGCCCACATAGGAATAAGCCAGTTACCACGTTTTTCAAGAGTAGGATATTTGACAAAAGTTTGCATCCTGAGCATTTAAAAATATATTATAAATCAAAAAATTGAGGGATATATATCCCTCAAATCAGATATATATCAAAGCAAAGATAAAGATATAAACAGTCAAAATTCTTCTTAGTCATAACTTGAGTGTTTAAGAAACAAAGTTTTAAATGATCTCACTGTAAAAGTGTGTTGCTGCTTAGCTGTACCATAGCTATCCTTAACAATTCGCCCCACAACAAGTCGAGTCCCAATAGGAGGACCTGTGGCACTTCTTGAAGCAATGCTATACCTAAAATTCAAGATTTGCCAAAATTACTATCAAGCCTTTGAAAAACAGGGAACATGTTTCATGCATAAGGCAAGAATTAAGAGAAGAATAACTGCTTATATGCACATGATCCTCGTACATTTCATACACTTTTTGTTCAAACATAACAATATCCCCAGTGCATGCATCACCTGAAAAATCAGGGAAAATAAGCAACGAGATGTGTCTTGCATCACAGCATATTATAGACATGATAAATCAGGTATACAAACATATTACACAATAGAAAGATGTCTGTGGACAAAACCAATGCAACACTCTTAGCTTACAAGAAAATCTCAAAGCTAATCCTCCTACCTTTACAGTTCAGCACAAAACTTGATTTTGGGTATTTTATCTCACCGCTACCATCTTTTATTCTGATACAAGAACATGCATACAAATTATTAACCCCCCAATAGATAAATCTCTGCATAAATTAAACAATCTTGGAACTAGATAAATAGCCAAAGTTCTAGGAATACAAAGGCAAAGACTTTTGCTCTGTAAAAACATACTCAAGGTGCTCCTGAATTCGCTCAATAAGAACTGCTTTCTTTCCTGATAATCTTAGTCCATGCTTCCTCAGATACAACTTGCACTGTTCCACTTTTAGCTTACCCAGCTTGCCTCCTGATACCAATATATAAGCTAGTTATTATCAAGGATGTCTAAAATACTTCAGTCGTTAATCTTAGAAAACATTGTGCACTTCAAATATTATATCAGCATGGAGAATGCAACATATATGATTACACTTGCTAATTTATATTTATGTATCATAAGCCAGGGAACAAAATAAGAAAGCAAAATTTGCATATCAAACCTTCTGCTCTTAGCAGAAACTAAAATAAATTATATCCCGCATCATTTATGTCTTCATTAAAAATATACACATAAAAGTAGCATAAATGACTTGGATATCTGGAGGAAATCCAGCCACATAATATCACAGTGAGTCTGACTCAGATAAAACTCAGATTATTTTTCCCTTGCTTCCAAACACAATGTATAATAAATAAGACTTAATATGGCTTCCAAACATTTAACACCAAGCTTAAGAATCCCATGTGAGTTGTTTTGTGGGTCTTCTATTCAGTACTAGAACTACGAGTATGAGCTCTTGATGCAGGAACACCGTGAGTGGGACCTGAAACAGACAAAACTGCAGAAATTAAATGCACTCAGATTTTTTGGCAGAAGGGTGAGATTTTCAACCATGAACAGCATGATAGGATTTTAGCTAGACCTACACATTTGTATTGCGCGTGTATTGAAGGCCATTCCTCATTGAAGGTGGTTGTCAGCTATGCAAGAAAAACTTACAAGAAACATATGGAAGCCATACCAGCGTTAATGCATGCACAGCTCAAGAAATGAAAAAAAACTAGAATGCAGGCTGCTATAGACATTTAAAAAAAAAAAGATAGACTGGCAAGGAGAGAGTGAGTTAGAAGGAAGGAGAACTCTCCAAAGAGTTGAAGATTGTTGCTGGCTGCTGTTGGAGAGCGTACAAGCTCTAGAAAACTTAGTGGAAGCTGCTGTAGGTTGTTGGAGCTTGTGTGAAGGCTGAGAACATATACATCTAGTAAAAGAGCATATAGAGGGTGGTTAGACGTTGAGCAAGCTTGGAAAATGGAAACCACAAAAACAAGCTTTAGGGAGTATAAAACAGTGTTAGAGGCCTGAGGAAAGCTCGTAAGGATGTACAACAATCTTGGAAGGCAGATTTGAGGTCTGTGGATGTTTGTTAAGTCTTAGAGGCTCTTAATAATAGTCCAATTCTGTTTGTAGATGCTGTATGACTTTTTAAACTAGGTGTTTAAGCTTTATGTGTGTGTTTTTTAAATTGAAAAGTGCACTTTCATTAATATAACAAGATATAATACATCACTAATCATACAAAAAATATGGGTGGAAAAGTCACACCCCCAAATAACCAAACTTGTGAATGTCTAGCTGTATACTGTAAGAGTGGAATGTGTGTGTGCAAGTCATATAAAAGAGTTTGTGAGCAAGCTGCAAGTTGGGAGTTCAGAAATGTGTATTGTGAACAAAGAAAGAATGTTGCAAGAAGGAAAGTTTGTGAGTTTCCATAGCTGCAATAGTGAGTTTGGGGGAGAATAAAAGCTGGCAGAGTGCCGGACTTGAGGCAGTCAGTGAAATAAGAGTGGGGAGAGTGTGTTCTCCATCATACTGAGTTGGATGGAGAACTAGGGAATCCTCCACTAGAGAAAGTAGTGGGTAGATGGATATTGAGAAGTAGTTACCTTCTAGTATCGTTAGGTAGAAAACAAGTGGAGTGAAGTTTGCAGTGGGGAGTGAGAAAGTGCAGCTGAAAAGGAAAAAAAAATTGCAGCAGTAAGAGAAAATTTTGCAACAGTTGGGAGTAAGAGCTAAGGAGTGAGTAAAGTGTAAAAAGATTGCAGCAAGTGTGGCAATTAAGATATAAAGGGAGAGTGAAGAAATGAGAAGAAGCTTGTAAAAAGATTGCAGCAATTGGTAAAGGATGAAGAGGAGAGTGGTAGAGGGCAGCCAAGAGGAGGAAAGGAAATGGCAACTACTAGTTGTCATGAAAGAGGAAATGAGGAGCAAGTAACTCAGTTGTTGGAGTTAAGAGGCGTGGTGAAGGCCATGCAAAAGAAGATAGAATGAAGAAAGGAGCTCTAAGCTACCAAAGTCAAAGCTGAAGACAATGAACAATGAGTGTCTACTAAGCATTCTGGAGGAGGATGAAGCAATTCTGCTTCAAACTGCAAAAGAATATGAAGAAGACGAAGAGTATGAGGATGAGGATGAGCTCCTCATAGAAGGTGCAGATGAAGGGTATGAAGAAGGTGTAGAATATTGCCACCCTGAGGAAGGAGAAGGCATTGATGACTCCAATGATGATTGGGGAAATTATGAGCAACCTCAAGGAGAGAGAGAAAGCATAGAAATCCTTTTAAAAGAGGATAAGGAAAGAGGAAATGTCGGAGAAGAGAGAAGTTGCAGCCAAGCTATGGAGGTTGCACAAAGTGTAGCATATGTGGGAGCAACCTACATGAATGTAAGTAAAGAAGAAGCTGAAATGGAGGTCTTTGGAGATCCCATATTTGATGAAGACAAGAAGGATGGACTCATCTTGACTCTTAAGGAAGTGGGGAGCAGCAGATCGGATATTATGAATCCCATGTTTGATTGAGAGGAAGAAGATCATCTCTTACTCCAAGAAGAGATGAAGCCGATTGGGAAGATGTTTGAGTCCCATGATGTTTTATTTAATTACATTGCAGGTATCAAGGAGCATGAAACAAAGGAGGAGGAGAGTGCTGAAGAAGAGTAGCACTGTGAGAAACTTAAGCTTGATTACATCAAGCTGAGGCTGGAAATGAAGGAGAGGTCATACACACCAAAGAGGATAAAGCTAGAGAAGAAAAGGAAATGGCAACTGCCATAAAACTTGATATGGAGGTTATTTTGAAGCTGAATGAGGAAAAGAACCAAAGAAAGAGAGCATGGCACACACCATGCATAGCTAAAATGAAGAAGACGAAGGTCGTCAAGCCCAAAGCAACCATAATACTGATAAGGGAGGATTTGATAACAGTAGTATCAGCAACAAGAGTGAAAGAACCAGCATCACAGCTAAAGGAGGTGGTCCATAAAGGCCACATGTCAGATGAGGAAGAAGAATAAATTGTGGATGCATTTCTAGCATCCATAGCAGCTGAGTGTTGAGAGAAAGATATCCTCATAGCAGCAGTATGCCTTTTAGAAGGCATAAAGAAGAGAACAATGATGAGAAGAGAAGAAGACGAGGACCAGCTGATTTTAATAACAGCTAATAAATGTGAAGAGGTGGAGATGAAGGTGGCAAAGGTGACTTTGTGGGAAGCACCTATAGGGACCTTTGAGTTTCATGAGTGTAATTTTATTTGTGTTTTGGATTGTTTGTGTGTAAATGTGGTAGAGGAGGAGAAGATGCAAGAAGAAGAAGCCTTCCTAGCTGAGATAGATGAGCTATAGTGAGCTCATACTGAGTGAAGATGTAGAGAAAGGAATTATTGCTGATGAGGTGAAGGAGCTGTTAGATAGCAGCCAAGGAAGAGGATATGGAGACCATCGTAGAGGTAGCTATGAAACAAATGAGCCTAAATATGAAGGTGGCAGCAGTGAGGAAGATAGTCACTGAAATGAGGGAAGACCTGCAAAAAGGTGAATGGCAGATTGGACAGACATACAATGAGAAAATCCAGAGTGGTTTTTGGTAGAGGTGCCCAGGGAATGGTGGGTCCAATCCCACAAAAGCATGGTGTAACAAGGGCAATTTGGAGGAGGCAGGCAGTCTATGAATCAGCAAGAGGCTGGAAGTGAAAAAGGACCAAAAAAAAAGCTACAGGTGTACCTACCTTGTTGGAAAGGAAAGACAAGGCCATCACTCTCAGTGGCCAAAAATTTTAGTAGTCGGGTGATTAAGTTTTTTTGGTGTTTTTGGTTTTCATGGAGACAAATTTTGGGTAGATACAGTAACAAGGGGAGAATGATGTGGGAACACTATTGAGCGGGACCCTGAACAGACAAAACCACATAAATTAAAAAAATTCAGATCTTTTGGCAGAAAGGTGAGATTTTCAAATTATGGATTTTCAACCATGAATAACATGATAGGACATAACTCTTTTTAGCTAGACCTACACACTTGTATTGCACATGTATTGAAGGCCATTCCTCATTGAAGGTGGTTGTCAGCTATGCAAGAAAAGCTTGCAAGAAACATCTAGAAACCATACCAGCATTAATGTGTGCACAGCTCAAGGGATGAAAGAAATCTAGAATGCAGGCTGCTATATTAAAAAAAAAGGGATAAACTGGCAAGGAGAGAGTGTCAGAAGGAAGGATAACTTTCAAAGGAGTTATTGTAGATTGTTGCTGGTTGCTATTGTAGAGCATACAAGCTCTAGAAAAACTTAGTGGAAACTTTTGTAGGTTGTTGGAGCTTGTGTGAAGGTTAAGAGCATATACATCTAGTAAAAGAATATATATAAGGTGGTTATACGTGGGTAAGCTTGGAAACCAAAACAACAAGCTTTAGGTAGCCTAGAACAGCACTAGAGGCCTGAGAAAAGCTCGTAAGGGTGGAGAACAATCTTGGAAGGTAGATTTGAGGTCTGTATATGTTTGTCAAGTCTTAAAGGCTCTTTATAATAGTCAAATACTGTTTGTAGATAACGCATGGCTGTTTAAGCTAAGCAAAAGTGTTTAAGCTTTATGTCTATGTTTTAACTTGTGAACAATCTTGGAAGGCAGATTTGAGGTCTGTATATGTTTGTTAAGTCTTAAAGGCTCTTTATAAGAGTCAAATACTGTTTGTAGATAACGCATGGCTTTTTAAGCTAAGTAAAAGTGTTTAAGCTTTATGTCTATGTTTTAAATTGTGAACGTCTAGCTGTATGTTTTAAGAGTGGAATGTGTGTGTGCAAGTCCTATAAGAGAAGAGTTGCCTACCAATAGAGAGCAATTTGTGTGTAAGCTGAAATGGCAAGGCTAAGCTGCAGGTGTTGGGGATCCCTTAACCCCCATACCTGGTTGCATCAGCTCTCAAGTAGCATAAAGTCCTTAGCATAGTCAAGTCAAGACTTAATAGGGCTTCCAAACATTTGACCCCATGCTTACGAATCCCATTTGACATATTTTGTGGGTCTTCTATTCAGTACTAGAACTACAAGTATGGGCTCTCAAGTAGCACAAAGTCCTTAGCATAGTCACCAGCATCTCTTGGGGATTAATGACAGCCCCATCCCATTCTCATACTTGTGTCCCAGGTCTCCTTGTGACTATGGTCCTTACCTACAGCCATGCCTAATACTAAGCTGCTTAATGGGCAACAACAGCAGGCTATGTAATAACAATTGCCAGTCATTCACCAAAAGCAAAAAACCTATGCCGAGGAAACCTAAACCCTGGCCTCTTTTACAAGGGAAGCATATGCTTATTGTTGGGGATCAGATTAACAGAAGAAGACCTGATTTTATTTCTCTTAATGACCAACGTTACCGGTTCTTCAGTTTTTGCCTACGTTTGGGGTTTGGGTTCGAACTGGGTCTTAGTTCTGGTTTGGTTCGCTGTCCCAATGCTCAGGGTTCATCCCTGGGCACCCGGGTACAGCTGGGGTTCTTCTGGGACGAACCCTGGGCGTTGGGACAGAGAACCCACAGTCCACGGCAGTCAAAAACAGTCAAAAACATATATTATTATTATTTTTTCACCAAAACCAATGCAAGTTAATAATTAAAAAGACATTCCTAAACCATAAAAGCCAAGTATAAACAAAAGCAAAAACTAAAAATAACATAAATGGTAAAAACAAAGTGACAAAAGGAAAACCACTTGCCTCTTATTTTTCTAATTTACTCATTGCATACTTACCCTCCATTGCTAGTGTAGGTTTGAATCTTCATCAAGCAGTCCTTCCACTTCGAAGGACACAAAACTTCACTAGCGGGAGTGGCATTGGTGATAGTTCATGTGGTTCTAATGAACCACAACATGATGTTGATGCTCTCGATGAAGAGCAATATGACTGAAAATTAACTTTTAAAGTTTGATGTAATTAATTACAGCCACAGGATAATTATTGATATTTTATATTTTATATTTTAATATTTATCATTTCTATTTAATGGTTATCAACTTATCAGTTATCAAGATGCATACTATGTGGTTAATGACAGTGGCAGTAATTTCCTATGTATCAGGCTAAAATTTATATATTTTTTTATTTTTTCTGTATTTTTTGTATGGACGAACACAAAACAAACCCAAGGAAAAAAAATTGCCATGCAGTTGAACCAGGTTCTTCGAACCCGCACCAGAACGAAAAACAAACCGGTAGCATAGTTAATAACACAAGGACAAGGCCCCTGAAATAGTACCTCCTTCAGCAGGATGGACTCTCACCTATTAGGAATTGGACCTAGCTCTCATGAATACTACTGATAGATGCCATTTGACTGCTCGAATAAAACTGTCTCTTGAAACAGAAAGCAGGCGAGTAGAATGCAATACAAACCTTCAATGAGTGCAGCAACCTCCAGGTAATTCTTCTCGTCTTTTTCATCCAATGAGGGTATTTCCAGATCTGTGTCTTCCGCAACATCATCACCAGATTCACTGCCCTCATCTCTGCCATGTTTAAAATATAACTGCCGATTAAAAATTGACCCAAAGATCAAAGATTAAAAACAAAAACAGAGATCACAATATAATATATTGATCCAAAGGCCCCGCAGAGTAAAATGAATGCATGACATCATGAGAACCATAATTTGAACTGGCGTGTGGATGCTTTCTAGGGATGAAAAATGCAGCAAATTGAAAAACTACTATATTTCAGGGGGGGGGGGAATGTTATATTGCCGGGGGGTAATGCAGGATATCATTTCGTACAGGTGCAATAAGGTGTTCTACCGTATTTTTTTTTGGCAACTATTTAGAGTGAAAATGAGGGTGAGGAACCCAAATTCTTCAGTGAACAATCTCGTGTATATCCTGCCGAGGCAATAAGCAGACTAAGGGGAACAAACAGATCAAAACCCACTAAGAACAATGACGAAAACAAGGGGAATACACCAAGCAGAGAAAACAATGAAAATAAAATGACAACATAAACCCCATAAGATGCCTATATGGCCAACCAAATCCCTTACAGATCAGACAAAATAAAAATGATTTCACAAAAAAAACTTACTCGTTGGAGTTTTGCATGGAAAGCCTTGAGCATGCCTTAGTGAGCTGTTCACAGGATGAACACTCGCTCTCATTGTCAGAAACCAGGAGGGGAGCAAGGTCTTCTGCTTCCATAGTTTGGATTAATGGAGATGGGACTCAAACCCTCGACGCCGTTTAGGATATTTTTTGGCCTCCACCTTCGTTTGTCCTCTCTGCTTTCTTATCGGAATTTTTGAAAAATAGAGACGTTGGAAGCGGAGCCCCTTCGGCCTCTTTTGTGGGCTTTTTTGGGGATTGAAAGCACGCTATTATATTTTAATAACTTAAAAACATAAATACATGTCTAATCGTAAAGTTTTATTTTATTTTTTATTTTTTAATTAATACTAATGGTGATCGTTTCCAATAAAATGGTATGTCCTTCTCCACGCTGAGTGGAGAATATATTTCAGAGTACTTTCCAAAATAAATTCATAATCAATCTATTGGTAGTTCGCAGAGAGAATTTATGAGAGGATTTTGAGACCTCGAACATTCATTGCGAAATGGAGTTGACCATCTTCTATATCTTCAACGCTGAAAAACTAGAAGAGTCCCTCAAGCACAATGGAGTGACATTTAGCCCCATTCAGGTTTGCACTACTGTTTAGAGACGGAAGATATCTTTGCAGAGGAAGAACTTTTGATAAACGATACTTTACGTACTAGCATATCAGTGTCACCAAAAATTCTCTCATTAATTTTTGTCACGGGAAAGACTCGTCACACAAAGCAATTTGGCTACTGTTGGATATTAATGGTCATTAATTATGCATTCTCAACATTTATGCCCAGAATGATGCCCTGACAGATCTTTGTTATTGCGATATATGGCTAGCAACTTACCTCTTACCATGTGGCTCGTGTGCAGGGATTTTAATATGGTTGAAAGCCCCAATGTAAAAGTTGGTGCCTTGCCCATGAGATGGTGCATGGGAGAACGTGAAGTGTGTTATTATTTTAAGAAAGGAGGGGTCTTATCGACCCTCTCCTCTAATGACACACATTAAATATTATGCCTTGGTTTACGTAGTCCAATGTCGTACTGACATTGAATGCATCCTCAAAAGGCTCAACCATTACATGTCAAAATAAAATATTGTCTTTTTCCAACATTAATGTCCAAATTGTCAATGTTCATTCTAAATACATTCTCTCAAACCATGCCCCCATCTCTTATAGAGTGGATTGGATCACAGGTCAGTTCAAAGTACCACGCAATCATTTCATTCTCAACACATCTCTCTTGAGCCACATAGGCACCATCCATCTCATTGTCCAGGTGTGGACCCTGGCACCCCGCCCACCTTATACTACGAGCTGGATTAAATGGTGGAATGAAGTCATTATATGCACCACCACCTTTCACCACCACTATGGGAAGCAAATTGTTCTTGTTAGAGAAAGGAGAGATGAAGTTGTGCTTAAGGAATTTTGGAGAGTTTCCTCCCTCCTCAAACATAACCCTGTGGATCACCACTTATAGACCCTGACCACCTCACTCAAACACCAAATCAAGGTGGTGGATGGTCATGTTGTCAGAGGGGCACAACTTTATGCTCACTTGCATTGGCTCAAAATCAGAGATAAGGCTTCAAAGGAATTTTTCAAATCCCTCAGGGCTAAACAAGCCAAGACCATATCAAGGCTATCAAGTCAACACAAGCCAGACCCACTTCTCTTCCTGACATCTCCTTTACTTTTTTGGACCACTATAAATTAGTGTTCAAAGCTTAGGAGGAAATAATGGAAAAAACCCAAGCTTTGCATGAATGCCTCAATGTGTTTCCCTACAAGCTAAACTCTACAGATCGATGATTTTGTGAGGCACCTCTGAGTCTCCATGAACTCACAAAGGCTCTTCATTGCATGAGTAATGATAAAGGTCCTGGACTTGATGACTTTCCCTACAAATTTTACAAAGCCACATGAGAATTCATTGGGCCTAATTTGCTTCAAGTTTATAAAGAAGCTCTGCAAAAACAATCTTTGGGTGTCATAATCAATCAAGGTAATATCAAATTCATACCTAAATTTGGTGATCAGAAGTTCATTACCAGTTGGCGGCCTATCACTTTATTAAATGTGTCATATAAGATCCTTACTAAAGCTCTCACCAATCATCTCCATCTCATTCTTTTTGGTATTGTTAGATCAAAACAAACAAGATTTATTAAAGTTATATATATTCTTGATAACCTTATTGTTGTCTGATAAAAATATGGAATGGGCTATGGCTTCACGTCAGAGAACCATTTTTCTCAAATTGGATTTTGGAAAAGCCTAGACATAATTGAATGGCCTTTTATTTTAGCTATGCTAAAGGCTCTTGGTTTTGGCTAGTTCTTTATGTCAATAGTACAAACTTTATTTGTAGATGCCTTTGCCCACCTCACTATTAATGGTCTCAAATCTAATAGTATTTTCCTCTAACACTCCATTCATCAAGGTTGCCCTCTTGCTTTAGCTCTTTATGTTCTCTCTACAAAAGCTTTGTGTTATCCTCTTGCTTCTAGAGATAAGTGAGGTCTTATTTTACTTGATCGGATTCTCAACTCATTAATGTTATCTTTGTTGACGATACTTTCCTCACCCTTGAAGAGCAAGAAAAAACTTTCTCATAAGCCATGAAGTGTCTTGATATTTTTTGTTTAGCCTATGGGTCTAGTTTGCAAATGGAGTAAAACTCAATGTTTTAGACAAAACATGATGCTTATGCCTGAGTAGCTTTTCCATTTCAAGTGGAAATGGATTAGTAGAGGAGAACAATTCAAATTTTTAGACATCCTATTTGCCTCTAATAGTTCTTTAACATAGCTTTAGTAATATGTCATTAACCATGTTGAAAAGAAAGTTAAATACTGGGTTACCAAACCACTCTCCTTAGTAGGGAAATTCGAAGTTTGCACTAAAATCTTAGCGGCTACCCATGTTTATTATTCTTCTTATTGGGCTCCCTCTAAGGCCTCTTATGATAAGTTGTCTAAAATTCTCAGGGATTTCCTCTAGTCTAATGCCAAACAAATGAGTGGATTGCATCGAGTTGCTTGAGACATCTATTGCTTCATGCATGATAAAGGAGGTATGGGAATTATTGATATTTATAGGCTGATCACAACCTTGTGTGCTAAATGGGTTGTTAGATCCATTGAAGGTAATTAATCCTATAAGATATTACTAAGACATTGTATATCCTTTAGATCCCCCCTCATGGTCTAGTTGGAAAAATATTGGCTTCCACACCCTTCTCATCATGTCGGCTCTAGTCAAAATTAAAGGATCATTTGTGGCAAAAAGCATATAGAAGACTTTTCAGTCTATCAAGCCCCATCTAAGATGGATTGGTGATGGTTTTCACAATGATTTATCTTTTAATGATCATAATATATGGTGGTCTCCCATAATGACCAATATTAATGTTCTATTGGCAGAGTTGTCTAGGATAAAAGTGATAAGGCTTTTCAACAAAGGAATTCATATCATTCAAAATTTGGTCTCTCCCAAGTATTAGACTCCTTGGCCAAATTTTCAAACAAAATTTCATTTGAATAATGCAGACTTGAATTCATTTCTTCGCATTTAAGAGCTAATCCCAGATGTAATGTTGCACAAATTGGGATTGCAACCACCACGCTCATGGTGGAAGGACTGGAGGTGGAATGTGACACCTATTTTAAAAATTATTCCCTAGGGCTCCTCTAGCAAGTTTTGAGTCCCTTCTCTTCTACTCTTAGTAAGCTTAATAGTCAATATGGGGTTTTAATTCCTCCCCCAAGATGTGGCTTGCTAAGTTTGATGGAATTTGGATAGCTTGTCTAGAGCCCAAGTTGGTCCACTTCCTCTATTTCTTGGTTTACCAAGGTCTTCTACTCAAGGTGTGACTCTCCCATATAGGAATTGCTCAACCCAAGTGCCATGCCTTCAAGCACCCAAAGTCCTTCAAACATATCCTTTGGTTTTTTCTTAGAGCTTAGTTTGCCTGACAATGGATTCATAGTCTCTTTCAACCTTATCACCCGGAGCCTTTCTCTTGGCAACTTGCCTTGATTAGGGATTCAGTCAACTAACCTATTGCTATTATTTTTTTATGATTTTTTTTAGAGTTGCAATTCTTTTCCAATTATGGAAGGCCATAAATAATGCTTTATTTAACAATGTTGAATGGTCTTGTCTCTTTTCTATTAATGACAAGGTTATTCTTATATCTTTGGCCTGCATGCAGACTCAAGTCCAAACTGAGAAGGTTTTCATGGAGGTTTGCCATCTTTAAGAGTTGTTGGACCATTGGGGGAGGCTCCTTCCACAATGAACCACATCCCCCCTGATGGCCCACCCCAAGATCCATCATCGCCACCTCCTAAGAGGCATAGACAATCACTTCTCCCCTCATTTTTAATAGGGGGATGGAGGTCATCGCCACCGCATGGAAAATCTAATACAACTCCCTCTCAAAGGGGTTCTCTTATTGGCACTACTACTCAAAATCATCCCACTGTTGGATGGACTATAGATGTGACTTTAGACCCCTTGGAGAGCTAGGTGGTGTTAGATCCTCCTTTAGTAGAGCCTCCTGCTTGGACTAATCTACCATCCAAGGATGATTCTTTGCCTCCTCCCTTGATGATGCAACTTGTGTTTAGTTATCTTCTAGTTTGTGATGTGATTTTTGGCATTGTTTGTTGATGTAACGTGGTTTCGAGTGTTATGTCTTGTCTGACTTTATTTTATGTTTCCTATTTTTTGGTGACTTGTTTTGAGCTGACATCTTGTCCTTTAGTTTGGAGTCTGAGCCGTGAATTCCAACTGACTACATTGATATGCAACCTTCAGTACTTTTATTATTTTGTATAATAAAGTTATACTTAAGTGTTCCAATAAAAAATAGAATGGTACATGGAAAGACATTAAATTTGAATTAAAAAGTTTTTGGAAGTTAAGTCATATAGCTAGGCCAAACAAAATTATAACCAACTATTAAAAGTTAAGAATTCACTGTTGAGATAAAATTTATGTTAGAGAACAAAACATTTTGAAAAAGATGAGAGTGATAGTGAATAAGACAATGAGACATATTGAGGAACGATGGGTGTATCAGGGCTATAGGAACTCTTTGAACTCATTCCATAGTTGCTTATTTTTTTTTTGTCACCATTTCTGTCATCTTCCTTCAATACTTTATCATTATGTTACATCTCGATTCCTTACCAAGCAAACTATTAGATTATTCATGGATATTTATAGTTGACATATGTGATCTAGTTATTTTTAATTAAGCCTTGAGATATATATTGCTATGGGACAGTGGATTGCTTTGATTACATTGCTATGAGTTAGTTGCAGTGCATTTTTATATTATGATTATGTTGATTTATTATTTCAATCATATATTATGATGCATATATACCATGTTGTTATGGTCTAACTGCCTACTTTTTATGAATTTGACATAGAACTCAACCTTTAAAGCATGACAGAGTGAGAGCATCATCGAAGAGGGTGACGTAGATGGAAATGTTGGTGGATAACAGAGAAGCCAACTAGAACTCTGCACACACCACATTATTAAAATATGTTAGATGCATAATTAAGTGGTTAGCGTAGTATATTTTATGCCATTACATTTAAATAGTATATTATGCATGATTAATCTAGTATAGTAATGATATGGAATTAATTTCATGAATTTATGATTTTGGTGTTTTCATTAAATTAATATGACTAATTAAGTAAGTCATTTATTATTGAGATAATTTAAGAAATTAAAAAATAAATAAATAAATAAATCAGAAAAAAAAAAAAAGAAAGAAAGGAATAAGATTAAAAAAGGGGAAAGGATTAAATTTAGAAAAGAAAGAAAAAGATAAAAGTCTTGGCTTAAAATAGAATAAAGAAAAATAATGTCATACTTAGAAAAAGGGGGTTAAAATAAGTAAGATGGACGATAGCTTAAAAAAAAGGAGAGTGAGTCTTAAAGCAAATAGTCATGCTCCTTTTTAACGTAAGAAGAATATATATGTGTGTGTGTGTGTAAATTCTCCTTACGTGAAAAAGAAGCATGGATTTTTGCTTTGAGACTCACTATATATATATATATATATATATATATATATATATATATATATATATAAAGACAAGGGGAAGGGGCATATCATGCTGCGTGGAAGAGAGAAAAAATAAGAAGAGGCGCAACTGGAATAGAAGGGGAGGAAAAGACAAAAAAAATACCATAGCACACACACACACACACACACATATATATATATGTAAAGACAAGGGGAAGGGGCGTATCATGCTGTGTGGAAGAGAGAAAAAATAAGAAGAGGCGCAACTGGAATGGAAGGGGAGGAAAAGACAAAAGAAATACTGGAGCACATAAATAGGTAAATGTTGTACTTAAATTCTGGTTATTTGATGTGAATATTTCTCTTATTATTTTTATGTATGTGGCAATGCAACTTAGAAACAATCTACATAGTTAAGAGAAATAAAGATTTAAGAGTTGAATATTTTAAACTGCAGTAAATGGCATATATTCATATACCAGTAGCGCCTATTAATATATATGTATAAATAGAAAACAATGCAGACATATACATCATCCATTTATAACTAAGCGTTGTGATATAAAATCAATGCGATAAAAGAAGATACTTGTATAATGATATCTGCCTATTTATCAATATAATCGACGTATATATCTAAACATAGAGAAATTAAAACAATATTCTCTAGTCCAAAGCATATAAAAATAGCATATATCTAAGTCAATTTAACCCTGATTTATACTACTAATTCAATTTAACATTGATGTACATATCTGAGCATTTAATATTTACATAAAAATTTACTCTATGTATATTAGATGCATTTATTATTATAGATCTTGGAACTTAGCAACTACAATAATAATGATTTACTGAGCTTCTTATGTAACATATATGAGCATTTATTATTTACATGTGGAAGCAATACTAGACTAAAATATAGTATGATATATTCATTTACTTGTGGGTGATTTTAGTTATAATCTATGTTTAGGCTTGGATCAATGAAATTCCACGTTATTGGCTTGTGGCTACTCCACGTGTTGTGGGAGGGCCCAAACCAATTGGCTTTGTAAGTTTATGGGATTTTAGTCACTCATCAACCATGATGGAAACTGTTGTTGGATGATGTTGCATAGGAATGAGCCAAATCCACGTGGAAATGATGAACATATGTTACACTATAAATTTGATAGTTTATGCATCTGTCATGATTAACATTTCACAAAATTATGTTTTATCTATTGTTGACTTGCTAGGCTGAGTGATTTAATACAATATAGTGGGGTGATTTTATAATATATGAATACAAACTAGTATGATCAATTTACGTGCAGTAGATCACGAACTGTATAAATGTTTGCTTCATTTTAAACTAAACTGTATAAATATTGGGTTGATTTTAAATCAACATTTTTGTATTACATTGAGTACATTACGTCTAGTTTAGGTGAGTCAAACAGTGATGGCCATGGACATAAAAAGTATTGTTTTATGCTTTAATTAAAACCAATTTGTTTCAGATGCCTTTTTACTAAGAAAGGGATTAGCATATTTTTACATGTTCCAAACTTAACTTTGTAAAAGAAAATAAATGAAAGGGACGAGATATAAGAATGTAGTTAATTCTTTTCTACACATGGCTAAAGACTTAAAATGACTGGTTAAAACCAAAATATCTTATCTAGTGACATTCTAAAATATCCTAGGCCTAATATATGTATCACATGGAACCCTCTATACTTTGCATGTCTTATATATATATATATATATATATATATATATATATATATATATATATATATATATATATATATATATATATATATATGTATATATATATATATGTATATATATATATATGTATATGTATATATGTATATATATATGTATATGTATATATGTATATCTATCTATATATATGTATATATATATATATATATATATATATATATATATATATATATATATATATATATATATATATATATATATATATGTATGTATGTATATATGTATATGTATATATGCATATGTGTGTGTGTGTGTGTTACACACACACACACACACACACACACACACTCAGAACTCTATATCATATATATATGGCGAGGTTTTGTATAAAATATCTATTGATATACCCTATCTCACTTAAATATTTGACACCCGTCAAAATTAAAGTAATCTAGTTGTAAATATAATCCTTCATATGAGATATTCCTCCATTTATATTATGATTTGCATAGAGAGCTAATGAAACCATGTTTATTATATTGGTGTGGAACTGTCTGTATGAACAAGAACAAGTGAATATACCTATATGGTATTTATTGGTGTTCTTAGATGTGATTCTATTAAACTAGTGATTATTATAATGTATAATGAATACAACCCCTGAATTATAATAAAAGACATACAAACGGAAAGAAGATGTAAAATTTGGACTTCATAGTAGATGTCTCTATGTTGTGACTGATTGTTGAGTAGTTGTGAATTATGATATTATGGGTGTTATAGAATGTCTTCTTTGGAAATTAATTATAATAATTAGATAATCTTAGTTTAGACATCTAATTTACCCAAATGGTATAAGATATGGATGTTATTCTTATTATATATGTGTTGTGGAGATTTGTTCATATGTTTGACGGATTTCATGTATGCAATTATGATTATTTATGTTCTTAGCATGTATATGATTTCTAATAGGAAATAGTCTGTATGAATCTATGGTCATATTTGTGATACCTCAATCTCACATTTCTGATTTGATGTAAGTAGTGAGATGAACTTTACTAGCTTACTAGTATCATAATGCCAGATGATGGTAATCCGATCAAGTGGTGTGTTTAGAATTGATTAATCCTAGAGATCATTAACTATTGAAAACTTTGACCAAAGTAATGTTAGGTAAACATTGTCATTTCATTTGTATGGTTTACATGTTTGTGCTATATCATGTTAGAACAAATTTATTTATGGTACATTGCATGTTTTAGAAATCATATAGCACATGGGTACTAGCTTGTCCCTTTGGATTCCTGTACTATTACTATCTATGCATCCATGAAGGGAGGGCCATTACTTGATGAAAGATTGTGCGGGGGATCGTTGGTATGTGGTTAGTGTGGAAAATCACTTAGATGATGCTCTTCCTCCCCACAATAGTACTTATTTAGAGATAATACTTGAGATTACCATAGATACTAAAGTTTTAGAAAACTCATGCTTCATGGATCCATATATCTTAAATTTGTACTTTGTATATTATTTATTATTAAAAACATTATTCTATTGAGCTGTAATTATTCACTATTGTACTTTGACAACCATGGCTGTAGGATTATACCAACCATGGCTGAAAGATTTTAAATACTTTTTATATTCAGTATGATGTATTTCATGTTGATAGGTGATATGTGATGTAGTATGCTCCATTTATAGTTATCACTTAGAGTATTTTATATATGATATTTGATTAGATTCTCACACCATAGTGTAATCTTATTTTAGTATTTATGATTGAATTAAAATTTTTTATGTTTTTCTAGTTACATCCCAGTGGGGATGTTACATGTGGTATCAAAGCTATGGCTCAAACTCTAGAACTGAATGAGTCCACTAACACATTCATATATTTTTATTAACCAAAAAAGAGATGGTGAAAGTTAGATTATATAGAAAGGGTCCATCAAATACCAATGATAGTAACCCTCCATTTGATCCTAATCGACATGTCACAGAGCAAGCAACAAAATTGGATCAGATCCTTGCAATCATGAATGATACCAAGGATAGGATCAAAGCCCTAAAATAAGAAGTTTATGGCCATGGAGAGGAAGAACATGAAGAAGAACTTGATGAGCATCCCGTTGAGAAGAAAAATCTTCAAGATGCGAGAGCACATGTAGCTGTAGAGTTGGCTAGGGACATGAAAAAGGTGAGTCCACCTAAGTTTGATGGAACTATCCTAGATGATAGAGTTGAAGCATGGATGACAGACATGGAGAAGTATTTTGAGATTCAAAATTACTTTGAGGTCAAAAAAGGAGTTTAGGGAGCATACTAGTTGGCTGGTGAGGTAATTACGTGGTGGGCCAACAAGAAGTTAGAAATGAACCTTAATTTAACCACCACTACTTGGGACTAGTGTGTGACATTATTCAGGTCACAGTGACTTCCATAGCTTTATTTTGATCAGAAACTCAAAAAATTTTAGAATCTAAAACAAGGGGATTTATTGGTGAATGAGTATTGGAAGTAGTTCAACAAACTTTTGAAGTATGTACCTCAGTACCAAGTAGATGAGATGTTTAGGATCATAAAGTTTATCATTGGATTGATACCTTAGATCGGTGATGAGGTGGATGTTCATGGACCTTCTACCATGGATCAAGGCTTTGAGAAGGTAGTCAAACAAGAACAAAAGCTAATGACTCCTGCTAAGGTCACATGCAAATTCAAGAAAAAGTTTAGAAGCTCTAAATAATATTTTAAATAGAAGAACTAAAAATCAAGGAGTGGAGACTCTAGGAAGCAATTCAAAAGTTAGAATGCCAAATTCAATGATGAATCAGGTAATAAGAAATCATACAATGGTTTCAAAGGAGGTTTCAAGGTAAACCAATAGGCTGATAGGAAATGACCACCTGGAGGTTATTTTATTTATAGAGATGACCACTAGGCTTGTGATTGTCCTCATGACAAATCAAATAAAAAGGGTTCTAACTCTTAGTAGGGCAGTTTTCAGCAGTGTATTCATGCAACGGTGGATAATCAGTAAGCCAAGTTTCAAACATCACCTATAGAGCTATCAGTTACTTTTTTTAATCATCCAGTTTCTATTTTGATAGATACTAGGGGCACAAAATGTTTTATAGCTCCTAGAATGCTTAGTAAGTTTCTTAGAAGAGATGGAGTAATGGTAAATGCATGGTTAGTACAATATGGTAATGACTCAAAAGTCATGGTCCACAAGTGTTTAGTTGAAGTAGAGATTAGGTTTCCCGAATTCACAATGGTAGTGGATCTGTATGTAGCACCACTTGGATTATATGATGTGATCTTAGGAGTCAACTAGCTTTCAAATCATAAATCCAAGGTTGATTGCTACTTAAATAAGGTTGAGTGTCTAGATGATTTTGGGAATCAGACACAAATTCAAGACAAGAGAAGAGAGTTGAAGCTTAGGTAGATTTATGGTATGAAACTTAAGAAGGCCCAAGGAAAATGGTGTCAAGCATTTATCATCAAGATAAATGAAATGGAGGAACCTAAGGAACCATCTCTCAAAGATTATCCTTTCCATAGGAATTTTCATGATGTGTTTTTAGAAGAGTTTTCAGGATTACCTCCTAGACATGAGTTTGATTTCTCTATCAACAATATACCAAGTTTAGAACCACAGTCTAAGCCACCATATAGGATGACAACCATTGAGTTAGTTGAACTGAAGGCTCAACTCTAGGAACTATTGTCAAAGGGGTTGACTAGGCCAAGTGTGTCACCATGGGGTGCACCAATTGTCTTTGTCAAGAATTGATCCAAAACTTAGAAGTTTTGGTTGACAAATATTTAAAGAACACAAAAATAACATAGTAACAATGAATTCTTTGAGAAGAGATGTTTTATTACTCAAGATCACAATACAACTATATGCTTATCTCTAGGAAGAGATGTTTGATTTCTATTTTAGGGTACATCTTCATTTATACACATTTTGAAAGCAGGGGAAGGATGTGGAAGGTCACCAATCTTGAGGGAGATTAAGTGGTTTGACTTCCATGATTTAAAACAATACATAATTCAAGAAATTACTATTTTTAGAAACTTACTATTTTTAGACTGCACTACTAAAATTAAAATTTGGGGCACTTTTATTGGGTTTTAAGGGGTCAAAATACATCAAAAAAATCTCAATGCCATCTCACCATATTTTCTTCATTCTTATCTTTCAAACGGTTCAAACGACAAGTCAATTGGAGCTACGGTGTAAAAGTTATGGCTCCTGGAAGTTTCGTCATCAATTAGGGTGGAATCATCACCCAAATTGTGACCTGAATTGTTACCCGGATCAAGATTACGGATGAAAATCTTTGACTTTGCATTGATTACAAAATTTTAAACAAGGAAAATATTAAAAAAAGGTATTCATTACCTCATATAGATGATATTTTTGATCAAATACGAGGAGAAACTATCTTTTCTAAGATTGATCTTAGAGTGGGATACCATAAGTTCAGGATATAGGATGGGGATATTTAGAAGATAGCTTTTAAAACTCATTATGGGCATTATGAGTTCATCGTGTTACCATTTGGGTTGACTAATGCACTAGCAGCATTCATGAATCTCATGAACAATGTGTTTAGATATTATTTAGATCATTTAATCTTGGTCTTTCTGGATGACATTCTTATATATTCTAAGAATAAAGGGGAACACCTTCAACATCTAGAACTAGTTTTGCAATGGTTACAAAAGCACAAAATGTATGGTAAGTTGTCTAAGTGTGAATTTTTCTAGGAAAGAGTCCAATATTTGGGACATATTATCTCTTCAAATAATATCTTAGTAAATTCAAGAAAGATTAGAGCCATTCTGGAATGGCCTGTACCAAAGAATGTGCATGAGGTAAGAAGCTTCATGGGGTTAGCTGGCTATTATAGGAGGTTCATTCTAAGATAGCCAATATAATTATTTCCTTGCAATGGAAGAACCACAATTTTTTTTGGTCAGAGAAGTGTGAAGTAGATTTCTAAAAATTGAAAAGAAGGCTTATGTCAGCACCAGTATTGAGAGTTCTAGACCCCCATGGTCAATTTTCAATGGTCACAAATGCATCAGGGGATGGACTAGGAGGAGTCCCTATGTAGGAAAATGCAATGGTGGCTTATGAATTAAGAAATATGAAACCTTATGAGATGAACTATGCCCCACATGACCTAGAGCTTGCGGCAATTGTGCATGCCTTGCAAGTTTGGTGACATTATCTACTAGGAAAATTATTTGAGCTCATGATAGATAACTTGGGACTCAAGTATATTCTCACCCAAATAAATTTGAATCCTCATCGAGATACTAGCTTGATTTCTTATCTAATTACGATTTTGATATTAGTTATATCAAAGGTAAAGAGAATAGAGTAGCTAATGCCCTGAATCATAGAAGGTACATAGAAGCTATAGTTATTATTAGGAGTAATTTTATAGATTAGGTGATTGAGTTATCAATAGGAGATAAATTTTATGATCAGGTAAAAAAAATATTATCTATAAATGCTTAAAATCCTTGGTATAAAGGATTCAGTTTGGAGCGTGATGGTTTCTTACATTACAATGGAAGAATGCATGTGCTAGATAAAGATAATCTGTGGATCACAGTGCTAAAAGAATTTCATAATGCCCCATATTTGGGACATCTAGGAGTAACCAAGCTCATGGTAGAGCTTAGACCATTGTATTTCTCAAATGGAATTAAGAAAGATGTAGCAGACTATGTGCCACATTGTCTAAAATGTCAGTGAGTGAAAGCTGAGCATGTGCACCTAACTAAATTATTATATCCACATGATATACTAGAATGGAAGTGGTAGGTGATCAGTATGAACTTTATCTAAGGTTTAGTGATGTTAAGGAATAGGCACAATATGATCTTGGTAGTTGTTGACAAATTAACCAAGGTGGCTCATTTTATTCCGCATAATTTGACAGATGATGCACTTACCCTTGCGAAGAGGTTCATAAAAGAAGTGTGTAAGCTGCATGGTTTTTAGAGAAGATCAGTTTGGATCATGATCCAAAGATGACTTTGAGGTTTTGGATAACTTTAAATTCAAGTTTGGGAACATAGCTAAATTTTAGTATAGCATATCACCCAAAGATTGATAGACAGATTTAGAGTCAATCAGGTGTTAGAAGATTTTCTTCATATGTATTGCATGGATTATTAATACAAGTGGGAAGATTATGTTCCATTGGTTGATTTTACATATAAAAAATCATACCAATCAACATTGAAGATGGCACCATTTGAGGCATTTTATAGGAGAAGGTGCAGGACACCCATAAGTTCGAATAGGTTAGAGGACAAGGTGGTCTTTGGATTTGAGATGCTTTCAAAAATGGAATAACAAGTTAGGGTAATCAAGCAGATATTGGTCGAGGCCAATGCTAGACAAAAGAGTCATGGTAATCTGAAAGGACATATAGGTAGTTTTTTGTAGGTGATAAAGTGTTCTTGTGGGTTAAGCTGCATAAGAGCTCGATTAAATTCAAAAAGTTAGCATAATTATCACCAAAATATGTGGGACCCTTCGAGGTGTTAGAAGTGGTCAATCTTATAGAGTATAATCATCCATTGCCACCAAACCTATCTCTATTACATAATGTCTTCCATATTTCTTATCTTAAAAAGTATATAACTGATCTTACACATATGTTGGATTGGAATGCTTTGTAGGTTCTAGATCCCAGGGTGGTCATGGTAGAACCAATCAAGATAATCAACACATGTAAACTTCATTTATATAACAGAGAGATGTCATAGTGCAAGGTCTAGTGGGACCAATACTCTAAGGATAGTGCAATATGATGAATTATTTTGGAGATTTTCACATTTATTTACTTGATTAGATATTGTTATATTATGTTATTTTCAATTGAACAATATTTTTTAATTCAGAACTTATGTTTTAATAAGAGTCATCTAGGGTAATGACTGGGTTTAGGGGGGAAGGATGTGTTGGTCCAGATTCCAATGCAAATAAAGAAAAAATTACATTGTAAAAGAAAATATTTTTTCACACCAAAATTATATTGTATTATTCTGAATCATTAATTACAATGAAGGTGAAAAATTTATAAGATTTTCACATGAGATGGTTACAGAACCAACATTCCCGTGAACCAACAATCTCACTAACAAAATATAATAAGTTAAAATTAAATTCTAACAAAGTAAAATACTAAGTATTAATCTACCAATGTAAAATAAACTAACTTTGGATCACAAAATTCCTAACAAACTTCCCCTTGATCCAAAGGGGTATAGAAAGACTAGAGCAAATAATTGTGAGTCATCCAAGTAGACTCTACCACAACTACAAATGGTACACTATGCATCCTAGACTGATCACATCTTGATCATCCCCACACTACAATAGAACATGATCACGCACTATCCAACTACATCGATCCTCACACAGAATCTATCCAACAAGTGACTGCCCTTTGTACTATGTATGACACATCCCAAACTGATGCACAACAATCACCAACATCTCTTGTATGCCTTTGCTCAACACTAACAATGCTAGCAACATAATACTAACTCTTACTGCACATCATCGATGACTGATCAAAAAACTAATATGCAATATCTTCTCCCCTTATCAGGTGAGAGGTGAGAAGCTGGGCAACAAATAAATGAAGTACAAATCAATGAAATGCTCCACATTAAAGATCTTAGAAACACTACATCTATGAAAGCAAAGTACACAATCCAAAAAATGCTACTACATCAAATCCTAATCTTGAGCCTAGCAGCTCGTATAAGATGGGTGAATCACTATCTTAGAAGATATAGTCATCAACTACCGAGCATGCAACTTCATGGTCATCCCATCCATCAAAAGAGGATGCAAAAGAATAACTAGAAGAAGGCCTAGAAGAATGACCAAAATGGCTGGAGGAACTGGCAAAGTGTGTTTCTACTTTCTATCAATGTCAAGAGGACCTCTGTCGAGAGGGACATTCTATAGAGAGATGTCTTATGCCACCACAATTGTAGCATATGGTCTCACATCCACTAGAATGAGAGGAAGAATAGGCACATGAAGAAGAACTTCAGTGTTTATGCTTGTGTCCATGTGAATGTGGTGATGCTCATGCTTTGGAGAACCAGAATGATGTCTATGCTTAAGAGAGTTTGAATGATCTCTACATCCAACATGATGCTTATGTTTAGAAGAACTAGAATGATGCTTATGCCTGGAAGTGTGCCTCTTAGAGTGTCTCTATTTCTCTTTGGGCTCATAAATTGGATTTATTGTTTTGATATAGTATGCATCCTCAGAAGGTTTTTCTTTCTTCTTTGTAAATTGTCTCTCATGTTGAGTGAGCAACTCACAAATCAAATCAAATGTAGATTTGTTAAGCTTATCACCAAGCTATAACATCTCTATAAATTTCATATAGCTAGGATTGAGACCATTCAAAATAATATAAATGAGCATTTCATCATCATGTTTTCCTCCAATAGTGCCATATTCTTATTTTAAATTCTTAACATGTGACACATATTCTGAAACATCTTCATCATCACTGAGCTTAGTGTTGAGAAATTACATAAGGAGATCATTTTTCTTGTAAGTAGGTTGTTTATCATACAAGTCTTTTAGAGCTTTCCATGCTTCAAATTTGATAGCTTCTATATGAATTATGACTTGTGAATTGCAAATGGATTTTAATAATGCAAGAGTTCGCCTGTCACGTTTGTGAAATTTTGCAAGTTGTGGGCTTCAATAGAAAATGTTGGTTGTTTTTCAACAACATCCCATAAGTCATTAAATATTAATGTGTTTTATATGTTCATTGACCATTATTTATAATTCTTAGGAGTTAGGCATCCAATGTCATAAATGAGACTCACAATTTTAGCCATGATGTAGAAAAATAAGGAATGCTATCGAGGTTTTGCATCTACCTTCAAAATAGCTTTCATTTTACAAGTGATCTTAGGACTTGTGAGAGATTATATGTTCTTTGAGAATACAAGCATAATAAAATAGAAAAAAACTTGCATTTGAAGGTGTCATTTTCAATCGAAAATGCATCTGATTTCATTACAATGCATAGTTTATTCAAAATATGCAAAAAACATATCTACACATGTTATAATCAAAAAATTCTTGCACTGATGATCTTAAAAATTATTTTCCATGAAAAATGAGTGGTCATAAGAATAATTTGGCCACTGTATGTAGAAGATATGATAGTTTCAAATTTTGCTCCTCTATCAGTCTAGGCAGACCCCCTCTCAATGTTAATTCAGAAAATTTGACTAGTTTACGGAGATTAAAATTACATATAAAGACATGATGGACCCCTCCTTGCATATACTCATTGGAAATATATCTGAGTCTAGTTTCCAAAATAGTAACTTTGACAAAAAAATATGGCAATATATTTCAAAATTTGGTAGAGATGGTCACACCTGGTACTAATTTTCCTATTTTCCAAAATTAATTCAAATGACTACTTTGCAAAAAAGGATTTTTTGGCACTTTTGAGGATTGAAACCTTGACCTCTTGTTTCAATGACTTAAAAAAATGTTTCCTAACCAACTTTCCTTTAATAAAGTTGAATATAAATCAATAGGGTTATTGCATGATCTTGATTTTTCTGAATTTTGACAAATAAATCATATAGCTATAAAAAAATGATTTACTTGAAAATGTAAAAATATAACTGTGAATTTATTTAAAATTTTCAACTCCTATCTTCTTGATCTGATGGGTCCCATGCAACAAAACCAATGGAAATAAATAAATCCTAAATAAACTTGTGGCTGTACTAAGTCTATGCTGGAAATTTTCAATACTTTTTTAATTGGCTATGTTTGGCACAACAGTATGTAAGTAGGTGTTGGAATAACATTGATTTGTTGTATAAGCATTATATATATAAGATTTCATTCCTCTTCAAAGTGTGATCTATTATTGATAGAAAAAATGCATTGCCCTTGTTCTGAGATCACTTAATAGAAAATTGAGTTACCTTTTATTCAAATTGCTTGTTGGATGCTCAAGACGTGTAGGCTTGGGATGTGTAGGATTTATTTGTATTCCATTTAGGCTTTTCAGTGGTTGCTTGCATATGTCATACAAAAACAATGATCTATCAATGTTGGATGTTGGAAGATCTGGTTTAGACTGCTATATCCGTACAACTCATGTTCCACTGATTCGCCTTCCTTCTCTTCTATCTATCACGCTTTGATCCATAAATTTTTGGACATTAGAAGATATAGCTCTGTGGCTGGTTTAGACTGATATGAAAATGAAGCACCATACAACATGTTGGTTGGTTTAATCTGCCCTTTGCTATCAAAGAAAAAAATTGTCTTTCCCTTCAAGCCACCATAACTAGCCTTGGCTTTACAAATTTCTTCAATTTTCCATGCCATGGCTCTGATACCACTATTGACCTAGATTCCAATGCAAACAAAGATGAAATTACATTGTAAAAGAAAATATTTTTTCAACCAAAATTGTATTGTATTATTCTGAATCATTAATTACAATGAAGGTGAAAAGCTTTATAAGCTTTACACGTGAGGTGGTTACGGAACCAACATTCCCATGAACCATCAATCTCACTGAAAAAATATAATAAGTTAAAATTAAATTCTAACAAATTAAAATACTAAGTATTAATCTACCAACATAAAATAAACTAACTTTGGATCACAAAATTCTTAACATGATGTTACATCCTGATTCCTTGCCAAGCAAACTATTAGATTATGTGTAGATATTTATAGTTTATGTATGTGATCTGGGTATTTTTAACTAATCCTTGAGATATATATTGCTATAGGACAGTGGAATATTGCTTTGGTTACATTACTATGAGTTAGTTGTAGTGCATTTTTACATTATGATCATGTTGATTTATTATTTCAGTCATATGTTATGATGAATATATACCATGTCATTATGGTCTAAATGCTTACTTGTTGTGAGTTTGATGCCGGAGAACACAATCCTTAAAGTGCGATGGAGGGAGAACATCATTGAAGAGGGTGACATAGATGGAAATGTCAGATGATGACAAATAAGCCAACTAGAACCCTGCACACACCACATTATTAAGACATGTTGGATGTATAATTAAGTGGTTAGTGTAGTATATTTTATGCCATTGCATTTAAATAGTATAGTACATATGATTAGTCTAGTCTAGTAATGATATGAAATTAATTTTATGTATTTATGATTTTGGTGTTTTCATTGAATTAATATGGCTAATCAATTAGTCATTTATTATTGAGATAATTTAAGAAATATAAAAATAAGAAATGAAAAAAAAAGGAATAAGATAACAAAAGGGGAAAGGATTAAATTTAGAAAAGAAAACAAAAAGATAAAAATCTTGGCTTAAAATAGAAAAAAGAGAAAAAAATTCATACTTAGAAAAAGGGGCTTAAAATAAGTAAGATGGACAATAGCTTAAAAAAATGGAGAGTGAGTTTTAAAGCAAAAAGCCATGCTCCTTTTTCGTGTAAGGAGAATTAAAAAATAATAATATTTTGAGACAAGAAGAAGGGGCGTACCATGCTGTGTGGAAGAGAGAAAAAAAAATAAGAAGAGGCACAACTAGAATAAAAGGGGAGGAAAAGACAGAAGAAATATCGAAGCACATAAATGGGTAAGCATTGTACTTAAATTTTGGTTATTTAATGTGAATATTTCTCTTATTGTTTTTATATATGTGGTGATGTAACTTAGAGACAATCTGCATAGTTAAGAGAAATAAATATTTAAGAGTTGAATATTTTAAATTGCATATATTCATATACAAGTAGTACCTATTAATATATATGTATAAATAGAAAATAATACAAACATATACATCATCCATTTATAACCAATCATTATGATATAAAATCAAGTGATCAAAGAAGATACTTGTATAATGATATTTGCCTGTTTATTAATATAATCGACGCATATATATAAACATAGAGATATTACAGTAATATATTCTAGTCTGAAGCATATAAAAATAACATATATCTATGTCGATTTAACCCTAATATATACTACCAAGTTGATTTAACATTGTTTTACATATCTAAGAATTTATTATTTACATAGAGATTTACTCTATGCATATTAGACACATTTATTATTATAGATCCTGGAACTTAGCAACTACAAGAACAACAACTTACTGAGCTTCCTATGTAACATATCTAAGCATTTATTATTTATATGTGGAAGTAACACTAGACTAAAATATAGTATGATATATTCATTTACCTATGGGCAATTTTAGTTATAACCTATGCTTGGGCTTGGATCAACAGAATTCCATGTCATTGGCTTGTGGCTGCTCCATGTGCCATGGGAGGGCTCAAACCAATTAACTTTGTAAGTTTTTGGGATTTTAGTCACTCATCAACCACGATGGATATTGTTATTGGATGATGTTACATAGGAATGAGCCAAATTTGTATGGAAACAATGAACATAAGTTACACTATAGATTTGATAGTTTCTACATATGTCATGATTAACATTTCACAAAATTACATTTTATATATTGTCAACTTGCTGGGCTGAGTGATCCAATATAGTATAGTGGGGTGATTTTATAATATATGAATACAATTTAGTATGATCAAATAACATGTAGTAAATCATGGACTGTATAAATGTTTACTTGGTTTTAAACTAAAATGTATAAATATTGGGGCAATTTTAAATCAACTTTTCCATATTATCTTGAGTACATTACGTCTGGTTTAGGCGAGTCGAACAGTGAGGGCCATGGACATAAATAGTGCTTTATTATTGAATTAAAACCATTTAATTTCAGATGCCTTTTTACTAAGAGAAGGATTAGCATAGTCTTACATGTCCCAAACTTAACTTGGTAAAAGAAAATAAATGAAAGGGATGGGATATAAGAATGTAGTTAATTATTTTCTACACATGGTTAAAGACTTAAAATGGTTGGTTAAAATCAAAATATCTTATGTAGTGACTTTCTAAAATATCCTAGGTTGGATATATGTATCATGTGGAACCCTCTATACTTCGTACATGTCATATATATATATATATATATATATATATATATATATATATATATATATATATATATATATATATATATATATATATATATATGGAACTCTATATCATATATATATGGCAAGGTTTTGTATAAAATATCTATTGATATACCTTATCTCACTTAAAAATTTGACACCCATTGAAAGTAAAGTAATCTAGGTGTAAATATAATCCTTCATATGAGATATTCCTAAATATATATTATGATTTTTATAGAGTGATAATGAAACAATGTTTATTATATTGGTGTGGAACTGAAACTATATGTATTAACATGAACAAGTGAAAATACATATATGGTAGGTATTGGTGTTCTTATATGTGATTCTATTAAACTAGTGATTATTATAAATAAGTCTAGTCTTCAGAAGATTAGGACACCAACCACATATAATAAATACAACCCCTAAATTATAATAAAAGACATACAAGTAAAAAGAAGATGTAAAATTTGGACTTCATAGCAAATGTCTCTTGATGTTGTGACTGATTGTTTATATTTGAGTAATTTTGAACTATGATATTATGGGTGTCATAGAATGTCTTATTTAGAAATTACTTATAATATTTAGATAATCTCTGTTTAGACATATAATTTACCAAGATGGTATAAGCTATGGATGTTATTCTTAATATATATATGTTGTGGAGATGCTCATATGTTCGATGGACTTCATGTATGCAATTATGATTATTTTTATTCTTAACTTGTATATGATTGCTAATAAGAAATAGTTTGTATGAATCTATGGTCATATTTATGATAACTCAATCTCACATTTTTGATTTGGTGTAAGTAGTGAGACAAAATTCACTAGCTTACTAGTATCACAATGCCAAATGATGGTAATTCGATCAAGTGGTGTGTTTGGAATTGACTGATCCTAGAGATCATTAACTATTGAAAACTTTGGCAAAAGTAATGTTAGTTATACATTGTTATTTCATGTGTATGGTTTACATGTTTGTGCAATATCATGTTAGAACATATTTCTTTATGGTACACTGCAAGTTTTAGAAATCATACAACACACAGGTACTAGCTTGTTTCTCTGGATTCTTGCACTGTTACTATTTACTCATCCATGAAGGGAGGGCCATTCCCTAATGGGAGATTGTGAAGGGGATCATGTGTTTGTGGTTGGTGTGGAAAAGTTTTGGGATAATTCTCTCCCTCCTCACAGTATTACTTACTTGGAGATGACACTTGAGATTACCATAGATAATAGAGTTTTGAGAAACTCATGCTCTGTGGAGCCATTTATCTTGAATTTGTACTTTGTATAATATTTATTATTATGTTGAGCTGTAATTATTCACTATTGTACTTTAACAGTCATGGTTATAAGATTATAATAGTCATTGCTGGAAGATTGTAAATACTTTTAATATTCAGTGTGATGTATTTCATGTTGATAGGTGATATGTGATGTAGTATGCTTCATTTACAGTTATCACTTAAAGTCTTTTATATATGATCTTTGATCAGGTTCTCACACTATGGTTTCATATTATTTTAGTATTTATTCTTTAATTAAAAAAATTCACATTTTTCTAGTTACATCCCATTGGGCATGTTATACATTGGTTTAGGTGCACAGTCTTTAGGAGGTTCCTGCCTCTCTTCTTGAGGGTTTGATTCTTACAAATGTTGTTCCATTTTACTCACTGATGAGTCTCTATTTCTCTCTATCTTTATGTTGTCTATTTTGGGGATAGAGACTGACATGAGTAACAAATCTTTGTTTTATAAATGTTTGGGTCTTTCTTTATCCAAGTCTAAGTTGTTTGGTTGGGATTCCTCCAAGTGAGTTAAATTTCTTCCTTGTCCTTCTCTCTACTCGATAGTAGTTTTTTCAGGTCACTTTCAAATGGTCTGAGGACTGTGACTTTGTTAGGACATCTGATTCTTGATTTGGGGGCATTCATAATTTCTTTTTTTCCCTTTGGCCCCCCTTCTACAATGTGGATAAGAAGAACATTTAAGTTTATCCTGTTTGATTCATATTTTATGATCTCCTGCTTGTTCTTTATAATGATGAGCATATCAAACAACTAATTAATTTGGTGGGCTCTTTCATCAAGTTGGATGAGAGCTCTAGGGGAAGCAAAACTGTAAGGGTTTATGCTCTCATTTACTTGTCCAAGACTTTTTCTCACTATATCAAGGTGGAATATTTTTGAGGATCTTAGACTCAATTTATCAACTTTAAAAGCCTTCCTTTAAGGGATTTTTTCTACAAACGTAGTAGTCACTATGCTACTTCATGTTCTGTTTAGGCTTGTTCAGGCCATCAATGGCTATGGAAAAATGAGGGCTCTTCCAATGATGACATTTTTTTTAGTGCAACCATGGTGTTTTCTTGGCCCAACATGTTGTTCCTTCCCCCTTCTCTCTTTTGACCCTTTGGGTGCTTCTCATGAGAAAGTGTTGGTGGAGGAGAAGTATGGCCTTGAGGGGGAGGTGGCCTATCTTCCTTCAGCGTATGGTGGTCATAATGAAGGGACTCTAGATGATAGTTATTTTTAGGATCAATTAGCTTATCCAAGGCTCTATTTCTTTACTAGATCTAGAGGTGGGATTATTAAGGATAACTTAGGCATGTTGGCTAAACATAAAGGATGGAGATCTAATTTAGAAAGGCTAAGATAAGAAGCTGAAGAATTAATTAGATATGGGTGCCATAGGAGGTTGGAGGATTTCCCTTCCAAGAGAAGGTAGATCTATGCATTGAGGCATTTATTTTAATCTATGATTCATGGTTTCATCACCTTTCTATCGAGGGATGCGTTATCCTTTATTATTTTGGGGGTGTAACCTTGATTTATTTCACTTGCCTTGACTCCTTGTTGACTAGTTTCAACTTTTTTACTAACTAGTCTTCTTTTGTTTTTTTAGTTGTGTCTTTTACCTTGTGTATCTATTGGTTTGCCTTCTATTAGATTTTGTGTTTGTGTGTTTCTATGTCAAGATGGTGTTATTAAGGATTAGGCCCCCTATTATGTCCCAATGCTAGTTTGGAACTTTGGCCTCTATAGAATCTCCCCCTTGGTGGTTTATAGCTCCACTCAAAAGCGTTTACCCTTATCAAAAAAAAAAGTTCATAATTAAGTGTTAAATAAAAAAATAATTATAAAAAATAGTAATTGTGTTAAATTAAATAATTGATGCTACCAAAATAATTAAAAAGAGGATAAAGTGCAAACTATCTAGTGTCTCTCCTCAGTTACCACTAGATTTATGAACAATGTTAGGTATAGGTTTCTATCCCTCTTTATTCTTCATGATTTTCTTCGTCTCCCTTCATACCCTAAGACATATGAAGGGAGATTATTAAATTAAGGTAATGAAATTTGTATTGCATATCTCAGCACATGAGTCCATAACTTCCAACCCGAGGGGAGGCCCAACCTTCATGACCACTTATAGGTGATTATTGTCAGGGGGAGGCATGGAGAAAAAAAAAGTGATTGTTAGACCTACGTCGAACTTTGACATGTCTTGCATCCTTTTTCCTATCCAAGAGGGTCATACCTAAGGGACTATGGAGAAACTCTACTAATAATGCAAGGGGCATTACCTAAGTAACCAATAAATAGATAAAGGTGCTCTACCTCCAATGCAACTTCTTCTACTTGAACTTGTATCTATAACATAACATTTGATAATATATAAATTAGTTAGTAAGGGTAAATTATTTTTCCAACTACTCATGCTTAAAAAATGCATGATTTTTGTCTTTCTAAAACTGAAAGGGAATTTTAATATGAAAGATATGCCATATTTTCTTATATTTTTTAGGAAGTAAAGAAAAATCCCCATGGACTTTGTTCCAAGTGAAGTGTTCTGGTCTAAAAGGTTTGAAGTGTCACATCCCACCTTGTTGGAACTAAATTAAAGACATGCAATATTTGATGATAGCATAGTGTTTAATGTTTATTTTAGTTTAACAATTAAATGTAATAGACTATTGAAATACTGATTTGGATTACAGATAATACAAAACCTAAATGTAAAATATAATAAATTACATAAACTAAAATGAGCTATAAATAGTATCTTTCCATGAAATATTGAAACCTAACTCAAAAATGATTTGTGCTGATTGTTTAGGTAGATCATTGATGTGAAACTAATAAGGAGGACATGTGAAGTGTATCGTGCTTGAAAACATAATCATATAATGAACATGGACAAGGTCATGCTAGGGTGGATAAGAGTGCACTATAGCCCTATTTATTTTAGTGTGGGTGCCTCTATGTTGACAGTGTGGAATATTTTCTTGTTTGAATACCTGCATCTGTCAAAGGTGCATTGTTGACTATTTTTGGGTATTGAATTATCATGTAAAAGTACTTCCAATGTTAAAACCCTAGTTCCTACATATAAATCAAATGGACATCAAATTCAAAAGGGGGGAATTAGGCAAGGGAAATAGTTGAGTTATCTTCATAAAACCTAAAATAATTTGAGTGTTACCTATATATCCCAAAAGGGGCTCAGGGTGATGGAGGTTTCCTTCCTAGAGTGAGTGTGTGAATCTTGATACTTTCAATTTATTGATGCAACTAGTAAATCAACTTAAATTATTGAAAACAAATGCCCTTGAAATATAATAAAATAGATTCAAATTTGGCATATGAATATTGAAATAAATCATTAAATGTATTGAAAATATTGGTATTCTTTTACTCAATGTGTAGTAATTTATATAGAGACTACTTTCACCAAGTTTCTAGATGTGTATTAAATGACCTTGATGCTCTTATATAGTGGTAGATTTGGAATAATTTTATTAATTGAATTCACTAAATGTGAAAAAGGGCTGACATGAAGTGTCTTAAATTTCAAAGTTAACCGTTAGAGTGTGGGAGATGAGGCTACACTAGTGGACAATGTTAGATTGTGACCTTGTCTTATCTAGTGTAGTTTTTGTTTGAGAAGGCCAAAGACTATTAGAACTTGGCTGACATGAATTTATAAGCAAAATAGAGATGTTTGAATGATGTTTTTAGTATTTAAAATATATTTAGTAGAATAATGAATTCTCTCATAGATATTTTAATTTAATGGAATGGTGAATAGTTCAAGTAAGGTAAATATATTAAGATAAAAGATTGTCAAGCATTTAATGATTAGATTTAAGTGTCAAAAATTTCCCCCTTTTATTATAGTGATGCAATTAAGTGAATTTACTATAGTACTTTAGGATATGTGAGCCTAAATTTGTATACACACTTTTCCTTTTGATGTGAAGCCTAATTGTGCAAGGTGTCTTAATGCAAAAACCTACAACAATGCCATTGAAAGTAGTTACTATCCATATTTGAAAATTGAAAATATGAAACTTGGAACTTGAAATTTTGAAAAGAGAGAAAGGAAAGAATACACCTTAAAGAGTTCGTAATCTAATCTCCATGTAAATTTAAAGTGGAGAAGTGTGTGTGCCCCCTTGTTGAGTCACTTGGAGAAATGTTGAACCTGTGGTGAATTGAGATTGATCAAGTCTCAAATTGAAAACTAGTGAAAGCTCTTAAGATGAAAATATTGTATACTACAACTCTCATTTGAATGTGTAGATTAATATATAGAATAATTTTAATATAATAAGGGGTAGAACCATCAAATTTGGTTCATTAAAGTGAAACCATAGACATTGACTATCACTGTACTATAACATGGATGACTTGTAAAAATGAGATGAATCACATCATTGTAAATAGATCTAGATTATATTTAAAACTTTCAAACTTTGAAAAAGTGAAATTTGAATTTTACAATGTAGAAGAAACATGAACATGCATGAATATATACCCCCTGTATCTATACTCAATTGATATAGAATTCCAATTGAACTTGTAACTGTTTGAAAGATGTAACTTGTAATTGTTTTGCACATGCCCATGCATATGCATTATGTGAATCTATATTGAAGTGATTGTAAGAATGAGTAGACATGCATGTCATATGTCCCCATAATCTAAAAATTTGGAATCACACTGGAATTCTAAAAACTATATATTTTCGTAAATCTAAAATTTATTGCTCATGAGTACTTGAATTCTCAAGACAAGCCTATTGTGATGCCCCTTTTTTGAAATGAGGGACGTAACCTATAAGACACTAATCTCAAAATAAAAAATTGTAGAATATGTGAAAGATATAGTCATGTAATATCATATGAATATTTTAAATGTATTACATCATAGTATTGAATATAACATTGAATTGCATATGAAACATGTGTTAGATAGATATAGCATTGAAGTACATGAGCAACATGTGCATGATATGTATCATGACACAAGAGTAAAATTATAAAATAGAGATAATGTGTGATATGAATCACAAAACCATATTAATAAGTATTGAGCATAAAATTAATGTCACATAATTCATATAAAATGTCACACATAAGGCCCAAATGTCACTTGCAAGGGATATATGAATGTCACAAATAAAGCCCAAATTCCACTTACAAGGGATATATGAATGTCAAATAAATAAGAAAGGATAAGAGCCAAACTCAAATGACATGATGATGCCATACAAGTAAGAACATGTATATGTTGCACACACAAGGCCAAGGACCCCACATTATAAGCAAGCAAGTCCTAACTTATCATGTAGTAAAGTAATAATATGCAAAGAAACATAGATTAAATGAGATTAGTCTACATCAGCCATATGTATCAATGCCATTATTAGAAAATAGTATATTTGAATGTAACATAATGTAAAGTATGAGTGGATAGAAAATAACTTGTATGATATATAGCTCAACATGGTAGAATGGTTGTGGATAGAAACAACCTGTTGAAGTGTTGAAGAGATGCCCCCAACTTAGCAAAGTTGTTGGTAAAAAGGGAAGCATGACATCAAATAAACATGTAATAATATGTCATATATCGCACTCACATACAAAATTAGTGTGTATATGAAGATTAAAATATGATATATACTTAATGTAAAATAAATAACATATGGAAAGAAGTTAACTATAAATATAAGAAAATGTTTAGAGGTCCTAATTTTATTTTTTTTGGAAATATTTTATTTTTCTGATTTTTTGCCATATTGGAAAAATTTTGAATTTTTTGAAATATTTAATTTTTTTGAAGATTAGAATATAAAAAGATGTGAAAATTACCAAGAAACAAGGCTTCAAAAAAATTTTTTTTTTGGAGGGATTTGAACAATCCCTAACAAGGTGCTATAGTATAGTGTGGCAAGAAGGAAGGTAATCAATATATCCCCAATGTATGTGTAAAAGAGTCATAAAAATGTAGCACAAATGATTGATATATACATATGAATATACATGGTCCCTAATGGATAAAGGGCTATGTGTACTCATGTAGTGTCTAAAATTATAAAGAAGTGATTATTTAAGTGCAATAGAAGATCATAACATGATAAATATGCCATAGTGAGCAAGTGGGCTACCATAAAGAATGTGCATTAATAGCCTTGTAAGATAGTTGTTCTAGATTGATTGAATTAGTTTGAAAATCAAGAGGTAAAGTGCCCAAAGTGAAAATTAAGCCAAGGTCTAAAAGAATGTATGGAATTTTAAAATAGAAGTATCAAAAAATTAAAAAGCAAAAAGTTATTTACAAAAGAAAATGTATGAGTATCTTAACTGATGACTTGATTAGAGGAAAGTTCCCATGGAATTATTGTACAAAGGATATATTCACCTACTTCATCTTGTGGTAAGCCACTAATTGGAATAGGATGGCGTCGTGTAGAGCTATTTGATCCATTATACTATATCATAGGTGTTGTATGATGCATATAAGTCATAACTGTATTAGATGACCTTGTTAGAATATGCCCTGCTTTGTGATCTTGTGTTGTATTATGTTCTCCTTTGAAATCATGATCATTGCAATATCTTGTTGAGATGTTAGATAATCATAATTAGTACTAAGTGTAGCTCCCATTAATATTTTCCATGATCTATGAAGGATTGCATTGTATTACTCTAAAGTGGGATTAATGTGAAATAATGTTGAACATGATTTAAGACCCACAGTGATTGGTAATGTGATAGATCATATGCAATGTTTGGTTCAATAAAATTATTGAGATGTTATGTATCATAACCAAGATATCTGATAAGAGCTAGGCTACATATCTTTGTGCAAGCGAGTAATCACAACATTAGTATATTGATTAGTAACCATAAGTGGCTTAATAATGAGAGGCTCTAGATAAGAATAATGTTTCTTTGGTGCATCTTTTTTAACCATATTTTGAGGAGTGGCCTTATAGATTGAATTTTGCTTTGAAATGCCTTTATTAAGAAATCCTTTATTGAAAATAGTTTATCTTGGTTTGGTAGCTTTACCTCTAAATGTTGCTCTATTTGAGACTTTAATTTCTCCTTTTTCACATTTTCCTTGGGAGATGTGATCATTATATTAAGAGGAGGAATTGAGTCAATCGACAATGATATATCTTAAGATATAATATTACAACTATTTGAAGTATTTTGTAGATCGTATTGATTGGAAATGAGTGATTTGACATTATATATATATATATATATATATATATATATATATATATATATATATATATATATATATAATGTCAAATCACTCATTTCCAATCAATACGATCTACCATATGTAAATAAAGGATGAGATAAGTATTCATCTTCATCAATGGGATTGAAATTTAGCTTTCAAATTTGATCATATATTCATTCTTGTTTATCCTCATTATTACTACTATAATAGTCTTTAATTTGACAAAAGGAATTTTTTTAATTGAATAATGATAGTTCCATAAGGGGTACTATTATTTTTGTATAAACTGACACTTGTTGTTTCTCTTCTTTGATAGGATCTTTTATTTGTGTATAAAATTACACTTTTTGCATAGTTTCCTTGATATGATATTCTATTTTCTTAAGAATTTGAGTGACCTATGTGATATTATGTGTGCTACTTGATTCACCCACTTTACAAGTATGTATTTGTGTAATTAGAATTGGTTGCTTAGGTGGTATGATAGAGACTTTATCAGATTGTGACTGTGTCATATGGTAAAATTAGAAAGGTGCATCATCAACTAGAATTGTATAATCATGTGTATCATGTGGGGATTTAATGATATATGGAATGTAGAAGGTATATCCTCCAACACATGAATCTAAGTTCATCCTAAGCATATATTATATGGTAACTGATCAAGTATGATTTGAAAAATAGTAGACACCATTTAGGGGCTAGTAGTAAATCCAATATGATGATTCCCAATATTTGTTTTGGAGTTTTATCAAATACATATATAATTTTCTCAAGTTTTTGAATAGCATCCTTATTTAATCCTATTTATGTAAGAATTCATAGCTACAAATATTTATCTTGTAACCATTGTTAACCACTGCATGCTTGACTAGTTTTTCATGTATTTAGATTTGAATGAATAATGAAAGATTTTGCTCAATGATATGCTTGTGAGGTATATATTCCTTATCAAAAGTAACATTATTATCAATATCCATGAATCTATTCATGATATAATTAAATGAATCCATTTGCGTATCCACGGGAAGAGTGGTATCTTCCGAAATTGCATATAAGATATCCTTCTAGGTGGGTACTCTCTTTAATAGCTCTAGAATATAAATTTTGGCTGGAGAATTACACAATTGGTCAATGAGATCATAACCCTTAGGTTAGGAAAATTTCCTTGAAGAAGGTGGAGAAGGAACATTGTAATTAGTAGTATTGGTTTGAATAGGCAAGGTGGTTTCCCTTTTTAGTTTGAATAACATGGACATGGAATTCAATATGAGTTTTGGATGAATAATAGGAATAGATTGACAAATAGAAATTGGTTGAGGGTAAGGGGGAGGAAGCATAAAAGGTTGTACATATGCTCTTTTTAATATATTTATGATAAAAAGTAACTCGAATTGGATATCATAATAATAAATGTTAACAACAGGTATGATCTTAGGAGATGGCTTGACTTGACTTTGTCCACAAGAGGTCAACTCTTATTTTTATCAAATACATATTATTAAAATATTGTGTTAAATGTTCATGCATTATTTCTCCTAAGTAATATTAGATTAGTTAAAACTCTATTTTGATGATGGTAATATTTTTGGAGAATTAGTATAGGATGTGATATTACAACAATAAGAATTAAAGAGTGTGTGAGGGTCTATATTATACATTATATCTTCCTAATTAGATTTATGTTTTATCCATGCCACAACATAATGAATAAAATGTTGAAAGAAAATACAAGATAAAATAATGAATTTCATAATCCTATGTAACATATGAAATAAACATTCATTATTTGATCCCGATATGAATATAATACAAGAAAAAATTAAGGTATAAAGGGTGATTTAGGCAAGTGTTTGAATGATTATGTGGGATATAAAATATAATTGATCATTCATAGATTAGTGTCAGCCCAATATTTCAGAGCACTAACTACAAAGCCTGTAGTCTACTATCCTATCTTTGAGGCTACGGTGAGAGTAACTTCCTTGGATTATATGTTCCTCTCAAATGTACCATTAATCAAATAGATAAAAGGGTTTCATATGGTATAATAAGGGATCATAGATGGTTCCAATATACTATGATGTATGGGAAAATTAAAATATGTGTATAGCCTTATCTAGGGTCTAATTGGGAGAGTATCCCTCACTTCACAATGCTAGTAAAATAGGTCAATACTTAGCCAAAAAAAAAAACAATTATGTGGTTTTATAACTATCAGAACATAGTTGCTAAATGCAACAAATAATAGAAAATAAATAAAATAAACATCCAAATATGTTTGTGCATAGAGATCAAAAAATTCAACCCAAGGTCAAAAATAAACACTTCGGTGTCAGATGTTATACGAGGTGACAAGATAATTTCTTCAGTGTCAGAATAAAATCCAAGCTTAAAGAAGAATGACTCATGGTGTTAGATTTATATCCAAAGTTTAAGGTTATTTATTTCAGTGTAAGTAATTTAAAGAAATTTGTATGAAATCCTAATAAAAAAATCAAGCAAACAAAAAGTAGTGTTATAATAAAAAATTAAGGGTTCACTATAATGTTTAATGTTTATATTGATTTAATAATTAAATGTAATAAACACTAAACTATTGAAATATTAATTTAGATTATAGAATATACATAACCTAAATGTAAAATAGAATAAATTATAAAAACTAAAATGAGCTATAAATAATAACTTTTAATGAAATATGTAAACCTAGCTCAAATTTGATTAGTCAAATCATTGATGTGGAACTGATTGGGGGGCCTATGAAATGTATTGTGCATAAAAATAGAATCTTGTAATGAATAGGGATAGGGCCATGCTAAGGTGGATAGGGGTGCAATAAGACCTTGTAATTTTGACTATGGTTGTGTTTGTGTTGAATTTATAAAATATTTTCTTGTTTGAGTACCTACATCTATTAGAGATGTATCGTTGACTACCTACAAGTGTTGAATTATCGTGAAGTACTTATAATGTTGAAACCCTGGTTCTTACACATAAACCAAATGGATATCAAATACAAAATGAAATAATAAAATAATGGAATAGTCAAGCTATCCTTAAGAAACACCATGTAATATGAATGTTGTCTACATATCCTAAAAGGGCCTTAGGTTGATGTAGTTCTCCCTCCTTGAGTGAGTATGTGAATCTTGGTACTTTCACTATATGGATACAACTAGTAAATCGACTTAAATGCTTGAAAATAATTTCCCTTGACCAATAATAAAATAGTTTTAGACTTGGCTTATAACTGCTAAAATAAATCATAATTTGAATTGGAAAGATTACTGTTCTTTTGCTCAATGTGCAGTAATTTGTATAGAGTGTGTTTTTTCCAAGTTGTTAGATGTGTATTGAATAATCTTGATGTGCTTATATAGTGGTAGATTTGGAATATTTTTGTTAACCAAATTTTATAAAATCACCAGAGGGATAACATAAAGCATCTCAAATTTGAAAAGCAACCATTAGAGTGTGAGAGATGAGGCCACATTAGTGGACAAGGTTGGGTTGCAGCCTTATCTGACCTACTATAATTTTTATACTAGAAGGCTAGACACTATTAGAACTTGGCTAATAGGAATTTGTAACCAAAATAAGGATGCTTGAATTATTTTTTTAGTATTTTCAAGATAATGAGTAGAATAGTGAAGGCTCTCATAGAGATTTCAAATTAACAAAATATTGAATAGGTCAAGTAAGGTAAAGATGTCAAGAATAAACATTGTCATGCACTAAATGATTAAATTTGAGTGTCTATACATAATAATGTGATTATGTGTGTGTGTATGTGTTTATTATGTAAATTTTTTAATTATGATTATTATTATCTCTTAACATGGGCATTGTCAATGTATTTTATATGGTTGTAGGTACAATTGATGAGCTAGGCCAAGAGTGGAATAATTCTATAAACTGGTACAAAACTACATTATATAGATATAAATGGGTAAGACACAAATTATATTTTCCAAGGTTCCACCAAGTCTTCATTGTTATGTCTATAATGTGATTTCCCTATATTATGCATAAATTGATATTTTTAGTTAAGCAGTCATTCATTAATTAGGAGCTAATTGTGTCCATTGTTTATTAGTTTAATGAGTATCTTGTCAATTTTTATTTTGAATAGATAGTCACACAGACTTGGGGGTCATTGATCATGTTTCACTTAGCATAGCTTGTATGTGGCATTGTTATGATTGACATTTATTAGTCAAGGTTTATTAGTTTTGATTTGTTGACTTGGACAAAGCCTTGGATAAGACTTGGTCATTGGTTGTAAGCTATTTTTTAAAGTTTTTGAATCTTATTTGTGGGACCTTAGACTTATTCAAGGGAATGTAAATGATTATTAATATAATTTTTGTGGACCTTAATATAGGTGAATCATTTAATGGGTCATTTGGTACTAGACCTAGGTTAGGTCATGGCATTATAATGAAAAGTGGTTTTTGTTTTATGGGTAAGAATTGAGTAAATTAGGTCTAGTTAAAATAATTGACCTCGAGGTTTTGGAGGTAATGGGGAAGCTAAAGTACACAAATAATGGTAGAAAGAATATAGAGGTAGTGTTGGAAGTAAAACTATGTTTTTAAGTAGAATTTATTATCAGTATGATAATGGGTTTCTATTTTTGGAAAACATATTTCCTACCATTACGGAGAAATTTTGTTGGAGGTATCCTTTTTTCTAGTTTTTAAATACAAACTATTATGAAGATTAAAAATAAGAACCAAAAGATAGAAGTGGAGGAAATAGAAGAGGATGTAAAGAAAAAGAAGAAGTTTGAAAGAAATCATTTCCAGGGCTTCAAACTTGTCGCTTGAAAAAATTTAACACTCCTTTATGTTATCCTCACTATTTTATATTGTAGTTTTTGGTAGTGTGGTGAAATAAGTTGATTGTGAAGTTTTGTGGGAAGTTTGAATGAGGGTCATGCAAAACTTTGGTTTTGCATGACCTACACATTATTATAAATAAATGACAAGATCTTAGAAAATAATGTTGAATCAAGTAATTGAATACACAAAAAATGAGATATCATCTCAAAGGAAAGTCACACCAAGATAATGTGAGACACAAATTGATAATTGGAGAAATTGAATCAATGGAAGAAAAACCTACATGTATTAATAAGTAAGGCTTACAACAACATTTTCCAAGATTAAAATAATCATGAATAGAGGAGAAGAGATGAGAGAATGATAAATAATAATGACCTTTAATAGAGAATAAAGATATATCAAGTTTTAGAATGAGAGAGGAGAGATCACTTTCAATAGAGTTAGTGAGCAAAAATGAGTTACTAAGAAACTTCATCATAGTCTTGTAGAACCGTATTAGTGTGTGTCTAGTGTCACTAATATCCATAATATGAAGGGTAAGTATGTGACAAGTGTCTAAGGTTTTACATGTGACATGAAACTCTAATATTCCCTTGAAAAAATATAGAAGGAGTGTGACACCTCATAAATTCAAATTATGTGAATTAAAAGTTTAAATAGGAAGAAATACATAATTTAGCTGTATTTAATACACCCAAAATAAATATAATCTCCAACATTCCTTATTAATACTTATTTGGGGTTATAAAAGTGCATAAAACCTTAAAAACAAATAAGGGAGTTGATATTACATAATACTCCCCCTTGATGACAACTTCATTCGAGAGAAATTACAATAATATTATATTGATTTGAGAGAAGAAAGAAGAAGAGTAGAGATGCCCCCAAAAATATTGAAAATTGTAAGGGGTGATCATCAACAATATCCAATAATACTCTTCGAACTAGCAATTCAATCTGCATTGGAATAAAGACCAATAAAAAAGAGATGAAAATAATGATCCACTATACTTGTAAAGCACAAAAGCTAACACCAATCTTCGAGCTGAGTAAGAATGCAATAAAATGTGATCTAAATAAAATTAGATCTAAAGATAAAAAAGGTAACTTCCTTAACAAAGTGTTGAATCTTTCATGATCAAAAGAAGTTAGTCAAAAATGAAGTTAGCACCAACAAAGGTATATTTCCTTGATAACTTACAAGAAAAAGTAAGCACAAAATAAGAGAAAAAATAAATTTTAAATTAAAAAATTATCAACGGTGATACAAAGAATATGTTTCACATTCCACAAAAGATATCTTATGAGATGCAATTGAATAATTATCAAAATAATGTATATCATTATTTACCAAAACTTTTAGAATCAAAATTTATTTAACTTGAGAATGAGTGAGTTTAGTTATTTTCCAACAATGAAAAATGTCATAATTTGTTTTGCCAAGAGTTTTGAAAGGATGTAATTTATAACATTTAGCAATATCATGTTTGTATTTACCATAATGCTCATAATGTTTATTATTTTTAATGAGAACATGCGCACAAGAAGACTTATAATAGAAATCAATAATGTGCAATGTCCTTCAATGAAGAGGAAAATATGACTTCATTTTAACATTATTTTTATAATATTTAAATCCAAGCCATACAAAATTAGTATTAGTGAGAAATGAAAGGTATTCAATAATGTCATTTTCACATTTACCAAGAATTCCTCCAATATAATCCATCGAGTGCATAATTTTAAAGTCAAGGTTAGGAAAATGATTGTATAAAGGAATGCATTCTTTAGGAGAAATAATTTTTATATCATTAGTAAAAGAGTGGTCATTTTCAAAAGATGCAAGTTTAGCATTAAGAGTGTCAACCAAATTATGCATATTCTCCACTTTTAAATTATAAGGGGTTTAAAATGTATTAATAATCATTTTCTAACATTTAATTTGATACTTAAGAGCATAAATTTCATTATTTTTAAAATCAATTTGTTGCTTAACATTTTTAAAATATAAGAACAATTCTAATTTAAAAGACATTTGATAAAAAATGTTGGATTTAAAAAAATTTAATGCATAAATCAGATATTAAATACCAAGCTTAAGAATTGATAAAAACATTATGTAAACCACATTAAGAAGGTGTTATCAATTTTAATGTTCAGATAGCATGTTGACCAAGAATCATAAATGAATGAATAAAGTCAAAGTGCATATTAGCCATTTTTGGCCCACATACCAAGGCTAAGAAATGGATCCAATATTTGCAAATAGGGAGGATCCAAGCAAGGTTTTCAAAGATCCAACAACAATGTTCAAGGATAAGCGAAGCAAGCCAAAAGCTAAGTGTAAAATCTTTTATTCAATTAAGTCTTTACTTGTTCATTCTTTCAAACTTTGTAGGGACTAAGTGTTTCTTTTCTTTCGGGCCTAATTTTAAGCTAAGTTGCAGTTTCCTTTTGGGAAAATTGTCCACACAATTTTTCTAAGTAATATTTTATTTTTTGGCTAAGTGTTCTTTCTTTGGAATTTCTTGCCTTGGATTTTTAGTTCAAATATTGAGAAATTGTTTTAGACATTTTGTTTGAAACAATTTTTGAAAGGTACTTTTCAGTTCCCTCAAGGAAATGGCACTTACAAAAATTGAAAGATATATTTTCTTGGGGAAAAGGTTCTTTTCAAAGCCAAAGGGCATTTTCAATCATTTCGAAGGGCACTTTTTCGAAGTCGAAGGCCGCTTGCATTTTTTTGAAGGGCATTTCCAAAGGAAAAAATGTTCTTTTCAAAACTCTGAAGGGTATTTTTCTCGGGTGAATGGCCCAGTTCATTTTTTTTGAAGGATTTGTTTCTCAGGGAAATGGTCCATTAAAAAGTTCCAACGATCCAAAATGGAAAAGATGAAGGGTTTTTCTCAAGCAGACAACCCATTTCCAAGTTCTAAAAGGCATTAAGTAGATTTACAAAAGGCATTTCCAAAGGGAAAAGACAAAAAAATAAAGTCTAAAAGAATTAGCCAAAGTCAAAAAGGCCGAAGGAATTTTTTAAAGGACACATTTCCTTTGAGAAAATTATCTGAGACAATTTTTTTGAAGGCAGATTTATTTCAAAACTTTTGTCCTAAAGCAAATGACCTTTTCAAAAAAGATGAAGGTTCCATTTCAAAAAATCCAAAGGTTTCTTTTCAAAAAAGCAAAGGGTTCTTTTACAAAGTTCTGAAAGGTACCTTCCCTTTAGAAAAGGGCATTTTTCAAAGTTTTGAAGACCTAATTATTTTGAGAAAATTGTCTGAAAGAAAAGGACTGAAAGAATTAGGTCAAAGGAAATTGGTTGAAGAAAAAGCCTACAGGAAAGTGTCTAAAGGAAACAACCCAAAAGGATTAATGATGTTGCACCAGTGTTAAAGTTCAAGCTCAACAAATAGCATTGGGATTCAAATATCCCATGATAGGCCCACAAATGTCAAAATTTGAACCCCTACAAGTAACTATTTGGATTTGAAAAGCTTGAGACATTTGTGTAGATGTTAAAGATGGGTCTCATAAAATAGGCCTTTTATACCTAATAAAGATCAAAAGAAGCCATGCAATCTATAAAATTACATTGACATAAATAGATACAGGAAAACTAATATCCTTAGATTGGTTTTCCATCTGTAGGAAATATCTAGTCCATGTTTCAATGCAGGAGCTGGTAGGTGAAATTAATGGAGAGACCCTCATCCTTTGACATGGCCATCATCTTTGAAAAGCAACCACTCAATGTAGAAGTAGCATGACTTGGTTTAGATTCAAAGATATGGGGATTTCATCCTTATACATGTAGGACATGCAAAGTGAAAGAGCATGCCAAGTTTTTAATGTAAGGATCAAATCATTCACACTTGGCAGAGACATGCAACTACCTCTAAAATGGCTCTCTTAGCTCTAAAAAAGGAAGACTTGAATGCACAAGTGGATCAAGGATATTTGTGGTGATCTTGATGGTTTATCTCTTGATTAGGGCAGTTACATGCTTTGAATACAAAAGAGCTCAAAGACAACAATGGTGGTTGCAACCATTTATGACCCCCTCTCCACTTCATGCAAGCCCCCTCTTCTCTCATCCCTTTTTTCTCTATATAGAGGCTTTTGAGACAAAAAATGGATCCCTTGACTAGTGATGGAGTGACTTTGTCAAAATTGCCTTGTAAACACTCTCTTGAAGCAATAAGATAAACTTTCTAATTCTAGTTTGGAGTGAAGTGTGCATTATTAGGGTTTTAACTTGTAGAATGTATGTCTCTTTTCATAATTTACGAATCCTCCATGCACCTTTCTTCAATTATTTTGGTCTCTTGTAGGTTGTGTGAAGTGTTAGACACTGGTGCCTTTTTGAAGTGTCATAAGTTTATAGTGTCTCATACAAACCTATTTCTTTCTATCCTTCAAATTGTAAGGTTTCCCTTCAACCTCCATACAAAATACTTATACTTGTGGTCTTGAGATAGGATCAGATTAGTTTGTGTCTTAATTAAATTCATTTCATTAAAGCTTCTAGAATAAAAGTGGATCATTCCATATTTGGTGCATCAACATCCTTAGCTTAGAGTTCCCTTTCATGTTATCTTTCTCTCCCTTTTCCTTAGTTAGTAGCATATTCTAGTGTGGGAAACAAGATAAAGTCAAGCATATGAGGAGCTAGCCTCATTAAAAATCCTAGAGGTTCAACCTCACTATAGGATACCCATAGCCTAAGGTTATTCCAATATTGTAGCTAGGAGTAAGAAAGCCTAAAAAATTCTTCCACAAAGGTGCAATTATAGTCTACAATAGTTTCTTACACACCCAGTGGGACTAATTTTGAGGATGATTGGTCAAGTTTGATGCGATTTTGATCAATTTATAGCAGTTATAGATTTCATATTTCAGTATTTGGTGACTCTGAAGAACACTCAACAATCTGGTGGTAGAACAATAACTCTCTTTCATGCCAAAGGTGACTACAAGATCAAATTATAGAGGTATTCATTTTGAGTTTGTGAAACTGATCCAAAACTTAGAAGTTCTAGTTGATAAATATCTCAATAGCATAGAAATAAAATAATAACAATGAATTCTCTAAGAAGAGATGTAGTATTACTCAAGATCGCAATACAAATATATGCTTATCTCTAGGAAGAGATGTCTGTCTTCACATTTTGGGTTACCTCTTCATTTATACAAATTTTGAAAGCATGGGGAGGATGTGGAAGGTCACCAATCTTGAGAGAGATTAATGGTTTGAATTCCAAGATTTAAAACAATATAGAATTCGAGGAATTACTATTTTTAGAAACTTACTATTTTTAGACTGCACTACTAAAATTTAAATTTGAGGCACTTCCATTGGATTTTTAGGGGTCAAACTTCATTGAGCATAGCTCCATGCCATTTCATGATTTTATCCTCATTCTTAGCTTTCCAACGGTTTAAACAGTGAGTCAATTGGAGCTACAGTGCAAAAGTTATGGCTTCCAATAGTTTTGTCATCTTTTGGAGTGGAACTGTCGCTCGAATTGTCACCTAAATTGGTGCCCGGATCATTCCTCCCTCCTTGAAAAGCAATGGTCCCCATTGATTCAATGTTCCCCATAAGGTGTGGTAGTTGTTTCTTTATTTGATTATCTATGAGCCACTCACCTTGATGGCTAAGCTGGCCCCTTTTGACCACTTGATAAAGTAGAATAGAGCGTCCTCTTATTGTCTTCATCTAGGTATCCACAATCTGATCCTCTTCTAATGGAGAAAAACTATGTGGATAAAGCTCATCAATGTCTATTTGTTCTACTACAATTGAAGAGTCCAATAGAGGTGGGTGATATGGTTTGAGGAGATCCACATTGAATATTGGATGCAGACCAAGGTAGGCTGGTAGGTTCAACTCAAAAGCATTTTCTCCAACTCTTTTGGTGATGGTGTAGGGACCATATCACAGAGGCCAAATCTTTGTGTGTGGGCTTGCAAGTCATTCCTTCTAAAGATGCAACCAAACCTTGTCACCCACATCAAAATGGTGTGCAATCCTATGTTTGTCATGGCGTTGCTTATACTTCTGATTCATCTTCTCTAGGATGTCATGAACTTGTTACTAGATGTGTTGCATTTGTTCAATAAAATTTATTACTTTTGCTGCCTCAGATCTTCCATGAGGTGTGTATTTCATGGTGGAAAATGGAATAGCTATATCAATTGGTGCCATGGGTTGGAACCCAAAACATACCTAGAATGGACTGTGCTTGGTCGAGTTGTGCAGTGCTTGATTGTATCCATGTTGTATGAAAAGAAGTCCCTCATACCATGTGCATAGATGTTTGGAGTGATACATCCAAATCATGTGAATAATCAAGTGGTTTACCACCTCTATTTGACCATTAGTCTATGGATGGAAGGCTATGGAATTCATCAGCTTAGTATCCATCATCTTCCATAGAGTGGACCAGAAGATGCTCAGGAACTTGCTATCTCGATCTGAGACAATGGACTTGGGGAGACCAAAATGGAGCCATACATGAATAAAATATAGTTGAGCAGTTTCCTCAATAGATATATTTTTCTTACAAGAAATCATGATAGCCATTTTTGAAAAATGATCAACTACCACAAAAATATAGTCCTTACCATGTTTTGAAATGGGCAAGCCTGAGAGAAAATCCATTGAGACAGATTCCCAAGGCCTGGTTGGTTCTGGAAATGGCATGTACAATCCTTGCTTCTTATTTGTTGGCTTGGATATCACACATGGGGTGCAATATTTGAGATATCTTTCCACATCCTTTCGCATATGGGGCCAATAGAAGTGTTTTTGAAGAACTGCCAATCTCTTTTCAATACCAAAGTGTCCAGCTGTCCTATTGAAGTGTGCTTCCCATATCATCTTTTGTTGCTCTACAACTGGAACACAAATGTGCCCCATATGACAGAGGACATTATATTGCAAATAGAAATTAGAAACATGTTTACCTTTTTGAAGTGCCTGATATGTATCAGTAAAGGTAGGATCTGCTTCATATAGAGCACCCCAAGTGTTAAAAATATTGTCATTAATGTCAAAGGTTTAGCATTACTGGTGATAAAGGCCCCATTGCATTTAATATTGTTTATCTTGGCTAATATGAGTTAATATTTATTTAATATTAATAAATATATTTTTGGTTGCATATGAGACAAAATAAGGGCCCATGGAGAAGTCGAAGAGCCACGAGATAAAGAGAAAAGAAGGATGGGATGCATTTTCCCATGAAGAGTCATCTTGGGGAATACCAAGAGTCACCAAGTGAAGACAAAAGAGTAAAGGCACAATTTCTCATGAAGGGACACTTTGAGGAATACGAAGAGTCACCAAAGATAAGGACAAAAGTGGGAAGGATGTTTTTGGTCATGAAGGGTCACCACATGACTTTTCAAATGCTTGGATATGAAAGGTCATCCAAGATTGGTGACATTTTTCATGAGAATTGAAGGGTCACAAAGGGGGAAGGCCAAAGGTCATTTGGAAAGCTATAAATAAAGGCTTGAGTAGCCATTTGTAATGTGAGAGGTTGATTTAATATTATAATATCTAGCTTAGAAGAGCAATTATGAGAGATGAATATGATTTGTATTTGTTATATCTATCTTAGAAGAGCAAAGGTGAGAGAGAGAGGAAGGAGATGTTGTATTGATCTATCATTTGTTGAGATAGCAACATTGAGAGATAGGTGTGTGGTATACACAAAGGGGTTGGTGCTCCTGTGGGTTGGTGCTCATGAATTGTTGCTGAGTTGGTGCTTGGCAAAGGGGTTGGTGCTCTTATGGGTTGGTGCTCACGAATTGTTGCTGGGTTGGTACTTGACAAAGGGGTTAGTGCTCCTGTGGGTTGGTGCTCACCAATAGTAGCTAGGTTGGTGCTTAGCAAAGGGGTTTGAAGCTCCTATGGGTTGGTGCTCATGAATTGTAGCTGAGGTTTATACTTGGCAAAGGGGTATGGTGCTCCTGTGGGTTTGTTCTCACAAATATATTTGAGATTGATTCTTTGTGGTTTTTCCCACATTGGGTTTCCATGTTATATCTGGTGTCTCTCTCTTGTGTGATGTTTATTGTTTGAGTTTTATTGCATATCTTGAATGCTTAATTAAGTAGAATTTGGTTAAAAGAAAGATTTATAAGATATATGATATACTGATTCAACCCCCTCTCAGTATATCCCATACTTAACAATTGGTATCAGAGCAGGTTCCTTTTGAAAAAGTTTTACAGCTTGAAGGTAGATCAGGAAAGCATGATGGCTGGGTCACAGGAAGGATTTTATAAAAATAAGGCACCTTTGTTTGATGGGATGAATTATGCTTTTTGGAGCATGAGAATGAAGGTTTATTTGATGGCCCTTGGATTCGACATATGGAAATCAGTGGTGGAGGAATATGAAGAGCCATAAACATCTACAATTACTCTAGCACAAAAGAAGGCAAGTGAATGTAATGCTAAAGCTTTAAATGATATTTTATGTGGTTTATGTGAATATGAATTTGTTAAAGTTATTCAATGTAAGTATACTCATGAAACTTGGATAAAACTTGAGAATATTTACAAAGGTGATGGAAAGGTTTAGCAAGCTAAGCTGCAGACTTTTAGAAGGCAGTTTGAAAGTTTGAAGATGGAAGAAGAAGAAGATATAGCAAGTTATTTCTTGCAAGTTGATCAGATAGTAAATCAAATTCAAGGTCTTAGAGAAACATTGAAAGAGTCAATGGTGGTGAAAAAGGTTTTGAGATCTCTACCAATGAGATATGATGCAAAGGTTTCAACAATCAAGGAGATGAAGAATTTAGCCAAGCTAAAGATGGATGAGCTTCATGGTATTCTCACGGCATATGAGATGCAAACATAACAAGATAAACCCTCAAAGAGAGAAGTGGCTTTCAAGACATCAAAGAAGGAGAAAGCTAAGATTCAAGAATCAAGTGATAGTTCCAGTGATGATGAAGATGACAACGAAGCACTTTTCATACGCAGGCCAAAAAGAGGAATAGGTAAATATCAAGGAAAATTACCTTTTAAATGTTTTAATTATGGAAAGATTGGACATTTTTTAGCTATATGCCTAGATAAGGTTAATGATGATGAAGAAGAAAAGCCTACATACAAGAAGAATTTCAAAGGCAAATCTAAGAAGGGATTCGAGAAGAAGAGCCTATATTCTAAAGATCCTAGATCAAGCGAAGATAGTGGAGTTAGCGATTCAGAAGAAGAAGAGATTCTATTCATGGCCATACATGATGATGATCAAGAAGAAGAAGAGGAGGAAGCTGAAGTAGATATGGAAGAACTCAATTGTGCCCTAGAAGAGTTAGAAGCTGTTCAGAAGAAGAATCAAAGATTAAAGCACCAGATCGAGAAAAATGAACAAGAGTCAAAAGAAATGATTGAAGATCTACAAGCACACTTTGAAGAAGCCAAGAAGAATGAAGCAGATCTCACAGCACAGTTGGAAATAGCAAGAAAAAATTGTGAAAGGTATGTTATTGAAATTGCCTCTTTAAATGAAGATATTCAAAAAGCAATCAATGATAAAGTAGTTAGTGATTCAAAATTTGAGGATAGCACTAACATGCTGAATAAGATATTGGAAAGTAAAAAAGCATATTTAGATAAGACAGGGATCGGATTTGAAAAGAAAAAGAGCTATGCTGAAGCTCTTACAAAAGAGGAAACAAAAAGGGGAGAAGAGAAAAATATAGAGGACATTCCAAACAGAGAAGGCTGGAAGGAACAAAGCTACAAAAGGCAATCAGGTCAGAGATATACAGTCAGGTCTTATTTATATGGCTATTGTTTTTATTGTAATGGATATGGTCACAAGAAATTAGAATGTAGAAAAAGAGCTAACAATTTTAGAAATAAGGAGAAGGAAAGTCAAGTAGAGTCAAGCAGAAGCCACAACTCTTTTGCTCCTCTATCAAGCTTTGATGAAGAGACCATAGTATGCTACAAGTGCAACAACTTCGAACACATAGATCAGTATTACAGAAGCGTGTTCGAGTCAGTTAAGAAGGATTAGAGTTTCAAAGCTCCATTCATCAAGAAGAAGAATCAGAGTGTCAAAGATCCATTCACCAGGAAGAAGGTTCAGACATGTTCATGGAAGAAGAAACAATTTGAAGATTCAATGATGGTTCAGACATCACTGCATGTAAGAGGTAAAGATCAGCCATGGTTAATTGATAGTGGATGTTCCAGGCATATGACAGGAGATAAAAGTAAACTCATATCTCTAAAGAAGATCAATGGTGGTACAGTGAGGTTTGGAGATAAAACCACTGCCAGGATAGCCGGAAAAGCTACTTTGAGTTTAGATTATGGTAGAACTAAGACTAAGAATGTTTTATATGTAAAAGGTCTTAAGCATAATTTGTTGAGTGTTAGTCAAATTTGTGATCAAGGATACACATTAAGGTTTCATGCTAAAGGTTTTGAGATTAGAAGAAAAGATTCAAATGAGTTGATTGCAGATGCTCAAAGGATAGGGAACAATGTATATGTTTTGTTAGATATCTTCTCAAAGGCACGATCAAAGGATACATTCAAAGATTGGCGAGAGGAGTTAGGAGTAATTTCTATTACTTCCTGCCATTGATGTTCAACATCAAGTGAGGGGGAGTTAAGTGTTAGCTCTAGGTAGGCCCTTTGCCATTGATGTCAAAAGGGGAGAATAATAGGTATAGGTATAGGTGCAAAAAATAGGTACAAAGAATAGGTACATGTTGCTACAGTAAGGGGGAGTTACTGTATATTTTCAAATGACGGTATGTGCAGGTGACAAGAAGTGGCAGTTTCAGGATTGAGGTTGCCATCAATGACAAAGGAAGAGATTGTTGGAAATATTGTCATTGATGTCAAAGGTTTAGCATTATTGGTGATAAAGGCCCCATTGCATTTAATATTGTTTATCTTGGCTAATATGAGTTAATATTTATTTAATATTAATAAATATATTTTTGGTTGCATATGAGACAAAATAAGGGCCCATGGAGAATTCGAAGAGCCACGAGATAAAAAAAAAAGAAGGATGGGATGCATTTTCCCATGAAGAGTCATCTTGGGGAATACCAATAGTCACCAAGTGAAGACAAAAGTGTAAAGGCACAATTTCTTATGAAGGGACACTTTGAGGAATACAAAGAGTCACCAAAGATAAGGATAAAAGTGGGAAGGATGTTTTTGGTCATGAAGGGTCACCACATGACTTTTCAAATGCTTGGATATGAAGGGTCATCCAAGATTGGCACCATTTTCCATGAGGATTGAAGGGTCACAAAGGGGGAAGGCCAAAGGTCATTTGGAAAGCTATAAATAAAGGCTTGAGTAGCCATTTGTAATGTGAGTGTGAGAGGTTGATTTGATATTGTAATATCTAGCTTAGAAGAGCAATTGTGAGAGATGAATATGATTTGTATTTGTTATATCTAGCTTAGAAGAGCAAAGGTGAGAGAGAGAGGAAGGAGATGTTGTATTGATCTATCATTTGTTGAGATAGCAACATTGAGAGATAGGGTGTTGTATACACAAAGGGGTTGGTGCTCCTATGGGTTGGTGCTCATGAAGTGTTGCTGAGTTAGTGCTTGGCAAAGGGGTTGGTGCTCCTATAGGTTGGTGCTCGGCAAAGGGGTTGGTGCTCCTGTGGGTTGGTGCTCACGAATAGTAGCTGGGTTGGTGCTCAACAAAGGGGTTTGAAGCTCCTATGGATTGGTGCTCATGAATTATAGCTGAGGTTTGTACTTGGCAAAGGGGTATGGTGCTCCTGTGGGTTTGTTCTCATGAATATATTTGAGATTGATTCTCTGTGATTTTTCCCACATTGGGTTTCCATGTTATATCTGGTGTCTCTCTCTTGTGTGATGTTTATTGTTTGAGTTTTATTGCATATCTTGAATGCTTAATTAAGTGGAATTTGGTTAAAGGAAAGATTTATAAGATATATGATATACTGATTCACCCTCCCCCCTCTTAGTATATCCCATGCTTAACACCAAGTGGCAGTCTCATGTCCACATAGGTCAAGAACTGTTGTGAGTGCAATAATTGGTGGGCGGCTTAGACAATCTGCAGCTGTATTTGAGTTCACCTTTTTGTGTTTGATTATTAGGTGGAATTGCTGAAAATATGTGGCCCACTTTTGGTGCCTCTCATTTCATAGTTTGCTTTGCATCTGGATGAATTCCAATGGTCTGTGGTCAGTGTGGATGACCGTTTCTTTCCCCAAGATGTAGTGTTTCCGTTGTTTGTAGGCTTGCACAATGGCATAGCTCCTTATCATATGTTGGATATTTATTGAATGTATCAGTGAAAGTTTCACTATGATATGCGATAGGATGGCCATGTTGCATGATGATAGCTTGCATGGCATATTCAGATGCATCTGTCATCAACTCAAAAGGTTGATGCAAATTTGGCAAGGCAAGAATAGGGGCTGAGCAAAGTCTATTCTTCAAATTCTCAAATTCCCTTTGTTGTATTTCACCCCACTATAATGTAGCTTTAGCTCTTCCTTTAGTCACTTGGGTTAGTGACCAAGCAACATGTGAAAATCCAAGAACAAACCTGCGGTAGAAATTTGCAAGACCGAAAAAGCTGTGAAGCTTTATGAGGGTCCTTGGTGTGGGCCATTCTTGAATAACTTGAATCTTTTCTAGATCAACATGGACCCCTTCCTCATTCACAACATACCCAAGGTACTGAATTGTTGTCATCCGGAATGTGCATTTGTCAAGATTTGCATACAACTTGTGCTCCCGAAGAGTTTGAAGCACCTTACGAACATGTTGCAAATGTTCTTCCCATGTTTTGCTATAGATGAGTATGTCATCTAAGTAGACAATCACAAATGAGTTGGTGAAGGGTCGTAGGATGTCATCCATCATCCTCATTAAGGTTGCAAGTGCGTTAGTTAGGCCAAAAGGCATAACCAACCATTCAAAGAGCCCCTCCTTAGAATTGAATGTAATTTGCCAAACATCAGTGGGATCGATGGGAATTTGGTGATAACCAAATTTGAGATCATTATTGGTGAAGAAATTCACACCATGGAGCTGGTCCAGCAGGTCATCAATTATGGGGAGAGGGTAGCAATTCCTCACAGATATTTTATTCAGGGCTCGGTAGTCAATGCAAAGCCTCCATGTTCCATCTTTCTTTGGTGCCAAGATGATTCGACTACCACAAGGTGAAGATCTTGGCCTGATGTGACCCCTTTGGATCAATTCTTGAATCTATCTCTTTATCTCATCATTCTCCAAAATTGATCTGCTATACATAGGACTGTTAGGCAAAGGTGATCCTAGGATTAAATTGATAGAATGTTTTACCTGGCAATGCAGTGGAACTCATGTGGGTGACTTGAATAAGTCATCATATTCTCTTGTGATTCATCCTATATATTTTTGTTTTTGTGTTGATTATGTAGTCAGGATCGCAACATCAGCCTCTTTGGATTTCTGTGGTTTGACCACCATGAGAACAAATTACTTTGTCTTCTCGACCAATCTCTTGCATTACTTAGCACTGATCAGGGAGATAGATGTGGGAGGTGGCACCTCTGGTACCCTATAGCTCCATGTTCTAAGAGTGAGGGTGATCCTTTAGGTTTGGGATTCATAGATGCCATGTCACTCATAAATGAATGGCTAACCAAGGAGTACTTCACAAACATCTAGATTGACCACATCACACAAGACTTCATCTTGGAATGGTTTTATAGCATATGAAAGAAGACACTGATGGGTGACATGGAGGTCTCTCCCTGGGCTCAACCATCCAATACTATAGGGCTTTGGATGAGGCTTCATGGATAGATTTAGACTTTTCACAACTATAGTAGAAATTAAATTATTTTGACTCCCACTATCAAGAATGAAATGCAAAGGCTTACCTTTTACCCATAATTTGGAGTGAAATAATCTTTCCTTGTCATCTGGTCTTTCCTCATGGGTCTGTGATGAAGTGACAATGGTGTCAGGCTTAGCATCTACAATTTCTTCTTCATCCTCTTTGACTGTGGGTTGTGTATGAGGCAGAGTAGTAGATGTCAAGTATTGTGACTCAAAAAGTAGTGACTTGATGGCTCGACATTCTTCTTTGGAGTGAGATCCAGTTTTGTGGTAATCACACTATTTTTCAGCCTTCCCCTTCTGGGATTTCTTATCCTGAAACTCCTTTTGCTTTCAATTTTGGCCTCGTGTTTGACCTTCCTTGTCAATTTTCCATTTTGAGGGTTGACTCTTCGTATTCTTTCTGCCATGCTTCTATTCAATCTTCACTACAAATTTGTATGCTTCACCAAGGGTTTCCAAATTGAAGAGTTCCATTTCCCCTCATATGTACCATTGTAGTCCACCATGATATTTGAGAGTCTTATGTTTCTCACTTTCTTGAATGCCCAATCTTGCAGACAAAGAATGAAAAGTGTCTGTGTAATCTTGAATAGATTGGTCCTTACCTTGGCAAAGTTGCTGCCACTGTATGTACAGATCATCATATGCTCCAATGGGATAGTATTCTTATTTCACCACTTCCACAAAATCATCCCATGTAGGTTCCACCTCAAGGCCAATGTCATCTATATTAAACCTCTTTTTGTACACTTCCCACCAGTTTTTCACAGGCAATGATGATTTCAAAAGAGCAAAAGTAATCTTTTCTCCATTGGTGAACTTATTTACAGAGAAGTAAGAAGATAGTTGATCCAACCAATTTTATACTACATCAGCATTGATTTTGCCTTTAAATGTAGGAATATCAAAATTTACTTGAACCTCTTAGGGTGTTGGGGCACTGAAAGGACATTCCCTGGATGAGGACCCAGGAAGTGGAGCCACAGAGCCAGGATTTCCCATTGGAAGTGTTTGAAGAATTTGGGAAAATTATTGTAGCATCTGCACTTGTTGCCATTAGAGGGATTCATTCACCATTTCCTTGAAAGGATCAGATGTCTCAGTGTCATCCACTATTTGAAGTTGTTTGGAGCGAATAGGTGGAAAATTTGGAAGCTCTGTTGTTTCCCACCCAAACTTCTTGTAGCCTGACCTCGTCCTTGGGATCATACACTCTCAAGACAAAATACTCTGATACCACTAATCCAAAACTTAGATGTTTTGGTTGATAAATATCTTAATAGCATAGAAATAACATAGTAACAATGAATTCTCTGAGAAGAGATGTAGTATTACTCAAGATCGCAATACAAATATATGCTTATCTCTGGGAAGAGATGTCTATATTCACATTTCAGGTTACCTCTTCATTTATACACATTTTGAAAGCATGGGGAGGATGTGGAAGGTCAAAAATATCAAGGGAGATTAAGTGGTTTGACTTCCAAGATTTAAAACAATATAGAATTTGAGGAATTACTATTTTTAGAAACTTACTATTTTTAGACTGCACTACTAAAATTAAAATTTGAGGCACTTCCATTAGGTTTTTTGGGGTAAAAATTCATTGAGAAAATATCTATTCTATTTCACAATGTTCTCCTCATTCTTATCTTTCCAATGGTTCAAAAGGCGAGTCAATTTGAGCTACAGTGCAAAAGTTATGGCTCCCAGAAGTTCCGTCATCAATTGGGGTGGAACTGTCACCCGAATTGTCACCTAAATTGGTGCCCGGATCAGAAACTCCCTTAAATTTATCCAAAAGGTTAAGGTTCACCAATACTCTACCATATGTAAGGAAACCTTTTCCTAACCCAGTCTTAAATCCTACCCTTGCAAGCAACCTCTTGATAGTTCCCACTATTACCATGATTCCCCAAAGAGCTTTTGTAGGTGGCCAAAGTCCTTTGAATTTGCCACAATATGATCCTATGCCAGTAGTATCTCTCAAAATCATCCCATATTTTACAGGATACCAAGCCATAACCCCTACTGAACACATCAATGACATAGCTAATTTTTGCAATATTCATAATGTCATTGTAAAAAATATAGCTATTAGACTATTAGTTGCATCCCTTAAGGGAAAAGCTTTAGATTAGTATAGAGGCATAGCTCTTAATTCTATTCAATCATGGAAATAGGTAGGAGTGGCCTTATATAATATATTTGTAGACAAGAGTGACCATTTGACACTAGTAGAACAACTTACCATAATCAAGAGAGCCCCCCATGAAGTCATGCAAGACTTCAACACAAGATTCCAAAAAGCTTGGGACAAAATTCTAGCCTCTGTTAGACTGTCCCCTAAATTTGCATTCCTATAATAATTGAAGGATCTAAATAGAAATATAGCTATAATGATCCAATCCATGGGAGGGGACATATTACCAGATGCTTATGAGGTGGCTATTAAAGTAGAAAATTGCCTATTTCAGGTTGACAAGCTTTCTCCTAGACCCCCAATGCCTCTTTTCCCTAAAATAAGACCACCCCCTGTAGTTATTCCCTCAATTGATGTTATTATTCCACCTCTAAAAATTGCTACTATACCTTCACCTAAGCAAGAAAAGGCATCCACTAGTGGATCAAGTGATTCCCAAGAGCAGAAAAACTACCTAGAACTTAAGAGCATGCTCCAATACTTGGGAAATGATGTGGTAAATGTTAAAAGGTAGCAAGCTCAATTCAATAAACCTTATCAAGCTCCATATCAGCCTCAACAATAGTCTTATCAAGCAAATAGGTCACCCTATAAAGGAAATTTCCAAATCTAAAACCATGAGCTAGGGTAAAGACAACCTAGCTACAATAAGTAGAGTAGCTATAACCCAAATGTCACAGGCTCTTCCAACTCCTTGGTTCTTGTTATAAACAATATGGCTCAAGAGGTTGAAGGGACCACCTTAGGATCAATCTTTTGGGAAATCCATTGTCCCAACTAATGGTTTTAACCAGAAATTCAATGACCAATGGTAGAAAGTTGTTGCTTCTGGATATAATCAAGCCTTAATGGCTCAAAACATAGAGATCCCCATGATGACAAAATTAGGATAGTCTCCACAAGACCAAGGATTTGATTAGGTACCAAACTAGTTAGATGCTACAATGGTCATCAGTAAGAAAGAAGAGTGCTATGTATCCAATCAATAGGCTAGCTCTATCCAATCATACATTCCAGTGGTAGCTAATACATGGTTCAAAAAAAGGAATATGGATGGTAATTCGAAGGTGGTCAAAGATCCCCCTACTATTACCCCATTACTATCAATTCCAATTAGACCTACTACTACTTGAAAGGTTCTAATAGCTCTAAAGAATCAAAATCAAGGGACCCATTTTGATCCATAAAACTCATAAATTCAACAAACAATAGTAGTGGCCCCCAAAGCACAAGCAAAAGTTAGTGGTCCACAAATCAAAATTATTGAGCAAATGAAATAATCTAGTGTGGATGTATCAATGTGGGACATGCTTTCCATGCTTGGTCAATTGGATATCCTTCAAGAAGGTTTGTCTAAAATAGGTATTACAATAACTACAAACAAACAACCAAGCAAAAAAACTGAGGTCCTCATTAATGCAACCCAAGGTCCTCTGGGAGAAGGATCAAGTAAGGTGGTCAAACCTCCTCTGTTCTACATTTCATTAATCATTGGTGACTCCTTGGTACATAACTACATGGTAGATAGTGGAGCAAGTACTTCGGTGATGCCAACATCAATTACAGACCAGCTTGGTTTAAAATATAAACCTCAATCTAAGGGAATTTTATAGCTTGATGGATCTTTCACCAACTAGCTAGTATTATTAGAGGTCTCATCTTGACCCTGCATGTTGTCCTAGTGTTTTAGTGGCTCAAGATGTGTTGATTCTAGAAGTGCCTCCTCATTTTGATCTATGCTTATCTAGATAATTCCCAACAAAGATAAGAGGCTATCTTGCAGAAGATTGGTCATACATGGCATTTAGAACAAGTTATGGGACTAAGGTATCAATCAAGGTTGATCCCATGGCACAATTTCACATTGAGCCTCATCAGCTAGATAACAAAAACCTTAATTTTACTATCCTTGATGAGGATGAATTTACAATTGGTCAAAAATTGAATACTTATCTTGAGAAGATTCCAAACTTATTCTTAGATGAGCTATGGGGGCATAATCAATTTCTCAACCCTTTGGAAGGTGTTGAAGAAAGAGACATGGGTGTCTATTTGCTACATGAAGAAAATAAACTCATGCCTTCCCTCATTGGACCTAAAGAAGACCTCAATGTTACGTAGAAGTTATTCTTTGATGGTTCAAAGAGAAAAAATAGAGTAGGTGTAGGGGAAATTCTAGTTTCCCCTTTAGATGATAAGTATTTCTCTTCTTATAGGTTCAATTTCAGTTGTTCCTTCAATGCATCAGAGGATGAGGGTCTTATCCATGGCCTTTAACAGGCCAGTAAGAGGGGAATCAAGCAGTTGTAAGCATATGGAGGCAATGAGCTTATAGTGAACCAAGTTAGGGGCTTGTACATTACAAAGAATCCTTTGATGAGGTCCTCTAAAAATAGAGTACGGGACCTAATTGAATATTTCAATGACTTTAACATTCAAGCTAACATGCTGACATGTGGGTAGCTGTGGGAGGCCAATTTGATATTCCAAGTAAGATAAAAAATGCCAAGGTTCAGCCACATGTCAAGGTGGTGGTGAGGCCATTAGTATCAGATAATGAAGCCCACTGATAGGTCTTCAAAAATGACAAACAAATTGCTTGTTTCTTGCAGCAAGAAGCAAAGTTTTCCTTAATGAACCAAGGTAAATTTCAACATCAGTATGAGGATCAAATTATTCAACTAAGGTCTAATAAAATTACTAAAGGGCTGGTCACCCTTGAAGGTATTTTCCATGAAGGAGACCATATGAGGAAAGACAAGGTAGTGATGTCAACTAATGAGGAGAACTATGAAAGAGTCCTTATTTTCAAGGACAAGCTCCTCAAGATTGGGAAGGTAAGCAATGAGGTAGAAAGGCATGCTTTCACTAAACTTTGTAAGGAATATTAAGACATATTTTCTTGGGAATATAGTGATCTGAGAGGCTTTGATCCTAAGCTATCCCAACATACTATAGAAATGGAGGCTAATGCTAAGACTATAAGGTAGAAGCAAAGGCTTGTCAATCCAAAAATTGAAGAGATAATGAGGAAAGAATTGACCAAAATAATTGAATCCAATATCATTTTTCCCATCAAACACTCCTCATGGATAGCTAATTTGGTACCTATGAGGAAGAAAAATGGTAATATTTGATTATGTGTTGACTTCAAAGACTTGAATAGGGTCTCTTTGAAAGATCATTACCCCTTACCATCCATGGAGAAACTCCTTCAAATGGTTGCTAGTTCGAAACACTTCTCTCTTTTGGATGGGTACTCAAGATATAACCAGGGGCTAGTAAGAGAAGAAGATCTGTATAAGATTGACTTCACTACAAAGTGGGGCACATATGCTTATTAGAAGATACCTTTTAACTTATCAAATGCTGGGGTAACTTTCTAAAGAGCCATGGACATGGCTTTCCAAGCGCTGTTAAATCAAATGGTGTTAGTCTACTTGGATGACATCACAATTTTCTCCAAGGATGCCAATAAACACATGGACCACATGAGGTTAATATTTGAGAGATGTAGAGAGTATGGGATCTCGTTGACTCCCAAAAAGTGTGTGTTTTCCATGCATGAAATTAATTTTTTGGGTCACATTATTTCAAAAGAAGGGCTGTCTATTGATCTTGATAGAATAAGTGCCATCTTGGCCTTATCCTTACCTAATCATAAGAAATGAATCTAATTTTTTTTGCAAAAATAAACTTTGTGCAAAGGTTTATACTTGGTTTTGAAAACTTGGTCAAACCCATCACTACCATGCTTAAGAAGAACCAAGTGTTCACTTTGTCAAATAAAGGTAAATCAACATTTGAGGCTATCAAGAAAGCCATTACCCAAGCACCCACGCTAATGATTCCTAATTTCTCAAGGGATTTCATATTATATGACTTAACCAATATTGAAAATATATCAGCTATGCTAATGTAAAAGAATGGTGAAGGACTTGAGCAACCAATAGCATTTTTTAGTCAGGGGTTTGAGGGGTATGAGGTAAGGTATACTTTTGTATAAAAGCAAGTCCTTGCATCAGAAATAAACCTTAAAAATTTTAGGTCAATGATCTCCAATAAAAAAATCTATATTATGGTATCTCATCTTGGAGTGAGAGACTTCCTTCTTAACAAAGACTTGAATGAAAATAGGGCTGGTTGGGTTACCAAAGTGATGGAATATGATGTGGAAATCAAGGTCACTAAGCTAGCAAGAGGTAAAGGCTTGTGTGAGCATATGGTTGATGAAATTCATAAGGATAAAGAAGTTACCATGGTGATACAAGACAACTCATAGGTAGAGGCATCTCTACTTCATAAGAGCTGGCTCCATGATATGGCACATTTTTTGCTAATAGGAGAATGCCCTTAGGGTCTAGATAAGGCAAAAAGAAGGTATTTCAAACTTCAGTCCATAATTTATACATCAGTAGATGGTACTCTTTTTAGAAGAGACGTAAATAGGGTATTCCTTAGGTGCATATATAATGACCAAGAGGCCAAGATTTTGAAACAATTCCATGATGGACCTGTAGGAGGTCATTTTGCACCTAGAACCACAATAACAAAGATAATGAGGGATATTTATTACTAGTCGAACCTCTTCAAATATACTCATGTATGGGTAATAAAGTGTCAAAAGTGTGCTTTCTTTATGGGTAAGCAAAGATTGACATCCCTTCCTCTCAACATAATTCAAGTGGAGCAACCCTTCATGCAATGGGGGTTAGATTTCATAGGAATAATCAACCCTCTATTAAGTGCAGGGCATAGATGGGTGCTTACTACAACTGACTACTTCACCAAATGGGTAGAAGCCATTGCATTGAAAGAAGCTAATGAAGATGCAATCTTAGACTTTTATAATAACATTGTGACTAGGTTTGGTATTCCATCCACTATCATTTATGATAATGCATTAGCATTCCTCAGTTTGAAAATGAGTGAAAGGGATCTCAAGATGGGAATCTACCTCAACACCTATTTTAACCATTATCCTCAAGGAAATGGACTAGCTGAGTCCACAAATAAAATTTTGTTAAGAATCATCAAGAGAACTATGGATGAAAATTAGAGGACATGGCACACTAAACTAAAAACAACCTTATGGGCTGATAGGGTGACTCCTAAAGCTACCATTGGAAATTATCCATATGTATTAGTATATGGAAGGGATGCCAAGTTGCCCATTTATCTTGACCTGCTTGCATTAGAACTATCCCATCAGTTGGAGTTGATGGAAGATGAACCCATGTATGTGAGATTGGCAAAACTCATGGAGCTTGAAGAAATGAGAGACCTTGAAATGAAAACACTAGAGTTACATCAAGCTCAAGTCAATAAATCCTTTGACATGAAAGCCATAACAATGGACTTCAAAGAAGGGGATCTAGTCCTCAAGTGGGATTCAAAAAAGGCCAAGCCAGGCAACCATACCAAATTTGATAGCTTGTGAAGTGGTCCTTATTTGATCCATAGATGTAAACAACATAGTGCTTTTTAGTTAGACCAACTAGATGGATAGGTACTACCCATCCCAATCAATGGGATTCATCTAAATCATTGCTATTAGAAGAGTTTGTAGCCATTATATATATTGTACAATTTGTATAGCTTTTCATGTTTTCTCCTAAGTGCCTTGTGCACATCTTTTTAGTTATGTGTTTACCTTCCCTAAGTACCTTGGGAATAGTGTTTGTTTTGTTGTTGTTATCCTTATTACTTTAAGGGTAGTTTCCATATAGGGTTAGCCTTGTCAAAGAAAGCAGTGAATCCATGCCCAATGGATTGGATGAGGCAAATGAACTAGTTTCTCAAGCATAGCATGCATGCTTCCCTATGAGTTGCTAGAAATGTTGGCCATTTTTGGCCCACATACCAAGGTTTAGAAATGGATCCAACATTTGCAAATAGGGAGGATCCAAGCAAGGTTTTCAAGGATCCAGTAGTAGTGTTCAAGGATAAGCCAAGCAAGCCAAAAGCTAAGTGTAAAATCTTTTATTCAACTAAGTATTTACTTGTTCATTCTTTTAGACTTTGCAGGGACTAAGTATTTCTTTTATTTCAGGCCTAATTTTAAGCTAAGTTATAGTTTTCTTTTGGAAAAATTATTCGCACAATTTTTTGAAGGAACATTTTCATTTTTGGCTAAGTGTTCTTTCTTTGGGATTTTTTTGCCTTAGCTTTTTTTTTCAAATATCGAGAAATTGTTTCAAACATTTTTTTTGAAACAATTTTTGAAAGGTACTTTTCAGTTCCCTGAAGGAAATGACACTTACAAAATTTTAAAAGATATCTTTTCGTAGGGAAAAGGTTCTTTTCAAAGGCAAAGGGCATTTTTAATTCTTCCAAAGGGCACTTTTCCAAAGCTAAAGGCCACTTGCATTTTTTTGAAGGGAATTTCCAAAGGAAAAAAGGTTCTTTTCAAAACTTTGAAGGGTATTTTTCTTAGGGGAATGACCCATTTCATTTTTTACAAAAGATTTGTTTCTCAGGGAAATGGTCCATTACAAAGTTTTGATGATCAAAAATGGAAAAGGCAAAGGGTTTTTCTCAAGTAGAAGACCCATTTCCAAGTTCCAAAAAGCATTAAGTATATTTATGAAAGGAATTTCCAAAGGGAAAAGAAAAAAAAATAAAGTCCAAAAGAATTAGGCCAAAGTCGAAAAGGTTGAAGTAAATTTCTAAAGGACACATTTCTTTCAGGAAAATTATTCGAGACAATTTTTCTGAAGGTAGATTTATTTTAGTAATTTTGTCCTAAAGAAAAAAACCTTTTCAAAAAAGCCAAAGGGTCCATTTGAAAAAATTCAAAGGTTTCTTTTCAAAAAAGTGAAGGATTCTTTTACAAAGTTTTGAAAGGTACCTTCCCTTCAAAAAAGGGCATTTTTCAAAGTTTTAAAGACCTAATTGTTTCAGGAAAATTGTTTGAAAGAAAAAGCTCAAAGACTTAGGTCAAAGAAAAAGCTTGTAAGAAAGTGTTCAAAGAAAATTAATTGAAAGGATTAATGAAATTCACACCAGTGTCAAAGTTTAAGCTCAAAAAATAGCTATTGGGATTCAAATATCCCATGATGGGCCTACAAATGTCAAAATCTGAACCCCTGCAAGTAGCCATTTGGATTTGAAAAGCCTAAGATGTTTGAATAGATGGAAAAGATGGGTCTCATAAAATAGTCATTTTAGACCTAATAAAGATCAAAAGAAGCCATGAAATCTATAAACTTACATCGACATAAATGGATATAGGAAAACCAATGTCCTTAGATTGGTTTTCCATCTATTGAAAAGATTTGGTCTAGGTTTCAATGCAAGAGCTAGTAGGTGAAATTAATGGAGAGACCCTCATCCTTCGATATGACCATCATCTTTGAAAAATATTCACTCAATGCATAAGCAACATGGCTCCGTCTAGATTCAAAGATATGGGGACTTCATCCTTATTTATGTAGGACATGCAAAGTGAAGGATCATGCCAAGTTTTTAATGCAAGGATCCATTCATTCACATTTGATAGAGACATACAACTACCTCCGACATGGCTCTCTCATCTCCAAAAAAGGGAGACTTGGATGCATGAGTGGCTTGAGGAGATTTGTCATGATCTTGGATGATTATCTCATGATTAGGGAAGTTACATGCTTTGAATATAAAAGAGCTCAAGGATAACAGTGGTGGTTACATCCATTTATGTCCCCCCTCTCTGATCACACAAGCTCCCTCTTCTCTTATCCATTTTTGAGACAAAAAATGGATCCCTCGACTGGTGATGGAGTGACTCTATCAAAATCACCTTGTAAACACTCTCTTGAAGTAATAAGATAAAATTTTTGATTTTAGTTTGGAATAAAGTGTGCATTATTGGGGTTTTGACTTGTATAATGTATGTCTCTTTTCATCATCTGTGAATCCTCCACTCACCTTTCTTCAATTATTTTGGTCTTTTGTAGGTTATGTGAAGTGGTAGATAGTGGTGCCTTATTGAAGTGTCACAAGTTTATAGTGTCGCATACACACCTATTAATTTCTATCCTTTAAATTGTAGGGTTTCCCTTCGACCTCCATACAAAATACTTATGCTTGTGGTCTTGAGATAGGATCAAATTAGTCTATGTCTTTCTTAAATTCATTAGTAGTCATTAAGGCTTCTAGACTAAAAGTGGATCATTCCATATTTGGTGCATCACCATCCTTAGCTTAGATTCCCCTTTCATGTTATCTTCCTCTCCCTTTTCCTTAGTTAGCATTAGATTATAGTGTGGGAAAGAAGCCAAAGTGAAACATCCGAGGAGCTAGCCTCATTAAAAAGCCTAGAGGCTCAACCTCACTATAAGATACCCACAGCCTGAGGTTATTACAATATTTTAGCTAGGAGTGAGAGAACTTGAAAAACTTTCCCACAAGGGTGCAATTCTAGCCTAAAATAGTGCCAATATGAAAATTTAATAGAATTTTCTCATAAAGGATAGTGAAGCTCAAATATTTACTTACCATGAAAAATAGAAGAAAACACCACTCAACTAAAATAATTTCCAGTTAAATTAAATTAGATAAAGAGTAAGGTTATATACCCATGACAAATGTACCCCTTTTCAAAGGGCACTTATAAAAAATAAAATGACACTTGGTAATGAAGACAAAAGTTTTGAATTAGATTTTTGTTTGAGTCAACAAAAGCTAAGTATGGTGTCACATGCAACATGGAATTCTTAAATTATCTTACAAAATCTAAACATAAAAGGAAAAATGCCAAAAAAGGATCAATATACAATAAAGCATAGAAATACAATACACAACATATGACAAAATACTCAAATAAAGCATAAAAATTCCAAATTAAGAGATACAATAGGTATGAAGACTCTACAAGGTAAAACATGGCTCAAAATAACAAATAAAAATTCCAATTATCAAAATGGAATGCTAATATATTATGCCAAAAGCTAAATAAACTAAAATGTGGTTAAAATGAGATGCACAACAAAAAACACCTTGAAATAAATTAACATGTCATAAGGCATAAGCTTTGTCAAACATGCCACACAAGAGAATAAAAGTGATGATGAAAGAAAGAAAACTGAAGGATTTTTTTAAATAGGTTTGAAGAACAAAATGCCAAAGATATCACATATATTATAAGGATTATTAGATGAAGAAAAAAAGTACAACCAACAATTAAAACACCAAGATTAGTATGCAAAAGAGGATGAAAAACTAAAGGAAAAGGGGAAAAACATAGTTTAAAGAGTTTTCACGCAACACCAAGTTAATGAAAACAAAAGGATTAAGAAGAGTGGAATTCTAATTTAATAGAGGGAACAACAATGCAAAGTAATACCAAACTACAGATGGAACACAACATAATTATATATCATGCAAAAAGACAATAACCAAGGTAAAATACCAAATTTAGAATCAAAACACCATTGTTCAACTAAAAAAAGAGCTCCAATAATACATATAAAATCATAATTAAATAATTATTAGCATAAAAAGTTCAATAATGAACCAACATGCATAAAACTACCACGTATAAGAATTAATAGTTTATTACTGAAATGCCAAGCTGAGTGAAAGAATGCCACATAATACCAAACATTTATAAATATGGTTATGCATTCATAAGTATTCACTGAACTAAAAAAAAACATATTGCAATCAAGTATAGAGACAAAAACCATTAAAATATTTGGAAAAAACAATATTTTTTTTGTGGTTTTTTTCTACTCACGAACTTGCAAAAACTCAAATTTCAACATTAAAATAACAACCTACTTTGGTGCCATGTTATAAATAAGAAATAAAATTTTTCAAAATAACATTGAAGCAAGTAAATGAATACATAAAACATGATATATCACCTCAAAGATAATTCATAACAAGAGAATGCGAGACATGAAGTGATAAATGAGGAAAACTGATCAACATAATACAAACTCTCATGCATTAAAAAGGAAGGCTTAAAAAAATAGTATTTGAAATTAAAATATTCATGAATAGAGGATAAAAGATGAGATAATTATAAATAATAATGACCTTGAAGAGAGGATAAAGATATCTCAAGTTGTAGAATGAGAGAGGAGAGATCTCTTTAAATATAGCTACTGGGCCAAAAGGAGTTACTAAGAAACTCCATCATAGTCTTGAACAACCTTTTTAGTGTGTGTTTAGTGTCACTAATCCCAATAAGGTGAGGGGAAAGTGTGTGACAAGTGTGGATGGAGTTACATGTTACATTAAACTACAAGATTCCCTTATAAAGGGACAAAAAGGTGTGACACCTCATAAATTTAGATTATGTGAGTTAAAAATTCACATAATAATAAATACACAACTTAGTTAAATTTAATATACCTAAAATAGATATTAATCTCCAAAAATTATTTTATCCTTAACTCTATATAATTCTTTAAGAACATGAATAATGTTATTATTTTTATTACTGGGTTATAGACATGTTTTATGGTTTTGCGTTTTATTATCTTCAAAACCTTAATTGTGAAGCCTTGAGTTGACATACCTTATTCATGGATGGAATATAGAAGTATGTTTATTGAATGTGGATTTTTATTTTGATAAATAAGGTTTTCAATCTTAAAAATTTGGATTTTTGTGTTATTTATGGAAACTTCCTTTACTTTTATTGATCTATTGTTATCCTTGGTTAGTTTTTGGAAAACTAAATGTTGTTTATAGTAGTTTAACCCTTTTTGGAGTTAAGGGTATGGGGAATAACATAATAAATTAAAAAATAAGCTATTATAAATCATTTAAATTAAATAATTTAGATTTACAATATTTTAATAAATATAATGAATTTGAGAATATGCTAAATATAAAAAAATACATCACCAAACAATATTATGAAAGTAACAATGCGAAGGAGAAATAATACTTAGATTATGTAATGATGCACATGTAGATCTAATAAGAACATGTGAAAAATAAGATAGTCTAATCATTCACCTCAACTCATTATATTCTATAAATTAGCTTTCTATCAGTTGGGACACTAACATCAGACTATAGACACTAGCATCGATGCTTTTGTCTTGATTTCGATTATAATGATATTACTTAGATGTTTCACAATAATGAAATAATATATCACCTAATTAAAAGTATAATAATTAGATCCACACCAATAATTAACAAAAGAGTAGAATAATTGATAATTATGACTGATCCACTTCGAGGGGGAAACCTCCACATCAATGCAATAGGAAAAAAATTCATAATATGATGATAAAATACTATCAAATATCTCTTATATATACTCTACTTAGCGATGGATATTACATAAGCCATACTAAAAACATAGATAAATGCAATAAGATATTATGAAATGTATGTAAACCATAAGTCATCCACACATATCTCTAGATGCACTATAGGTTAAGGGCATAACATACCCCTCCTATTTAAAAAATGTTTCCCTTAATGTTGAATCAACTCTAAATGTTATCGCAAGAAATATTTAACCTTTCATGTTTCATCTTCATGATTCAAACTCGTCCACTTGATCAAATACTCCTTAAGCTCTAACAAACCCACTAGGTTCTTAACTAGAAAATACATGAAAGTTTTTTTTTTAAACACATAAACTATAACTAAATTTCACCATGAGAATCAAAGTAGAATCATATAAAATATTCTAAGAGTTAAATGATAATAAACTCTTGACATCTAATAGTTACTGAACACTATCAATATATAAAGAATGCATCATAATATAATCATAGAAAGTAATAATAAATATCCAACCACTACTAGTATAATATACAGTCATTGCTATCAATCCATTGTAAATAGGTAATTACTATTATTCATGATAATGTTCCCAATAATAAATACATTATAATACAAAGTACAAAATAAGATACAAGGCTCCCTAGAGCATGAGTCCCCAAACTCTCCAGTCTCTATGGCAATATCAAGACTCATGTCAAAAGTAATACTATTATGGGGAGGGAGAGCATCATCCAAGCACTTTTCCACATAAAGCATAGACCAACGATCCCCAATACTAATCCCATCAGGGAATGGCCCTCCCTTCATAGATGAGTAGATAGTGATAGTGTGGGAATCCAGAGTAACTAATAAGTACCCATGTGTTGTATGATTTCTAAAGATAAACATGCAATATATCATTGAAAACCCATTTTATTGCATGATATCACACACATGTAAACCATAATCATAAAATGATAATGTCTCAAAAAACATTCTTTTCATAAAACTATACAATAGTGATCTAAACATCCATCAAATTCATACACACCACTTGATTGGATTGCCCTCATCTGGCATTGTGATGCTAGTAATCCAGTGATGTTTATCTCATTCCTGACTCAATACCAATAAAACAAGATTTGTCAAACATAATTTAACCACAAAATTCATATAATTTACATCCTAATAACAACTATATCATAACAAATGATAAACATAGGAGTAAACAAATTATATATTTATTCCATCAAATATATGAATGGATATTACATTATTAACTAACTCATACTAGAAATAATGACTACAGTTTATACCACCTAGTTTAAATACACATTTAACTACAGATTCTAACTACCATAATAAATTCTATACATACTACACCTTATGATAACCCATATTTCTTAGTCTAGTGTTCTAAGATATAATTACTAATTTTCTATTATTAGTCATACTAATTAGTCTTAGATACATGGAACCATAAGATTCTATATAAGCAACTAGATATAAAAAAGCAAGTCAAAGTTTCCACAAACACAAAAAAGTCTAACCTAGCATTCGTTACACTCTCAAGATTGTATACATGCATACATGATGTCCTACTAACTATCACAAAACATACTATTTAAGTAATAACCAACATGCATACCTTTAGGTAGGTGTGGGTCTACACATAATAATTATAGTATGTACCATCTAGGTATAACATACTTTAATGTTGTATAACTCTATGACATCCTATAATATCATAAATCATTATGCATGAGCACCCTACTTAATCATGAGTAAACAAATTTATACTTGTAAATATTAATCAAGTACTAGATTATACTGTCTAGGTATACCCTAGATTATACTATAAATTAAGCAATCAGAAGAAAACATAATATCTAAGCATATAATCATGATGCACTATTTTATGCTACAAAAGTCTAAATATCTTTACATATTAATACTCACACAATATGTACTGCACATAAGTTTTTAATACTATTTACATATATATATCTCTATAATCATTTAGACCTCACAAGACATCTATAATCCATTCTTTTTATTGATTGTTAAATCATAACATAGAAGAAAATAACCTCTAACTCAAAACCACCATATACGGCATTCATAAAGTTTTTTTTTTATGTTAAACTCTACATAGTCTAAGTATTTCACCTTTATATGATGCTATATGTTGAACCTATAGACATTTTTGCATAATACTTCTAGTTTTAGAAAGATTATCTTCCACAAAGTAATCATATATTACTTAGCTATAGTATATGTATATGAGAGTGCAATCATAACTATGCATTTGGTCCATTTAATGCATTTAATGAAACTCACACATAATGATATTTCAAAAATAGCAAATATAACCATTTACTATTCAAATATTTTACCATCTGGGAATGAATCATATCCATTTAATAATTAAATAAACATCAAAAGGATTAATTTAATTCTCAAATGCAAGCATAAATATACCATAGTTGTCTTTATACAATAATCCAAACATCCCTATAATTAATCTATATAGGTAAAGTTCAATTTCTCAAAACTAGTTATATACAACTATTGTTGGCATATAAGACACTAATTTTTGCTATAGGGTTCACTTATCCAACTATCCTATAACTCAAATGTGATATAATAGTTCATTTATAAGTTATACACTAAAAACCCATCTATGTATACTATGTTCAATGTTTTAAACTCAGTTAAAAGGAATCATAAAACAATAGATATATTTATCACAATCTATGCATTTCTTTATATATGTATGATATCTTGTAAAAATGTAATCCTATCATATTATACTTATAAATGATTCTAAATTTCCTTAAACCCAATCTTTGTACCTCTATAACCAAATATTAATTAATTCATGTTGTCCATAGAATGGTCATTTAAGTATCCAAGGTTTTCTTTCCCTTTTTGGAATTTCCCCTTAATACTACACTCTCATGAGAATCCAAATTTTATATTTAAGATATTTATATATTCAATATAATTATTTAATTCTAAATAATTGGCCAACAACTTAAGTTCGTATCAATTTACCTCTATAATCTCAGTGTTATTATTTTTATACTCTCAGCGCTAAGTTTACATACACTCGGTGCTAAATATAATGACTCAACAATTTTATGACAACTTAGAAATATAAAACTCAGTTATTTTAAATATTTTTTTCTCATATATATCCCCATTCTCTACAGTAAATCACTACACTTTTCTTAATGAAACATTGTACACACATCTTATTCCTAGGTTTACTCAATTTTGACCTTTTGAATGGGGTCTCTTTCATACATCACATCTTATAAAAATTAGCAATTATATTTATAAAAAATTATCTAATTAGATCAATGATTTTTACTCAAAAACTCAGTTATTAAAAAATATTTATCACTATATTATCACAACCTAATTCAACGATTTACTATTTCTTTTTGAATCAAGTATATATAACATTCCAACATTTATTTTAATTCAAGGGGTGAGTTAGAATTTGAAATGTTATTAACCTTATCAAAATTATCATAAGGATCCCATGATAACCACACTCATTATTTAAAAAAAAAATGTAACTCGGGCTCACAAAGCTATTCAGGCTTACAACGGAACTTGGGGTGGTAGTGCATCTCGGCTAGTAGTAAAACTTGGCTGACAACACAACTCAGCTGGCTGTGTAACTCAATTCAAATTTCAATATGGAAATTTGAGGCAAAAACAAATCTCCACAAAACATTCAATCTTGCATTAAAGAGGAAACATAGTTTCCTTCATGTTGACCATTTTGGTCCTACAAGCCAAAATCAGTCTTCTTCTTCCCCTTACTGTTATGAGCCAGTTCAAATTTGGTTCACACAAGTCTTCCGCTAAAAGATGAACTAGTTCAAAGAATGCAAGGCTTTTTATAAAGCTTTTTTAGACTTTTGGTGGAAGAAATTCACAAGAGACTGAAAATGTTGAAGACACTTTTTCTTAAGGTTGGAAAAAGTGGTTCGATGTCAAGGTTCAATGACATGATCTTTCCAAAGAGCTTAGAGATTTGAACCATTATTGGTTCAATCGGTTGGTTCAATCAGAAGGTTCAATCAGTTGGTTCAATCGGTTGGTTCAAAGTGTTGGTTCAATTGGTTGGTTCAATTAGAAGGTTCCATCAGTTGGTTTAATCAGAAGGTTCAATCAATTGGTTCAATCGGTTGGTTCAATCAGTTGGTTCAATTGGTTGGTTCAATTAGAAGGTTCAATCCATTAGTTCAATCATGAGGTTCAAAGTGTTTGGTTCAATGAGTTGGTTCAACGGGTTGGTTCAAGTGGTCGTTTCAATGATACATCTAATTCACAAGGGAATTGAATGGACGTAACTCCTCACAGAACACAAAGTGTTGAACCATTGAACCGTTGAACAATTGAACTCTAAAAAATGATTCAAGTTTAACCAGAAGGTTCAATGATAGAGACTTGAACAAAGAAAAGGCCGAAGGAATTGACCAAATGGTGACGGGCGCACGAATGTCAACTTTAAAGTAATGAAATAGCTGTTGATCTTTAAATGCTTAAGCGTGAACCCGAAGGAATTCAAAGGCCTTCAGGCCAAAGGGCTCAGATTTCTAGAAGGAGCAAAGGGATGACAAAGGACAAAGCTAGAAGGAGCCAAACAAGATATAGACAAAACAACCCAAGTGGCAAAAGGGAGGTGCCAGTAGGAGAGTTATTCCAGCAGTTGAAATAGTCTCCACCAAATGGCCATCAAGGAGTGTGAATAGTGAAAACACATTGGTTTCTTCCACATTTTGCATTGATGAGCAGACAAACTACGTGAATGTCTTGAAGGAGAGGTCTTGTTTGCAGACAAATAGGTGCAACCCATGCTTTTAAAATAATTTTAATTGCTTAAAGTCAAAACTGGAGCTGACACAACATTCTCTTTCAAGTGGCTTCCTCTTCCCAATGCTCTTAATGCAGATGGGCTACTTGTAAAAGGGTGCCAAAGTCTTTTCCAAAAAGGGCGCCATTTGCTTCTTCCCTTTGGATATATATTGTAACTTCTCATTTGAGGAAATATCTCTTAGCTTGTAAGGCGGAGCCCTGCCAAAATTTACCTTGAATAAAAAAGAAGCATTTTTGCCTCCATTTGAGCTTGCACTTTTTCATATGTCTATGGCTTTGTCTTGTGTTAAGCCATTTTCCCTTATGCTTTCACAAAATGATTCCATCATGTCTAGTGTATTATGAGTTCTTCTTTTGTAGGTTAGCCAGAAGTGTCTACAATAGAGTATAGGTGCATGTGAATAGGCTACCATATTGTGTCTTAGAACACCTCTGGTAGTTCTTCCTCCCTGTATCTCTAGAGGACCCCTAGCTCACTGATGTAGGATAATTTCTCATATCAAATGAAGTATACATTAGCTTGTTCTTGGTGGAAAGTGTATGCTCAAGCTAAGTAGATCGAACCTTTTTGGTGCATCACCCTCTTAGTTTAGGTTCTATTTCAGTAATCCTTCTCCCTTTTCAACCCCCCCATTATATATATGTATCAGAACTATTACTGGAATAACTAAAAGATGCATCAAAGGGAGCTAGCCCTTCTCTAGAGACTCTCCCCTCAGTTTTGCCAAACCCACAGGTAAGAGAGGAGTTTCCATTTTGCTGCATGGAAGATAGGAGCTCAGTGTCCTGTCAAGGGTGCAATCCACTACGTCAACAATTTTTGGCATGCCTGATGGGACCATGTTTTAACACTCAGAAAAGTTCCAAGATTGGTGCTGGTCCTATCACAGCAAGAACAAAACACTAATCTAGCATCTGACCTTTAATCAGGTGATTGTGGGACATTTTGTCTAAAGAATTGAAGATTTTTTGTGTGTTCTTCAACCAACCAGCCTTTGGAGGCTTTTTCATTAACAACAATGGTGACTCCGAGTTGAATCAGCTGGTTAAGCAGTCTAAGTGCCATCAAGAAATCTTATTTTTGTATATATAATCCCATTGCTTAGAATCATGGGCCTTGTATTCCTTCATATGGTTTTGATCAAGCTCAGGTTGTTCATGGAATCACCTCAAACAACTCTCCTAGTTGCCCTTCAACAATAAGGGAAGTAACACTAGAATTTGAGAAGCAGGTGATGGAGATAGACAAATTGGATGAGCATTATAGATATCAACAGGAGCTTATGTACAAAGAGGAGTGTTTGTTTAAGCAAGCTCAACCCTTGCAATTCATGGAGGAGGAGGTAGAAAAATTGAAGAGTCCATTCATTCAAGGCAGTCAGCCTTGTGTGCCCCCTCCTATTCTAAAGAAATCCCCCTCTTATGCACAAAATCCTTTCTACCAGATAACACTTGCTCACTCTAGCTCATCTGATGCAAGAATCACTCCTACTCCTAATCCCTTGCACCTAGCTTCCCAACATCAAAGGGAATTAAAGCAACCTTTTATGGAAATGAACCTTCTCAATTCTTTAGAGTGTGAATCCTCCTTGGAAGGGAATACCATAAACCAACACGCCTCTCTTCAGGTAACTCTTCCTGTACATCAACAGTATCTTCCTAATCATCCTCAACCTCCTCATGTCTCTCAATATGATGTCAAGATTCCAAGTTGGAAGAGGGAATATCATGAACTAGCTCGGGACCTTGAAGAAGATAAATTTGCTGCCTATTCACAAGGGAAAAGTTCCAATCCCAAGGTCATGAGTTGGAAGCAAATAATGGAATCATGGGGCAAGAAGGAGGAGGAGAAAGGTTTTGCTCAAAACCTTGAAGAAATCAAAGGTACTCCTACTCACCATGATGATGCTTGTGACCTCCAGGAAATGATCTTCCAAGAGAATATAGCCAGGGAAATTGTAGAGTTGGAATCCAGCGTGAGGTTCCTTAGCCAAAGTATGATGGATGATTCAGATCAAGAAGAAGATCCTATATCTGAACACACCCCATCTACACTCCTTCAAGACAACTATCAAGCCACATTTGATATAGATGAAGTGTTGGCCAAATGGAAAGAGGAGAATCATTTGATTCTAGCTCAAGGACTGCCTCCTCTTCCATGTGTGTTTAACCCTCAACCTTCTTCTTCATCCCTTCTCAAGGAGGAACCTATTTTGAAAGAGGTAAGTGAAGAAGATAGGATCCAATTTATAGCTAATCAAGAAGCTCTCATAGATGACAATGAGGAGGAAATCATCATGGATGCTCCCTTTGAAGACATCATCAACAATGGAGAAGACACAGGTCATGCATCCATGTGGATGTTTTAGCAATATGAAGAGGAAAGTAAGCATGGTGATCTCTCTCCTCCCTTGTTTGCTGAACTCCCTTATTGTTTTGATGAGGAGGATGACCATGCCATGGAACCCGAGTTGGAGGAGGATGTCTTTGAACAGCTAGAGACTCTGGTCTTTGAGCAGGAAAAGGAGAGGCTTGTCTATCTTGAGGAAAACTTTGAAGAAGAGAGCCTTAAATAAGAAGGTGATGTTCTATGGGATGAGAAATCAGTTTGTGATCTCATTTTAGACATCACAACAGTCACCCTTATTCAAGAAAGCCATGATCAAGTAGAAAATGAGTTTGATAGCGTCTTCAATAAGGCAGAAGGAGACAAGCCAATCCATGATGCATATCAAAGGGCTTATGGTGATAAGCTAGAAGCCATTAATTTCTTGATGAAACACACTAGCATGAAGAACCAACAGGAGGCAAGCCTCCAAGAACAAGATGAATACATATATGTTGGAAGCATGTTTTCCCCCAATTCACTTAGATACAAGCCAATCAAGGTGGCAGGCAAAAAGAGCAAGTCGCCAGAATTCTATTCCATTCAGCCACTTGTCTAGCACCAAATGTTTTCTTTCCATAAAGGAGACTTAAGAATTTTCCCCTTTGATCTAGGAGGGAGACAAATATACCTAGTTAGTTGTACATAGTATTTTACTTTCAGTTTTTCTTTCCCTATTTTCCTTAAGTGTTGTTTGCACAAGTAATGTTTTTTAGCCTTTATTGTGTGTGTTTTCCTTTGTGTTTGGGGTAAAAGCTTCATGATTTATTCTTGGATCTCTTAAGGCTGTTGCTAACTTTTCAAGCTACATTCTGACTCCATGCCCAATGGACTTTGAGGCTACTAGTTTCTTAAGCATAGCAGGCATGCTTCCCCTAGGAATCACCAATTTGTTGACCATTTTGGTCCTACAAGCCAAAATCAATCTCCTTCTTCCCCTTGCTATTCTGAGCTAGTTCAAATTTGGTTTGCACAAGTCTTTCAACAAAAGATGAACCAATTCAAAGAATGCAAGGATTTTTACAAAGCTTCTTCAGACTTTTGGCAGAAGAAATTCATAAAGAAATAGACCAAAAATGTTTAAGACACTTTTCCTTAAGGTTGGAAAAAGTGGTTCGACGTCAGGGTTCAACGACATGATCTTTCCAAAGAGCTTAGAGCTTTGAACTTTGAACTTTGAACCATTATTGGTTTAATCAGTTGGTTCAATTAGAATGTTCAATCAGTTGGTTCAAAGTGTTGGTTCAATCGGTTGGTTCAATCAAAAGGTTCAGTCAGTTGGTTCAATTGGAAGGTTCAATCAGTTGGTTCAATGTGTTGGTTCAAAGTGTTGGTTCAATCGGAGGGTTCAATCCGTTGGTTCAATCATAAGATTCAAAGTGTTTGGTTCAATGAGTTGGTTCAATGGGTTGGTTCAAGCAGTCATTTCAATGATACATCTAATTCATAAGGGAATTGAATGGACGTAACTCCTTGTAGAACACAAAGTGTTAAACCATTGAACTGTTGAACCATTGAACTCCAAAAAATGGTTTAGGTTCAACCAGAATGTTCAATGACAGAGACACGAACAAAGAAAAGGCCAAAAGAATTGACCAAATGGAAATGAGCGCGTGAACATCAAATTTATGGTAATGAAATATCCGTTGATCTTTAAATTCTTAAGCATGAACCTAAATGAATTTAGAGGGCTTCAGGCCAAAGGGCTCAAATTGCTAGAAGGAGCCAAGGGATGATAAAGGACAAAGCTAGAAGGAGCCAAATGAGATATAGACAAAACAACCCAAGTGGCAAAAGGGAGGCACCGATAAGAGAGTTATTCTAGCAATTGAAATAGTCTCCACCAAGTGGTCATCAAGGAACGTGAATAGTGAAGACGCGTTAATTTCTTCCACATTTGGATTGATGAGCAGATAAACTGTGTGAATGTCTTGAAGGAGCAGTCTTGTTTGCAAACAAAGAGGCACAACCCATGATTTCAAAATAATTTTAAATGCCTAAAGCCAAAACTAGAGCTGACACAACATTCTCTTTCAAGTAGCTTCCTCTTCCTAATGATCTCAATGCACATGGGATACTTGTAAAAGGGCGCCAAAGTCTTTTCCAAAAAGGTCACCATTTGCGTCTGCCCTTTGGATATATATTGTAACTTCTCATTTGAGGAGATCTCTCTTAGATTATAAGGCGGAGCCCTACCAAAATTTACCTTGAATAAAAAAGAGGCATTTTTGCCTCCATTTGAGCTTACACTTTTACATATGTCTATGGCTTTGTCTTGTGTTAAGCCATTTTCCCTTATGCTTTCACATAATGATTCCATCATGTCTAGTGTATTGTGAGTTCTTCTTTTGTAGGTTAGCTAGAAGTGTCTACAACAGAGTATAGGTGCATGTGAATAGGCTGCCATAGTGTGTCTTAGAGGACCCCTAGCTCATCGATGTAGGATAATTTCTCATATCAAATGAAGTGTACATCAGCTTGTTCTTGGTGGAAAGTGTATGCTCAAGCTAAGTAGATCGAACCTTTTTGGTGCATCACCCTCTTATTTTAGGTTCTGTTTCAGTAATCCTTCTCCCTTTTCAACCCCCCATTATATATATGTATCAGAACTATTACTGGAATAACTAAAAGATGCATCAAAGGGAGCTAGCCCTTATCTAGAGACTCTCCCCTCAGATTTTCTAGACCCATAGGCAAGAGAGGAGTTTCCATTTTGTCACGTGGAAGACAAGAGCTCAACATCCTATCAAGGGTGCAATCCACAGCGTCAACACTTCATACATTTACTATTTATCAAATGGAGTATACAGAGCTCCTTTATCAAATCTCTGTACTCTCCTCTCCTCTTAGCATCATCATCCCCTTATCTTATCAAATATCTCCCCTTCAATGTTGCATCACTATGTCCCATTTATTAAAGTCCTTTCTCTTAAAATCTTTGTGCAAATTACCCAAGTCACCATCTAATAATATACAATTTTAATTTCCTTTAGACATGCCATTCTTTGAGTTGTATCTAACTTTTTTTATTTTATTTCTTTTTCCTTCATGCAAACTAATGCAACCCCTTTTTATTTTAAGATATTTTCATAATTATCCAAAGTAGTTGCTTTAAGAAAATCTAAATTTAAGTTACATTAATTTTTCTTTTCATGGACCTAAAAATCTTTAAGTGTAGTTTTATTTTCGTGTTTTCTAAAGCATCAACTTATTTTTCTTTAAGCCAAGTAAATTACTTGTTAAGTTTACTTAACTAGTCTTTAAAAGATAATTATAGACTTTTTATTTCTAAAATCCATGCATTGGCCTACAATTAAATTTCTTTAATTTAATGTATTTCTTATAATAAACTTCAAAATAAAGATAAATCCACTAAATAATAATTATCTCAAGATAACTCCTTTAACTAAATTTCCAAGGTATAAGGATTATCTATATTTTAAATAGAAAAAGTATTGTATGGTTAAATTTTAATAATTAATACAAATTATTATATAAAAAGACACTAAATCAAGACAATGACATTCTTCGAATATCATTCAGACCTATAACTATGTTAGGTAACCAGATTTGTGTCATCATCAACTACATGATCATATAACAACATTATATGCATAAATCTATGTACTATAATCACACAACCAGATCACCATAAACATCAACCTAAACATGAACATAATAGAATTATATTAGCACTCAAAACACACAAACTATCTAAATCAAACAAGGAGTTAAAACAAGTTATTCTAGTGTGGTGTGTGTGTTGGGTTACTAGCAATTTATATGTCATCCATGAATCATCTTATCCAAGCCATCCTCTCTAATGATGCTCTCCCTCTATCATGTTCTGAGGGTAGAATCAATCATGCATCTACCTCACGATAAGTAGGTAGTTAGTTTGAGTCATCATATATATCAACTAATGATATATAACTAACAAATATACGTCCATAATGTATAAAAATAAGAAAGTACAATTGTCACATAATCAATTCATTATGTAAACTAATCATCATATCAATGTCTTATAACTAGTATATGTTGTATAGCTCAAATCAAAGCAACAATAATCCAATAATAACCATAATAATCCATGGATTTAAAGGTTACTATTCTTAGGGTGAAATCAGGATGTAATATAAGCTCTCTTATTTGTATCCTTTTTATGTATGTGTGAAGGATAACCTTAGGTTACATAATGACTCTATTTTATTTATCCAATTTAGGTAATGTAGTTTGGGTATAAGATCTCTATCCAATGACCTTATTTAAGCAAGATACATGAAATACATAATTTATGTGAGTGGATTGGGGTAGCTCCAACTTATATGACACATTGCAGGATTTGATAAGGGTCATATTACTTAGGAGAAAGTTTGTTATCTTTTTGATGTTGTTTCAAAGACATCTAATTATAAGGATGCAAGCACATAAAAACACAATCACTAATATCAAAATTTCTCTTACTATGATGTTGATTAGATTATTGCTTCATTCTATTATGTGCTATTACTAAATTCTCCCTTAAACTAGCAAGTACCTCATGTTGATGTTGAATGTGTTCCTTAATAGATCAAATAATGGGATGCACCTTCAAATATGAAGTGATGGATGAAAGATGATAACCATAAATTAATAAAAAGAGATACATTTTATAAGTGGTATGGAAAGAAGTGTTATACCACCATATTACTAGTGGTACCCAATGGACCCAACGTTCATGTTTATTTGATGCAAAACAATAGAGATACCCTTATAGTCATTTTTTGAAAACCTCTATTTTCCCATTAGATTGAGGGTGATAAAATGAGCTATGAGCCAACTAAGCACCCAAACATTTAAATAATGAATTCTAAAATTTACTAGTGAATATAGGATTACAATCACTTGCAATGATTTTGGGTGTATCATGTAACTTTTGAACTATATTGAGAAAATCAACATCTATTGTACTAGCTATAAATGGTTATCATAAGGAAATAATGAGAATATTTTGTGAGCCTATCCATAACTACAATGATGAAATTTTTACCTTTATACCTCAACAACCCTATAATTAAATCCATAGAAACTTCCTCCTACCACTGGCCAAGGATAGATAATGGTTGCAAAAGTCTTGGTGTTTTAATTGTTTCTCCTTTGTTATTTTGAAAAACCATGCATTTTTCCACAAATTTCTATATTTCCCTCTTGAGTCCTTCCAAAAATAATTTTTTATTGATTTGATGATATGCCTTCAAATATATTGAGTTCCCCCTATTGGAGATGCATGAAGCTCCTTAATGATCTTGTGTTTGAGAACAAAATCCTTACATAGGTAAAATCTATCTTTATACCATAATGTGTTCCCTTTCAAATTAATTTTGTTAGAAACACTTTAACCATGTTGAAGATTCTAAATTAAGACCTGTGTATCCCTATCATTCTTCCATTGTTATCTTTCTTCTTCTAACCAATCAACTTGCCAAATGGTCATTGCACATAACAATGCCTCAACTGATTCATCCCTCTTAAACCGTGCATTTGCTACCACATTCTCTTTTCCTTTCTTATAGACTATTTCAAAGTCATATCCCATCATTTTAGTCACCCATTTTTGTTTTTATTCTAATGAAAATATTTTTTCAAAAATTATTTTAGACTATCATTATTAGTCTCGATTACTTGACCACATGAAGAATAACCATCATCTCTTTCTCAGAGATTGACTTGAGATTATTCTTTTCCTTGAGTTAATCACTCTAAAATGCAATGGGTCTTCCTTATTGCATAAGTACTTCCCCCATGACATATTTTAAAGCATTACATTCAAAAATAAATGTTTTAGAAAAATTAGGGGTCACCAAAACTGGAATGGTGTACATAGCCCCTTTTAGCTTCTCAAATGCCTTGGTAGTTGGTTCAGTCCAATGGAAGGAATCTTTATTTAATAAGGCTATGAGTGGATTTGTTATGCCACCATAATTTTTTATACAAATGCAATAGTAACATGTTATCTCCAAAAAAAAATGAAGGTTTTTGAGGGTCTTTGACACTTTCCACTCCATCATATCTTTGATATTTGTAGGGTCAACTTTGGCTCCTTCATGTGAAAACATATGACATAAGTACTAAATCTCATGGACTATAAATCACATTTGGAAGGTTTCACATAAACATGATGTAATTCTAGGAATAACATTACCTTTTTCACACTATTCAAATGTACTTCCCAAGTTTTGATGTAGATTAGGATGTCATAAAAAACTACCAACACAAACTTCTTTAAAAAGTCCTTAATAATAGTATTCATCAAACTCTAAATGTAGATGTTGTATTTGTGATACCAAAGGCATGAACATAAACTCATAATGGCCTTCATGAGTTATGAAAGCTATTTCAAGGATATCCTCTTTTTTGAAATGAATTTTATGATACCCAAAATGAATATCTAGATTGGTAAAATAAACAACACCATGTAATTCATTTAACAAATAATCACTTCCTAGAATAGGGAAATTATATTTAATGGTGTACTTATTTAGTTATTTTTAGTCAGGTTACATCCTCTAAGTGTCATCCTTATTTCATACCATGACCTATGGGGACAAATATTCACTTTGGCTATGTCAGATAATAGCTACCTTCAACATCTCCTATACTATATTTTCAATTTCACCTTTCTATACATATGGATACCTATATTGTCTTATGTTCGGTGGTGTATTAATTGGAATAAGTCTTATGGCATGATCATGTTCTTTTCTTGGTGGTAGGACTTTTGGAATTGCATAAAAAATTGTTGGGTGGTCATAGAAAATTATTTGTAAATTGGAATGTGTAGACACATTTTGTGGCTAAACTTCTATGGGAAAAAATCATGCTACAAATCCTTCAGTCCCCTTTTTAAGAATTTTAATCATTTAATGTGAACTAACCAATTGGGGAGAATTTTCATGTAATGCCCAAAGTTAAAATATCCTACCTTAAGAAGAAAGCACATAAATAATTCCTATAAATTCATCTTTATTGTGCCCAAAGTTGTAAGCCATTGTACTTTCAAAATAATGTTAGCCCTACCCATGGGAATCACAAACATATGAAAATTAAGTAGGCATTACCCCATGAAAATCTTAATACTATGGCATTTTATAGAATAGTTGATTTTGCCACCATTTACAATCATTACTTGAAATTATGGAGCTGGATAAATAAAATAGTTCAAACGAGTAGCCAACTAAATGTTGATGAAATTATGTGTATTTTCTGAGCCAATCAACAATGTCACCTTCTATTTCTTAAAGAATCCCACCACCTTAAGATTTTGAGTACTTATACCTGAAAGGGCATGATAAAATATAGTAGGGTGAGAATCTTTAGATTCCTCCTTTGGTTCTTCCATACCCTCACTTGAGGCCTCATCATATTATTCATCTTCATTGGCTCCTTCAATGTATAAAAAATTCTTTTTGATACATTTATGTCCTTTTCTCCACTTTTTATCACAACCAAAATATAACCCTTTGACATATTCTCTTCTATTTGCTAAGGAGTCAATTTTGTAAGTTACAAAAATGATGGTGTTATGAAATTGCATTTGTGACTATGAGTGAAATCCCTTATTTTGACCAAATATTTTTCCTTTACTTGGTGTGAAAATGGTATGGATTTAGAAATGGACTCTAGATTAAACATGCGAACTTCAAGTTGGATGATATCTTTGAACCCCCAAGAACATGTCAATCATGTTATTCTCATCAATGTCATCCACACAGAGGGATAGATTATAGAATTATTGAATATAATCCTTAACAATACTTGGTTGTTACAAGTTTGTTAGCTGAATTAAGTAGTTTTCTAGAGATGTTGTGATAGTGCATATGAACCTCCTTAGTAAATAAAAACCTAGGATAACCCTTTATTTTGAGAAAATAACCACTTATACCAAATAAATTGCTCAGGTTCTAGATAGAGAGATGTCATGATCACATTTTTTGTACATGGGGTTTAATGTAGATAAAATGAATTTTCTATTTGATTGATCCAAGTGAGTGGATCCTTACCATCACACTTGTGTACGTTCACTTTTGGCAACATGTGCTTCGAACTAGTATTGAAGTTTTGATTATGTAGATTAAGATAAATTGATTAGAGTGGTAGAGGATTATTTTGTGGAAGTGAAGATATAATAGTGGTCAACTAAGCACTCAGATATAACAATTGATCCTTCATAAAATCTATTTATCCATTTACTACATTGAGATCATTATTCCTCACCATGATTTTTATATCTAAATGAATTATTTGAATCACCTCAAAAATTGACAAATCTAACTTCATGGACTCCATGTTATCCTTGTGAGGATTTTTTGTTATGTCTTGACCTTTCCCATGCCTATGAGTGTTAGGACTAGCCATACACAAACCCTAGGATGGAGGGTTTTAGGCCCAAAAAAATATACTAGTAGACTATACCATTGTGATCATCTCACCAAGATGAAATCCATGACTAATAATTTGCACAATGGTGTAAAAAAAATTCTCGATTTAAAAAAAAATACTGAACAATACTATAGTGGTAAAAATATTAAATTATTTTCAAATCATAAGTTATGTTTTTTCAATCTTTTAGCTCTTCTAATTGCCCCGTAACATTAGATCTAAAAACAACATTGTAGAAACTAGCCTAAATCAATATTATGATACCACTTATAATTAATTACTTAAATGTTTTGAAATAAAGAAATAATATATCACTAATTTTAAATTAGAATAATTAGATCCACAATAATAATTGAAAAAAGACCCCGTTGAATACTTGATAATTATTACTAAGCTGCTTCAAGGGGGAAAAATCCACAATAATGTAATATGAACATAATTTACAATATGATGATAAAAGACTAACTACTACCTCCTATATATACTCTACTTAGTCATGGATATTCCAGAGGTTTACCATACTAAGAGCATAGATAATGCAATTAGATAATATGAAAGGTATGTAAGCCACAATTTGGCTACACATATCCTTATACACACTATAGGTTAAGGGTATAACATTGACATTTCTATCTGGATCAACATATAAATCATTTTTTTGAATAGTAAGTTGTGATTTTTAGGGTTCATTGTCACCTTGTAGGTTATTAGTTCAGATTGAACACACAAGTTCTTTGTGTAGACACTTAGTTTTGGCCATTTTCATGCCTAAACTGGCATTCAGTTCAATTTCTAGAAAATAACACATTTTAAGTTTATAAATTACTTGAATTACCTAAATTCATTCACATAAGGGATTTAATTACCTAGAAATATGATAAGGTTAGCTTATTTAGTGTATTACCCCATATGCACCACTAACCTAGTTTAGTTTTAACCCTAGTCAAATTATGACCAGTAATTTGACACTTTTAGCATGTCAAACTATTAATTCATAACATTTTAAACAATTTACAAAAGCCAAAAAGTACTAAGCAAGACTAATTATATTGCAAATCATAATTAACTTGCCTAAACAAAAATTTCAAATTAAATTAGTAAATTTCATTTACCAAAAAGGAAATTTTAACCAAATACGAAGTCAAAGGTCAAATAAGCTAATAAAGTGATTTATTATCTTTTAAATATTCAAAATATGAATCACACCTCATAAATATCTAAATTCAGTTGTCATGCCTAACTAATATCTAAAACTAAGGTGTCAAGATTTCATGAGTGATTTAACCCCACCCAGAGTTAGACCGACTCAACCTAGGTTAATTTAGACTCAACCCAAGTTATAATTAAACCTAACCTCCCTAGGGTTAAAGTTGGTTATTTGAGATATAAATACAAGTGACTGTGTAAGCTTATTCTACTAGAATACCTTCTTGAAGCCTTTGAGATTAGTGTTATAATGCCCAATTTATGCCAAGCTTCATACCAAGCCACAAGTGACTATTGGAGAGATGATACCACCATGGAAGAGTATTGCTAGAAGACTAAAATCATCATAGGCTAAGCATGAACATCCTTATACCAATAAATAAGCATAAAATTCAATAAAGGAGGTAAGAAAATTGTATTGTCTTTATCTCTATTTTGTGATATTTCTTATTGTGTTATGTTCTCCCTAGTTTTTAGGCAAGAGTATTTAGTCATAATGTATTGTTATGCTTGATGTTTTCTTGTTTGGAATAATAAACGACTAATCTACATATTTTTTACTCTTTAAACTCCTAAGGTACATAATGGCATGCCCAGTGGGACCAAGCATCCTGTATGGCCAAGGAGATTGATATGCTAGCATTAGTTTTTATAACATATGCATCTAAATCTTCAAGTTTAGAGTTTTATCTTCAAATTTCACATCTTTTTAACAAAGTTATAGGGATAGATTATTATTGTGGCAAATAATCACCCATTATAAGGATTGATGATGATCTCTACATCAAAATAGAACAAGCCAAGAACATAGCAAAATTGATTTTTCTTAATATGCTTGCTTTTAGTTTTATGATCAACAACCTATTTATTGCCTTTGTAACCCTTTTATTGTAGAGTCGTGAGAAGTCTAAGTTTCAAACTTGTTTATCAACCATTTTCTTTTTTGAAACACATTTATTTTTATGTGGTTATAGGAAACATTAATGATCTGACCCAATCAATGCCAATTTGAAGAGTTGGCATCAATATATGTGTAATCAATGATCATTTCTCTAAGAAAAAATAGAAACCCAAGAGATCCAAATAAATTATTATTTACTCACTTGCTTTTGGGATTCTAAGTAGGAAAACCCCGTAACATTTTATAGGACCTAAGGTTGGGAGAGAAAAGCATAAGCATTGTTAAAATATCACATACATTTGTTTGATGCTTAAAATCCACTTAGTTATATTTATATTTTAGTTATTTTTGAATTTTTCAAAAGTGCAAACAAGGTCAAGGGACTAAAATTTCAATCACACTTCAATTTAGTGATATTAAAAAAAACACACATTTTAGTTATAGCTCTTAAGAGATTTTTTAATTTATGTTTATTTTTAATTATTAACTAAATTTCAAAGTTCATAGACTAGTTTTTTAATTTGTGGAAAATTATGAACTATTTCATGTATGCTCTCCTCCCATTCCCTTTATGGAACTCGAGTGACCAAAAACACCTAGTTTATAATCATTATTTGAAAAGTTATGTTAGAAAGAATGTCATGTATTCTCTCCCCAAGCTCTAAGTGACTTGGGTAACCTAGAAATGACCTCTAAAGTATTTCATTTTTCATTTATTTCTTTTATGCATTTGTCTTGTGGGTGGGAGTTCATCGCCTCCCCACAAGTTATTTACTGGTGTATTGACCTGGGTTTTCATCTCCTAGCATTTTACCGACCCCAATCCATGGTAGAGAATATAAATTGGGGTAAATATTAGATGGGAGAGTGGTGAGTGGTTAGTTTGACCATTCCAATAAGTACCTAGGCCATGTGGTATTCAAACATCAGAGTCCACTAAGCACTATATGGCTGGAGTTACTATGTAAAAGAATAAATCCTTTCATAGTAAACTATGTGGTTTGGATTCATTTGATGTGATGGTGCCCTTATGTTAGCAACACCTGGGACCATCAAGTGCATGTGAGATTTATAGATTTAGTCAAAACCCTATTTACCATGAAATTTATTTCCAAATGTTGAGTGATCCTCACTCTAAGTTTGTGCCACCTATTAATGCTTTAGAGATAGAGGGGGGAATACAAATTATACCTACACCTGTACTTTAATTTTTGGATTAACACTTAATTCCTCAGAAGCATTGGTATATAGATGGAAACTTTGGTAGAAGCTATGCACACACATGTAAATTTTTAGATATAAGATGAGCCATTAGTGATACTTATATTTTCTTTGATTTACATAAGTGTTTTTAGACTAAAACTATTTGTTTGTATTGTCATTTCAAAATAAGTCCAAAAGCATTCATATTATTCTTACACCCCTTTAGCCTAAGAGGTGTTACTTTGTCTATTTGTGTCACACTTGTTTCCTTAGATATTTTTATTCCAAAACCATTTATGTATCACTTGTTTAAATGAGGCATCATTATACTGCCTATTTCATCCCAAACTTTTGCTTTGGATATCCTAGTCCAAAACCATTTTCCATGACATTTGTTTGAAGAAGCATTATTACACTGCCTAAATTGTTCCAATCTCTTATTGATTTTGAAACCAAGTTCCAAGATATTGTTATATGTCCTTTATTTCAAATGTGTAGTTATGTTACCCATTTTGTCCTAGCTCTTTTGCCATAGAAAATTCAAATCTTTTCACATTAGATTTGATATTCAAACTTTAGAAGTGCAAATCCCAAACTAATTAAGTTTATGCCAAAGTATTGTATAATTTAGTCTTAGGTTTATTATATTTTTATGTTTGAATTATGTTACTTGGGTTGATTTCAAATTTGATCTAAAAAACCCCTTGCTTAAACCTACTGATTGTTATTTATTTTGTACTTTATTTATGTTAGAGGTATAATCATTGAGAGGGAGGTGAATCAATGATGCTAGATATTCAATCAAATTCCAAACCTTTTAAACCCTTAACCATTCAACACATATAATCATGAAGCATACACATCATTTATAATAATGAACATGGAAGATAAAATAAGATTAAACACAAAACACATGATATATGTGAGAAACCCTCTTGAGGGATAAAACCCATTGAACCCTACAAGATGGACTATAGTCCTATAATAAAAAGATACAAAATTTAGACTAGCAATAACTAATCAAGAAACACCCATCCCTTAGTTTAGTGAGACACCAATCCCACAAGAAGCTACTACCCCTGTCTAGTTATGCACCCACAACAACTAGACCTTTAGCAAGATTTATCTTGCAAGGAGGAACTGACCCCATAGAAAAATAAGCACCCATTTAACTACCTTGAATAGATAATATTAAACACATATTTCTACTTTTTAATTGATGATGACTACCTTTGTTTATATTCTTCACCTCCATTCTCTCTCAAGCTACCTTTAGGACTAACTCGCTCAAACTACCTCTTCTAGGCTCATTAGGCCCAATGACCTATGTGTCCTACATCAAATTGATCAGATAAGCATGATTGATCCTCTTTACTCTATATTGGTCCTCAATGACCTGTACCTTCTCTTTCAAATGTTCTCTCCTTCACTTGAATCCACACTTTCACAACTAACTCAAACAGACCAATAATACCTTGTATTTATACCACTCTCTTGGTATAACCTATTATTTCCAAAACCTATCACTTGTTTTTGTGGACAACATGATGACCATTTGAGTCCCATAGGCCAAAATACTCTCTTTCTTTATCAAAAAATGTTCTAAACAGTTAAGTTTTTCAAATAACTCAAGCCTTTTTAGCTAAGGAAATCACATGTTCAATAGGTGGGCTTTCTCAAAGGGAAGTTAAAATTACTTAAGGCATTTCCTAATTATTTTGAGGATGGTTCAATGCTGAGGTTCAATCAATAGACTTAACGACAGGGTTCAAGGAATTGGAATGAACCATTGAACCCCACCTCTGAAAGGTTCAAAGTTTCAATGAGTTCAAAGGTTCAATGACTTTGACAGACTCAAAGAATAAAAGGATTTGAAGAGTTAGAATGAAACATTGAACCATTGAACCTTAACTGAAAAGGTTCAAAGGTTCAAAAGTTTAACGAGTTCAACAGACTTAAAATAATAAAATGATCCAAAGAGTTAGAATGAACCATTGAACCATTGAACTCCACCTCTGAAAGGTTCAAAGTTTCAACGAGTTCAAAGGTTCAAAGAGTTCAAAGTTCGAGTGAAAGCTTCAAGTGAATGGATGAAGTGGAAGATTCTAAAAAATGGTTCAATCGATGAAGAAAACTAAGTGAACGCAACCCTTTACAAAACATTGAAATGCTAAACCATTGAACCAAAAGAGTTCAAGGTTCAAGGTTCAAAGTGGTTCAAGCGACCGGTGATGTCCCCATGGATGTCAAATTTAGGGTGATAGAATAACTGTTGATTTTCAAAAGAGTGTAGACCTGAGAACAAACTCAGTGACCAATCAAGAAAGGAGCTGAAGGAGCTAGCTAAAAGTGAGAAGATAGCCCTGAGAGTTTAGATCACTAGAAAGAGACAAAATGTAGCAAGGAAAGAGGGAACGACTATAGAAAATCCAAAAATATCTATAGAAAAGTTATTCTAGTAGGTGGAACAGTCCACCAGGTGGACCTTAGAGAACACAAACATTCAATGGCATGGCCTATTTTTTTCATTAAGTAGAGGCAAATGGATAGCCGTGTAAGCATCATAAAGAAGACCAGGCAACCCATGCTTAGGAGGAGACATTTAAGATGATTTAGAATTCCAAAGTTAAGGCTGATGACCTATTCTAGCATGGCCCCTTCATAGAATTTCTAATGCATTCAATGCATTCAATGTAGCATGGGCCATTTTCATGAAAACAAGCACCCAAGTCTTCCTTTGAATGCTATATATTGTAATCTCTCATTTTGGATAAAGGAGATCTCTCTATTATTAGAAGTGAAGCTCTACCCAAATTGAAAGGCATTCCTGCGACTTTGAGCTTAGACTGTTAATCATATTTTGTTAAGTGAATAAGAAAGCAAGTGACCTTTCAGACTTCGTGTTGAAATAGCTTGTGTTATCTAGGAAATCATTCTTATGTCTTTTTCCTAAATACAGTCTTGTCCCTTTAATCAAATAAGTAGAACAAGTGGAAATAAGCTAGAAGATTTCTTGAAGCTGACTGTGGGAGACTTTGTGCTGCCATAATTGTCTTTAGTTTGTGTTTTGTGTAAATGATATTGGAGAGACTTTGAGTTCCCCTCATCCTTTGTAATCTTTTACTCTATTGTAGTTTATGGTAGAGACTTTGGGATACACTTCATTCTATGGTGTCCTTTTTCCTAAATTAGTAGGAGAAACAATGAAATACTTTGTGCTTTCATGGATTTCTTGTGGATCTAGTTACTACCCAGGAAGGAATCCTACTATTTGCTGAATATCATTTCTAAAAGAAGAGAAGTGCCTTCAATAATTACACCAGAATTCTCCTTTGTTCTGTGAACATCATCTCTAAAAAAAGAGAGATGGATGGTATGATTTCACCCCTGAGTCTATTTTTAGCTTATATTAGTATATTATAGTTTATAGGGAACCTCCCCTTGCTGAGAGGAGAGATTTATCTCATTTTGGCTATGGTCACCACATCTATTTTGTCGTATAAATCTCTTTATGCTGTGGTTGATATAACTATTTTCTCATCAGTCAGTGGATGACAAAATATTCACCCAATAGTTTTTTGGCGACTCCAATGGGGAAGAATGAGCAGTTTAAAGCCTCAAGCTTCAAATTGAAGCAGTTCCAGTTCTTTTCCATTTTCATTTCACACTCTAAAAGATCCATCGTATACGCAAAGCTAGAGAGCTCAAGGTATTGTTGACCCTATATTTGAGTTGGTGCAGCTGAATAATTTTGATCTTTTTCCTCCACCATCTCACCTTCAGCGAACTAGGCTTTTTCCTCTTACAAATGTCAGGTCTCTAATACTAGGCAAAGCTACTCTTTCCTCTACTAGCAGAGCTTTTTATATACATATCCCATAGAGATTTATTATCCCTCCTTTCACCAGTCATAATCATGGCAGCTCAAGCCCCCTGGGGTAATACTTTTGCTCCTCTGAATCTAACCCCACCTTTACATGAGCTACCCTGTAGTTCAAGGAAGAATTTTCCCAAGTTCTATAGTGATGGGAAAGTTCATCCTAATGAACATATTGTAGCCTTTTGCATAGCCTTTGGTATGATAGGTGTTGAATATGAAGACATATCAGTCAAATTGTTTATGGAAACATTACAAGGCACTACCATAGACTAGTTTTATCATCTGCAAGCACAAACTATGACTGATTGGAATACTCTCAAGGCCAAGGTTGAGGCTAGATTCAAACCTACAGAAGTTGCACATGCCCTGTTAGCTTAGCTTATGAAAATAAAGGAGCCTCATGAACCTATGTGAGACTTTATTGCTAAGTTTGACAAGCTAAGGAATAGGATTCCTACAATTGCTTAGTTGACACTTGAAAATCTTAAATGCTTCTTCATCAATTTTCAGCTTCTTAAAGTGAGTTTTCTATTGAGGCGGGCTGGCCACATAGATCTTGTTGCAGCTTAGATTTTGGCCACTGAGGTTAAAGATGATCTTATCTTAGTAGAAAAGATAAGAAGAGATCCTAACAAAAATAAATCTTCTTCATCTTCTAAATTTTTTTCTATAGGCACCACTGATCTTATGGTGCAAAAGCTAGCAAATGAATTGCTAGCTTTGAAAAAGTAAATGGCACAAGGGATGTCTGCTCCTCCTTCTTATTAGGATATAACAAGGAGGATGTTTCCCAACTAGTCATATCAGGGCAATTCTTCTAGGAATTAAGGGCAACCAAATCATCTTCCTCTCTCATAGGGGAAGCTTGCCATTGAAGCAACACCAACTAACTCAGCAGTTAGTTATCATGAAGCTGAACATGATTTCTCTTTCCAACCTGAGTTGGACCAAGAAGATGATGTTAACCTCTTTGCAGAAGGTGAATAAGAATTAGCTGGTGACTCCAACATTAGTCTCCTAAATTACTAGGATGAAGCTAGAAGTAAAGGAGAAGTGTTTGATGGATCATACATTGTATTTGCCAGGTCCCAAAACTAGTCAACTCAACAAGATGATAAAGGAAAAATAAGGGAAGAATCTTGACCAATAATTTCAATTTTTAAATAGGGACTTCATTGCCTTTCCAATCAAAGGACTCTGTGATCAATAAAAAAGTAAGTACTTCAAACAATCCTACACCTTTTGCTTCAATTTCTCAGACCAGTACCACACCCAATAAAACCCAGAATGATGGGCTTACTTCCTCTATTTCTAGTTCATTTCAGTCATTTGATATAATTGATCATACTAGGAAGACCAAGATCCAAATGTCTGAGTTTGAATATTTATAAGCCAACCCTGAGCAACTGGATAGGTTAGTTAAATGCATCAAGAACAAAACCATCTTTGCAGGACAAGATGTTTCAAAGGTAACCCATGATCCCCTAAAGAACACATCCAATCAAAACAATTTTGTCATTACTCCTCTTGGGAAGACAAAACCTTTCTACATTTCCTTGCTGATAAATGGTCATAAGCTAAACAATTGCATAATACATTCTGGTGTCTCTGACAATGTGATGCCCACCATGGTGGTAGACTCTCTCAGGCTCACACTGACTAAAACTTTTGGGAGATGTTTCTCCATGAAAAATAAACAAGTGTCACTTTTGGGATAGATCAAAGATGGTTAATTTTCATTTTCAACCTTCCCAAATAAAAGAATTAAAATGACAGTCATGGTGGCCAATGTTCTAGCCTCCTACAACATTCTGCTTGGGCAAAATTTTTACAAGGATGTTAGTGGAGAGTTGAGCATGGACCTATCTGAGGCGAGGATACCTATCAAGGGCATCATGCAAAGGCTACTTCCTGAGAAGGAGTCAAAATACATTGTCACCCAAACATCAGCCCTTGAGGCTCAAATTTTATTTGAATCCTCAGGAATGGGCAACTACTTTCTGTCTACTGAAGATGTTCCTATTTCATCAGACAAAAGTTCTATAAATGACAATCCAAAAAATTTAGACAAGACATCAAAAGAATTGGTATAATGTAGTACAGATGAAAGAGGATCTTCCCTCCCTAATGAAGAAAAATTTGATAGAATATCAGATTCTAATGATGTCTAAATTCTTGAATTTGATGACAACAATTATTCTACTGGTTCTGGAGGTGGAGTTGTTTTGATATCTCCTCAAGGAGATATTTTTCCCTACTCATACAAGTTACAATTTAATAATACCAATAACACCGCTGAGTATGAATCTTTGCTACTCAGATTAAAGGCTTCTCAAGCTAAAGGTGTCAAACTTCTTCACGCCTGGGGAGATGCTAAGCTGGTGGTTTGTCAGGTGAGAAATATATATCAAACCAAGAATGAAATATTACAACATTATCACAATTTCATGTGAGACTATCTTAAATTTTTTGATGCTTTTAATATTTCTACTGTGCCCAGAGAATTCAATAATTAAGCAGATTCTTTGGCCATCTCTACAACTCTCATGGTTCCTCACCGAGATTTCAAAGAGCATAAGTACACTATTGAGTTGGTCTTTCGACCAAGTGTACCAAATAATGATGACCATTAGTAGGTATTTAATGGTGACAAACAAATCATTGCTTTTCTAGAATAGATGGTTAGCTTTGAGAAGCTTCATTTTAAAGGCAGTGAATCTCTACCATGAGAATCAACTCCTGAAATAAATTTAAAAATTGGTAAAAAGTTCCTTCAACTCAAAAGGAATAAAATTCACAAAGGATTAGTTTCTCTTGAGAATCTATTCGATAAGCATGATAGGTGTATCAAGAAGCCACAAATGGATTCAAAATCCTCCAAAGATTTTGATCAAATAAATTTGAGTATAGAAGATAATCCTAAAATGGTCAACATCAGGAATTGTTGCACTCCTGATGAAAAACTCAAATTCATTACCCTACTTTGCCATTATATTGATGTTTTGGCATACTCTTATGATGATTTAAAATATCTTAGGCCTAAAGAAATTTAGCATGAAATTCCTCTCAAGATTGGGTCGTTACCTCACAAGCAAAAACAAAGGCAGTACAACCCTAGGATATCAGGCACTATTCTTTTTGAGATACAAAAATGCTAAATACAAGAATTATTTTCCCAATCCATCATTTCACTTGGATTGTGAACATAGTCCCTGTGAGAAAGAAGAATAGATAAATTTACTTGTGTGTTGATTTCAAAAATCTAAATTAGTCATCTTTAAAAGACAACTATCCCCTACCCATCATGGATCAGCTACTGTAAATAGTGACTGACACAGAGATGTTATCAATGTTAGATAGTTTTTGGGATATAATCAAGTGAAATTTGGTGAAGTAAACCAACATAAGACTGCTTTTACTACACCTTGGGGCACTTTTGCATATCACAGAATGCCTTTTAGCTTGATCAATGCTAGCACCACCTTCTAGAGAGTGATGGATCTTGCCTTCAAAAATAAAATGGGGAAGTTTATTGTGGTATACCTTGATGACTTGACAATTTTTTATAAACATCATCCTAATCATGTGCATCATCTACAACAAGTGATAGAGTGATGTCAACAAAATGATATTTCTCTTAATCCTAAGAAGTCAATTTTTGGGGTTACAAAAGGTAAACTTTTTGGTCACACTGTATCCCGCGAAGGCATAAAGATTGACCCAAAAAGAGTCAAATCCATCTAAGAGCTTACTTTTCTTGCTAGTAAGACTGTGATCCATTCTTTCTTTGGAAAGGTGAATTTTCTATGAAGGTTCATTCCTAAATTCGTAGAAAAGACTAGCCACATTGTCAACATGATGAAGACTAAAGCTACTTTCAGCTGGACTGAAGAAGGCAAGTCAACATTTTAAGACATCAAGGAAGCTATCACCCATGCCCCAATCCTAGTTTGCCCTGATTACACCAAAGACTTCGTGATATATAGATATGCTTTTGAACACACACTTTCAACCATTTTGGTTCAGTAGAACAAAGAAGGTGTAGAGTCCCCCATATCTTTAATGAGTTCTTCTGTCAAAGCTCATGAGCTGAAATATTTAAACATAGAGAAGCATGTTTATGTTGTGGTTAAGGTGGTAAAATACTTCCATTTTTACATCTTGAACTCACACACTGTTGCTCTGGTTCTTGATACAATAGTAAATTTTATTCTAACTCAACAAGAGTTTAGAACTAAAAGGGGTAATTGGATTGCTAAAATCTAGGAGTTTGATCTTGTTATCAAACCTATGAAGCTTGTGTGGGGAAGAGGTCTATGCCAATTAATTACTGATAACATACCAGAAGAAGCAGGGCATGAAGAAATAGAGGTTGAAGACATGCCTACAGTTCTCTTTGTCACCACTATGAATGAGTGGTATTCTAATATTACTCATTTCCTTATCTATGGTGAATGTCCTGCTCACCTGTCTCATAAAGAAAAGAGGACTGTTAAGTTGAAAGATGCTAACTTTATCCTGTGGGACAATAGTTTGTATAAGAGGAGCCTTGATGGGGTGTTTCTTCATTACATGGATAAAGTGCAACAGAACAAACTTTTAGAGTCTTTCCACAATTTGTCTTATGGAGGACATTTTTATGCACCTATGACTGCCCATAAGATTCTATGAGCTAGGTACTATTAGCCTACTCTATTTCAATATTCTACTTAGGTGCATAGATGTGAGCTGTGTCAATAGTTCATTGGGAAACCCAAGTTGGCTGCGCTACTTCTCAAGCCTATGGTAATTGAAGAGCCTTTTCAGCAATGGGAAATTGATTTCATTGGCACTGTAAACCTATCCTTGAGTGTTGGACATGACTATGTTCTCATAGCCACAGACTATTTTACCAAGTGGGTGGAAGCCATTCCAATCAAGCATGCTACTTCATAAGTGGTATGTAATTTCCTCAAGGAAAATATTATTTCTCAGTTTAGAGTCCCAACCATGATTGTAATAGATAATGCAACCTATTTCTCTTCTCATGAAGTTACCCAATTCTGCTACTATTATGAGATTATCCTCTCCCACTCTTCTAACTATTATCCACAAGGAAATGGTCAAGCAGAATCAAGAAATAAGAACCTGGTGACCATTATCAGGAAGCTAGTAGATAAAAATTAGAGAACTTGGCATAAAGCATTGCTTGATGCTTTATGGGTAGATAGGATTACACCCAAAAGGGTGATAGGTATGTCACCATTTCAACTTCTGTATGGTTTAAATGTAGAGATACCAATCACCTTGGAATTACTAGCATTAAAGTTGGCAAAGGCAGTAGAAGATTCAACTTTTGAAAGGTCTATCGACAAGAGGATCATGTGCTTAACTAAATTAAATGAACAATGAACTATGGTGGTGGATCCTATTGTTGCACATCAAAGTTGGTAAAGAAACTCTTCGACCAGAAAGCAAGGATTCATGATTTTTAGATTGGAGATCAAGTCTTATTATGGGACAAGAGGAGAGAACCAAAAAGAATGCATGGAAAATTGGATTCTTTATGGAGAGGTCCATTTTTCATTCATCAATTAAATGGTGAAAATATTTTCTTGCTAAATATAAAGACAAAATTTCATTTGCACTACCTCACAGTGGGCAACATCTGAAGCACTTCAATCCTTGAAGTATTAGATAAGTTCAATTGTACATATGTATAGTATTTATTTGTTTTGTGTTGTTTATTTGTTTTTGGCACCTTTATTTTTGGGTAAGCATGACTCCATAGCCCAATGGCATAGATGAAGGCACTTAGAGTCTAGATTTTACTCCCTTCGATTGCTTCAAATCTCAACTGATGAAAGTTACCCAACTGGAGCCAGCTATTGTTCCCAAAATCCGTCACTTGTTTTTGTGGACAACATGCTAACCATTTTGGTCTTACAAGCCAAAATGCTTTTTTATATATCAAAAAATGTTTTGAGCAGTTAAGTTTTTCAAATAACTCAAGCCTTTTTAGCTAAAGAAATCATAGGTTCAACAGGTGGGCTTTCTCAAAATGAAGTTTAAAATACTTAAGGCATTTCCTAAGTGTTTTGAGGATGGTTCAATGCCAAGGTTTAATCAAAATACTTAATGATAGGGTTCAAAGAATTGGAATGAACCATTGAACCATAGAACCATTAAACCCCACCTCCGAAAGGTTCAAAGGTTCAACGAGTTCAAAGGTTTAACGACTTCAACGGACTCAAAGAATAAAAGGATTTGAAGAGTTAGAATGAACCATTGAAAAATTAAACCTTGAACTGAAAAGGTTCAAAGGTTCAAAGAGCTCAAAGTTTGAGCAGAAGCTTCAAGTGAATGGATGAAGCAAAAGATTCCTGAAAATGGTTCAATTGAAGAAGAAAACTAAGTGAATGTGGCCCTTTACAAAACATTCAAATGTTGAACCATTGAACCAAAAGAGTTCAAGGTTCACAGTTCAAAGTGGTTCAGGTGACTGGTGACGTCCTCACATACATCAAATTCAGGGTAATGGAATAATCATTGATTTTCAAAAGAGCACAAACCTGAGAACAAACTCAGTGACCAGCCAAGAAAAGAGCTAAAAGAGCTAACTGAAAGCGAGAAGATAGCCTCGAGATCTCAGATCACCAGGAAGAGATAAAATGTAGTAAGGAAAGAGGGAATGACTACAAAAAATCTAGATATATCTATAAAAGAGTTATTACAGTAGGTGGAATAGTCCACCAGGTAGACCTCAGATAACACAAACATTCAATGGTATGACCTATTTTTCTTCATTAAGTAAAGGCAAATGGACAACCGTGTAAGCATCATAAAGAAGACCAGGTAACCCATGCTTAGGAGGAGACATTTGAGATGATTTAGAATGCTAAAGTTAAGGCTGATGACCTATTCTAGCATGGCCCCTTCATATAATTTTCAATGCATTCAATGAAGCATGTGCCATTTTCATGTAAACAAGCACCCAAGTCTTCCTTTAAATGCTATATATTGTAATCTCTTATTTTGAATAAAGGAGATCTCTCTATTATTATAAGTGAAGCTCTACCTAAATTGAAAGGCATTCCTGAGACTTTGAGCTCAGACTGTTAGTCATATTTTGTTAAGTGAATGAGAAAGCAAGTGACCTTTCAAACTTTGTGTTGAAATAGATTATGTTATCTAAGAAATCATATGTCTTTTTCCTAAATACAGTCTTTTCCATTTAATCAAATAAGCATAACAAGTGAAAATAAGCTGGAAGATGTCCTGAAGCTGTCTCTGGGAGACTTTGTGCTGCCATAATTGTCTTTAGTCTATGTTTTGTGTAATGAATATTGGAGATACTTTGAGCTCCCCTCATCCTTCGTAATCTTTTACTCTATTTTAGTTTGCGGTGGAGACTCTGGGCTATACTTCATTCTATGGTGTCCTTTGTCTTAAATCAGTAGGAGAAAAAATGAAAGACTTTGTGCTTTCATGGGTTTCTTGTGGATCTAGTTACTACCTAGGAAGGAATCCCACTGTTTGTTGAATATGATTTTTGAAAGAAGATAAGTGCCTTCAGTAATTACACTAAAATTCTCCTTTGTTTTATGAACATCATTTTTGAAAAAAGAGAGATGGATGGTATGATTTCACCCCTGAGTCTATTTTCAGCTTATATTAGTATATTATAGTTTATATGGAATCTCCCCTTGTTGAAAGGAGAGATTTATCTCATTCTAGCTATGGTCACCACATCCATTTTGCCATATAAATCTCCTTATGCTGTGGTTGATATAACCATTTTTCCATTAATCAGTTAATGACAAAATATTCACCCAACATAACCCATATTGGTAAAAAAAGATGCTTAGCATAATTGTTATACCTTTGAAATAAGTCCTCATACATGTTTCATGTAATAACCACACACTCCTTAGGTTGGCCAATACCTCATTATCCCCAAACCACCATTAGGTCTTGGTTGGACCTAAAACAATTAGGCCTTCATACTCACACATTACATGTGAGACTACTGAGACCACATTTATCATTTACTAATGATTCAAACAAATTAAAAATATCTAAAATATCTCCTTTATCACTCTCATATGGGTCCATGCCACCTAAAACACTAACTCAACACTTGAACCTACCAATTAAGTCTCCTCACTCTTTAGACCTTCATACATAAAAAACACAGTCTCAAACTTTTGAAGCAAATACTCAAATATTTCCCATATCCATATGATTATATCACATGGGTGAAACCTTTAGGATATCTATAATGCCTTCATGTGATTTAGATACTTCAACATAGTCTCTATGCACTCAAAACAACTCTCTCAAAATGACCACTTAGGCTGGTCACACACAATCAAAATATAAATATACTATTTTGACTCTCCATATCTAATTAGGAGAATATATTGACATACAATAATTTATCATAAGCATTAGATACTTATAAAACATCTCCATACTCATTTTATTCTTCAATTCTGCTTAGAACACCTTCAACTCACTCCTATAACATGGTCACTCAATTTGTCAGTGTATTCAACAAACATAATCAACTTCTAAGCAATTATTCACATTGAATATGGATTTTTAAAACCTCAAAAATACATGAAAATATTCCTCATGGAGTCTAAAACACTCTCTAATAGATAGTTCATCTTGAAACATCAAAATATATTAAGAAAAACTCAAACATCCTTCTCTGGTCACTTATAAAACACGGTCAAACACATGGTAAAATTTGGAGCTCAATATATACAACTTTATGAACATTCAAATCTTATAATCAATTTTTATAGATGCACCTTGAAGTCATATTCAACTTTTCTTTTTTACATCATCAATAAATTATCCTAGATCAAAAGATATTAATAAAATACTGCAGACTGGTTTTTCCCTTTCTAATTCAGCTGTTAATGGTCACTATGTAATGCAAACATTGCAAAAAAGTGTCTTCATCTCGTGTCCCCTGGTAACTAAATCAAACTTAATCTATCAATCTCTTTACAAGTCTCCTAACTTTAAATCTTTAATGCTCATTGTTGATTATTGATCTACGCTTCCATGATTAAGACACTTGGCACCCTCACATGCCTTCTGAGCACATTTCTGTCAGTCCCCAATATTGAGACACTTGGTAGTCCTATGTGCCTTCTGAGCACATTTCTATTAGACCCCTCTCATTCACCACTTAACATTCCCATGTGCCATTGATCTTCTATCAAATCATCATGATTGAGACACGTCACTGGTATGTGCAATCTTAGGAACCTTTGATATATTGAATTCACACATGCTATTGGATCACAATCTAGATGATGAATGCTCACCATTAGATCTATCTTGACTATTTGACCCCAGGCTTGAATGTAGTTGAACTTGATGGCCTTTGGTCCATCATAATCTGCTAGATTAAATTTTAAGATTTATAACTTGAGCTTGAAAAAACTTCAAGAATCCAAATATTCAAGGTACTTTCTTGGCACTATAGACAACATCTCTATGAATAAATTTGACCATTGTTGACTTTCTAAGTAGCTGCACTAAATATACAAATTTTCTAGTTCATTTAAATTTGCATGATGTGTAATGACAGTCTAGCTTCTCTTAAGCTAGAATATGCATGTTTGTCTTTCTAAATGATCAAATGACACACCAAAACTTCACCAATAAGACATATATAGATGCCTCATAGCTTCTTTGTCCTTATAGACCTGCACATGTGTCATATCTCTCCAATCTATCAAACTTAACTTCTTTTTCATTCATGCAATGTTACCACATGTTCTCTTTGATATCAATGACAACCTAAGACATCAATGACCATGCTCAATAATCTCCCCCTTTGACATTGGTGGAAAAATATCCTCAAAATGACTTATTAATCATTTGGACTTTTTTATTTTGATCTTTCTCCCCCTTTGACATTCATGATAAACTCTTCCTCAACATGCCAACTTGATCATTGACCCAACAAACTAATCACATAGCTTAGAAAGGTCCCCCTAACATCAAGCTTCATATCATGTCATCTATTATTTGACATACACCAATCTAAACTTGGGATTCTTTGATCCTTAGACCTATCTACCTATAGAGCTCACAATCTCTATTTACTCATGCATGAAGATTCAATACCTTGTCAAAACACATGACTTGGTTTGATCAAGTCATCATATTAATATTCTTAAATTCATAACTGTAGTAGACATCTTCACACTTCTATCATGACTAAATCATCTTCACATATGATCCCCCTCACATCATTCAAATCTTATTCAATCCACTCAATTGAACTAAGTTAGCTTCCCTTTAGCCAAACACATCTTTAAATGATATTCTTGTCCTGCAACATCAACCAAAGCTCAACTGGCATCCACCATGCTTCCTCTTTCTTTTCAAGTGTCTCCTTGAAGATTATATAGAGACACCTAACCCACAATGTCCTAGAATAATGTGAAACCAGGAGTTGCCCACAACTCTTCATATTCCTTTTCTTCCTTGGTCATCTAAAATTGATAGTTATTCTTCTTTTTCTTAGACTTAAGAGAAGAAAATTTCTCATCCACTACAATATTCTCCTTTTATTTTAAGAATGAATTGATAATACATGGAGACAACAAATATTCATGACACACCTCATCACTAGACATAGATAACTGATGTTATTCATGTGAAACTTGTTCAACAATAGTAGGATGTTTACTTGTATCTATACATAGCTCAGAACTAGCCTCAACTAGAACCTTAGTCTTTTATTTGAGATCAACTTAAAATAAATCTTGATTTTCCTTTTTTATTTAGATAGATGACACATTCTCTTGGAATTCCTAAACCCTCTTCATATCTAATGCCTCTTTTCTTTAGTAGGCAATCTACCTTTATCTTTCAGTAAAACTGAATTAGTTTTCTTGGTCTTCACTTCCTTAGGATTCCACACCAAGGATTAACCTTTATTGAGCACAATAGATGTCCATACACCTTCTTATGACTTAAGAGCTTAATTATATAATATCTTTCAATATGACCAACTTGGTGACAATTGAAATAAATAACATCTTGTCTCTTAGGTTCATTATGCTCAAGCTTGACTGTCTTAGGTCTCCATACTTGGGTTAGTATTTTCCCATACATTCTAGGGTAGTCTTGACGCAGAAGATTGCACCCTTGCTAGGAGGCCGAGCTCCTACCTTCTTCACACAATAATGGAAACTCCCCTCTCACCTGTGGGACTGGTGAAGCTAGAGGGGAGAGTCTCTAGATGAGGGCTAGCTCCCTCTAATGTATCCTTCAGGTCCTAGTTTCTCCTAATGCTAACAAACAAATGTAAAAACAAAGGGGGGGGATGAAAAGGGAGAGAGAGATGCTGAAAATAGAACCTAAACCTAAAAAGAAAAGGTGATACACTAGAAAAGGTTGATCTACTCCACCCAAACATACAATTTCCACTGAGAACTAGCTCCCATACACTTCATCTGACATGAGAAAACCTTCTGCATCAGTGGGTCAGGGGTCCATGGAGATACAGGGAGGAAATAACTACTAGAGGCATTTTGAGACACACTACAATAGCCTATCCACTTCACCGATACTCCTTTAGTGACACTTTTGATAGACCTGTAAAAGGAAACTCAGAAAATGCACCAGACATGCTGAGATCATTCTGCAAAAGCATTAAGAAAATGACTTAACATAGAATCAAATGCATAGACACATACTAAATATGCAAAACTCAGAATGGAGGTAAAAATGCTATGTTTTGATTGAAGGTAAAATTCTGGCAGCTCTGCCTTACAAGCCTAATTTTTGGGCAGAGTTTTGCCTTAAGGTTGAGAGTCGATCCCTTCTCAAAAGAGAAGTTTACAATTTATAGAAAGAGGAAGAGAACTTGGTGCTTCCTAGGAAAGATTTTAGTGCTCATTTCTACAAGTGGCCCATGTGCATTCTAAACCTTGGGAAGAGGAAAGCCATTGTCACTGATGTCATTCTTTAGAAAAGGCCTGCTAGAACCATGCTATACAATTGCGAAAATTGACTTTGGCATTCAAACATTAATGCAAGAACATGGCCGTGCCTCTTTCCTACAAATAGACTACTGTTTATCCCCTCATAAATGCCAACTAGAGAAATATAGGTCACGCCACTCATCTGGCAATAACTCACCTTCCCTTCGCCACTTGAATGCTTTGCCATTTTTGCTCTTTGTCTTCTTCCTGCTCTTTCAGCCCTCATGGGTGATCTTCTAGTGGGTCGCTGCTTTCCTTGGGCTTTTTCCATGGTTTGGCACTCTTTACAGTTCAAAACAAATGTCTACTTCACTATGTTGAATTTGACATTCACGCAGCCATCACCCAATGGCTAGTTCATCTGCTTAAATTTGACAGCTTTCAGGACATCACCATCCTCAGCAAAAGTCATCGGGTCATTTTTATAGCTTTTTTGCTTCACAAGTTTTCTATTTCGGGCCTTTTATCGTAGACAAAGTCTGTGGGAATTGGCCACTTTAACTTTTCTACGGGCTCTTTGACCTTTTCTTACACCTTCGGCCCTTTGAAAATCCTGTTAGGTTGTGGAGCTAAAAGTTTCAACTATGCAGACATGGAGGAGGTTGCTGAAGTTCCAAAGACATTGACGTTGGCAGTATAACCGACATCGATCATGATGAATGCAAAAGGCAACTGGCATTGGCAGGGAGTCAGCCGATGTCGGTCAGTACCAGGTAGACAGGGACCGACATCGGTCACCTGTGGTGGTTCCAGAACTGTTCGTTGCACAGACAGTTAGTTCATTAAATCGAGTGTTTACATGTTAAAGGCTATTTTGAGTCTTGAGTTGTGTGTCTAAATTAAGAGTCTAAGTTATTATTTAAGTCTGGGATCTATTTATAGACCCATTGGCATGTATTGTAATTAAAAAAAAGGCAAGAAAAGGATTTCTTCCAGTTGTAGGATCTTGGTCAGCAGGTGTGCAAGGCCACATTTGAAGATCTACATGTGTAAGTATGATCATTTGAGTTTCAGGTTGTTGCAAGCTTATGGGAGATATACTTGAAGTACTTTGAGTACTTGTGTACTGGCAGGGTTATTACTGACTGGTTGGAGGTGAACACCAATTTTGTGTGTGAGTTGTGTGTTGGGACGATTTTTGGTAGGAGAGTGAACTCTTGAAGAAAATTATTGAACACTTGAGGTGTGGGAAGCTTCTGAGAGTGTGGAGAAGAAGTGGCATCTTCTTTATTGTATTTTCTTTCTGGATGAGTATTAATACAAGATTGTGTATTGTCTCTCATATTCTGTGCTATTTGTGAATTCTAGTTACTTGTACTTCTGGTTAATTCTACATGTTTAATTACTTGTATTTGGTAATCATATTGTGCTCTTTTTGAGGAGAAAGATCCTAACAAGTGGGATCAGAGCAGGTGTGTTGTTCTGGATTCCCCAACAACTGGTATCAGAGCTTTAGGTTGGGATACTAACAGGTTGGATTAGATCTGGTTAGTGTGTGTTGATTATAGGTTACTCACAGGGGTTTCTGTTTGAGTGGGAGTAGAGCAATGGCAGAAGAAAGTAAGCTACGAATGCAGAAGTTTAATGGCAAAAACTATCAATTATGGAGGATGCAGATTGAAGATTATCTGTATCAAAAAGATTTGTACTTACCGTTGGGTGGGGTTGATTACAAGCCTCAGGATATGAAGGATGAAGAATGGGAGGTTCTTGATCGGAAGGCTCTAGGAGCTATAAGGTTGAGTCTTGCATCGTTTGTGATTTCCAACTTATCACAGGTTAAGACAATGGTAGAGTTGATGGAATATTTAGCAAATTTATATGAAAAACCCTCAGCTTTGAATCAGGTATTTCTTATGAAGCAATTATTTAATTTGTAAATGTTGGAAGGTGGATCTGTACATAGTCATCTTAGTGATTTCCATGGTTTGGTAAACCAGTTAAATTTAGTCAATATTGTTTTTGATGATGAAATTAAGGCTCTCTTAATCTTATGTTCATTACCTGAAAGTTGGGAGAGTTTGGTAATGGCAGTTAGCAATACTGCATCTGCTTCAAAAATCTTAAAAGTGGATGATGTTGTGAGTGTAATCTTGAATGAAGAGATTCATAGGAAAAGCACAGGTGAATAGTCAGGAAATGCTTTGAGTATGTAAAGCAGGGGAAGGCAAAGAGAGAAGATTGAGCGTGAGAGATCAAGGTCAAAGATAGGCAGGAGATCCAAGTCCAAGTATGGTAGAATAACCTGCTGGAAGTATGGAAAGCAAGGGCACTTAAAGAGAGATTGTAGGTCGGATGAAGATCAGCATGAAGGACATGAAGAAGCAGGTGATGCAGGTATTGTTGCACAGGATGCTCTGGTATGTTCCTTAGATAAAGTAGAATCTTGGGTTTTAGATTCTGGTGCCTCTTTTCATGCATCCCCAAATAGGGAATTTTTTCATGAGTATGTCCAGGGAGACTTTGGAGAAATTAATTTAGGGGATGGTAAGCCTTGTCAGATGGTTGGCAAAGGGAAAGTGAAGCTGAAATTGTAGACAGGTAACACATGGGTGTTGAAGGAGGTCATGCATGTTCCAGTTTTGGAGCAGAATTCAATTTCTGTAAGAAGTTTGGGTGATGAGGGTTGCATAGTAACTCTCACAATGGACTCTTGGAAGGTTACCAAGGGTGCACTTGTTGTAGCAAGAGGTAAGAAAGTAGGTATGCTTTATCTATCTACTTGTATTACTGATTCTCTTTTTGGGTTATCTACTTCAGCTGTAGATTTGAAGATGTGGCTTAATAGGCTTGGTCACATGAATAAGAAGGAGATGCATGTTCTTGAGTCAAAGGGTATGCTTTCAGATTTGAAAAGCATGAATCGAGATTTCTGTATGCAGAAGAAGAAAGTGACGTTTCTTGAGGAATCCAATGTTCGTGACAAGAACAGGAAAGCCTTGGTTTTCAAGGAGAAGGTGATGGATAGAGATCAATGTAAGGGGCTAAAGAATTCTGAGCAGAGTAAGGGTGATTTGGACAGGGTTTTGATCCAAAAGGAGCTCGCGAGTAAAATTCATTTCTCACAAGAAAAACACAGAGACCAACGTTGGCTAGAAAACCAACGTCGACATCCAGACAGGGACTGACGTCGGCTATGTGTAGCCTGACGTTGGTGACTCAGAGATAGATAGACACTGGTGTCGATCAAGGGGAACCGACGTTGGTGATGAGGTAGTCACATGGAACTGATGTCGGTCGAGTGTAGACTGAGATGTGACCGGCATCGGTCATTGAGACGGATTTTGCGAGGACAACAAGCTGTCAAGGAGTCTCAAGCGCCCATATGGAGGATTTAAAGGCTAAGTAAGCCTCAAATTCATCATTTCCCTTCTTTACACTACTTGTTGCTCACTGATGGTAAAGAAACAGGAAGTTGTTAAAGAAGCAGAGTAGGTAGATCTAGGAAACAGTGGGAGCTTGGCATGGATGAGGAGTGTGATTCCTTGGAGAAGAACCAAACATGAGTTTTTTGGGTGGAGTTACCAGCTGGAAGAAAGCACTGAGAGACAAATGGATTTTTAGGATGAAGAAGAGTGGAAATGGACATGTGAGACAGAAGGCTAGGGTATATGGTCTTGAGTAAGCTCCAGAATAATGGAGGTTTGACCATTGTGTTTTTATTTACCAGGTTGGATAATATTAACTACATTATCCTGTTACTGTATGATGTGCTTGTTGCAGGGTTACATATATAGGGAGTTGCTGAACTAAAGGTAAAGCTATTTTAGAGGTGTGTCATGAGGAATCTAAGAGCAACAAGATTCTTTGGCATGAGTGTGTTTTAGGGACATGGAAGGTCATAGGTTGACTTTGTTTCAGGATGATTGTGTGAGACCGGTTAGCACGTCGATGGTTGGACAGTTCACAAAACAGTGTCTTGATTCACATAGTGAGGTTAAGTGCATGGTATGTACTAGACCTGAGTTTTCCCAAGTAGTGGGAGTTGTCACAAGTTTGGAGCCAATTCGATAAAGAAGCACTGGAGGGCAGTTCAGTGGATTCTTAGAGGGACCAACAGCAGGTCGACATGCTATGTAGGGTCAAGTTCTTTTCTACATGGTTTGTAGATGCAGATGTGGCAGGTGATTTGGATGACATGAGGTGCACCACAAGATTTGTGGTGGTTGGTCTTCAAGAGTGATCTTGAAGAGGGATACAAAGCCAAGGGCACAAACTAGATGATGTACAAGTATAGGTGCAGTTGCAACTATTTATCTCTAAGTGGGAGATTGTTAGGTTTTGGAGCTAAAAGCTTTAATTATGCAGACATGGAGGAGGTTGCTGAAGTTATAGAGACACCGGCATCGGTAGTATAACCGACGTCGATCATGATGAATGCAGAAGGAAACCGGCATCGACAGGGAGTCAGCCGATGTTGGTCAGCACTAGGCCGACAGGGACTGACATCGGTCGCTTGTGGTGGTTTTAGAACTATTCATTGCATGGACAGTTAGTTTGTTGAACTGAGTGTTTGCATGTTAAAGGCTATTTTGAGTCTTGATTTGTGTGTCTAAATTAAGAGTCTAAGTTATTGTTTAAGTCTGGGATCTATTTATAGACCCATTGGCATGTATTGTAATTAAAAAAAAGGCAAGAAAAGGATTTCTTCCAGTTGTAGGATCTTGGTTAGTAGGTGTGCAAGGCCATGTTTGAAGATCTACATGTGTAAGTATGATCATTTGAGCTGCAGGTTGTTGCAAGCTTATGGGAGATATACTTGAAGTACTTTGAGTACTTATGTACTGGCAGGGTTATTACTGACTGGTTGGTGGTGAACACCAATTCTGTGTGTGAGTTGTGTGTTGGGACCATTTTTGGTAGGAGAGTGAACTCTTGAAAAAAATTACTGAACACTTGAGGTGTGGGAAGCTTTTGAGAGGTGTGGAGAAGAAGTGGCATCTTCTTTATTGTATTTTCTTTTTGGATGAGTATTAATACAAGATTGTGTATTGTCTCTCATATTCTGTGCTATTTATGAATTCTAGTTACTTTTACTTCTGGTTAATTTTGCATGTTTAATTGCTTATATTTGGTAATCATATTGTGCTCTTTTTGAGGAGCAAGATCCTAAAAAGTGGGATCAGAGCAGGTGTGTTGTTCTGGATTCCCCAACAAATCCTTTCTCTAAATTCCTTCAGGCCTTTTGTCTGAAAGAATTCCTTCGAACAAAAAGTCTGAAAGAATTTAGCCTATCACTTAAGTCTTTGGCACTTAAATCCCTTCGACTACCCTTTGGAATGTTCTCTGCCCTCTGCAAGTGCTTTTGGACCTTTGAATGTAGGACACACCCTTGAACCAAGCCGTTAAACCAACCCATTGAACCAAAATTGGTTGAACGATTCAATCACTATGCGCCGAGCCCATTGAACCAAGCCTTTGAAATGATTTGTTGAACCAAAAATGGTTCAACACTGCATGTTGAGCCCCTATGAACTATTCATTGAATTCCTTTATTAAACTATCCTTTGAACCAAAGTGTTGAACCAAATGATTGAACTAATCCATTGAACTAGTTCAACGATTCAACGCTGCATGCTGAGCTCGTTGAACCAAGCTGACGAACCTGCCGATGAACTTGAACGTTGAACTAAGCCATTGAACCAAAGTGATTAAATTGAAGTGTTGAACCAAAACATTAAACCAACTGAATTGAATAGAGTGATGAACCCTAGGTTTGAACTAAGCCCGATTGAACTGAATGATTAAACCAATGGTTAAACCAGTGCGTTGAACTTTGTCGATGAACCAAGCTGAAGCATTGAAATAAGCAATTGAACTGAGCTAAGGCATTAAACTAACTGAATTGACCCAAGGCTGATGAACCAAGTGATTAAACTAGGTGTTGAACCAAAGCATTGAACTGGTTCAATGGTTTAACCATGCCAACTTTCTTCATGATTTTATTCAGACAAGAGCTCAAAGAAGCCTTTTAAAACCTGTAACTCTCTAAACTGATCCTTCATGTGCCAAAGGACTAACTTGCAGAGTCCGTAAAAATCCAAAACCTACAGAGTCTGTAGATTTAGACTTGCACAGTCCGTAAAAATCCAAAACCTACAGAGTCTGTAGATTTAGACCTGCAAAGTTTGTAGATATTCTACAGAGTTCGTAGAAATGAATAGATTCATGCAAAATCAGAAAATGAAATGGCCTAGAATAACAGGGATAGAAGGGGACTGATTTTTAGCCTATTGGGCAAAAAAATGGTCAACAAATTGGTGACTCTCAGGGGAAGCATGCCTGCTATGCTTAAAGACCAGTTACCTTGCAGTCCATTGGGCACAGAGTTAGATGCATCTTGAACAAAGATCAGCAATAGCCCCAAAAGATCCAAGAATCAAACATAGAGATTTTTACCCCACACACAAAGGGAAACACACAAGGCTTAAAACACTACTTGTGCAAACTACACTTAGGGAAAGCAGGAAAGAAACTGAAAGCAAACTACTATATACAGCTAACCAAGAATATTTTCCCCCCTCCTAGATCAAAGGGAAAATTTCTTAAGTCCCCTTCTTGGCAAGAAGACTTATGGTGGCAGACAAGTGGTTGAAAGAAAAGGATATTTGGTGACCTGCTCCTCTTGCCTGTCACCTGAGTTGGCTGGTATCTGAGTGGATCAAATTCGAACATGCCTCCAACATACATGTATTCTTCTTGTCCCTAGAGGCTTGTTGAATGTTGGTCCTTTATGCTGGTGCATTTCACCAAGAAATTAGTGGCTACTAGCTTATCACTGTTAGCCCTTTGACATGTATAGCTCCCTTGTAGTGCATCATGGTCTGACCCGTTTCCTTTTGCTTCATTGCAGACTCTGTCAGACTCATCCTCTACTTAATTTTGGCCTTCTTGAAGAAGGGTGACTGTGGTGATGTCTGAAATGGACTCACAAAATGATTGCTCATCCCACAAAACATCGTCTCTTTGTTTGAAGCTTTCTTCTTCAAGGCCTTCCTCTAGGAAGACATACCTCTCCTTTTACTCCTGAAAGATCAGGACCTCTAGATGTTCAAAGGTATTCTCTTGATCCTCCTCCAACTTAAGCTCCTCAACGTAGTCATCCTCCTCATCAAAGCAACATGGAAGTTCATCAAACAAGGGGGGAGAGAGCTCACCATGCTTTTGTTCCTCCTCATAATGCTAGAACATCCACATCTATGTGTGACCTGAGTCTTCTCCATTGCTAATGAGGTCTTCACAAGGAGCCTCCATGATGATTCTGCCTTCGTTGTCACTCATGATAGCCCCTTGGGAAACTACAGATTAGATTTTTTGCTCCTCACTTGCCTCTTGTAATACAGGTTCCTCCTCAAGAAGGGGTGAAGTGGGAAAACCATGTGGAAGAGGAGGCATTCCTTGAGCTAGAATCAAATGATTCTCCTCCTTCCATCTGGCTAGAACTTCATCAATATCAGGTGTGGCCTGATAGCTCTCTTGGAAGTGTGTAGATGGGGTGTGTTCAGACATAAAATGTGCCATTGGGTTTGAACCTTCCATCACACATTGACTGAGGAATCTCTCTTTAGATTCTAACTCTGTAGTTCTCCTGGCTAGATCCTCTTGGAAGAGCCTTTCCTAGAAGTCACCAGCATCATCGTGAGTAGGAGCGGCCTCATCTTCTTCAAGGTTTTGAGAAAAACCTTGCTCCTCCTCTTTCTTGCCCCATGATTCTACTATTTTCCCCCAGTTCAAGATCTCAGAATTGGAATATTGCTCCTGTGAATAGGCAGTAACTTTGTTTTCTATAAGGTCTTGGGGCTCCTCTACAAGGTCTAGAAGTTCTATCTCTCTTTCACAAAGTAGCCTCATCCTAGTCTCTAAATATTCAATTTGTTTAGCCTAGTTGTCCTGAAAGAGTCTTTCTTGGAGGTCACCAGCATCATCCTCTTCAAGGCTCTGGGCTGGTTCCTGGCATTCCTTCCTCCAACTAAGAAACTGCACATCATATTGAAAGACTTGGGGATGTTAAGGAATGCTAGGAAGAGACTGTTGATGCACTAGAAGAGTCTCTAGAAGAGGGACATGTTGGCTCGTGGTATTCCCCCCAATGGAAGATTCACAATATAAGGAATTGAGAAGATTGATCTCCATGGGGGGTTGTTTTTATGCCCTTTGATGTTGGAAAGCTAGGCGCACGGGATTGAGAGTAGATGCATCAGGTGAGCTGGAGTGAACAAGTGCTATCTGATAGAAAGGATTTGGTGCAAAAGAGGGGGCTTTCTTTAGGATATAAAGGGGCACACAAGGCTGACTACCTTGAATAAATGGATTTCTCCATTTTGCTACCTCCTCCTCCATGGATTGTAAGGCCTGTGCTTGCCTAAACAAAAACTCCTCTTTATACATCAGCTCCTGCTGATATCCATACTGCTCCTCTAGTCTGTCAATTTCCATCATCTGCTTCTCAAATTCTAGGGCCATTTCTCTTATTGTTGAAGGGCAACTAGGAGAGCTGCTTGAGGTGATTCTCTAAATTTTTTGAGTTTGATCATGGTAATATGAAGGAATACAAGGCCCATGATTCTATGCAGAGGGATTATACATACAAAAGTGATTTTTTAATGGCACCAGGCTAATTAACCAGCTGATTCAACTCAGAGTTATCATTGGTGTTGATGAAAAAGCCTCCAAAGGCTAGTTGGTTAAAGAACACACTAGAAATTCTTCAACTCTTATGAAAAAACCTGTCTCAGTTAGTCCCATTGGGCATGCTAGAAACTATTGATGCAGAAGATTGCACCCTTGGTAGGAGGCTGAGCTCCTACCTTCTTCACACAATAATGGAAACTCCCCTCTCACCTGTGGGACCAACGAAGCTGGAGAGGAGAGTCTCTAGATGAGGGCTAGCTCCCTTTGATTTGTCCTTCAGGTCATGGTTTCTCCTATTGCTAACAAACAAATGTAAAAACAAGGGGGGGGGGATGAAAAGGAAGAGAGAGATGCTGAAAATAGAACCTAAACCTACAAATAAAAGGTGATACACCAAAAAAGCTTGATCTACTCCACCCAAACATACACTTTCCATCGAGAACCAACTCCCATACACTTCATCTGACACGAGAAAACCTTCTGCATCAGTGGGTCAGGGGTTCATGGAGATATAGGGAGGAAATAACTACTAGAGGCATTCTGAGACACACTGCAATAGCCTATCCACTTCACCTATACTCCTCTAGGGACACTTTTGATAGACCTGTAAAAGGAAACTCAGAAAATGCACCAGACATGCTAAGATCATTCTGAAAAAGCATTAAGAAAATGACTTAACACAGAATCAAATGCATAGACACATACTAAAGATGCAAAACTCAGAATGAAGGTAAAAATTCTATGTTTTGATTGAAGGTAAAATTTTGGCAGCTCTGCCTTACAAGCCTGATTTTTGGGTAGAGTTTTGCCTTAAGGCTGAGAGTTGATCCCTTCTCAAAAGAGAAGTTTACAATTTATATAAAGAGGAAGAGAACTTGGTGCTTCCTGGGAAAGATTTTGGTGCTCAATTTTGCAAGTGGCCCATGTGCATTCTGAACCTTGGGAAGAGGAAAGCCACTGCTACTAATGTCATTCTTCAAAAAAGGCCTGCTAGAACCATGCTATATAATCACCAAAATTGACTTTAGCATTCAAACATTAATGCAAGAACATGGCCATGCCTCTTTCCTACAAATAGACTGCTGTTTGTCCCCTCATAAATGCCAACTGGAGAAAAATAGGTCGCATCGCTCATCTGGAAATAACTTACCTTCCCTTCACCACTTGAATGCTTTGTTATTTCTGCTCTTTATCTTCTTCCTATTCTTTTAGCCCTCAGGGGCAATCTTCTGGCAGGTCACTACTTTCCTTGGGATTTTTCCATGGTTTGGTACTCGTTACAGTTCAAAACAAATGACTACTTCACTATGTTAAATTTGACGTTCGTGCGGCCGTCACCCAATGGCTAGTTCATATGCTTAAATTTGACAGCTTTTGGGACATCACCATCCTCAGCAAAAGTCATCGGGTCTTTTTTGCAGCTTTTCTGCTTTGTGGGTTTTCTATTTCAGGGCTTTTCTTGTGGACAAAAAGTCTGCGGGAATTGGTTGCTTTGACTTTTCTGCAGGCTCTTTGACCTTTTCTTGCACCTTCAACCCTTTGAAAATCCTTTCTTTGAATTCCTTCAGGCCTTTTGTCTGAAGGAATTCCTTTGGACAAAAAGTCTGAAAGAATTTAGCCTATCGATTAAGTTTTTGGCACTTAAATCCCTTCGACTACCCTTTGGAACGTTCTCTGCCCTCCACAAGGGCTTTTAGATCTTGAACTACCCTCTGCAAGCACTTTTAGACCTTCAGCTACCCTTCAGCTGTAGGACACACCCTTGAACCAAGCCATTGAACCGACCCATTGAACCAAGCCATTGAACCAACCCATTGAACCAAAATTGGTTCAACGGTTCAATCACTGCACGTCGAGCCCATTGAACTTAGCCTTTAAACCGATTTGTTGAACCAAAAATGGTTCAACACTACGTGCCAAGCCCCTCTAAACTATTCACTGAATTCCTTTGTTGAACCGTCCATTAAACCAAAGTGATTGAACTAAAGCATTGAACCAATTTGTTGAACCAGTTCAACAATTCAACACTGCACGCTGAGCCTATTGAACCAAGCTGACTAACCTGTCGATGAACTTGAACGTTGAACTAAGCCATTGAACCAAAGTGATTAAACTAAAGCATTGAACTAATTGAATTGAACTAAGTGATGAACCTTGTGTTTGAACTAAGCCTGATTGAACTGAATGATTGAACCAATAGTTGAACCAAGACGTTGAACTTTGCCGATGAACCAAGCCAAAGTGTTGAACTAAGCAATTGAATTGAGCCAAGGCATTGAACCAAGGCTGATGAACCAAGTGATTGAACCAGGTGTTGAACCAAAGCATTGAACTATTTCAATGCTTTAACCATGCCAACTTTCTTCATGATTTTATTCAGATAAGATCTCGAAGAAGCCTTGTAAAACTCGAAACTCTCTAAACTGATCCTTCATGTGCCAAAGGACTAACCTGTAGAGTCCACAAAAATCCAAAACCTATAGAGTTCATAGATTTAGACATGTAGAGTCTGTAGATATTCTATAGAGTCTGTAAAAATGAATAGATTCATGCAAAATCAGAAAATGAAATGGCCTAGAACAACAGGGACAGAAGGGGACCAATTTTTGGCCTGTTGGGCAAAAAAATGGTCAACAAGTAGAATCTAGAAGTATGTCCCATATCATGACAATTATAGTAGACTACATTATCCATACCTCTAGCTGAACAACTTCTCTTCCTTCTATAGTTTCTTACCTTATTATTGACCAATTTTTGCCCAATATGTGCTTGGTTTGAGCTTCAAGTTCTTCGGCCTTGGTTCAATCAGCTAAGTTCAATGCAGTTTTCAATTGGCATAGTTAAAATGGTTCAGCGACCTTTGGTTCAACAAAATTTCATCGCTCAGATCAAATGTCTCGATTCAACAGCATTGAAGCATTGAACCGTTGAACCAATTTCAGTTCAATGGCTTAGTTCAATGAGCTTGGTTCAAAGCGAGTGGTTCAATATTTAGTTCGATTGGTTCGGCACGTAATGGTTGAACCATTGAACCATTGAACCAATTTTGGTTCAACACATTGGTTCAACGCCTCGTTCAATAAATCACTTTGTTCATCGGCCTAGTTCATCAGTCGATTCATTGGCAAGTTCATCAGTGTGCAATGGTTGAACCACTTGAACTGTTGAACCATTTTTGGTTCAATGGCTTGGTTCAAGGGTATGTCAAATGGCCGAAGGGCAGCTCAAAGTTCAAATGCCCTTGCGGAGGGTAGGCACTTAAAGGAAAAGGCAGTGAAAGGAAGTCAAATTTTGTCTAAGTCCAAAATTCCTTCAGACTTTTGTCTGAAAGAATTCCTTTAGACAAAAGTCCAAAGGAATTCAGGCCGTAGTTCAAAGCAAAGGCTAGGGCAAAGTCTCTGTGGACAAAATGTCCACAGGAAAATGTTCACAGACAAAAGTCTGTGAGAACCTGAGAATTAATTTGAAAGGGCACAACAACCCGTCGAAGGACCCTGAAGGGTAGGTGCCCTTGTGGGGGACTCTCAGCCAAATGAGGGACACTTTCAAAGGTCGAAGGTACTAGGAAGGGAATTCAAGTAAAATAGTACCCATAGAGAGGGCTGAGGAAGACAAAGTCCGTAGAAAAGCTAGCAAAGGACCCGATGACATTTTGTTAGGAACAGTGACATCCCAAAGGCTATCAAATTCAAGGAAGCAAATTAGCCATTGGTTTTCAAAGCAATGACAATTGTGTGAACGTCAAAGTTGGCACAATGAAAAAGCCATTTGCTTTCAAACTAAAGGAATGCCAACCATGGAAAAAGCCTAGAAATGCAGTGACCTGCCAGAAGTTTTCCTTCGAGGGCTGAAGGAGCCAGAAGAGACAAGATAGGGAAAAGACAAGTGGCAAGCATGGAGCAGGCAGATAATCTAAGTGGTGAAGGGAAGCGCTGATTCGAGAAGTGAATCCAGCAAGTGAAATAGTGGCTATAAATTGACCACTAGAAGATGCAAACGACCAAACCATGTGACCCTTTTTCTTCATTTCATATTTATGAGTAGACAAGCTGCATAGGTGCCTTCAAGAAGTAGCCTCGGTTAATGGGGAAACAATGTGGCCATGTCAAAAAAAGGGCCTGAAGTCAAAGCCAAGGTCGACATAGCATTTATTTTTTAGGTAGCTTGCTCTTCCCAATGAGGGGATGCAAATAGGCCACTTGTAAAAAGGGGCACTAAAAATCCTCCTTTCTTCTCCCATATGTTGAGGACTTGTCATTTGAGAATTATCGTCCACATTTGTAAGCCGTAGCCCTGGAAAAATTTTCACCTGAATCAATAAACACATTTTTTACCTCTATCTTGGATAGATATTTTTGTGTATGTCTTGAGTGTTAGTTTGTGTTTAGTCATTACTTCTTGATGCTTTCACAGGTCCAACACCAACATATCTGTTGTCTACAAGGCACCATTTTCTTAGCTGGTAAGGAGAGTTCTACTTGGAAGTAAAGAACAAAATGAATTACTTGCAGTGTGCATCTCACATCACCTAGGTCAATCTCTATTTTTGTATTTTCCATTAAAGCCTCCCTGCCAAGTTTCTTGTAGCTTGGTCCTTCTGCCAAGTGTGAAGTGTATGTATGCATTTGTCTGATTTTAGTGTGAGGGTGAGAAGGTCATTTCATTTTATTGCATCACCTCCTTAGAGTAGATTTGTTTTCCTGCAATTTTTCTCCCTTTTCATCCCCCCCATTATATACCTGTGTGTGTGTGTGTGTGTGTGTGTGTGTGTGTGTGTGTGTGTGTGTGTGTGTGTGTGTGCTAGCACTTTCTGGAATGAATATTATGCATCAAAGGGAGCTAGCCCTTATCTAGAGACTCTCCCCTCCAACTTCACTAGTCCCATAGGTGAGAGGGGAGTTTCCATAGTTGCATGAAGAAGGTAGGAGCTCGGCCTCCTACCTAAGGTGAAATCTTCTGCATCAACACTTATGACCAAAAATATTACATGCAAAGCAATGACCATGAAATAAACTTCCATACCTTATATATTTTGGTTTCCTGATATATATTCTCATGTTGCACTTGGTGCTTGCATCCTTCTTATCTTGAGCTAACCTCTCTTGCTATTTATTAGTCTTATTTACCTTGACAACTAATTTCTCATGCTCATCCTTCAATGAATCTAGTTTGATCTTCAATTGAACACTCTCATCCTCTTTATCTCTCATACTTGAACTTGTAGCCTCTAACTAAATTTTGAGATCTTAGATGGTCTCCTTATCCCTCTTAGCTTATTTAATCATGTCATCCTTCAATATACATGTTTTCTCTTCAATAATATTTATAGAATCAAGATTGGACTTCAATTCATCATGCTCACCTTGATTTAATTAAAATCAACTTGGAATTTGTCTCTTCTAACTAAGTTTTGAGATGTCTACATTCTTCCTCTTTTGAACTCAGATTAGTCTTTGTAACTCTAAATTGATCCTCAAGAATGTTGATCTTATCTTTATTCTCTTTTAATATTGAGCTTGCCTTTAAAGATTCTATCTCCTTATTGAGCTTGATACACTCATCCTTAATAGACTTAAATTTTGAGGCCATGATCTTATTCTGAGCTTCTTCTTGATCATACTCACTTATCTTACCTCTGTATTTCTCAAAAAGAGCCTTATACTAATTGTAATTTTATTCACTTTATTTTAGACATGCATAAGTAACCTATAATTGAGAATTCAACTCTTGATTCTCATTCTTCAATTGCTTATCCATATTGTACCTTGGATCACCTTTAAGTGGTTAAATTTTCAAAGAAGGTTTTGCTCTAATACCAATTATTAGAGGTATAATCACTAAGACGGAGGGGGGTGAATTAGTGATACTAGATATTCAATCCAATTCTAAACCCTTTAAACCCTTAACCATTCAACATATATGATAATGAAGCATACACATCATTCATAACAATGAACATGGAAGATAAAAAAATATCAAGCACAAAACACATGATATATATGAGAAACCATCTTGGGGCATAAAACCCATTGAACCCTAAAATATGGACTACAATCTTATAATAACAAGATCCAATGTTTATACTAGTACCAACTAATCAAGGAACACCCATCCCTTAGTTTAGTGAGACACTAATCCTAGAAGGAATTACCACCCCTATTTAGCTATGCACCCACAACAACTAGGCCTTTAGTAAGCTTTATCTTACAAGGAGGAACCAACCCCATAGGAAAATAATAACCCACTTAAATAACTTAAATAGATAATATTAAATGCCTTTTTTTGATATTTAGCTAGTGATGACCAACTTTGTCTGCACTCTTCACCTCCAATCTCTCTCAAGCTGCCTTTAGGACTAACTCACTCAAATTGCCTCTTCTAGGATCATTAGGTCTAATGACCTGTGTGTCTTCCTACATCAAATTGATTATATAAGAATGAATGATCATATTCACTCTCTTTTTGTCCTTAATGATCTATACCTTCTCTTTCAAAGGTTCTCTCCTTCGCTTGAATCCACATTTTCACAACTAATTCAAATATGCCAATAATGCCTTGTATTTATACCGATCTCTTGGTATAACCCATCTTGGTCAGCCAAAATGCTTACCATACTTGTTATAAATTTGAAATAGGTCCTCATACATGTTACATTTAATAATCACACACTCCTTAGGTCACCCAATACCTCATTATCCCCATACCACCATTAGGTTTTGGTGAGACCTAAAATAATTAGGCCTTGATACTCACACATTACATGTAAGACTACTTGGAACACATTCATCCTTTACCAATGATTAAAAAACATAAAAAATATATAAAATATCCCCTTTATCACTCCATATGACCTAGAATACTAACTCAACACTGGAACCTACCAATTAGGTCTCCTTGCTCTTTAGGCCTTCATACACAAAAAACACAGTCTCAAAATTCTGAAGTAACTACTCAAATATTTCACATATCCATATAATTATATTACATAGGTCAAACATTTAGGACAGTTTAAACACCTTAATGTGTTTTATATACTTCAACATAGGTTTTAAGCACTCAAAAAAACTCTCTCAAAATGACCACTCAGTCTAGTCACACACAATCAAAATATATTTATACTATTTTGACTCTCCATATCTAATCAGGGGCATATGATGACATATAATAATTTATCATAAGCATTAGAGACTTATATAGCATATCCATACTAATATTATTCTTTAATTATGCTTAGAACACCTTCAAATCACTCTTGTAACATGGTCACTCAATCTACCAGTGCATTCAACAAACATAGTCAACTTCTAAGCAATTGTTCACATTGAATATGGATTGGTAAAACCTCCAAAATCCACAAAAATGGTCCTCATAGAGTCTAGAACACTCTCTAATATATAGTTCATATTGAAACATCAAAATAATATCAAGAACAACTCAAATATCATTCTCTGGTCAGTTACAAAATATGGTCAAACACATTGTCAACTTTAGAGCTTAATATTTAAAACTATACGAACATTAAAATATTCTAATAAAATTTTATGGATGTGCTTTAATTCCTCTTCAAATTTTTATTTTAAATCATCAATAAATTCATCCTAGATCAAAATATATTAGCAAAATGTTGCAGACTAGTTTTTCCCTTTGCTAATTCAAATGCCAATAGTCAATGTGTAATGCAAACATTGCAGACACATGTCTTCATCTAATGTCCCCTAGTAAATTTATCCAATGCTCTCCATTTATCCCCTTGTGATCCTCCTAAATTTAAATCTTTAATTCTCACCATTGATCATTGATCTATGCTTCCATGATTAAGACACTTTGCACCCTCATGTGCCTTCTGAGCATATTGCTGTCAGTCCCCACTCTTACACCACTTGGTAGTCCCATATGCCTTCTAAGTAGATTACTATCAAACCCCACTCTTATGCCACTTGATAGTCTCATAGGATATTAATATTCTATCAAATCATCATGATTGAGACACATGTCACTAGCACATGCAATTTCAATAACCTTTGACATATTGACTTCACACGTGCCATTAGATCATAATATAGATGATGAATGCTCACCATTAGATTTATCTTGACTATTTAACCCTAGACTTCAACATAGTTAAACTTGATAGTCTCTAGTCTATCACAGTCTGCTATAAAAACTTTGAAGGTTTATAACTTGAGCTATAAAACACTTCAAGAGTATAAATCTTTAGGGTACCTTCGTAGCACTATAGATAACATCTCCATGAAAACCTTTGACCATTGTTGACTTTATAAGTAACTGCACTAAATGCATAAACTTATTAGTTTATTCATATCTACATGATGTGCAGTGATGGTCTAGCTTCTCTTAAGCTAGAATATGTATGTTTCTCTTTCCAAATGATCAAATGACACACTAAAACTTCACCAAGAAGACATCTATGGATTCCTCACAACTTTTTATTTGTCATTATAGACCACACATGTGCCATATCTCTCTAATCTATCAAACACAACTTCTTTGTCATTCATTCACTAGTACCACATGCTCTCTTTGACATCAATGATAACCTAAGACATCAATGACCATGATCAATAGTTTAGAGCATCTTTTTGAGCCAAATTATTAGCATATACTTTGTTTGAAGTTTGTTGTGCTATTTTTTTGAATGTCCTAGTTCCATTATTCTAAATAGTCTCTTATGAATCAAAATTTGAGTCTTAGTGAGCCAATTATCGAGTGTCATCTGAGTCAATTACCTTAATTTAGTTTGCTTTTGAGTTATTGTGTGATTTCTTTTTTTTTGAGTCTAACCTTTTTTTGAATTAGAATGATTATAACCACCTTTGGGAAAATCATTGCTATATTTTGATCCTAGTTTAAAATTATTCCAATTTGTGTAGACACTTTTTTCACTGATTATAATTGCCTATGGAAAAATCAATAATTTATCCATAGACAAGTTTGAGCCTTTGAGTTACTTTTACCAATGATTATAACTACCTTTGGGGCAAATCAATATCATTTTGTTAGACTAGTCTTGCATTTTTTTGTTCTACCTTTGCCTAGTTTAGTTGTTTATCCATTTGTACCTATTTTATAGAGCCAAAGGTCCTCTTTTTTTAGACCTTGATTATTTGTTACTCTTAGATGCTTTATTTTTCATGTGACCTATCCATGGATCTAAATGTGGATCGTTTCACATGTAGCGAAACCATGTATAATCCTGGCTACAAAATTTTTATGACCACTGAACCTTTTGTTTAAGAGTCATATGATGATATAGCTAATGAGATAGATCTTTATCCATCTTATAATATCCCATATGTTGAATAAAGGCATGAGCCTTTAGTGAAATTTTTGGTAACTGTGACTCCTTATCTAGACTAAGAGTTAGAGCAAACAACACAATACCTTACTCAAACAATGCCTAACATTGAATAAAACTAAAAATAAGAACCCTACTATGTTTGACACCAACCCAAATAAGCTATGATTTGTACTTTTTTGAATGTCATTTAAAAAAAATAAAGATGAACTGATATTTAGAGATGTTAAAGTAGGTACCAAGTTTTTACCAAATTTACCACATGAAAGTCTAAGCAGTTTTATTAGAATACCTAGTAATACACCTTGAATATAACCATTCCAACATGCATCTGCTAGTTACACTCAAGCTCTAGTTCAAATGCCATAACAAGACCAAAATATGCTTTCAAAAGGGAAATGTATTATGGACAAACAAATGGAATAGGTACAATAAACTTACTAGGCCTATCTCAACCGAGCTCATAACCTCAATGCAAGGGCTATTTGTGCCACTTATTGAGATAGATCCATAAACATGGCAAAAAATAGATGCCTTAGGCTATGCAAGCTAAAATGTAGACCCATTTAGCCAAAGCACATTGGTTGGTGATATGTATAATGTTTATATTTTGAGAGAAGAAATTGTTGCTTAAATAGAAGAAACTAATCAAACTATTATGGATAGCACACAAGTGCATTCTAATTTAAACCAAAGTGGGTCTAATTTACCACCAATTAATATAAAATATATTATTTAGAATAATTCCATAAGTGGATTTCAAAAATAGGGAATAGGTATGCATATTTCCTAAAATCAACAAGCAACATCCACTCCCCAGCCAACTACTTATTTGAATGTGCAACAAGGGGAAACCAACCAGCAAAAGACCAACTTACCACTGCAATAAGTGATAATGAATTTTATACCACAACAATCACAAACCAATATACCTTATCAATTACACATGTTTCCAAACCAATAATAAATTCCTATTGGTTAGAATGTGCCAATTGGTCAATAACAATACTTGCCAAACCAACAAATGTAGAACCCCCAATAGTTGCCACACTAATAGTTGATAAACTAACAAAAAGTGTCATTTCAACAAGTTTTGCTTTAACAACAAGTGTTTATTTAACAACAAGTACCACTTCAATAATGAGTATCGATCCAACTATAGGGGTTTATCCAATAACAAGGTTCTTATACACATCAGGTACCAGGTGCTAGGTAATAATTTCCTTTCACCCAATGGGTATTACATGTGCAATAAGGATGTAACTACCAAAACCTTCAACAATGGGGATTTAGTCATCAACATATTCCCTATATATAATAAGGTTTAATAAGTAGGCAAAAAGTTCCCTTCCAAACCTAATAATACCAAAACATTCCACAAAGACAAATACCATTACCACAACCACAATTCACTAACCAGGGTTATATATCCAACCCAAACTAAAATGTGCATACCTAGTCATTCAACCAATTCAACCACCATCCCAAAATACACCTACCCATATCAAAGTAATCCACCTTTGACAATAAGCCAATCTTTTTGATTTCCTTGTACAAGAGTTACAATAGATGAAGAATGCAATTCAAGATATACATGTTAGAAAATAAATGAAGAAATTCAAACTAGATGAGATCTACTCTTACCCGTTCAACATGGAGTATCTAAAAATACTATTTCCACTAGGTTATGAGCCACCTAAATTTGAAAAATACAAAGGTAAAGGTGACCCTAAAGAGAATTTGAAGGAATTTTTTGTTTCCTATCATCTAATGGCATATAATTATATATATTTTCTTCTACTCTTCCCAAGGAGTCTAGCTAGACAAGCTTTGGAATGGTTGTTAAAATTACCAAATAATTTTGTACTTGACTTCAATGATCTCTTAGAGAAGTTTGTATAACACTTTTCATACAATATTGAGCATGCTAATACTAGTGGATGTAGGAAAAGATAAATAGAATACTAGTGAAAGCTTCATTGCATACTTTCAATGTTGGAATACCCTAGCAAGTCAATTTAGCTAAAACGTGCTCACATGTTTGAAGAAGTCATAGCAAAAGGAATCTAGATTGAGAAAACCCTTGTCAACAAAGGCATAATCAAGCTATCCTCTTCTAATCAAAACCAAAACTAGAATTAAGGCTAGAACCATAATCAAAACCAAACTCAAATACCAATTTCAAAGCCACCTCAATCCAACAACAACTAAAGTTTTAAACCCTAAAAATATAATAAGAATGTTGTTAGTAATAGGGTTAATGAATCATCACCTATCTGCATACCTCCACCCACTCAACAACCACTTCTTCCATATATTCAACTAAGACCTCCATAAAACCAACTACCTTAAAATCAAAACTAATTACAAGCCCCTCCTCTGAGGAGAAGACTATTTGTTGCCCAATATTTTAATACCTAGGTGAGCCTATTTAGTCAAATTTTATGAAGATTGGTTTAAGAAAATATGATCAGTTGGGATATATGTAGTATATTTCCTAAAGTAATTACTTTTTTAGATTGGTACAAGGAAAATGAATTTTGTGAGTATGATCGTGTTAGATGGCATTTCATAAGATGGTGCATCCAACTCAGACATCTAATTGAGAACATGCTAGATAATAGAGAGATAGAAAGAAACACCCATGAACCTACAAATAATAATAACTTGGGTATCTACCAAATCTATTTCCTCAACATAATAATAATAATAACCACTAGTAGTACTAACAACAACAAAAACAACGATAGATAACTCTACCAAAAAATTAGAAACAACAATGCTAGCCACAACAACATCAAAATGGTCAAAACCAAGGGAAAATTAATCAAACAAACCAAGGAGTTCATCATGACATTTAATATACCTATAAAAATGTTGTAGGACATGTTTTAGGTAGTCATGTTATCACCATCACTATCAACCCTAGACAAACTACAACAAGACCTAGACTTTTACCCAACAATGCCTATTTGCTGAACAATACCCACCAACCTCCTTATGCTAGCAATTATTCTATGGGACATGTTGATAATCAAGCACTATACCATCCAAGAATCATCATTCTAAACCTTATTACCCATCTAGCCAACTACCACATCCAAGTTACATATTGAGATTATGCAATCACAACTTGATGATCTAGGGTCACTATCAAAGGGTCGTAGCCAAATACTAAAAATGAGCCTAATCAAACTTCTATGCTTAGCATAAATAAGCCAACTAATAAAATTGAGGGGAAAACTTAAGATATTGTGGAACAACTTAAGAAAACAACTGCATACATATCCATCATGGATTTGTTGTGCATGTCTACCATCCACAAAGATACCTTGAATGAGTATTTGAAAAAACCTTTGTGCTAAATGATATCACTCCAGACAAATTCCAAGACAAAGTAGGACACTTGGTCCTGGCCAACATCTCACCTTTGACCAAAGTGATTTTTCATCTCTAGGTCATATGCATAATAACCCATTGTACATTGAAGTCTATATAATGAACCATAGAGTTAAATGTGTCCTTGTAGACAATGGTGCAGGTTTCAACATTGTGTCTTGAATTTGGTCAAACCTCTTGGATATACATCAATTGACTTGCAGCTAAATACCATTATTATCAAGGCATATGATAAAAAATAACATGAACTCAAGGTACCATCAGCTTATCAGTGGTCATTGGGCCATTAACTCATGATACTCTATGACATGTTTTAGACATAAAACTATCTTATAATATGTTATTATGATGACCCTAGATCAATGAAATTAGGGATATACCTTATATATTGCATCAGTGTATAAAACTTACACATTCAATAATGGAAGTGACTATACCTACTAATCTTCAACCATATCAATATTGTAAACACCTTGAGGTTGAGTATAAAACCTATAACTACCAGTTTGGCATGAATCTAATGCCTAAGTCAAATGGAGACAAATATGGAAAGGGAAAAGTGATTGAATTAGGCTCAAAATCTAATTACATTGACCCAAATAGTTTATCCTCTACCTCTCCCATGCCTCCACTAGAAATTTCTAACCATTTTTGTCATTTACAAAGCTCTTGAAGAATATAACACCCATAATGCATTCCATATTACCAAGTTGCCTAAAAATCCAAAATCTTATGGGAGACCTAAGGCCAAAACTAATTGTATGGAGTGGGAAACCAAAGACAAATCTTAGCTAAACAAGCCCATTATTTTTAAACTATCTTGTAGCCTAGAATAGGACCCCTTAACATAGGATGATTCATGGCTCTACATTGATGAGTTGGATGACTGTTACCAAAGTAAAAAGTATATTATTCCCAAATGGAGTATGGATCACATAGCTTATGAAGGTAGAGGCCTTGGGTTACATCAACAAGGAATGATTGAACTATTCTTAATAACCAAGTAAAAGGGAACCCATGGTATTAAATTTACACCACTTGGGGTTGACCTTATATACCTTATTCACATTCTAACACTAATGACTAACAATAATGATGCTAGTAGTAATGTAAGGTCTAATTATAAAATATTTAATGACATTGTTGCTATAAATTTGTTTAACCTTGATGCAATTTGCACCATTAGCCCTATTTATCAACCTTCACATTTAACCCTTTGCCATTGATAATTGATAGATTGGAACTGATAAGAGTTAGAAATGCCATTGGACGAGTTCAAAAATTATGAGGCCATATACAACTTTCTAGGATTGAGAAGCCACATATTTCATGGAGAACACAATAAGTGTTTTGATATTAGATTAGATCCTGTTGCCTACTTAGGAGGGTAGGTGAATTTTCATAGCCAAAAACACAAATAAAATCAAACATTGAGGTTTAAAAGTCAAAACCTCTCTGGGTCACTTTTTGACCAGGAAGAAAGTAAAGAGAAAGGCAATTCTCTTGGTGAAAACTAGTTTCTGGCATCATTATATGGGGATGTTCATGCATCTTCCTATGAAATATAGGAGACCAATAGCCCAAAATATATTTATGAATCAAATATCAATAGTAAGGAGTGGTAAGATTTTACATAGATTGTTCAAGAGTGCACTGAGGTATTTGTGCCATGGTTGATGCCAGCATTAGGAGATTTTAATTCTTCCTATTTAGGACAATTAGATGAGACACTCTATCTAGAGGACTTTGCCATTTCAAATTAGTTTAAATCCTTGCTAACTATTCTAGATGACGGTTCTACACTTTTGGTGGATGACACTTTTGAGGTGAATATTGGGACTTTAGAGGACCCAAAGTGGATTAAACTAGGCACATCCCTCAGTAAGGAAGAACATGAAGCTTTTAAAGCCCTTTTAAGGGAATTTATTAACATATTTGCATGGGCCTATTTAGACATGCCAAGTTTAGACTATACCTTAGTTGTATATCATCTATTTTTACATCCTAATGCTAAGATTATTAAACATAAGTTGTATAAGATGCATCCTCCTATTTCTATGTTAGTAAAGAAAGAGTTGGAAAAACTCTTAGACATGAAATGCATTAGGCTGATTGAATATTTAGAGTGGATTTTGAATATTGTGCTAGTGAGCAATAAACCTGAAGGTATTCAAATTTTCACCAATTTTAGAGACATCAACAAGGTCTATATGAAAGATGACTTCCCTTTACCTAATATTGAAATGATAATCAACTCAACAGCTGGCTATGAAATACTCTCTCTAATGGATGGCTTTTTAGGATATAATAAGATTAGAATTGCACTAGAAAACTAAAATAATACAATGTTTACCACTCTGTAGGGAATGTTTTGTTATCAAGTGATGTCATTCAAACTTAAGAATTTTGGATCCACTTATCAAAGATATATGATAGCGATTTTTCATGACATGATGCACGACATCATTGAGGTTGATGTCGATGATATCTTAGGTAAATCAAAGACCCATGTTGATCACCCAACTATGATACAAAGAATCTTTGAAAAACTTTATGATTACAACATTAGGCTTAATATGAATAAATGTGTATTTGACATCACTTCAATAAAAATATTAGTTTTCATTATTTCTCATAGGGGAATTAAAGTTGACCTAGCTAAATTTTATGTAATTACAAAAATGCCACCACTATCTACCTTGAAGCAAATCTATAGTTTGTAGGGAAAAATTCAATCTATCAAAAGCTGCATCCCATAATTATCTCATAAATTCCATCCATTTATGCACTTACTAAATAAAGGTGTTACATTCTCTTGGAATGAAGAGCATAAAAATGAATTTGATCAACTTAAAGAATCTCTTTCCAACCCCCCTATTTTATTTCCACCAATGCTAAATAAGCCATTACTTCTTTACCTATCAACAATTAGAAATGCCCTAGGGACACTTTTGACACAACACGATGAACTAGGAAAGGAACATGCCATGTATTATTTGAGTTAAACATTGTTTGCATATGAACATAACTATACATTGATTGAAAAATCCTATTTATCAATGGTGTTAATAGCCCAAAAATTACATCATTATATGCTAAACAACAAGACCATTGTTATTTCCATAGTAGATCCACTCAAGTATCTACTTTCTAAATCAGATCTACAGGGCTGCATAGAAAATTAGATCATGCTATTGAGCAAGTTTGAAATTGAATATGCCAACTAGAAATACATTAAGGGAAAATTACTCATAGATCAACTTGATGAAGCTCCTCTTCAAGATACTCAACCTCTTACATTTATATTTATAGATGAGCCCATCATGACCATTGAAGAAGCAGATGCACCTCCTGAGGTTAAAAGGTGGAAGATGTACTTTGATAGATCATTCATGACTCAAGAATTAGGGGCCAAAATATTATTTATTATGCCACAAGGGGATCTCATTCTCAAGTCATTTCATATTGGATTTAGCTATACCAATAACATGGCCAAGTACAAATCACTCATTGCATAGATTTGTCAAGTAGTAAAATGGAACATTTATTAGCATATGGTGATTCTCAATTAATCATCAATCAGGCCAAGGCCCAATACCAAACCAAAGATGAGAATTTGGCACCCTATAAAAAGATGGTCAATACTCTTAAGCAACATATTGTTAACATCATTTATGGAAAGAGAGAAATCACAAAATTTTTAGGGACACTGCTAGAAATGCTGCTCAGGTGTTTAACTCCTTTGCTAGGACCATCTTGGAAAGTGTTACAACAGCTCATATTAGTGTTGCGGAGAAACCCCTATCTAAATTTGAAAGTCAAATTGCTGCCAAATGGAAGGTTTTAAACCTTATCCCTGGGCATGATAATTCCAAAATTCTTCAGAGACTTCATACTAAATGGATACCACCTAAAACCAATTGGATGAAACTCAATTTTGTTAGGGCATCCAAGTTGAGTGGTAAAGCAAGTGGAGGAGGAATAATAAGAAATGAAAAAGGAGGGATGTCTACTGTCTATGCTGGTGGCATGGGTTGCCAGAGCAATAACTATGCTGAAACTATGGCCTTACTTTGGGGATTAAAGTTAGCTATATCCCTAGGAATTAGAAATTTGAATATTCAAGGAGATTATAAGTTGGTCATAGATGCCATTAATAAATCATCTAATGTAGGTATCCATATAAAAGACATCATTACAGACATCCAGTTTCTTTTACTAAAGTTTTCCAAAGTTGAGATTACCCACACCTACAGAGAAGGTAACAGGGTCACTGATGCTTGTGCCAACCTTGGTCATCAATTCTCAGGATGGAGGGTATGGCGACAAGGGGCTCATATACCCCCAAACATTAGAGAGATCATTCAGAAGGAGATGACGGAGCATGAATGATGCACATTGATGATGAAGATAGCTTTCGAAGGTGGTCCACATGGAAAGGCCATTGCGGATCATGGAAAATGATAACCTTAGTACTTCCTTGATTGTCATGATTAATTTCTTATATCATGAGGTGGAGGTGCGAGAGTCACATCATGAAAACCAAGGGGGAATTATTTTCAAGCATGAAAGTAGATGTCACCGCGGTGGGCCATTTTGTAAAATGAGCCTTCACATCTGCATTCAGTGCAAACAAAACCAAGGGCTTGTTACTTGTTCAAATCTCAAGGTGGTAATTGGGGTATGAAGAGCCAAAAATTCAAGAAATTTTGGAGGACACTAGTGGGAAATAGGCTTCTTGGGTTTTTGAGGTCACTGAAGAGCAGGGTGCTGATTTTAGGGGAACTGCTGATAATAAGGAGAAGATGTATGTAGAAGAAGCTGGTGAGGGTTTAGAGAATGAGAATGATTGGAAAATAGAAATTGGGGCCTTAAAGGTCCACATTCAAAAGCTTGAAAATGTCTTCACCAAAGGCATTCGAAATAACATTCTACTGAATATGACTATGTTGGAAGCAGTGGGTAATCCAGGGAATGCTGATAATGCAGACAATGAGAATCTTAAGAATCTTGTTAATTCTATAGTTATGTAGTTTCATCCTTTTTGACTCTAGTCTTTCCAGTGTTTTGTTTTGCTTCTGACTTTGTTTCTCGATTGTGCCATTGGTTCGGTGTTGGCTTCTTTTGTTTGCCAGCCTTCCTGTCTTTTTTGACTGCATAGGGTTCAGCCCCTGGTTTGCCACCTTAATTAATCAAAAAAATATTGTTAACATATATTTTAAGAGAATACCTTAGGCCAATAACAAAAAAATGGATGCTATGGCCATTGTTTCATGATCCAGATCACTACCAAAGTTAGGGATTATCAATTTATTGTTGAACATCTCTTAGTGCCGACACATGAATAATTAACCATCAAGATGGTTTATGACATTATTGGTCCCACATATCCTCGGTAATCAGATATATATACCTATCTTCAAGACCAAATAATGCCTCCCAATTTATCACATAAAAAACAAAAATCCTTCACCTATAAAGCCTATTGTTATACCCTACTTGGACCAAACTCATATCATAAAAGTTATGATGGAACTATTATTCGTTGTTTACCTTTGGTAAAATCTAGACTAGAATTAAAGGAAGTTCATGAAGGAGTGTGTGGAGCCCACACCACTGGGGCAATCTAAGCCAAAAAATTACTATGTATTGGTTATTATTAGCCAAAGATAGAAGTAGATGCAACTACATATGTGAAAAGGTGTGTCAAATGTTAGAAGCATGCCAATCTAATTCATGCTCTAGCCAAGACACTCAAACCATTGACAATACCATGGCTATTCTCAATGTGGGGATTTGACCTTATAATTAAGATCAATCCAAAATAATTAGATAAACATAAACATGTCCTGACTGCTACTATATACTTCACTAAGTGGGTGGAAGACATTCCCATCACTTACATCATAGGTAAACACATATCCAAGTTCATATTCAACTATCTCATTTGTCACTATGGCCTACCCTCTGACATTATATCTAATAATGGTAGATCATTCAAGAATAAGGATGTGAAATCACTTTGTTATCAATACCACATCAAAAAACACTTCTCTATTGCTTACTATCCACAAGGTAATGATCAAGATGAGGCTTATAATAAAACCATTGCCAATACTTTGAAGAATATTATCAATGATGCTAGTCATAATTGGCACTTTCAGTTATTTAACACCCTCTAGGCATACTATACCACATTTCATACTCCAACAAGAGCTATGACCTATTCACTTATTTATGGAATTGAATTCATTCTTCTCATTGAGGTCAAGTTTCCTTCTCTCCAAATTTCATTACAACACATCATTGATGATGAAGACTATAAAGTGGCTCACTTATAGGAACTAGACCTACTTGATGGTAAATGTTTGGATGCCTTGTATAAGCTTTAGGCTTATGAAAATTGAATCAAAGGTTAATATAATAGGCATAAAAGGCATCATGAATTTGAGATTGGCAATCAGATATTAAAAGAGAATAAAAACAATGTCAATGTTGAATCTAAAAAAAAAGGAAAGTTTTAACCAAATTGGTTAGGGCCCTATGTAGTTGTTTCCAACTATAGTTTTGGACCATATATGCTTGCTAAACTAGAGGGAGATGAAATTGGTTAACCAATGAAAATAATTCACCTCAACAATTTCTATGCTTGAGGGATTTGGGTTATTATCTACAAGGATCATCTAAGTTATGCCACATTATACCTATTCTTTGTATTATACCCCTTTTATTTTACCATACCCTTAACCTTTCACCAACTAATTTCTTTTTTATCTAACCCTACCTATCACATTTAACCTTAGTTCTAATTCATTTTTACTTCAAGCATGTTCAGTGGTTGATGATAGATTTAGTTTTAGGGGTTGTTTCAGAATTACATGTTCGAATGGCAGTATATGCAAGCATTATGACAGAGGTCCTGACATTTGCATCCTTTATGTGTTGTTATGTTCCCACCTTGTGCTACTAGTTATAACCACCTATGGAAAAATTAGTACCACTAACCCTTTATCATTGTTTCCTAATTATAATTACCTTTGGAAAAATTAGAAGTAACACCTTTACAATGCATTGTCACATCACCTTGCCATTACTTTTATCATTTACCTTACCATTTGCCTTTTACCTAAACTTGCTAGTACTTAATTAGATGACTTTTGTAGAAGTAAAACTATAGTGACTTGAGGTCCTATGGGACTATATAGGTAACACTCAATTCATGTTGAGGTTAGCTCAATCACTCCTTTTACCATGCTCTCACTATTTTGCAATTTTGGGCCATGTTGTATCTTATAATTCTCTATTAAGTTGAGATACCAAAAAGATTGAAAACATTAGAAATAACTTACCACCTTCATCACTAAATGCAGAACTATAATGACTTGAGGTCTTATGGGACTATGTAATCAGTTCTTGATTCACATTGAGTTTAGCTCAGTCACCCCCTTTTACATGCTCTTGTTATTTTTTGGTTTATATTGTGTTGTATCTCATAATTCTCTATTTAGTTGAGATACTAAAAACACCAAAAACATTGGCAATATTTCACCACCTTCAACATTATAGGTAAAACTATAGTGAATTGAGGTATTTTGGGACTATGTAGGTAGCACTCAATTCATGTTGAAGTCAGATCAATCACCCCTTTCCCATGCTCTAACCATTTTATGAAAAACCTAAGCCACACTCTCACCATTTTATGAGTTGGACCATTCTGTGTCTCATAATTCTTAATTTATTTGAGATGCCTAGAAAATTACAAATTTTTTTGTAAAAGATATATAAAATCCTAAAAAACATAAAATCATAAAAATTGGATTAGAATTTATATGTAAGATATAAATCCATCAATATTTTATGGGATGGGCCATCTTATGTATTTAGTTTTATTTTTAGACTACCTTGGTTTTTTCCTCCCATTTTTAGGAGAACTACATTGGTCTGAGGTCCACGCAGACTATATAGGCACCACATGGATATATGGAGTATCTTCGGTTAGCTTGGATGCACCTTCTTTTATTTTAAGACCACTTATTTTCCTTAAATATTCTGGGACTCCTAACTATCTCATGAGTAATGACTTATCATTTAGTTTCCCCATCCTTATTGGCCTTAGCCAATGCTCTCACCATATTGTAAGTTAATATTATGACCATTGTGTATTCAAATTTGATATAGGAATGACCACTTGGATTCATCTACAGCTCTTGAAATTTGTGAGTACTCTCTGTGTCAATGCTCTCATCATTTTTTGAGCTCATTCTCATTTCAACCCTTAGATGTAGTAGATGTATACACATAATATTTTCAAAATTTTATCACTTATTGACACTTTGTATCTTGTAAGAACCCATTGAGTCTCAATATATTTGAGTGCATTCCCTAAGGGGTGCACTAAGAAAGGGGTGGACAAACCATTGGTGCTTTGTAGGATTGTTTTCCTTTTTTCCACTTGTTATCTACATATTTGTCTCCTAAAACATTATCCCTAAGCTTGTTCTTCTATGTTGTACCCTTTCCAATCATTTGTTAAATTTATCCTCCTATTACTCACCTTAATCCCCTTTTTTTAGTCGACTATACTACGTCAACTGGGTTGACCTTGTACAGTTTTGGGTAATTTTCACTTAGGAAATTGTTTGGCATTTAGCTGACCTAGCTCATGACCTAGTGAATAATTATCTGAAATTATGCTAGGTCGATTGGGTTGACCTTTTTGACTTGTATTTTTAGAAGGGTTTAGGGTCAAAACACCTATATATATAAGTTTATTTCTCCATTATTTATAAAAGAGAATAAGTAAGAGTTATTGCATATATGCTTATTGATCATTCTACTTGAAGAACAAGCTTAGGGTTCCATACTTTCTTTGGAAATATGGATCTTGTCTTGTGGAGAAATATTTTGGATGAATTGATAGGTTGTGTAACCTATAGATGATTTTTATTTATCATCCTTACATGCCCCAATAACCTCTTGTGAAGTACCTTGGCAAAAGGAAAGATTGAGCCTCGATGGGTTCATCTTCAAAGGTAAATATTCCTAGCTTTGTTTCTCTTTTGTAAGAGTAGACATATATGAATTTGTACTTATCTTCCATGCATTAGGATTCTACATACATTGACATGAGTATATTTAATTTTATTTATTTCTAACCCCCACTTTATGCCACAAGCTTTGGTGAGCACCAGATTATATTTACTTAACTTGTTATTAGTTTAGTGAGATATCAAACGTCAGGACTCCCTTAGGGTTAACATGATTGTGCTTGAATGGAAGATTTATAACACTCCAAAATATGGTGTATTATAGTAAGAGATTCCCTAATCGGGTTTAGAAAATCCCCATATTGGTCATGTTCCCACTTAACAAATGTGTCCCCAATCAGAAGTGTATGGTATGATCTATCTTCTATGAGTTAGGATTGATTTATAGACATGATGAATTTTTGATTTCATATAATAGACACTATGAATTATTAATTTAGTTTATTATTCAATACTTGTCTCTTGACTTTTAGTGTGGTTTTAGCCTAAACCATACTCTCATGCTCACACGATTTGTTTGTATTGACATTTTCATAATTTTGGATTGTCATCCCCTCTTTTCTCATGCACTCAATATTTTGAGAGATCATTATTATTTTTCACTATAAGTAAATCATGTTTTCTTATCATTCATTTTATTCTATCCCACATCCTAGGAGAACTAAATTTAGCTTGAAATACATGTTAGATCTTGTGTCCATGGAACTATGTAGGCAGTGTCCACTTGCCTCATGCATCTGGAGTCAACTTAACTATCCCTTACTTTTTTATTCCCCTTCATTTTGTTTAGTTTGTTTCATTGTCTCTTATAATCTAAGGGAAATGTTCTTATGGTCATCTTGTTTGTGTTGTTGTTTCCTATGTCTTAGGGGCAATGCCATCATCTTGTTCATGTTGTTATTTCCTTATAGCCAAGGGACAATCTTGTTTTTGTTCTTATGTAATTGTACCTATGTTTTTGGTACCTAGATTAGGGGTCACCTTATCACCAAGAGTAACACCTCTATTACGCATGCATGAATAATTTATTTTTATGTTTGTTCTAACATTATGATTAACCACTATTTGTGTATTATTGTTTGTTTAGCTTCATTTTTTGTTTTTGTGTTTAGAGTAGATTATTTATTGCACTTTCATTTGCTTTGGTTTGTTTAGTTATTTTTGATAGTTTTTTTCACTTTTTTTGTTTGCATGTTTTATTTGCTTTGGTTTATTGGTGTTTTGTTGTTTATTTTTATTGGTAGTTTATTGTATTTTAGTTTTTTTATATTTTTTTATATTTTTTTGTTTGTTTTGTTTTTGGTCTTTCTATTTCTCGATTGCCATAAGACTATTATATTTTGTTTACACTTAAGTCTTAATTATCTATATCATGTACTTTGGCTAAGAATTTTTGTATTTAGTCTTACACTTGATTTATTTATTTTATATACACTTGAGATTTGATTATCCATATATTACTTATAATTTATTCATATTTACATTTAAATTAAGTTTTCCATGCTTAAGATATGAATTGTCATTTTAGTTATCCATAACTATCATGCATAATATCACAAGCTAAAGCAAAATCATGCTTATATGAGTCTATTCTAGCAATGCAATGACTACCTCTCTCTGATATATCCTAAAACCAACTAACTACCCTAACATATACCTAAATCCATGAGAAATAAACAAGAGTAATAAATGATTTATTATGTGTTTATATAGATGAACATCTTTAAATAAGCATCCATATGAGTCATACAACATAATCAGATGATAACCACCAAAACATCTCATAGATTAGACCATATTTTTGGGCCTCCCATCAGACCCTTTTAACAACATAATTTTTTAACCTATATCATGTGTTTATTTGAACATGCATCTTTGAACTAAAATTTAGGATTAAAATGTATTGTTATTCTATGCCAGCTCATAATAAATCTATTTTACATATTTTTTACATAAGCTACCCTTACCAATTTGCCTTGTTACGGTAAATTTTATTTTTAACTAATTTAATGATTATAACCACTTGTGAGTAAATCATTAATTTTGTGTCCTATACTAATGATTATAACCACCTATGGGAAAATCATTATTTTTACCCACTCTACCCACCCTTCTAGGGAAACTATTTATGTCCCTAATTCTAACAGCCTTTAGGCAAATCAATGTTTCCTATTCCATTCCTAGCTATAATTGCCTTTAGGCAAATAAGTGTTTTACATTTTTCATTTTTGATTATAATTACCTTTGGGAAAAGAAATGTTTCCCTTTCTATTCTTGATTATAATAGCCTTTGGGAAAATCAATGTTTCCTATTTCGTTATTGATTATAACCACCTATAGGCAAATTTGTACGCATTCCTACCACCCTACTGAGGCATCTATCTTTGCTGCTACTTATAACCACCTTTATTCAAACCAGTGTCATACCCTTTGTTATTGATTATAACTACCTTTGGGAAAATCAATGACTCTGTCACTATTATTGTTTATAACTAACTTTGGATAACTACCTCTGTTACCATCTAGATCATGTCATTTTATTCATTTCAAGGGAACATTCAATGATTATATTTTTCCACCCACTCCATTGAGGGGACATTTAGGGATTATAAATCACCCTTTAGGGCATGGAAATTTTAGATTAACAAATTTTATATTCTTTGAAAATATTTTACTATGACTATGTCTCATAATGCCTTCTCAATAGGGGCAAACTGTAGAAACTTAATTTTGGCCACTTTGATGCTTAAACTAAAATTCAATTTAATTTATAGTAAACAACAAATTTTAAGATTAGAAATCACTCAAATTTCTCAAATTCATTCATTTAAGGGATTGAATTACCTAGAAACATGATGATGTTAGCTAATTTGGTGTATTACCTTATATGCACTACTAACTTAGTTTAGTTCTTACCCTAGTCAAATTATGACCTAGTAATTTGACACTTTTGGCATGCTAAGTTATTAATTCATAATATTTAAAATAATTTTCAAAAGCTAAAAAACACTAAGCAAGACTAATTATATTACAAATCTTAATTAAATTACCTAAACACAAATTCCATATCAAATTAGTAAATTTCATTTACCAAAAAAAGTTTTTTTAGCCAAATATGAAGTCAAAGGTCAAATGAGCTAATAAAGTGATTTATTATCTATTAAATATTTAAAATATGATTCATACCTCATAAATATATAAAGTGATTTTTCATGTCTCACAAATATTTTATATTGAGGCATAATATTTCACGAGTGCTTTAACCCCACCTAGAGTTAGATTGATTCAACGTAGGTTAATTTAGACTCAACTCAAGTTAGAATTTAACCTAACCTCCCTAGGGTTAGAGTTAGTTATTTCAGATATAAATATAAGTTCCCACACCATATTCCAATAAATTTTTGTGTGTAAAGTTATTCTACTTGAATACCTTCTTTAAGCCTTTGAGACTAGTGTTATAATGCCTAATTTATGCCAAGATTCACACCAAGCCACAAGTGACTATTGGAGAGATGATACCACCATGGAAGAGCATTGATATTAGACTAAAATCATCATAGGTTGATCACAAACATCCTTATACTAATAATTAAGAATCAAATTTGACATAGGAGGTAAGAAAATAATATTGTCTTCATATCTATTTTATGATCTTGCTTATTGTGTTATGCTCTCCCTAGTTTATTGTTATGCTTGATGTTTTATTATTTGGAATAACTTGGGACTAATATACATATTATTTACTCTTCTAACTCCCAATATACACTTGGAATTAGTTTTTTAATCAAAACCACAGGTCCTCCAATCTAGGCATGTCACCTTCCAAAATAGGGGTTAGTAGGCTCAAGTGAAGTCGAGTTAATCTCAAAGACCCCTATGTTAAAGAGTGTTACCTACATAGCCATATAAATTGAAGAGGGACTCAGACTGATGTAGTTTCCCCCCTTATGTGAGTTTATGTGTGAATAATTATACAATATGCTATATGTGAGTGCATCTAGTGATATAACTTATGACTTGACAAATACTATATTGATAGAAAAAATTGTCACGTCAACGAATCAACCCTTTCATCTATCATGAAGGTCAAATTAGAATCATACCAGTCTAATTGTAGGGGTTTTAAAGGATCATTTTAGGATCTTAAAGATTCAAAAGGGTTTATAATAATTTTTGAGAAATAATCAATACATTATCAAAGTAACTTATTCTATTATCATAATTGAGAATCTATATTAATTAAGAATCAGTTGAAATAGGAATCTATAATCTATCCTATCCAATAGAAATAATCGATTAATTAGACAATCTCTTGAAGAATAGAAATCTGAATCTGAAGATATGTGTATGAAAATACACTTCATTACATTTTTCCATTGTTTATCATCCAACCAAGTGATAAGAAAACACTAATAAAAAATAGCAAGAAAGACAAACATAAAAGAAAAAATGAAACAAGAAAGAAAAATTGAACAGAAAGAGAACAAGGGAAAAGTAAAACTAATCTAAAACCTAGAAACTAAGGAACATAATGCCATAAAAACTGCTACAAAAAGCAATGAACTAAATATATACCTAGAATAAAAGATAATCTAGAATAATATTAAACTTTTAAAAGTAGAAATTAAAAAAAGCATAAGAGAAAAACCAAGGTAATTAAAGCAATTAATAAAGGGATAGTAAAGAAAAATATAAATAATAAACTATAAAATATTTTAAACTAAGAACTAAATTAATTGTTAGTGCTAAATTACTATTAATAAACTTCTAAGAATACTAAACTAAACCATAAAGATACATAAAAACTAAAGATATTAAAGAAAACTTAAAATCATCTATTAAAGTAAGTCAAATATTTAAAAAAGAGTTGTGAGTCTCAACATTAGAGTCATCTTATCATAACAAGAGATTTGAAATGAGAACTCTAACATTTTCTAATACAAAACTTGAAAAAGGACAACTCAGTAATTGATTAGATCAATGAAGTGTTGCAGATGATGCAAAGTGATCATCATTTTCAAGTTGAATACTTTGAATTTTGCACACAGAACTGTAAATAACAATTATCAAAAGATATTAGACTTAGCACAATTTAGATAATCAATAATAGATGACAAATATAACTAGATATACCTATGTTGCATAAGTTATTACTCAACCATCAGATAAAGTACCATTGGGTCTATCTAAAAAATTTGTATTATCTCAGAGAAATTACATAGAAAGAAGAGATGAATGAATGACTTTAGAATAATACTCCAGTCTTCAATACCTTTTGAGCTTCTATCCTCAAATGAAAGTTTGATCTCCTTTTATCCTTCAACTTTAGTTATGAAATAAGTTATAACTAAATTTTAGTTAGTTATTAGTTAATATTAACAAATTGACTTATAAAGTCAATTAACTAATATATAATATATGGAGAGATGAATTAAGACTCTAAACGTCTTATTTAAATCCAACTATTTAAATGAAAGAACCTGAGTACTAATCTTAATGAGTGGGGACCCCATCTTATTAACAATAAAGTAGGACACATAAATAATCACAGAATAAATAATAAATTGATAAATCCTACTATTGTTTAAACCATAATGTAATTTATACTTTAAACTTAAGCATATATTAATTATATCTCAAAATATCTGGTTTATTCATGTCTTGAAAAATAAATACCAAGATAAGTTTTTTAAAACTACATCATGTTTTTTGTATAAACAAAGTTATTCTCTAGATAACCAATAATCATCTAAATCTAATAAAACCTCTATAACAAGTTTGTCTTGTTGATCAAGACAAACATTATACTCCATTTTAGACATAGGAAAAGGCAAAAATCTAGTGCCTGTCTCAAATGTGTCATGATCAACTTCCAACTTCACCCTTTTAAGCCTCTTGAGCTCATTGGGTGCCTCAAATTCTTTATCTTTCTCAATAGCATCCTATTCAACAACATGATCAAGAATGTCAATAGACTTCCTTTTACTATCAAATCTTTGATCCCTTAAATTCAATCTCTCAGATCTCAAAATAGGCTCACTATGGGCTCCCAAAAGGTTCAATCTCCTACATTTCCTACTGAGTTTAGTATTAAATGGAGAAAGATTATATGAAATAGTGGAAATGTTCCTAAGGTCCTTAGCATGAGCCACCTCTTTATTTAATTGATTTTTTGATTGACTGTTGAAAAATCGATGGGTTGGTAGAGGTTGGTCAACTGGTTCCCCTCTAAATATAGGAGGTTCCAACTATAGATAAGGGTCATGCTCAAGATGGTGCTCAATAAAGTGTGAAGAACTACTCTAGAATTAGGTACGTGCCCCAAAGCTTTATCCTTAAAAACCTCTATGACCCCTAGAACCTCTAAATCCACCAAAACCTATCTGAATAAGAAGGGAATTTAAAATATTCTAGAAGTTAGGATTTGATACATCAAAGTGGATGGACATCCTCATGCCACAAAGAAATATAGGCCCAAAATGCCTAGGATGAAATCTAGTTCTGTTAGAACCTTGACTATGGGTAGCTTGACTGCCTCAATTTGACCTTCAACCCCATCCATCATCATTACTATTTTCTATAGGTTGTTCCTAACTAGACATTTAAAAAAAAGGAATAATTTTGAAAGATATCAAATCAAATTTTGATCATTGAAACCAACATAATCTACAAAAATTCAACTGTTTGCATTCATATTTCAACACTAAAACTAAATAATCCGTGAGTATGAAAACCATACATATATTTCCAAATACCTAAAACCATCAACATACAACTATTTTATCTGATAAATTATTGCATGACAGTCAACTTTGCCCTTTTCTCTATTATGTAACATATTTTATCACATATTTGTAATTAAAGATTACAAATTCAAAACATGCAAGAGATAGAGAACAAACTTTCATATACACAAGTGATTGACAAAATGGGGCCAACCACCAACTACATTTTATGCCAATCATCACATAATATTAAGACCAAGAAGAGTTTGCAATGATATGAAATATATAACAAACCCAAAATTTTAATGACAAAACACTATTCTGACCAAGTCAAGTCTAAAACTACTACAAGAATATCTGCTAATGAAACTAAGACTTATGCAGGTAGAATCCTAAAGCTCCTAAAAGTCTATGTATATTGTTATTCATAAAAACTTAGTGTATTAATATCCCAAATTATTCTCATACAAATATCACTTAAAGCCAATAAGGATCTCAACACAAATTTTTAAAATACTTCATTTGCAACTTTTGACTAGTAGACTATCTGAGAATATTATCAACTGTTACATATTTGCATATACTAAAAAAAATAACTCCCAAAACTAGAAGTATTATTTAAACTATATAAAAGTTTCCCTAAATATTCACTTCTTGAAATAGAAATAAATATGTCTGGTTACAGAGTATAACCTTTAAATCTCTCATAGAAATGAAATAAAAAATTTGCATACTTATTTCAGGCTTGAAACAAAACCCAACATTCAACAAAATCATCGATAGTAATGTCTCATATTCACACATGTAGGATATAAAACAAAACTAGGAGGAAAACCAATTTCTCAATAAAATTTTAAGCAAAAACTGAACTTCGAACAATCTTACTCACAAAAACCCTTTTGAAAACCTATCAAAACTCTAAACTATAGATTTCTATTTCTAACTATTAACCATGGGACCAAACCTTTTAAAAATATTTCATGCATTTCTCAAAAACCAAATTTCATCAAAAACTAGAAAATACCCATGATAACACACCATCCTCTCATAATTACAAAGGAAATGAATTAGACATATGTATCCTTGACTCGAATGCATTAACCTTATCCAAACCTCCTTGCTCACCTTTCTCTCTATAATTCCCATTGAGCCAAGGCTTCACTTCTACCTGAAGCTTTCCAAATGATGAAATGATCAAAGAAAAATCAACTTTTATATTCACCACCCTTGAACCATAACTGTCTGGGTTATGTGTTTGATTCCCATTGGTGTTTACTAACTCTTGACAAGTTAGTAATTTGCTAATCCATTTTTCCAAACTATCAAAGTTAGCATTCACCTTTTCTTCCTACCAAATTCAATGCTAAACAATGTGTTTTGAGGAGATAATCGAGTCATTAATGCACACCTTACCACCAAGATTTCCATGATTTGAAGCATCTAGAAACATTAAATGACAATGCCACCTTGCACAAGCTTCAATACCAATAATATGCCAAGTCACCCTTGTAATCCTACTAATGTCAAACCTCATTCCAAATACACATGCCAACTCAATTCATGAGGACAAACTCAAGTGCATATGCCCATTCAAACTAACATCATGCATCCTGAAAACTAAACCATAAACCATGGTCCTTTGTCTTTGTTTATTCATTATCATAAATAAAATTAGGATCTTAGAAATACCTAATCCCATATGTGTTTAAAACCAAACCATGATGAGGTCCATGCAATGCTAATAGAAGGTTAGGCTTAGTGAAATTAGACAAAACCTCATAATGAACCAACATTTCCTTGTCAATTTTCAAAATAATTAATGCATATGAAGGTGAACATAATGGCTTTGATGATGATCATGCTTATTCTAGTGAGCAAAATTAAGTATTGACCTCATATCAAATAACCATGCAAACATGGTAGCAGATATTATTCTTGCAGAAATGCTCTAAACATCAAATGAGAATATTCCTTGATTCCCAAAACCATTTTAAAATGCCAAAGTGATTATCATGTATTTGAATAAACTGGAGTTAGAGATTATTTTGATATGAGCAATTGAATGATATAGGATCAAACTATAAATTCCTTGTTATGGCATTTTTTAGTGAATTAAAAGATAGATCAACATTTTCATCCCAAATGTAAATCTTATATTTCTTTAACAACAACTGTAAAGGGTTAGTCTTATCAACAAAATCAGAAATGAATTTTCTAACAAAATTGATTTTACCAAAGAAAGATCTTAAACTTGACTGATCTTTTGGAGGAGTTAGTTCCTTTATTGCTTTAATTCATTCTGGATCAATGGAAATACCATCTTTAGAGATTATATGACCCAATAATTTACCTTTAGTTACACCAAAAATAGACGTCTTTGGATTTAGAGAAATTCCAAACTTCTTACATCTTGTAAAAATTTCATGGAGATGATCTAAATGTTTTTCCTCTTTTTGGAATGAATAGTAAGGTCATCTAAATAAACCTAAATGATTATGCCTATTAAATCATCAAAATCTATGTGCACAACCCTTTGACAAGTGACTCTAGAATTCATTAATCTATAAGGCATTTGATTATAAACAAAAGTGCCTCTACGTGTGGTAAAAGTGGTTTTATGCCTATCCTCAAGATTTACAATACTCTAATTATAACCTAGAAATCCATCTAATAAAGACATCATTTTAGATCCTTTAACCTGATGTAATATCAGATCTATACTTGGTAAAGGAAAATTATATTTTATACTTGCTTTATTTAAGTCTCTAAAATCAACACAAAGTCTAATATATCCATTTTTCATGCTTATAGGAACTAAATTAGCCACCCACTCAGAATATGTTATAAGAAAAATGACACCAACATCAATCATTTTATCTAGCTCTTTATTAATGGTGTCCTTTAACAAAGGGCTAATCCTTTGTATTTTATATCTTACAAGCTTAATACCTGGTTTAATAAGAATATCATGTTTGATAATATCTGTATTGTAACCTTTAAGATCTTTATAAGACCACACAAATATATCAATAAACTCTTTGAAAAGTTTAATGAATTTAATCTTTTTATTTTCAGTTACTTGTATCGCTAGATAAACATATTTAGGAACATCTTTGGTTCTTAAATTTATGGGTAAGGTTTTACTTATGATTATTCTTGATGGTTCCTCAGTTTTAGCAACCTTGAGCTGATCATTAGGAGAAAACATAGACTCTAAACTTACTAAACCAACAGGGAATTTGTTAGTACTTAACTGTAAATAATCACCACAATTAAGTACATAATCATCTTTGTCAAAATAGTTGCCTTTGAGAAATTAATCTATATGTTAATCACAACTGAAAATTGACTAACTCTATTTTAAATCAAGAATTTTAGGATGAAATAATTCAATCAAAGGGAAATCAACAGTGGGTTCAATTTCACTAAAAGTAGGATTGGAGGCATAAACTACAAGTTTATCTACTCTTATATTAAATTCCTGAGAATATGGGTAATATTGAAATCTTCAAAAAATTTAATTAATTCCCATACCTTTTGAGTGTAAGGATGCAAACATGTTTGATTGGTCTTATAAATCTTCTAAATTTATCTCACTATCAATGCTGAATCTTTGAAAACTTCTAAGTGCTTAATATTTAATTCTATAGCTTTCTCTAATCCCAAACATAATGCTTCAAACCCTGTTGTATTATTAGTATTTTCTATAGACACCTAAAATTGGCCATCGATAACCTCCAACCAGGCTTTCAGCTAATTTCTGCTTAAAATGCACAATTCAGCCTAAAAACACTAAAATGCATTAAATGAGTTGAAAATGACACATTCAAGTGCTGATTTTGACCAAAGTATCATTAAATGGGGTAATTTAATTTATGGGACAACTAATTTTGATTAGATCATTCTGAGTCAAAATGCTAATTTTACACCTAGGTGCTCTGGATTGATCTTTCTTATCAAATCTCTTGCACAAGACACATGCCTTTGTTATTTTTTTTTATAACATCCTAAATGGGATAATGGAGCCAACACATCTAACATTACCTTCCAATTCTAATCTAGTAGAATTTTGGACCAATAACAAGGCATTCTGATCAATTTGAGTAATTTATGCATAAAGTTCTTAATCATGCTTAAGAAATAATTAAACCAAATTAATGCCTAATTAATAATTTCATGGAAACTTGTTGAATACTTTTTTTTAGAAATGAATATTGAATATTTACATCATCATGTGACCTCATTTCTTGGGAAGACATCCCTAGGCCATAAATGCCATAAATATCAGGATTCATGCCTCTTATGCCTCATCAAAGCCCTCCATGCCTCTTAATTGCTCCTCTATTCCAAATATTGACGAGCCTATTTATCAATTTTAATTACATAATTGGATTAATCCTTAGCCACACATCTTAATCCTGAGATGGATGGTTCAGGTTGATTCTGATCAATCTAAAAAATCTATAAATAGGAGGCCTTACCACATCATTTTAAAGGTTAATTTGTGCAAAGTTATAATGTAGGATTGGTTCCAAAAGCTTCAAGAAACTAGTGTTACCATGCCAAATTGATTCCAAGCCAAGCCAATCCACAAGCCAAAGGTGCCAAGGAGAGATGGAGGTAGACAAGCTTCCATGGCCAAGGACTTCATGAGCACAAGCTGAGCAAACCACTACAACAAGCATTTTGGAGCATTTTGCATTTTAGTTGTGTGTTTTATTCATGTTTGTTAACTAAGCTTTCCCTAGTGTCTAGGCTTAGAGATGTTATGCTAGTTAGTGTGTTTCTTTCATTTTATTTTCATTTTGAAACTAATACCATACTAATCATCCTCTCTTGAGTCAAATTCCTAGTTCATATAATGGCACACCTGGTGGGACCAGACGCATCCCACACATGAAGAAGATCATTTTACAAATTTAAAATTTTCATTTAGATCATTAAAACTCTTGCAATTTGATCATCTAACTTTGTTTTTCCATTTTTATTTGTCACAGGTTTCCACAGTAACCGATGTCAGTTAGTAAAATCATCATCAGTTGGCATATCCATCGTCGATCACTATTGGTATAACCGATGTTGATTAGATAACCATTGTCAGTTATTAAGTGTAACTGATGTCAGTTATATAACCGACATTAGTCACTGTGTTTTTCTTAAAAATACAAACCTGAGAACTAAATAGGCCATTTTAAAATGCTTGGTTTGGGGTCATATGGACTCTATTTTGGATGATTGTTTTTTAAAACCACATGTTTTCTCCTAAATTTTTAGAATTTGACATTGGTTTAGCTTCAAGTTTCATATATTTTTTATAAAATTTGAAAAATATATTTAAAATGTTTCTAATCTAACATATTTTCTTTTGCGGTGATGTCTTAAGGGTAGACAGGTAACTAGTGGACTTGGAACTTATTAAAACATGTTATTAAGACATCTTTGGCATGAATTGAAAATGAACTAGGTGTTGGTTGAATATTTTGTCGATCAGCATACTGATAAACAAAATAGGTCTGATCAGCCAAAGTAGGAAGATTGGTCATCCAAATGTGTAGGTTTACCACATCAAAAGGGGAATAATCTCTCCTCTCATCAAGGGGAGGTTCCCTATGGATATGCTATATATATTTATAAATAGAAAATAATACTCAAAGGTAGGACAAACCATCCATCTCTCTTTCTTTAGAGATGATGCGTGCAAATCAAAGGAAAAACTCGAGGGAAATGACATAAAGCACTCCTCTTCTTTCAGAAGTACTATTCAACAAGCCATAAGAATACTCCTGGTAGTAAAAGCAGACTGTAATCAAAGACGTAGTAACCAAAAAATCAAGATGTAGCACAAAGTCTCCACTTGAATTGCTCAAGAGTAAGATACGAAGGACAATGAGGGCACAAAGTCATCCCAAGGTCCTTTACACAGAAATGAAAAGAAAACACACTAAAGGCAATTATGGGGGCATAAAGTCTCTCTACAGTTGACTCTTCAGGACACCTTCCTAACTACTTTCACTAATTTTGCTTGTTGAATTAAAGGAACCAAAAATATATCAAGATAAAAGACATAAGAGCAGTTTCCCCAACAACAAAGATATTACAGCACAAAGTCTGAAAATTCACATGCTTTCTTATTCTAATAAAAAAATATGATCAACAATTTGAGCTCAAAGTCTTAGTAATGCCTTTCAATTTGGGTAGAGTTTAATTTCTAATTGTCAAAAAGAGATATCTTTTTACACTAACAAGAGAGTCCCTTATATAGCATCTTCAAGACGGACTTGGGAACAGTAACACATCATGTTGCATTGAAATTTGTTAAGAAGACAGGATGGAATTTAGGGGCATCTACCCATTTGCTTTTCTCAATGTAGAAAAATAAGTCACACTATTGAAAGTTTGCATCTTTCAATGTCCACCTGGCAATATGATCCTTCTTCATCGTTCCTCCTTTTTTGGTTAATTGAATCAGGTCCTTGATTCAATTTGATACTCTATTCCCTAATTGCTTCCTATTGATCTTGGCCTTAAAGCCTATGAATGCATTCAAGTCTATAGATTACAAGGATCAATGGCTATTTTATGAGCTTTGAAATTGACATTCATGCACCTATCACTACATTTTCAACGGCTAGTTCACTGTTCTTGAATTTGACGTCTTCGGGCGTGTCACCCCTTGGTCCTTCTTTGGATTTCCTATTTTGTATCCTCCTAAAGGGAAGGTGACCCTTCAACTTTGGGGAAGTGTCCTTTAAGTTGGCAGTCGAGAGTCCCCGCAAGGGCACCTACCCTTCGGGGTCCTTTGGCGGCCTTTTCTTTGGAGTCTCTCGTGGACATTCTCGCAGAATTTTTCACTGAGCTTTCTCCACGGGCATTTTCCCCAAGTTTTTTTCATGAGCATTTTCCCTGGGCTTTTTCCATAGGCATTTTCCTGCAGATAAAAAGTCCATAGAATTGTTCTGATCGCTTTGCCTTTTGTCTTTGGAAATTCCTTCAGGTTTTCCTCCCACATCTGCTTTCCCAAATTCTTTCAGACTTTTTGTCCAAAGGAATTCCTTTAGACAAAAAGTCTGAAGGAATTATGCCTTAGACTTTTTCAACTGCCTTAATCAAAAATCTAAAAGAATTTACCTTTGCGGCTTCTTTGAAAATGACCCTTTCGAAGGGTGTTTTTGTCAACCAAGTGCCCTCCGCAAGGGCACTTGTCCTTCGAGAGGTTCTTTTGAACTTTTGCTTTGAACTGCTCCTTTGAACTAACCGTTAAACCAAGATTTGAACCATGCTTTGAAGCAAGCTTTGAACTAAGCTGATGATCCCTTTGATTTGGCTAAGTCTTTTGGAAATTCCTTCGTTGAACCAAACACATTGAACCTGTTGAACCTTGAACCCATTGAACCTTTGAACCAAAGTGGTTCAATGGTTCAACAGTTCAATGGTTTAAGCCTTCTTCTCTTTGATAAGTGTTTTGAAGCCATTGAACCTTGAAGTGGTTGAAATTTGAACCTTGATGAAGTGCTTAACTCTTGCTGATGATGTTGAACCTTTGAACTTGTTAAACCTGTTAAACCAAAATGGTTCAAGGTTCAACGGTTCAATGGTTCAATGGTTGGATCCTTAGATTCTTGCCGATAGACATTTTTTATTGAACCAAGGTGTTGAAACAAATCCCAAAAATGACTAAGTGTTGGAAACTAATTATTTTGATTGAACTCGCCTGTAAAAGCCTTTGAACCTGTAGAAATCAACCTGTAAAGCCCATTGAAATTGGCCTGTAGAGTCTGTAGATTCAAGCCTGCAGAGTCCGTAGATTCTTGAGAAGCTTGAAAATGAGGAATTTGAATGCCCAGGACAAATTTTAGAAAAGGAAGAGACAATTTTGATCTGTAGGACCAAAATAGTTCAAATTTTGTCCCAAAAATGAGTGATATTTTTTGGGGGACAACAGCTGGCTCCAGTTGGGGAACTTCTATCAATTGCAAAAAGAATTGAAGGGAGTAGAATCCAGAATCTCTAGTGTCTTCATGTGTACCATTGGGATACAGAGTCATGCTACCTAGAAATGAAAGGCATCAAAAATGGAAACAAACAAAACAAAATAGAATTAAAAACTATACAAATATACATATATACAGATGTAATGATCTGATACTTCAAGAATTGAAGTATTTCAGATGCTGCTTCTTGAGAGACAGTGAAAATAGTGCTTTATCTTGGTAAACCAATAGGAAACCATTTTTCCCCCATAAATGGTGACGGCCAAATGGATCTCTCCACCAGGAAACCAATTTTTTGTGTCTTCCTCTTGGCTTTTTCTTTTTCTTGTCCCATGGCAGGATGTGGTCTTCAATTTGAAAGCCATAACTCCTTGCTTTCTTGGCAAAGGGTTCCTTTGCCTGATTTTGATTTGCAGGAGCATGGTCCATTACCGTAATTGGTTTTTCTTCTAGTTTAGTCCAGCATATGATTGGATTGTCCACGTCAAACTTCTGACAAACTATCAACTTAGCATCTCCTTTGATGTGAAGGAGTTTGATTTCTTCATCTTAAGCAGTCTTCAATCTGAGCAATAAAGATTCACATCCAGCTGTGTTGTTGGTGTTGCTGACTTGCAAATTACATGAAGGAAGAATATCTCCTTGAGGAGATATCAACACAGTCCTGACTCTAATGTTGGTGGAAGAATTACTGCCATTGGATTCTAGGATCCAAGCATCATCAAAAGCTGATCTTCTATTAGATTTCTCTTCATCAGAGATGGAAGATCCTTCTTGATTTGTACCGCACCCTACTAATTCTTTTGATGCCTTGTTTGGATGAAATCTTGGATTGCCATCTATGGGACTTACATCAGTTGAGACATGAACATCCTCTATGGTCAAGAGGTAATTACCCCTACCTAAAGGCTCAAACAGAATTTGAGCTGTAGGGACTGACATTTGGGTAACCACAATCTTTACCTCAGACAAGTCTGCACCTGGTTCTCCACCAATGTTTAATTATTCAGGATTGGCTTGCAGGGATTCATACTTAGTCATCTAAATTTTGGATTTCTTGACATGATCAATCATGGCAAATGACTGAGATGGATTTGGAAGAAAGAATGGGAGTTTATCCTTTTGGTTTTTGGGAGGGGGAGGACTGATCTATGAATTTGAAGTAGAAAGTGCAAAGATGTTTAATGTACTTACTTCTTTGGCAATCATCAGGTCCTTTGACTAGAAAAAAAGAGAAGTTCTCTATTTATTAATTGAAATTGCTAGTTAGAGTTGCTCCTCAATCTTCTCTTTGTCAGCATGCTAGGCTAACTGATTCTGGGACCTAGTGAATACTACGTATGATCCTTCAACTGCTTCACCTTTACTTTTGGGTTCATCTTGGAAATTTAGGAAACCAATGTGGGAGTCACCAACTAACTCTTCTAGATCCTCCCTGAAGATATCATCACCATTTTCTTTCTCAAACTCAGGTTGAAAATAGGAAACATGTTATGTTTCCAGATTTCCAACTACTAAGTTGGTTGGAGGTGCTTCAAGGATAGGGTTCCTCTATGGGGGAGGAAGCCAATTTTTTTGCCCTTGACTTCTAGTAGCATTGCCTTGATATGGATAATTAGGGAATGTCCTCCTTGGTATATATTTATATAGAGGATTAGAAGACATACTTTGTGCCATTTGCCTTTTTAAGGCTAGCAATTCATTTGCCAACTTTTGTACCATTGGGTCAGTGGTGACTGTGGGTGAGTATTCAGAAGATGAAGAGGGTTTGCCTCTATTTGGGTCTCTCCTTATCTTTCTTGTCAAGATAAAGTCATCTTCTACCTCAGTAGCCAAGTCTTGAGCTAAAGCAAGATCTATATGACCAACTCGTCTTAGTAGAAAACTCACTTCAGGCAACTGTGAATTGATGAAGAAGCATTTGAGGTTCTGAGGTGTCAGCTGGGCAACCATGGGAATCCTATGCCTCAGCTTGTCGAACCTGGCAATAAAATCCAACATAGGCTCATGAGGCTCTTTTTTCATCTAAGTGAGTTGGGCCAGAAAGGCATGTGCATCTTCTGCATGCTTGAACCTTGCTTCAAACTTGGCTTTGAGTGTATCCTAGTCAATCACTGATCCAGCTTGCAGATGGTAAAACTAGTCTACAGTAGCACCTTGTAGTGTCTCCACAAAAACCTTGATTACCATGTCTTCAAATTCCACCCCTATAACACCACAGGTTATGCTGAAGGCTACAATGTGTTTAGTAGGGTGAACTATCCCATCACCAAAGAATTTGGGGAAATTCTTTCTTGAACTATGTGGGAGTTCATGCAAAGGTGGAGTCAAATTGAGTGGGGCAAAAGAGTTACCTTAGGGGCCTCAAAATGCCATGATTTAACTAAGAAAAATAGAGATAAAAAATCTAGATGGAGTAGCCAAATTACAAAACAAAAATGGAAAAGGACTGGCTCAGCTTCAGCTTGAGGCTTGAGGCTTCAAATTGCGCACTCTTTCCCAGTAGCTTTGGTTTTGTAGACCAGATAAAATAACAGAGGTGGAGGAAGATGGTAAGGCTATAATGAATAATGGGTAAGACATGAAGCAGAGTCGCCAGAGTTTGTAATGGATAAGGGTTATAATGATAATGGGTTATATCCCTAGCGAAGTCGCTAAAAACTGTTGGTTGAATATTTTATCAATCACCATACTGATAAACAAAATAGGTCTGATCAGCCAAAGTAGGAAGATTGGTCATCCAAATGTGTAGGTTTACCACATCAAAAGGGGACTAATCTCACCTCTCATCAAGGGGAGGTTCCCTATGGATATGCTATATATATTTATAAACAAAAAATAATACTCAAGGGTAGGACAAAGCATCCATCTCTCTTTCTTTAGAGATGATGCGTGCAAATCAAATGAAAAACTCAAGGGAAATGATAGAAAGCACTCCTCTTCTTTTAGAAGTACTATTCAGCAAGCCACAAGAATACTCTTGGTAGTAAAAGTAGACTGTAACCAAAGACGTAGTAACCAACAAATCAAGATGCAACACAAAGTCTCCACTTGAATTGCTCAAGAGTAAGATATGAAGGACAATGAGGGCACAAAGTTATCCCAAGGTCCTTTACACAAAAACAAAAAGAAAACACACTAAAGGCAATTATGGAGGCACAAAGTCTCTCCATAGTTGACTCTTCAGGACACCTTCCCGACTACTTTCACTAATTTTGCTTGTTGAATTAAAGGAACAAAAAATATATCAAGGAAAAAGACATAAGAATAGTTTCCCCAACAACAAAGATATTACATCACAAATTCTAAAAATTCATATGCTTTCTTATTCCAATAACAAAATATGATCAACAATCTGAGCTCAAAGTCTTAGTAATGCCTTTCAATGTGGGTAGAGTTTCATTTCTGATTGTCAAAAAGAGATATCTTTTTACACTAACAAGAGAGTCCCTTATATATCCTCTTCAAGACGGACTTGGGAACAGTAACACATCATGTTGCATTGAAAATTGTCAATAAGATAGGATGGAATTTAGGGGCATCTACCCATTTTATTTTCTCAATATAGAGAAACAAGTCATGCTATTGAAAGTTTGCATCTTTCAATGTCCACCTGGCGATCTGATCCTTCTTCATTGTTCCTCCTTTTCTGGTTAATTGAATCAAGTCCTTGATTCAATTTGATACTTTGTTCCTTAATCGCTTCTTGCTGATCTTGGCCTTAAAGCCTATGAATGCATTCAAGTCTATAGATTACAAGGATCAATGGCTATTTTATGAGCTTTGAAATTGACGTTCACACACCTGTCACTACGTTTTCAATGGCTAGTTCATTGTTCTTGAATTTGATGTCTTCAAGTGCGTCACCCCTTGGTCCTTCTTCGGCTTTCTTGTTTTGCATCCTCAAGAAGGGAAGGTGACCCTTTAGCTTTGGGGAAGTGTCCTTTAAGTTGGCAGCCGAGATTCCCCCGCAAGGGCACCTACCCTTTGGGGTCCTTCGATGGCCTTTTCTTTGGAGTCTCTCGTGGACATTCCCGCAGACTTTTTCCCTAGGCTTTCTCTACGGGCATTTTCCCCAGGATTTTTCCATGAGAATTTTCCCCAAGATTTTTCCACAGGCATTTTCTTACAGACAAAAAGTCTGTGGAAATTTCCTGCAAACAAAAAGTCCATGGAATTGTTCCAATCGCTTTGCCTTTTGTCTTTGGAAATTCCTTCGAGTTTTCCCCCCGTAGCTACTTTCCCAAATTCTTTCAAAATTTTTGTCCAAAGGAATTCCTTTAGACAAAAATCCTGAAGGAATTATGCCTTAGACTTTTTCAACTACCTTAAACAAAAATTTGAAATAATTTACCTTTGTAGCTTCTTTGAAAATGACCCTTTCGAAGGGTGTTTTTGTCAACCAAGTGCCCTCCGCAAGGGCACTTGTCCTTCGGGAGGCTCTTTTGAACTTTTGATTTGAACTGCTCCTTTGAACTAACCATTAAACCAAGCTTTTAACCACACTTTGAACCAAGCTTTGAACCAAGCTGATGATCCCTTTGATTTGGCTAAGTCTTTTGGAAATTCCTTCATTGAACCAAACGCGTTGAACCTGTTGAACCTTGAACCCGTTGAACCTTTGAACCAAAGTGGTTCAATGGTTCAACGGTTCAATGGTTCAAGCCTTCTTCTCTTTGATAAGTGTTTTGAATCCATTGAACCTTGAAGTGGTTGAACTTTGAACATTGATGAAGCGCTTAACTCTTGCCGATGACGTTGAACCTTTGAACTTGTTGAACCCGTTGAACCAAAATGGTTCAAGGTTCAACGGTTCAATGGTTCAATGGTTGGATCCTTAGATGCTTGTCGATGAACATTTTTGATTGAACCAAGGTGTTGAAATAAATCCCAAAAATGACTAAGTGTTGGAAACTGATTCTTTTGATTGAACTCACCTGCAGAAGCCTTTGAACTTGTAGAAATCAACTTGTAAAGCCCATTGAACTTGGCCTACAGAGTCCATAGATCCAAGCCTGCAGAGTCTGTAGATTCTTGAGAAGTTTGAAAAATGACGAATTTGAATGCCTAGGACAAATTTTAGAAAAGGAAGAGATGATTTTGGTCTGTAGGACCAAAATAGTTTAAATGTTGTCCCAAAAATGAGTGATATTTTTTGGGGGACAACACTAGGAACATTATTTTGGTGCTTAATGTAACATTTAAGTGATTAATTAAGTTTTTAGCATTATTTTTCAAAGTTCACAATCTTAAGACCAAGGGGTCAAATGAACACCACCAAATCTTTCATTTGGGCTTAAAATTGAACGCACTTGTCAATTATTATTTTCAATAGTTGTTTAATTATATTTTATTTCAAAAAAAGAGGGGTGTTACATGTATGCTCTTCTATTTTTCCCATTTAGGGAACCCTTGGAATCAAAAGTGCCATTCTTATTGTAAATATCCTAATCCAAGGCTTAGAAATAAAGTTGTCTAAAACACTCCTCAAAAACTTGTCAAAGTTTGGGTGACCTTGAAAATGACCCTCAAGTCTTTATATTTCATGCTTTTTTTAATTTTTATGTGAAATTGGCTTGTGAAGGGCACATCATTACCTCCCATGAGTTCTTTAGGGAAGCTTTGACTTGGGGTTTCATCTCCTAGCATTAACTTCATTTATTCCTTTGGAGTTGCACATGGGATGTATCTACATTTGGACATCACACTACACTGAGCGAACAACATGATGTAGTGGTTGTAAAAAGGACTAGACCTTTTTACAACTAGCCAATGCTACAGTCACCCAATTTTTTTGTTTATCTTTTGTATCGTTTGACATGAAAATCATTGTGTAATTGATTCCCCTAGAAACATTCAAAAGCTTGTTAGTTTAGTTAACCCAACATTACCATACCCTTGTTAGGATTTGGATGATTATACTTAGTATATTTGGGTCATTTATCTTACTTGGTGTTTTTGAGACCAAAACTTGTTTGTTTGTTTGTAAAGCCATGTCAAAATAAATTTGTCTATATGTCACTCTTTTGTCTAAAGAGATGTTATGCTGGTAATTTTACACCAAACTTGTGACTTAAACTTTTTTTTGCTAAACTTGTTTGTGTGTGTGTCATTTGAGTTAAGGAAGGTAGTGTTATGCTACCCAAAACATGTTAAAACCATTTTGCCTTTTGATTTTTTGAAACATAACATATATCACATCATTCAAGCATGCTTACATCATTAGGCTACTTAATTTTTTTAAAGAATTGTTTCACCTTGTATAAAAAACCATTTATTTTAAACTATTTTGTGTATACCATTTAGACCTTTGTCTTGTGCCATCATGTTATCCAATATTGTCTAGCTTGTTTGGTCAAATCCTAGTTTTCAACATTGAATTTTCAATTAGCCTTGTCAAGTTTGGATTCAAACATTGATTGATTTTTATTTAGGCCTTAATTCATGGGGTTAATACATATATATTTCTCTTTTGGTTTGTATAACTTTGGTTAATCGATTACCTAACTTTGAAAACTATTGATGGTTTATTTATTTAGTATCTATATTTATCATTGTTTGTGACTTTATTTAGAAAAACACAGTATTTCTTCAAAGATCCTTTTGTCTTACGCCTTATGCTAACTGATCATGTTTATATTTGATTCCATGTGCCGGGTCTATGTCAAAGTTGTTTCCAAACTTGTTAGATTAAATTAAAATCACATCAAGCTTTGTTTCAAGTCTAGATTTTGATGTCATTTGGATAAAAGGCCTAGCATATGCTTGTTTATTTGAGCCTATCTTTTGACTCTATGTTTAGACAAAAGACCTAGTAACTCAACTTTTCCCTTTCCTAGTTTAGATCTTGTTTGGAACACTTTGAAATAGACCTTTGGCATCCTGGTTTTTATTCAGATACTTGACCTTTTATGTGTATGACATTTGAAATTAGACATTTGATGTTAGAATATTTTATGCCAAGTTTTAGCATAATTCATTTTGGAGATACAACTCCACTTTCAGACCATATTAGAAATACAGCTCCACCCCTTCGATGAAGTTAGGCCAAGTTTGAACCATTTGTCCTTTGGATATTTTTCAAAGTTTGTAGAACTCTAAGCCTTTTTGTTTCAGCTATTTCATCATTTATGTAGATATGTCTAGCTACACTTATGGTGGAGTCACATACAATCCAAATTATGATAGAATGGTTGCACAAAATCCCACTAAGAACCCCTATAGAGAAAGATTTTCTAAGGAGTTTTATTATTCTCCCTATAATACTCCATATGGGGAACATAGTCAAAATCCACAAAATCCAAATTGAAACCTTGATTAGTATGAAGAGGCTTGTGAGGAGGACTTTTAGGACCTAACTATAGATAATGTTGTTTAGGATACTGGTATGACCTTTACAATAATTAGTATGTGGAACACAATCAAGAACTTGCTTATGAGCTAGCTCATGATTGGGATGATATGGTTTATGAGGAAGACTTGGATGATTTGGCTTATACAAGTAATCAAGATCCACCACATCATACCATTTCTATTCCAAGACTACAATATCCAAAGAATACCATTACCATTCCTAGACCTAGTCTTTTGGCTTGTACGAGCAACCAAGCTCCACAACACCCCTTCGTCATTCTAGGACCTAGTCCTTTGGCTTGTGTGAGAAATCATGCTACACACTACCTTATCTTTACCATCTCAAGACTTTGTCCTTTATCTTGTGTGATCAATCATGCTTCCCAAGGCCCTACCATTATCCAACCATAAGTTGTTCCTCATCCATTACCAATCCCATCCAAACCTCAACCGATCTAATCCTTTAAAGACCAAGTTGTGTTCAAAACTGATATTTTCCAACTAATTGGAAACCAAAGCCAAGACAACCAACCAATCCAAGATGTTTTTGTTAAACCAAAAACTTATGATAAGTCAACCTATGATAAATCACCTATTGATCCTATACTAGTTGTTGAAAAGTCTCATACTAATGAGCTAGTCTTTGTCGAGTCACTTTTTAATGATTATAACCATCTTTGGAAAAATCATTAGCTTGACTATGTGCCTATTTTTCAAGAGCCTCCTATTAACAATCTATTCTCTGAGTAGTTGTCTATTAACCTTTTTCCCATCTTAGAGGAGTCTCATTTTGACAAACTAATTTTTGTGGAACTTATTATGCCATCACAGGCCATCACTTGTCTAAACCAAACATTCAACAAGACATTATTATAATAAAATACCCATTAGATGAAGAATTAGAGTTAGAGTTAGGTTCAATTCTTGAACCAACATCAGATTTACCATCAAAATCTGAATCCACATCAATCTCAACATTGGATTCAGAGTCCCTTGAGTTAGAATTAGATTTAGAAAAATAATATGTTCATGGATGTTATATTATTGGTTATGCATGCCTCATAGATTAGTTTGAATATATTTGTGATCCTTCTATAATTTTTGAGGATGAGTACTTCAACATCAACACAAGTTCTCCTAGTATCTTCTATAAGGATTATGCAACCTTTACCCATTCCATTACCATTTCAAAAGACATTACCATCAACCAAAATAACCATATTATTAACATTCTATCTCCCATAAGTGTTGATTTGGATCGATAGAATCACAGTTTATTGAATTGCATCCATGGTGACATAGTAGTTGATGAAGAACAAGGAGGCCAAGACAACATTCATGTAGCAGAAGAACACTCTCTCAGTGAATTTTTTTGGAAGCACTAGAAGACAATCAAAGTCAAAAGCCAATATTCATCAGTGAAACCTTCTCAGAGGTGCTATATGACAATCGAGACAAATTCATTGGTGAAAACCTCATTGAAGCACCAATAATTGAGCATGAAAGTTCTTCGCTATTGAATGAAGACAAAATCAAAGATTAAATTGAAATAACTTCCTATCTATAGCCTAATCAGATGGTAGCTACTCTTAGATCCAAACAATAGAAAAATTTGATGGTCCTATCAAGAGGAAAAGTCTTTGGCCCCACCAAAACCAAAGTTATGTTGAATCCAACATCAACAACATTACGTGTGATTGAAAGTCTCGATCTTAATTTGTTTCCTCACTATTATACATTCCATTATCATTTTTCATTCCATTTCCCAATCAAACCTACCATCCATTATTTGTCATTATTTACCATCCATGGCTGCACTTTCCTTTGTAGAGGCTACAAAGATACCTTGTCTTGATGCTTGAAGGAATTAGAATCAATGACTAACAAAGATCACAACAACATTCTTAGAATTTATATCTGTATTGAGTTCTTGATAGAATGATTATTTAGATGAGGTATGGGCTAGAAATTAACATAATCGAGTATTTTATTTGTATTATTTATTGATTAGGATGTGTATCTCCATCTCAATAGGAAAAATAGAATCATATGCCATTTACCACACTCAGGATAAAAACATGTACCATATTATTTCACATTGCCATGCCATTGCCATTGTTATATATGGCTATTTACCATTATTGTAGATACCAACCATTTACCCTATCACCTGGGGGTAACCCTCTTATCATTTTATCTAATTTATCAAACCATCACTATCCTAAAGCAATTCCATTCCATCCTATCATTCCATTCCAATCTAGACCAAAGCCTACTTTTACTCATCTTACCAATCTTATTTTGATATTGGTTACTTTGGTTCTTCCCACACCTTTTATGGGGGGATTCCAATCAAGTTTCAACAATCAATCCAATTCATGTTTCAATGATAGTATATGAAATTAGTGTGATAGTTGATCTGGCAAGATATCTTTCATCCTAACAATTTTATTTGTGTGAGCCTGATTATAACCACCTATGGGTAAATCGGTGTTTCACCAGTCTTGCTACTAATTATAACCACCTATGGGAAAATTAGTATCATTGACCTATGCTATTTTATCCTAAATATAACCACCTATGGGAAAACTAGGTGAAACACTTGTTTGTCATGCATTTCCACATCACCTTACCATTACTATTTTCATTTGACTGGCCATTTGATAGATTTGAAAACTTGTTGGGAGCTAGTTGGTTTTTCTCTACCTTTTGTGTGGATAGAATTACTATGGCTTGAGGTCATTTTAGGACTATGTAGTTCATGTTTAATTCATGTTGAGGTCACCTCAATCCCCCTTTCCATATGCTCTCATCATTTTGTGAGCAACCTAAGCCAAATGCTCTCACCATTTTACAATTATTTATCTTGTCATTCTCTAACGAGTTAAGATACCTCAAAAATCTAAAAAACATTCATAAAATTTAAAAAAATCCAAAAATATTTGTCATATCTAAGCCTAGTTAGTTATCTTCGATCCACCTTAATGGGGCATTGTCATTGTTAGAATGCTTTCTTTTGCTTTTGTTTTTAGGTTTTTTGTTTATTTGTTTGTTTCAGGTTGTTTGTTTGTTTATTTGTTTATTCACTTGCCTATTTGTTTGCTTGTAGTACTACTTCCTTGACTTAGTCTATATGTGTGCATTGGGTAATTCCTTAAGCACATTATTCTTGAGTCTATCCATATTCATCCCTTACCATTGTCATCATGGTTTTTATCATTGGTGCATTATTTTTGAGTGTTTATTGGATATCGAGAGTCAGTCCTTGTGCATATTTTGACCAAGTCTTCATGATGTTCTATCATGATGCCTACCATCACATGCTACAACAAAAATTAGATTCAAAAAGGTATACAATCAATGGAACCACAAAAGTTTCTCCTTGGTACCTTGGTAAATTATTTCATCGCACCCTTGATCAAATCAAACCATTAACCATTCTATTTGTATCATTGTTAGTTAGGATGAGCATCTCCTCATTGGTAGGTACAACTGAATCATTTATAATGATCAATCTTATTCCTCTATCCATATCTTTCATCACTTTACACCTACTCATATTTAATCTATATTCCAGGTTATATACTTGAGTTATGCTTGCTAATCATACCTAACTAGGGCACCATTAGTTTTAGCCAATCCAAGTCTTCTTAATGATTATAACCACCTATGGGAAAATCATTATTTTGACTTTTATTCTTGATTATAACCACGTTTGGGCAAATCAAAATCTTTTTTACATCAATTCATGCAAGCATTTTCTTATTTGGATTAATTTCAACCATGAATTAATTCCTCCTTTCTTTTTTTTTGAGGGACCGTCCATCAACAAATGTGATGACCACTCCCTTAAGGGGGCATCATCATAGGCTTCCCAAAATAATCTTGAGCTTTGTTCTTTAATCATCATCTTCTTGTTGGCATACAAGTCATCTCTCATTATTTGAGAATACATTGCTTTGCCTAGGTTTGCAACATCTTCCCAAACAAGGGCAAACTATAAACACCTAAAACTGGCCACCGATAACCTCTAACCAGGGTTTTGGCCAATTTCTACTTAACATACACAATTTGGCCTAAAAACACTAAAACACATTAAATGAGTTGAAACTGACATATTCAAGTGCTGATTTTGGCAAGATTATCATTAAATGGGGTAATGCAATTTATGGGCCAACTAACTTTGATTAGATAATTCTGAGTCAAAATGCTAATTTTTCACCTAGGTGCTCTAGATTGATCTTTCCTATCAAACCTCTTTTACAAGACATGTGCCTTTATTATTTGTTATTGATAACATCCTAAATGGGATAATAAATCCAATGCATATGACATTGGCTTCTGATTCCAATCTGGTAGAATTTTTGACCAATAACAAGGCATTCTAATCAATTTGAGTAATTTTTGCATAAAGTGCTTAATCATGCTTAAGAAATAATTAAACCAAATTAATTCCTAATTAATAATTCCATAAAAACTTGTTGAATACTTGTTTTTAGAAATAAATATTGAATATCTACATCATCAGGTGACCTCATTTCTTGGGAAGACATCCCTAGACCATAAATGCCACAAATATCAAGATTCATGCCTCCCATGCCTCATGAAAGCCCTCCATGCCTCTTAATTACTCATCTATCCCAAATATTGATGAGCCTATTTATCAATTTTAATTACATAATTGGATTAATCCTTAGCCACACATCTTAATCCTGAGATGGATGGTTCAAGTTGATTCTGATCAATCTCAAAAATCATAAATCAATCTCAAGTTGGTTATAATGAAAAATTGGTTCCAAAAGCATAAAAAAACTAGTGTTACATGCCAAATTTATTCCAATCCAAACCAAGTCACAAGCCAAAGGTGCCAAGGAGAGATGGAGGTAGACAAGCTTCCATTACCAAGGACTTCATGAGCACAAGCTGAGCAAACCACTACAACAAGCATTTTGGAGCATCTAAGGAAGGTAAAAAAGGGTTTATTTTGCATTTTAATTGTGTGTTTTATTCATGTTTGTTAACTAAGCTCTCCCTAGTGTTTAGGCCTAGAGACGTTATGCTAGATAGTGTGTTTATTTCATTTTATTTTTATTTTGAAACTAACACCATACTAACCATCTTCTTGAGTCAAATTTCTAGTTCACATTTTCAAAGGAGAATCTATAAGCATAATGAAATATATTACCGATGAGAGATATGAGACAAATACCAGTACCACTACCTTATTGGGAACAAGCTCCATCAAAGTAAAGAGACCATAAATGATTTCTTCTAAATATTTCCTCATGCTAGTTTTCTAGTTCATCAACATTTAGTAATTCATAAGTCCCAATACCTATTTCTATATATGAGATATTGGAAGAAGGAGATTCAATTAGAGTACCAAAAAAATCCTCTTTTAATAAATGCAATCTCCTTATTAACTAGAACCCAAGTTACATCTTTACCAACATATGCTCTAGTTGCCTTTGACTAATCCCTTCTTAATAACATGGCATAATTACTAATAATATCTAAAATTTGAATATTAGTCATGCAACTAATACATTCATACTACGTGATCTTAATAACTATATCATGAAATTTACCATAACTCTTAGTTTATCTTGCATCAAAACTGGTAAGTTTTCTACCATCTGCTTCATAAGAAATGCTCAATTGATCAACACTACACTTGTCATGATATTTTTTGAAGCACCAATATCCAAAATATAATTATGTATTATTTTATTACCAATTTTAACCATGACATAGAAAGGAGGAATATAATCGATAGGGAAATCAAACTATTGAGCATAAATATGCTCAACAATACTTTCTTCTTATAAATCTACATCTGATCTAGGATTCTAAACTGCTTCATTAATTTTATCTAATTGTCTAGGAAAACCAACAACTTGCAATCATGAAAATCCAATTTTAATTGTTGACAAATCATCAATTATATTGTAGTTCTTAGCATCTATTTGCTTAAAATTCTTAGACTTATAATACTGATATTGTGAATTGTTATATCCATTAGCAAAAAGAGTATCTTGATCATTTTTATGCACTATTTTTTTATCATCAAAATGAGATTTGTCATTTTATGACCTATTATTGTTAGAAACTTCATAATCCTTATTCTTAGTATTTATAACATAGATATATATTTTTTTGAAGACTCATCAATAGTATTTACATTATATGTTGAATCCTTGGTTATCTTTTCTTTTCCATGCAACAAATATTTTTTGAATTTAATAACAGCTTGACATGTTTCATGATTATGATCAAGCTCACAAACATCACAATAATAAGAAACACTATCTTCCTTCACATTTTTATGAGAAGAGGAAGGTTTATCATTAAGCTATTTTTTAACAATGACCAGCTCATTTCCCAAACTTTGGATTGCCTTTAATATTTCAACATTATCTGAATTCAATCCCATATTGGATCTATCTTTAAAACCTACACATTTCAGCTTCTTTTCATAATCAATACAGAACCAAATGGTTTCATCATATTCAATTACATCTTTATCTTCTAGTGCCATTTTGTATTTTAGAGGTAAAGCATTACAAAAATAAAGCTTGGACAATTTTATAAAAGGCTTGATTTCAATTGAAATTTTTTGACTTAATTTGGTGAACCTAGAAACAAAATGATACATAGTTTCACCTGGATCTAATGAAATGCTTGCAATATCATTAACTAAATCAAAATATTATTTATCTTTTCCAAAGGATAATTCTAACCATTGTTCTACATCATTCCAAATATCAATCACTTTTGCCAGCAGACTAATAAATTATTGATAAAATTTCCTTCTAATGTTTGTGCAAAAACCTTAAACAAGTCTTCTCATTAGTTATTCCAAGAGTGGCACAAACCAATCTAAAATCTTCTAAATGATTTTTCCAAGATTCTCTAGTTGAACTAGAAAATTTTGGTATGTTTAATCCTTTGAGAGAAGGTAGTTTACCTAGATAATTTCTAACATTGATTGGATTTGCATAAATCCAAGGAGCTACAACTATTTGACATTCTTACTAGATTTCTTATTCATCTTCACCTTCTATGAGTTCTTCGATTTCTCTATTATCTTATAACCTGTGAGGGAGATCTTCTAGTCTCCTTTTTGGTATTCATTGTTTTGCATCTATTTGATTTTCTTCCAATTGATTCCTGGCTGGTGGTTTTTTGATAATTTGATTCATCATTAGAATTTTCAATAAATTTTATCTCTGAAATATGACTATCTTGTATCTAATTTTTTTGACTTGAATGCTGATTAGGCAAAAGAATTTCAATAGGCTCAACAAAGTCATCAAAATAAAAAGAATAAAAAAGATAGTGAATTTTAGGATGAGGATTAGTGGCTAGTGTTGTTGTTCTATTTTCTCAGATCTTTAATTAATTATATCATGTTGAGTTTCATGTGTTAACTTTGAATACCAATCAATTTTAAATTTAGTAATTTCTAATTATTCATTGATTACTTCAATAACTTGAGGGAGATCTTCAGGATAATTATACCATTCAAAATGTGTCAAATTAAAATCAATATTAGTCTGATCTTCTTTAGCATTAAGAATAAGTTGAACAATAAGAAGTTGTTGATCTATAAAAACCATTAGCAAGAAAATAGATTCTACAAAATTGTCCAGCGGAGTCACCAAATTTGTTGATAGAAAAATTGTCACGTCAATGAATCAACCCTTTTTCCTATCATGAAGGTCAAATTAGAATTATCCCAGTCTAATTATAGGGGTTCTAAAGGTTCATTCTAAGATCCTAAAGATGCAAAAGGGTTTATAGTAATTTTTGGGAAAATAATCAATAAGTTATCAAAGTAACTTATTGCATTATCATAATTGGGAATCTGTATTAATTAAGAATCAGTTGAAATAAGAATCTATAATCTATCCTATCTAATAAAAATAATCTATTAATTAGACAATCTATTGAAGAATAGAAATTTGATTCTACAGATATTTGTATGAAAATACACTTCATTACATTTTTCCATTGTTTATTATCCAACTAATTGATAATAAAACACTAATAGAAAATAACAAGAAAGACAAACAACAAATAAAGAATGAAATAAGAAATAAAACCTAAATAGAAAAGATTAACATGAAACCAGAAAGAGAACAAGGGAAATGTAAAACTAATCTAAAACCTAGAAACTAAGGAACATAATGCTATGAAAATTGCTATAAAAAGCAATGAACTAAAATTATACTTAGAATAAAAGATAATCTAGAATAATATTAAACTTTTAAAATTAGAAATTAAAAGAAGCATAAGAAAAAAACCAAGGTAATTAAAGCAACTACTAAAGGGATATTAAAGAAAAATACAAATAAAAAACTATAAAATATTTTAAACCAAGAATTAAATTAACAGTTAGTGCTAACTTACTATTAATAAACTTCTAAAAATACTAAACTAAACCATAAAGATAAACAAAAACTAAAGCTATAAAAGAAAACTTAAAATCATCTATTAAAGTAAGTCAAATATTTACAAAAGAGTTACAAGTCTGAACATGAGAGTCATCTTATCATAAGAACATATTTGAAATGAGAACTCCCACATTTTATAATAAAAAAATTAAAAAAAGACAACTTAACAATTGATTAGATCAATGAAGTGTCACAGACAATGCAAAGTGATCATCATTTTTAGGTTGAATACTTTGAATTTTACACACAGGACTGTAAATAATAGTAATCAAAAGATATTAGACTTAGTAAACTTCAGATAATCCATAATAGATGACAAATATAACTGGATATACCTGTGTTGCATAACTTATTACTCAATCATCAGATAAAGTACCATTGGGTCTATTTACAAAAGTTGTACTATCTCAGAAAAATTGCTTAGAAAGAAGAGATGAATGAATGACTTTAGAATAATACTCTAGTGTTTAGTACCTATTGAACTTCTATCCTCAAATGAAATTTTGATCTCCTTTTATCCTTCAACTTTAGTTATGAAATAAGTTATAACTAACTTTTAGTTAGTTATTAGTTAATATTAACAAATTGACTTATAAAGTCAATTAGCTAATATATAATATATGGAGAGATGAATTAAGACTCTAAACGTCTTATTTAAATCAAAATATTTAAATGAAATAACTTGAGTACTAATCTTAACAAGTGGGGACCCCATCTTATTAACAATAAAGTAAGACACATAAATAATCATAAAATAAATAATAAATTGATAAATCCTACTATTGTTTAAACCATAATGCAATTTATACTTTAAACTTAAGCATATATTAATTATATTTCAAAATATCTATTTTATCCATGTCTTCAAAAATAAATACCAATTTAAGTTTTTTAAAACTACATCACGTTTTCTGAATAAACAAAGTTATTCCCTGGATAACCAATAATCATCCAAATCTGATAAAACCTCTATAATAGGTTTGTCTTGATTATAAAAACAAACATTATACTCCATTTTAGATGTAAGAAAAGGAAACAATGTAGTGCCTATCTCAGATGTGTCATCATCAACTTCCAACTTCACCTTTTTAAGCCTCCTGAGTTCACTGGGTGCCTTAGATTCTTTATCTTATTAGCAGCATCCTTTTTAGCAACATGATCAAGAATGTCAACATACTTCCTTTTACTGCCAAATATTTGACCCCTAGATTCAATATGTTAGATCTAAAAATAGGCTCACTATGGGCTCCCAAAAGGTTCAATATCCTACATTTCTCATTGAGTTTAGTATTAGATAGATCAAGAGTATCTGAAATAGTGGACATATTGCTAAGGTCCTTAACATGAGCCACCTCTTTATTAAATTGATTTTCTAGCTGACTGTTAAGAAATTGATGGGCTAATAGAGGTTGGTCAATTGGTTCCCCTCTAAATATAGGAGGTTGCAACTATATATAAGGGTCATGCTCAGGATGGTACTTAAGAAAGTGTGAAGAACTACTATGAGATCAGGTATGGGCCCCAAACCTTTATCCTTGGGAACCTCTATGACCCCTAAAACCTCTAAAGCCACCAAAACCTCTTTGAATAGGAAGGGAATTCAAAACATTCTAGAAGTCATGATTTGATGCATTAAAGTGGATGGACATCCTCGTGCCATGAAGAAATCTAGGCCTAAAATGCATGAGATGAAATCTAGTTCTATTAGAACCTCAATTATGGGTAGACAGACTGCCTTGATTTGACCTTCGACCCTATCCAACATCATTACTATTTTCTATAGGTTGCTCCCAGCCACACATTTTGAAAAAAAAGGAATAATTTTGAAAGATATCAAATCAAATTCTGATCATTGAAACCAACATAATCTATAAAAAAAATATTTGCATTCATATTTTAACATTGAAACTAAATAATCTATGAGTATGAAAACCATACTAAGATTTGCAAATACCTAAAAACCATTGACATACAACTATTTTACCTGATAAATTATTGCATGACAATCAACTTTTCCCTTTTCTCTATTATGTAACATATTTTATCACAGATTTGCAATTAAAGATTACAAATTCAAAACATGTGAGAGATAGAGAATAAAATTTCATATACATAGATGATTGACAAAATGGGGCCAACCACCAACTACATTTGATACCAATCATCACATAATATTAAGACCGAGAAGAGTTTGCAATGATATTAGGATATTTTTAAATTGATCATTTAGAAGGCAGGGACACTAGCATCATTTTTAAGACACTAGCATCAATGCTAATGTCATACAGGGCAAAAACCTATTGAGGATCTATAACTATTTGTGGAGGATAGAAATCAGGTTTTATGCAACCTATAGGTTATAGGTGGTATATGTCTTAGAATTTTAGGTTTGGACTATAGGATAAATAACTTACCATAGTGATATGTCAAATACAAGCCTTTTGACAATGCAAAAATCATAAACTAAGGGGTTGAGTCATGATTGGTATTTGTTAAGTGTAAACACTAATATGTCATATAAAATTAGATTTTAGTATCTGTAATTCCCCTACCCTTTATAATATAAGTAATGCATATAGATGAAATTACAAGGTTAAAGGAAAAAAATGTGTACTTTGGTGTGTACAACACACCTTGCTTTTACTTGAGCCTCGTTTGAATTTTTTATTTGTGTATTACCTAGAACCAAGAGCAGATTATAGTGTAATTAGTGCATATAATCTATAAAATTAGATAATTAAAATGCTTTAAAGTAATGAGATCAAGGAAGGAATACACCTATGTGTTGATGCAACCATGTTGCCCCTTGGTACTTTGCTTTTGTGATGATACTTCCTTGTTGAATCATTAGAGAGAGGTTCACAACTGAACCTTGGAGATGTAAAGGGGGAATTGGAGGGTGAGCATGCCCCCTTTTTGGTGTAAGGGTGAGATGTGCCAAAGCACTAAATCTCAATTTCATAAATCAAGTGTAAACATAATCTAGCCAAGGTCAAGTGATGTAACCATCTCAACCTAAAAGGGGACTAGTGTCAAGGCCGTTGAGGGCACTGGATCTCAACCATAATACTCAAGGGATCCAACTACTGTGAGATGTAAAATCTCAGTTGGTGTATCTTGAAAATGTCATTGCATCAATGTGTGGTGAGAAAGGAATGAATAATGTTCATTCCTCCTCATTTAAATCTAATGTAAATGATGTATAATATGAATATATAACTATGATTTGGTTCCCACCTATAATGTGGCTCAATCTAAAGTATATGTCAAAATGTAACCTTTGATTTGTAAAATTTATATAACATACATCTCAAATCTAAAAAACTTTGTCCCAAATTTGTGAAAATTGGTTCTAAATGCATAAGATTATATCCCAAGTGTATATATGAATCATTTACACTATATCAAATTCTACCAATTATTCCAACTGTATGTGTCTAGACTCATATCTCTATGACATGCCCCCCTTTTGAGATGATGATAATGCAACTGGTTGTCACCCTATCTCAGAAGGATAAGATAACCATGTCATATATGTATCAATCATGTAGTAATTAGGCATATAGTGGTATCATGTCCAAGTAGATCTATCAATGAAGCTCACAATATCCAATCATAATAAGCTTTAAGATACATGATAAACATCATGGAAATATTTAAGAGTAATAAGCATAAACTCAACAAATAATCAAGCACACACATAATAAAACTCAATGTCACACAAAAGGGTCCTAAAGAGATAATAAATATGGGGCATGTTCAAAATGTTCACACTCAAAGGGGAGGACATTTTTAATTTTATGTACACTAAAAACAACACTCAGGGGAACTATGGTTAATAAACAAGGAACATTTTCAAATGTTACACAATTAAAAAAGGTACCAAATAAGTACACTCAAATAATCCATTTGATAATATGGATAAGTGAAATATGTAACAAACTAGTATAAGCATATCATACTAGTTCTTGCATGCATGTGTTAGAAAAAAGTCATGTCGCATACCAATCTAGCACACTATGTAAGATGTAAGCATGGTTATAGACATGTGTAAGTGTTAGTATATAAACACAACATGATAATGTAAAATGATCATAAAATAATGTAACCAATATCAATCATGATCAATGTAGCATATACCCCCAACATAGTATGTCACACAGGTGGAGGAAAATATCCAACATTTATATTCTCATATATCATATATATATAGTGCATGCATGTATCACACTCACTCAAATACCCATGAAACATATGTGTGTATAAAAAGGAAATGAGATGCTATATACTACCGTAAAGTAAACAACATATATGTAAAATCTAGTAAACATGTAAATGCTAAATATTTTTGAATTTTTGCTTTATTTGAATGTTTTTGTTATATTTGAAAAGGAAAAGTTGCATAATTAAAATTAAAAAATCTTAAAAACAAGGTAAGAAGGAATACTTTGAGAATAGTAGGAGGGGGAGATTCGAACAACCCTCAACAAAGTGTTCAAGCCGTTTCTTAGGCTCCTTCTCTGGAATCAAACCCTAATTCTCTGTCAATCTTCACCACCATGGTAGGCCTCTATCCTACCATCAAAAGTTGATAGGGTATAAATTTGAATGAAGCATCACCGGCACAATGGTCGTGTGATCCATTGAGTTATCATGAATCACTAGAATAACAGGCGAGCCTGCGCCAACCTTTTATCTAATAAATGCATCCCTTCCAAGAGTCAAGATTTGGTGTGGGTCCACATATTAGCTCTAGAATTACTATGGTTATTTGAGTAGTAAGGTACCATCTAAGAAACTATAATTGATTTAATGAGCCATACACAGTTTCACAGTCTGAAATAGTTCATACTTAGACATGCATGGCTTAATCTTTGAGACAAGCATATGACTACTGGTAGGATCAACCAGGTAGCTTCCAACTGCAAGTGGGATGCCAACAAGTACTAGAAAAACCCACTGATATGTGAAATCAAAGAAAAGCATTCATTCTTCCTTGAAATCAAACATAAAATCCTTGTCCTTGACATGTGAACGAGATGGAAGAGGGTGAGGGAACCCTCGATGCCTCCTTTGCACATACACTGCACTGATGTAAAAATGTGCCATTAAATTAGAAGGGAGGGATTCATAAGTTAGAGAAATAAAAGTAGAGAGCTTCAGTTCATAGGCCCCTAAGAAGCTCATCCTATATGGAGCTGCTTACCCTATGTCAATTCAACCAATTTACTCACGATAAGGCAACCATGGACAATATGCACCATGCATGTGACCACCTTAATTATAAGGCCACTTAGGGACATCCTTCCTAGGAAATCCCCCTACACAATTTCAAAGAGGGAACATTCCATCCACAAAAGCCAAATATTGACTGGCATAAACACCTTGACTCCTAGCAAAGGCAACATTTTGAACAGGGGCAAAGGCAAGCAGGCCATAGCACTTTAGCCCTAAGTTTTTAGTTTATAGGCACCTGTGAAGAACATCACGTATGGAGTCCTACACCCTACATCTCAAAGTGATCAAACTCATGATCGACATGAAGGATAGAGTGCACCATGCACATGGTCACCTCAATTTTAAGATCGCTCAAGAACTTCCTTACCTAGGAAATCCCCCTACACACTTTTAATTGGTGAAAATATTTTGAACATGTCAACCTCAACCTGCATGGAAAATCACCACAATCATGGCCACCACTACAAAAGAGCAATTCCAAGCCATTATTTGCATGTGCAGATGGATTTGACATATACTTGGAAGCCACTAGGAGATGTGTGAACCAATTGAACATGCAAAACATTCACACTACACCTAGACTGACTGGCAAGCCAAGTTTTAGAGCAAAACTTCCAAAATGAATCATCGTAGTGGAAGAAGAGACAAATCCCACCTTCTATCATAAATTCCCACACAAGCGCAAGGAGTTCAACACAAGAAGCAAATGCATCAGAGCAAATACAGTGGCACAAATGCTAATAATATATACTCTAGCCCACATCATCTTTGAGAACAACTCACAAACACAAGAAGAGCAGAAATGCTCCTACCCTTCCACTCAACATTCATAACCCAAATGGAAATCAAATAACCCAGTCATAGGTGCTATAGCCAGTAACATGGTTTCACCTCCACCTCATAGAAATTACAAAATACCAGTGAGGAAATTGTTAGGGTGTGGAGCTAAAAGCTTCACCAAGGAGCACACAAACAGGTTCGGGTCTACACAGACACCGGCGTCGGTCAGGAGTGACCGACGTCGATCAGTTGCAGTTACAGAGGCGCCGACGTCGGTAGTATAGTCGGCCGGCGACGGTCACAGGCGAATAGGCAGGAACCGACGTCGGTTACCTGTGTGTCCAGAAAGCGATTTCTGAGGACAGAAGCGAGTGTTTACATGATGAGTTTGAGTTTTAGACTCAAGCTCGCGTCTCTATTGTTAGCAATATTATTTTTAGAGCCCTTGTTGAAGAGGCTTAACTGTTTGTTGTAAGAGCATGCTCAAGTTTCCTATTTTCTATATGTAGGAGAGATCTTCTAAGCTATTGTATGAGAGTTGAACTGTAAGAGTAGAACATTGTGAATGTTTGAAGGACAGTACTTGAGAGAGAGCTCTTGAGGAATAGAGATCTAGTGTGCATCTGAGAGAGGTGTGGAAGAATGAAGTTCTTCATTTGTATTCCTATTGTAAAGAGTTTTTTAATACAAGTTTTCAGGGTGTTTTCTTGTATATCTTGTTCTGTGCTATTTATCATTTCAGTTACTTATCTATCTGATTTATTTCCACATTCATTGCTTTCACAAGTGTAATCCATTGTTGGTTGATCCCCAACAAGTGGTATCAGAGCTCAGGTTCACTAACAGGTGGTTCAGATCTGTGTAGTGTGTTTGGATTACAGGTTGCTCACAGGGGTTTCTGCAGGGATTTCTGTTTGAGTGGGAGAAGCAATGGCAGAAGAAAGTAAGTTGAGAATGGAAAAGTTTAATGGCAAGAACTATCAACACTGGAGAATGCAGATAGAGGACTATCTGTATCAGAAGGATCTTTACTTACCGTTAGGTGGGATAGCAAAGAAGCCCAAGGACATGGAGGATGAAGAATGGGAAGTTCTTGACAGAAAGGCTCTTGGGTCTATAAGACTGAGTCTGGCCTCCACTGTGATATCTAATTTGTCACAAGCAAAAACTACGGTAGAGTTAATGACCACGTTAGCAAATTTGTATGAAAAACCCTTCGCTTCAAATAAGGTATATTTGATGAAGCAGTTATTTAATTTGCATATGCAAGAAGGTGGATTTGTTTCTAATCACCTGAATGATTTCCATGGTATTGTTAATCAGTTAAGTTCTGTCAATATTGCATTTGAAGATGAAATAAAGGCTCTTTTAATATTATGTTCTTTGCCTGAAAGCTGGCATGGCTTGGTAATGGCAGTTTCTAATACTGCTTCTGCTTCGAATATTTTAAAAGTAGAGGATGTGGTTAGTGTTATTTTGAATGAGGAAATTCATAGGAAAAGCACAGAAGAAACATCTGGGAACGCTTTAAATCTCGAGAGCAGGGGAAGGCAAAAAGAAAAGAGCAAGAGGAGATCAAGATCTAAGTCTAAGGGAAGAGGCAGATCCAAATCCAGGAATGACAGAAGGCCACAATGCTGGAACTGTGGAAAGTTGGGGCACATAAGCAGAGATTGCTGGTCAAAGCCTAAGGAGGACAATCAGCACGAAGGAAAGGAAGAGACAAAGGTTGCAGGTATTGCACAGGATGCTCTTATTTTCTCTTTGCATAATAATATAGAATCTTGGGCATTAGATTCTGGTGCATCTTTCCATGCTACCCCTAACAGAGAATATTTCAGTGACTATGTCCATGGAGATTTTGGAATAGTGTACTTAGGGGATGATGAGCCTTGTAAGATTATTGGCAAAGGTAAAGTGCAGCTAAAGATGCAGAATGGCAACACATGGGTGTTGAGAGATGTGATGCATGTTCCTAGTTTGAAGAGAAATTTGATTTCTGCAGGTAAGCTAGGTGATGAGGGTTGTACAGTAACTCTCACAGCAGATTCTTGGAAGGTGACCAAGGGTGCACTTGTTATGGCCAGAGGTAAGAGAGAAGGTAATCTCTATTTGTGTAATTGTGTTACTAACAAATCTCCTTCAGTTTTATCTACTTCAGATGTGGATGCTAAATTGTGGCACTCAAGGCTTGGCCACATGAGTGAGAAGGGGATGTCAATCCTTAAGTCTAAAGGTATGCTTTCAGATTTGAAAAGTATGGATCTAGAATTTTGTGAGCATTGTGTATTTGGAAAATAGAAAAGGGTTAGTTTTCTAAAGACTGGGTCTACTAAGAAAAGGCAGAAGTTGCAGCTTGTTCACACAGACGTGTGGGGACCGGCTCAGGTAGCCTCTATTGGCGGATCACAGTACTATGTTACATTCATAGATGACGCCACAAGAAAGGTATGGATCTACTGTATTAAAAAGAAATTTGATGTTTTTGAGACTTTCAAGATTTGGAAAGCCACGGTTGAGAATGAAACAGGCAAAAGATTAAAGTGCTTGAGATCTGATAATGGTGGTGAGTTCTGCAGTCTTAAGTTCAAATTGTATTGTTACATAAATGGAATCCATAGGCAAAGGACGGTTCCAAGGACACCTCAGCAGAATGGTATTACTGAAAGGATGAACATAACTATTATGGAGCGTGCAAGATGTATGAGATTGCATGCAGGGTTGCCCTTAGAGTTTTGGGCAGAAGCAGTTGACACCGCAGTGTACCTGATCAACAGAGGACCCTCTACAGCTCTGGATGGTGGAATTCCAAAAGAGGCATGGACAGGTAAAAAGGTAGATCTCTCATATCTCAAAGTTTTTGGTTGTGAAGCCTTTGTGCACATAGATAAGGAAAATAGAAAGAAGCTTGATGCTAAGTCTATGAGGTGCACGTTTATAGGCTATGGCTCAGATGATTTTGGTTTCAAATTTTGGAATCTAGGAACTAACAAGGTAATTAGGAGCCGTGATGTTGTTTTCAATGAAAGAGTGATGTATAGTGATCAGATAAGGAAGCTAGATCAAGCTGGGCAGAGCAATAATGAGTTGGATGAAGTTATGGTCCAAAATGAGCTCGCGGGAAAAAGAAATAATCACTTACAGGAAAACACAGAGACCGATGTTGGCAGGTTTGGAACCGGTGTCGACAATATAGAAACTGATGTCGGTCATACAGAGACCGACGTCGGCAGACCAGGCACTGGCGTCGGCCAGGAAGAACCGGCGTCGGCCAGTAACAGGTCTACAGGTGGCCGAGGTCGGTCACTGTCAGAAAATTTGGGTGGACAGATTGTGGAAAATGAGTCCAAGACACCAATCAGGAGGTCTGAAAGGGTAAGTAAGCCTCCAATTAGATATTCTCCTTCCTTATATTATTTATTGCTAACCGATGGTGGAGAACCAGAAAGCTTTGAAGAAGCTTTACAGGTGGAGTCCAGGAGTAAGTGGGAGCGTGGCATGGTTGAGGAGATGGAGTCCTTAAGGGAGAACCAAACATGGGATTTGGTTGAATTGCCAGCTGGTAAGAGAACACTAAAGAACAGATGGACTTACAGGTTGAAGGAAGGTGAGGATGGACAGATGAGATATAAGGCCAGATTGGTTGTAAAAGGATTTGCACAAAAGCCAGGTATTGACTTTGGTGAGATTTTTTCTCCTGTTGTTAAGATGACTTCTATAAGGGTTGTATTGTCTTTGGTCACTTTTGAGGATTTACATCTTGAGCAGCTAGATGTTAAGACAACATTTCTTCATGGAGATTTGGATGAGGAAATTTACATGGAACAGCTAGAAGGTTTTGAGGTCAAGGGTAAGGAGAAACTAGTGTGCAGGTTAAAGAAAAGCTTGTATGGCCTCAAGCAAGCTCCTAGGCAATGGTACTTAAAATTTGACAGGTTTATGACTGAGCATGGCTATAGTAGGTGTCAATCAGACCATTGTGTATATTTTAAGAGATTTGATAATGGTAGATATATTATTCTATTGTTGTATGTAGATGATATGCTGGTTGCAGGATCTCACATGCAGGATATCTCTGAGCTTAAGGTAAAATTAGCTCAAACGTTTGCTATGAAGGATTTGGGAGCAGCTAAGAAAATCCTTGGCATGAGCATTAAGAGAGACAGAGAAAATCACAGGTTGATATTGTCTCAAGAAGATTATGTGGACAAGGTGTTGAAACGGTTCAATATGCAGGATGCTAAACCGGTAAGCACACCTTTGGCTGGACATTTTAAGTTAAGTAAAGAACAATGTCCCAATTCACATGATGAGGTAGAGTACATGAGTAAGGTTCCATATTCTTCCGTGGTAGGAAGTTTGATGTATGCAATGGTGTGTACTAGACCGGATATTGCCCAAGCAGTGGGAGTAGTAAGCAGGTATATGGCCAATCCAGGAAAGGAACATTGGAAAGCAGTACAATGGATCCTTAGATATCTGAGAGGAACTAGCAGTAGACACTTATGCTATGGAGGTTCAGATACTTCTCTACATGGCTATGTAGATTCAGATATGGCAGGAGATTTGGATGGCAGGAGGAGCACCACAGGTTATGTTTTTACTGTAGGTGGAACGGTAGTTAGTTGGATATCTAAGTTGCAAAAGGTTGTAGCCTTGTCAACTACAGAAGCAGAGTACATTGCAGCTATAGAAGCTAGCAAGGAGATGATATGGATGACACGGTTCATGGAAGAGCTTGGAAGGGAGCATGGGAGTTGCAGATTGCATAGTGACAGTCAGAGTGCAATCCATTTGGCTAAGAACTCAGCTTTTCATTCTAGAACCAAGCACATACAGCTAAGGTACCACTTCATATGGCAGGTATTGGAAGATGGTGAGTTGAAGCTGGAGAAGATCCATACAGACAAGAATCCTGCTGATATGCTAACAAAGCCGGTTACTAAGGAGAAGTTGAATCTTCATTCAACTTCTATTGGTCTTCATGATTGAGTTGAAGATGGAGGAGCTAGAAGATGTTGCTGTACAGGTACTGGTGCAGCTGGTTTATCTCCAAGTGGGAGATTGTTAGGGTGTGGATCTAAAAGCTTCACCAAGGAGCACACAAACAGGTTCGGGTCTACACAGACGCCGGCGTCGGTCAGGAGCGACCGACGTCGGTCAGTTGCAGTTACAGAGGCGCCGACGTCGGCAGTATAGTCGGCCGGCGACGGTCACAGGCGAACAGGCAGGAACCGACGTCAGTTACCTGTGTGTCCAGAAAGCGATTTTCGAGGACATAAGCGAGTGTTTGCATGATGAGTTTGAGTTGTAGACTCAAGCTCGCGTCTCTATTGTTAGCAATATTATTTTTAGAGCCCTTGTTGAAGAGGCTTAACTGTTTGTTGTAAGAGCATGCTCAAGTTTCCTATTTTCTATATGTAGGAGAGATCTTCTAAGCTATTGTATGAGAGTTGAACTGTAAGAGTAGAACATTGTGAATGTTTGAAGGATAGTACTTGAGAGAGAGCTCTTGAGGAATAGAGATCTAGTGAGAGATCTTGTGTGCATCTGAGAGAGGTGTGGAAGAACGAAGTTCTTCATTTGTATTCCTATTGTAAAGAGTTTTTTAATACAAGTTTTCAGGGTGTTTTCTTGTATATCTTGTTCTGTGCTATTTATCATTTCAGTTACTTATCTATCTGATTTATTTCCGCATTCATTGCTTTCACAAGTGTAATCCATTGTTGGTTGATCCCCAACAGAAATGGCACAAGGATTACACTCGTCCACATCTATAGAGAAAAAGTGGAAAGGGGTGGCTAGATCCAATAGCTTCAGAAAAAGACAAAATACATGTCATCAAGTCTATTACTGGGTGGGTGAGTTGGGATTTGGGCATCGACAACCCTAAGTATAGCATAATAAGTATCAAAGGAAAGAGCAAAGAAGCTATGTACAAGGAAAATTGCTACTAGAAGATAATGAGATCATCAAAGAGATGTCTTTGTGAAGGCCTTGTATCATATGTGTCATATTCATATTTTATGTAATCCATATCATGATAATCGTATTAATATGTATTATTATAATCATTATCATCTCGATGTTGAACTTGTGAAATGCCAATCTTGTATTTATTTATATATGGATATGAATAACTGATTGCCCCATACTACGGTATTGACCTTTTTAATTTATCTTTTACAATGTGTACTATGTCTTATGCCTCTACTGATATGCCATTGCTTATATCTATATACAAGCTAAAAACATGCTTTCTTTATGTTGATTTTTCTCTAAAGATGTTCTTTCTTTGGAAAAGGTTGTGACCTTGCCTTTATGATCAAATGATATTCAACCTTTGTTTTTATAAATCATTGATCCTATTTATTATAACCATGATTTTATAAGCACAACATTGTATGCACTTGGATTGTAAATAACATGAAAAAAAAGAAACAATTATTTTGAATAAAATAAACATCTTAACTGAATTGATCTCATACTTGTATTTGCATTGGTTTGATCTGTTTGTTGATACTTATGTCCAAGAGAGCTAAGAAATGATAGAATAAAAATTTGTATATTGATAATCCATAACCTTGATATCTGTAATTTTCTTTCCATCTATGTGAGTAGTGATAGTAAAGGGTCTTGATATGAGGGAAGGCTTGGAATTTCCCCCTTTCAACTAAATTTGAAACTTTAGACTTTTCAAGTGTCTCTTTATTTTTGACATCTTTTGTTAGAAACCCTACTTTAAGCATGCTTTTTTGCTTACCTTGAACTTTATTTTCCGACTTCTCTTTTAGTAATTTCACCTTTTTGTGTTGTAGCTTTTGTAACCTTTATTTTTCAAACTATTCCTTTTGTAATTTATCTTTTTCATCTTGTGTCTTTTATAATCTCGTTTTCTCTACTTTTACCTTTGAAATATTTTCTTGCTCTAATTATACATTTTAAATATTTTATTGATTTAATTATGCCTTTAAATATTTTCTTGATCTATTTTTTCAATTACAATTGTTTTTGCTATGAATTATCCTTTTTTACCCATATTAGTTCTTTTTGCACTCATGATATAGAATATGCATGCATAGGGTGAGTGAGTTTCTTGATTGATGTATCTATTATAGGAACACCACTATCAATTGTACTTGGTATTTATTCTTCAAACCTAAACAACTATATATATGATGCCCATGCATTTTATGATATGCACAATTGTATTTTGACATCCTTAGAGAATGTAGAGGATGTAGTTTGATCAAATTATTTATAAGCATATTCCTTAACATCTCACTTGAAATCTTACTGGCCTTTTTTATAATTTTTGAAACACTTGTAGATTTATTCTATTGTAGTTTCCCATTTGGATATGAAGTCTTTATAGGCATAACATTATTAGATAAAGATAAAAATACATGATTAACACTAGCACATTCTAGATTATTTGCATATGTGACATAATTTTCCAATGATGTTATCTTTGATTTTAAATATTGATTTTTATTTTAAAACTATTCTATTAACTTTCTCATAATGATGATTTTATCCTTGAGGTAATCACAAGCACAAACCATAAATACTTTGGATTGAATATGCATACACACACTATCTAGAGGATATGTGGAAGGTGGAGGGGGTTAAGGAAGGATATGTTGGTTACATTCATTTGGTATTATAATATGGGATACCTTACCCCTTAGAGTAGTTATAACATGGACTTGGTTAGAGGGAAAGTAGTTATCACCCTCCTTGGGGTTAGGAGGAGGAAGAGGTTAAATTTTATCCATTTTAAATGTTCCAAAACCTAAGATGATAACAAGAAAAGAGAGAAACATGAATGATAATAAATACCCCAACATGATAAGGAAATCAAAATTAAATTTCAAACTCTATAAGGATGAAAATCCTAGAGCAAGCTACAGTGTGCAAGAAGACTTAGAGGTTAGGTTAAAAAAATGCTTAATATTTTTTAAATTTAAGGGTCAAGGAGATATCCTAATTAATTATGGAATTATCTATTATAAATAAAGCCAATTAAATTATTCATATTTACAATACTTTGATAAATATACTAAATCTTAGAATATGCTAAATATAGAGAAGTACAATGCCAAAAAATATTCTAAAAGTAACAATGTGAAGGAGAAATAAAACCTAGTTTATGTAATGATGCACATGTAGAAATTATAATCACATGTGTGGAAGAAGATAGTTTGGTGATTCATTTTGATTCATCAGATTCTTAAAATTAGCTTTCTATCAACTCAAACACTAGCATCAAATTATAGACATTAGCATCAGTGCTTATCTCCTAATTTTGACACTTCTATCCATCTCAACATATAATATTTTATGAAATAATCAATTATGCCTATTAGGGTTCACTTTCACCTTATAGATTAACATAGGTTCGTAGAATCACTATTTTGCTCAAAACCCTAGGTCCTCCAATTTGGGCATGTCACCGTATAAAATAAGGGTTAGTGGGCTCAAGTGAAGCCAAGTTGACCTCAAAGACCATTTTAACAATGAACATTACCCACGTAGCCATATACTCCACAGATAGGGCCTCAAACCAATGAAATTTTCCCCATTATGTGGGTTTGTGTGGGAACAATTGTGTGATATGCTATATGGGAGTGCATCTAATGATATAACTTGTAACTTGACAAATATTACTCATGGGATGAACTTTAAATGATTTAAACCTATAATAAAACTAATCTTATGATTGATTTAGAAATATGAAAGAATAGGGAAGTATATATTAGTTGTGTAAATGATTTTTAATTATGTAGTGTGAACTTGAGAAGTGCTTGCTAGATCATAATGAATGACTTCTAATTTTTATTTATACCACACCTTTTGAAATAATCTCATGGGAGGGTTAAATTAGATAAATGTATCAAATTTTACATATCAAGTGGTTTAAAATTTGATAATTTAGAAGGTAGGGATACTAACATAATATTTGGAACAATAGTGTTGATGCTAATGTCCTAATCTAGAGACTAATATGTTATAGTGTAAAAATTTGTTGAGGATCTGTAACTATCTATGCAGGATAAAAATAAGGTTTTATGTAGACTATAGGCTACATGTGGTCTTTGTCATCAGAATGTTAGGGTTGAGTTATAGGATAAGTAATTTGATATAGTGAGATGGTGAACATGAGCCTTTCGACAATGAAAAGGTAAAAAAATAAAGATTTGAGCCATAATTAGTATTTTTAAATTTTACAAGATTAGTATGTTATAAAATCATATTTTATTATTTACAATAGCTAAGTTTTTTAGTATTTTTGAGTATTTTTTATTTTTAGTTGTCTAATTTGATCTAGTTATAAACCTTGACTTTTGTTAGTGGAAACAGACTCTAAATGTGGTATTTTCATTTACCCTTTTATACTATTATATACTTATTCATAAAATTATTGCAATATTGAGGCTAATGGATGGGGTGGTAAGGGCCACCGATGGTTAGGATCATCTTACTCATTATTTTTATTCTCTTCACATTAATGATTTCTTAGTGGGATTTCTGTTGTCTCTACTATGTTTTCTATGTTGGACAATTTGTAAGGAAAAAGTTTCATTTTTGAAGATGATGTCAATGATACCTTGAGAAAACAAACTCTATACATGTTGTTTATAAATTTATATCTATCTTCAATTGAAGCATGTAAATTTTGATGTTTACACTCATAATTCTTTAACTTAGGTTAAATATGACTGAGGGGGATAATCAACATTGGTAACCTGTCATTATAAATGAGCTCTTCCTAAGAAACCTAATGTATGAAATAGTTATATTGGGTGTAACATTTTATGGAGTCTTGGTTCTTTATATTTGAAATTGGTTTCTTTTATAGTTATAGATGATTATATATACCAAAACTATCTTGAGTAAACTTATTATTGACTTGGTTGATTTGTTTGATATGAATTTATGGCTATAGACTTTTATATGTAAATAATTTTGTTTATATTCATAGGTTAATATGGTATTTGGATTTTAATAGGTTGTCTTTAGTCAAAAATATGAAGTTGTGAATACTTGTTGGGTAGTGGTTTATTGGCCTTATTATGGTTATGATATTTCTGGGAATGACCATATTATTGAGCTTATAATCATTATTGATTGATTTATATAATTGAATTTTATATTTTCCATCTTCACCCTTTGGGTAAAAAGATTATTGATAAGTTAGTATCCAAGAAGGATGCTATGGGTACTTTGATTATTGAGTGACCTGACTAAAAAGGCATGAAATTGATATAATTTTATGAATGAACTGATTTTATTTCATGATTGTGTTTTTCTTAGTCACTTACGGATACGCATGGTGAACTTATTTAATTTTTTTGTAAATATGAATGTTTTAAATACTTTGGCTTTCCAACTCTAGTCAATGATTTCATAGTGAAAAATTAACTTGATATTCTAATAGTAAGAAGGGAAGTGCTATGTAATTTGGTTTTATTTTAAATCATTTATTAGTTGATCTTTAAATAAAATAGAACCATTTTTATTCTATCTTTATATGCTTTTCATTGATCCAATTCTTGGATAGAGAAATATAAGACTAGTTTGAAATTGTTATTATTAGAGATGATTTGATGTAATCTAAATGTCTATAAATTTATGTTAAAAACCTATATTGAACATATACTCCTCCTCTATTTTAAATGAAGAATTATATTTAGGGTAATCATAATATATGCTTATTAAATTGATTCCTTTGTTTAAAATCATAATTAATGGCTCTTGTGTTCAATTTATTTGTCTGAAAGATAATTAAAAATTAGAGTCATTATATAAATGTCAATCAAAAACATTTATACAATATTTAGTAGTTCATAGATTTGTCTTCAAAAGTGTTAACTTATCCAAAAAAAAAACATTTATGTAATATGTTGTGCGAGGTGATAATTTGAATAGCAAGCCATTATTTTGGAACTTGAAAGTTTTAATCCAATAACTTGAGATAATGAAATAATTTAAGTATCTCATTTTGTGTTTTGAGTACACTATTAGTTTAACTAAAAAATTTATATTTATTGATCATAATAACTTATAATAGTAGTTTGGTTGTTTGAAATATGTTCCTATAAAGTGATAGTTGTAAAGACATCAAAGATTGACTTCTTTTAGTTGAAATGGTTGATGCAATTCATATAGATAATTTTAGGTGATTAAAAGAATGTTTTTTTACATTATTTTATCCATAAAGGAAATTTAGAATATTATGTAATATTGATATTTCAAACTCACTTGTTAAGGATAATATTTATACTTGTTATAATATGAATAACTATGTTGGAAATCACATGTCTTAGATGCATGATACCCAATTTAGTAATTAAAGGATATATTATTATGAAGTGTAGATTATGAATTTAATCTTAAGTTTTATGAAAATTTTTAAACACATTTGGAGTTTTCCAAAATTAAGATAAGAATACAAAAGTTATTTATTATAAATTCATTATTAAACTTTGACACTTCAAATTTTTGGAGGTTTAAAGGGTTTATATTTTTTTTTGAGGAGTTCAAAATAAGTTGAAGCAGGATAAATTTATTTATTTTATTAAGCATAAGAAGTTATTTTCTTGTTAAGGAAATATGATATTTGGTAAAATTATAATATCTTCCTTCTTAAATTTTAATTATTTTATGAACAAGAATGATATATTTCATGCACAAAGATATTATGTAATAATTTGAATATTAACAATCTACAAGGAATTAAAAAGAGTACATGGGTAACCACATTGATCTTGTTGGATGCATATGGTAATCATAATGATTCAATATGTTTTGATATAAGGATGTTCACATCCAACTCAATACTAAAAAATATGGCCAATAGACGTTGATTATACATAACTCTTTAATGTATAATATTTATCATTACATGTTGTTAGCATTGTTTCAATTTTTTTACGTAGTTCAATTGATTATGTTATACTTAACTGTAAGACAATAGTTATGGTGCCAAACTATTTAGAAGGTTTGTCATTCACATATTTCCAATTTTGAATTTGATGAATACATAGATTAAAGTGATTTAATTTGGAAGATCATTTATATTGATAGAAGTAAAAGTGAGTATCACTTGTTGTAAAATAGTTCATTACCTCAGAGAATTGAGATTTTTGTCATTCAATTTTTTGGGGTTGTGACATGAAGAAGGAATGAATACACCTCCAAGATCATTGATATTCACACAAAAACATAATTTATGCTTGAGAAACTCAATTTGATAGACCACATTGCATGTGTGTGGGTACACCCATATGCACAAATCTATTTCCCACATTAATCCTGTTGGGTTTAACATGCCCCATTCTTAGATTTTAAATGGGAACCCTCTTGTTCCAATTTGGTCTTTGGTTTACATTTTTTGGATATGAATTTATACCATCTAAATGATTCATTGATATTAACCAAGTCTAAATTCAAGTCTTATGAACGTAATAAGTTCCATGCCTAATTTGCCCAATCTAATTGTACTTACAAAATGTTTTATTTTGATTTAAAAATGACCAAGTCTTTATAATTTCCCTTTATAAAGACTCAATAAATATTCAATCTTTGACTTAGATATTAAAAAATTATTCAAGATTTGAAGTTGATGTGAGTTCATTACTGTAGACTGATGATTTTGCTCAAAATCTAACCTTTGTTTTATGCCTTGATGGATTTTCTCTATTTTTGGATATCTTACTAATCACTTTATTTTCCTTAGTTCTCTTATTGCCTTATCTTTCTTGTAGAGTTTTGAATACTTCATGTGGTCCCCCAGATCCTTCCAAATGTCTTAAAATCATCGATGCATGGCTTTAGAGTCAAATGTTTTTTGAAAAAATGACTAAGTCCTTTTAAAGGCCTATGACCCAAAGATAGTACCATGTGACACCATCCCAAGAGTTTAAAAACTTAGAACCCAAAACCTTAGAGACATTAGGGAATTATCAAAAAATTTAAAATCCTCAAAACCTCAAGGGAATTATGAAATTGACAAATGACCATGTCTATGAGGCCCTGAGAAGATGCCACATGGCACCCTTTTAGGAGCCTAGGAACCTAGAGTGATTATAACATTAGCCGAAAGCATGAAGAGCCTAGGATCCCAAAAATAAGCCATATGGCCATGATGATGATAAATTTAGATATTAAATTAGATCCAAAGAGTGTTGATAGACTAATAAGTGGTAAAGTGGGACCTAACATGCAATAACAATATCCTAGCAAAGGAAAAGGAATGCAAAGCTGAGAAGAAGCCATGTGGCCAAATAAGTGGTACTGAACCACACCAACTGGCCAAATCATCATAAAAGGCACAAGTTAAATTTTAAAACCCATCAAAATGTCATAATGGACTAAAATGAGGAAAATTATAGAATAATTAGTTGAGCTATCTTTTTAAGAGTCTGACTAGTCAAAATAGGTATATAGATCAAACTAATGGCTTCTAAACCCAAATATGATCCCAAGTGTATCGAATATAGAATTATTAAAAATAATTGATGCAAAAGGGATATGTGGAGGATAATTTCAATTAGACAAGAGTCATAAACATGGAGAAAAGACAAAATGGAATTTGGATTTCCTTTGAGAGTGAAAGGAATATTCTAACAGATTGCAATTATAATGGCCTAGAGCAAGAATCATGGACAGAGATGGGAGCCTTGTACTCCTTGGAGGCAAGTCCAATTCTATTTTCTATATAAGGTAGTTTGCAATCTTATTTTAAATTGGGGAGATGTTATGCACCAAAACTATGTAAATTTTTTGATAGGCTTAGTCCTCTCTTTTTTTTGTTTTGTTTTGGCTTATGATTGTTTGCCTGGAGGGCACACTTAAATGCTTTTATAATAACATTGAAGTGCATACTAGTTTGGTTTGTAATTCATGTTGTTATTTAGTAATGTCCTTCATTTATTAATGGAATAAAATAATTAATGTTGAGAAGAGATTTTAATGCTTGTTTACTAATGAATATGCAATTAGATTGTGCAATAACTAGTCTATTTGCTTTTGAATTTCCATTTTGTTTAACTTGAAGTTGTGTCAAACCATTGTGTGAAGTGGATATAAGTATTTCATATGATTTTTTAAAATATAAATTTAAGGTAATATGATAAATTAATTCTTTATAATCATACCCTTGATTTTCTTTGATTTCTGTTACAACTAGACCTAGTACACAATGGTATAGTTGTGATCAGGCATGCTTTTAATTTTTAACATTAATAATCTTGTTTCAGTTAAGGAACCAATTAATTTCTTACCTTACTCTTTCTCTCATTTTATCTCTTTTTATGATTAATATTATTCCCATTGTATTATAGTGTGACACTTATGTGAATGAAGAAGTAAAGGGCTTAAGCAAATATTAGTAAGATTTCTTAGACAACACAGAGTAGATTAAAATATGGGTAGTTAGTTGCCATTGATCAGCCAAATAAATGATTGGAAAGTTCTTGGACCTTTTATTCAACCAACTAAATCTTAAAAATACAGGGAAATTTCATCCCATTTACTATTTTTTTCCTTTTTCCCATTAGAACGGTTAATCCAATAATCATTTTTGATTGGGGGTCATAAATTGAGACCAACATAAAATAACACTAGGAGGGTCAAACCTCTTAATTACTTATTAGACTTTAACTTGATTCCCTCTCTTTCTAATTATCCCATTTTTTTTTTTTTATGTAGTCAATAAAAACTGGTGCTAGAATGAGGGTTGAACCTGTTAATTACTTATTAGACTTTAACTTGATGCCCTCTGCTTCTACTTTTCCCAACTTCTATTATTTTCTTAATGTGACCAATAGAAATTGGTGCTAGAAGGAAGGCATGCTCTCTATCCATTTTGAAATTATAGATATCTTGTATGAAATTAATTTATTATATACTATGACCTTTTAAATTCTCCATATTTCAAGTTTTATTGATTCAATAAGGTTATTGATCTTAATATCTCCAAATCATATTTGATATCTTAAAAAATATGGAGCCTATTGAGAAAATCAATAGATCCTGAGCAATCAGAGGTAGATTCATTTTATCCCCTTTATAAATCTTTGGGAGATCATGAACTATTAGAGGGAGACTAAGACCTTTATCCACCCGTACTAGTTTATCCTCTCAACCTACCTAGAATAGACCCCGACTTGTTACTGCACCCATGGCTTGGTTAGCATGGTCTATAATAAATATTCTAGGGGACTTGAATGATCTCCCTAAGAAACTTAAGAGATAACTGCCAAAGTCCACCCAAACTACTAGGAGGATTACTAAAGAACATGTCACATCCTATAAAACTACCCTTAGGTTACTCAACATCCAGCATGAAAATGTAGCTTGTAGGATATTCCCTTTTACCTTACTTGATGCAGCCTACAAATGGTTCCTTAAATTGCCTAAAAACTCAATTAGAAGCTATAATCAATTGATTAACATGTTCTTAACCCAATTTGGCAGGTAGTAGACCCTAGTGTGTTATATCAATAGTTTACTTACATGAGAAGGGAGCCCAATGAACTTATACACAATTTTAATGTCCATTTTCAAAATATGTATATTAGGGTGACAAACATGTATAATCTATATGATTAGTTAACATTGAAAATGTTTAAGAATGCCTTAGACTTGTGGATAACCATGTTCTTGAGGAAGGATCCAAATATCATTGATATACCCCTTGTTTATGCAGAGGCAATAAAAGTGGACAGGCAACTCAATCCACAAGGACAAATGTTGAACCCTATTCCTAACATACTCCTAAACAAACTATAATTGAATCCAATCCTACATATAAATTAGAATGTCCCAATGATATAGCCTCTCCCAATCATGAATCAACTTTTTATGCTCCACATTGCTCCAAATTAGAATTTGGGATTTCTAAATTTTGTTGGTAATGAGGATACACCACAAGCTTATAAACAAGTTATAGTCTTAGTTTTGACTAATAACATGTAGAATTCCAATCGAGAATCAACCAAGCCTAAGATAGATGCAATTCAAAGAATAATGTAAAGGTTGAGCAATGATTTCCTTAGTTTGTAGAAACAAGTAAGTAGTTTGAGTAGTGGAATTTTTTCCACAAATTTTACTTATCAACATAATTATAGACCCAATAATAGGAAAGGCATGTAAGTTGCATCTCCATCTAATAGAATTCTTGAAATCAACATCATGGAGACTACCCTACCTAACTAGTGTCATGTGCATAACACAACCCAGCATGGGGATCTTTATTGTGTTGAGGTTTGTAATGCCTTCAAATTTTTTTAAAAGGAGATTGATGAATATGAGGTTATTCATTTATCTTAGGTGTTCTAATAGGTAATAATATGTATATTAGTCCCTTATTAGTCCAAATGATATAAATCAATCATAACAATACACTAGGACTAAACACTCTTTCCTAAAAATTAGAGAAAGCATAACATAATAAATAAGATCACAAAATAGAGATAAAGACAATACAAATTTCTTACCTCCTTTGTCAAATTTGATGATTAATTATTGGAATAAGGATGTTCATGCTCAACCTATGACAATTTGAGTCTTCTACCAATGCTCTTCTATGGTGGTATCATCTTTGCAATAATCACTTATGGCTTGGTGTAAAGCTTGGCATAAATTGGATATTATACCACTACTCTCAAAGGCTTCAAGAAGGTATTATAGAAGAATAACCTTACACATAAAATCTTGTTTGCATATGGTGTGGGAAATTATATTTATATCTCAAAGAACTAATTCTAACCCTAGGGAGGTTAGGTTAAATTATAACTTGGGCTAAGTTTAAATTAACCTAGGTTGAGTTAGGCTAACCCTTGATTGGGTCAAAGCACTCATGAAATATTTACACCTTAGTTTTAGATATTTATGAGGCATGACAACTCACTTTATATATTTTTTAGGTTATGACTCATAATTTTAAAATATTTAGTGATTAATGAATCACTTTATTAGCTCTTTTAACCTTTGACTTCATATTTGGCTTAAAATTCATTTTTTGGTAAATAAAATTCACTAATTTGATTTGGAATTTTTATTTAGGCAAATTAATTAAGATTTTAAATGTAATTAATCTTGATTAGTGCTTTTTGGATTTTGGCAAATTTTTTCAATGTTTTGAATTAATAGCTTAACATGGAAAAAGTGTCAAATTATGATTAGGGTTAAAATTGGACTAGGTTTTTGGTGCATACAAGGTATTACAACAAATAAATTAGCCTCGTCATATTTCTATGAAATTAAATCCCTTACATGGTTGAAATTGGGTAATTTAGGTGATTTTTAGACTTAAATTGCATCATTTACTATAAATTGATCTGAATCCTAGTTTAGGCATGAAAGTGGATAAAACTAAGTGTCTATAGTTTTCCCCTATTTAAGAAGGTACTAAAAGATATAAGCACAATAACATATTTTCATAGAATACAAAAGTCATTAAAATGAATGGTTCATGTCCTAAAGGGCGGTCGATAAGCCCTTGATGCCCTCTTGAGGGAAGACTAAATAGAATCATTGAATGTTCCCTTGAAATGAATAAATTGACATGATCTAGTGGCAATGGGGGTGGGATTACTAAATTTACCAAAGGTAGTTATAAATATTAATGGTGATGGAATCACTAATTTTCCAAAGGCAATTATAATCAAGAACAAAAAGTGTGACATTGATTTTCCCAAAGGCGGTTATAAGTAGTGGCATGAATAGTTGTCTTGGTAGGGAGGTGGGATAGATACTAATTTGCTGAAAGGTGGTTATAATTAATAATAAAATAGAAAAAATTTATTTTCCCAAAGGTAGTTATAATCAAGAATGAAAAAATGGGAAACACTGATTTGCCCAAAGGCAGTTATAATCAAGAACAAAAAAATGGGAAACAATAATTTACCCAAAGGTAGTTATAATTAGGTAGAAAAAAGGGAAACACTAATTTTCTCAAATGTAGTTATAATTAGGAAACAAAAAATGAGAAACACTAATTTTCCCAAAGGCGATTATAATTAGGAATGGAAAAATGGGAAACACTGATTTGCCCAAAAGCGGTTATAATCAAGAATGTATTACCCTAGAAGGGCAAGTGGAATAGATAAAAAAATGATTTTCTAAAAGGTGATTATAATCGTTTACATGTTAAAATTGTATGATTGAAAATTAGAATGCCCTATAATGACAATATATACTGTTGAATGATCAAAAAAAGAATTTGTCATAATGGGGTAAATTGCCAAGGGTAATTGATGTGAAAAATATGTATAATGAATTTATGAGGAGATGGCAAAGGATAAGCACACCTTTTTAGTCTAAATGTGAATTTCAAGATGTACGTTAGAATAAACATGAAATATAGGATGAAAAATCATGTTAAATGGGTCTTAGGGGAGGCCCAAAAAGATGGTTTAGCTACAATACGATCAAAAAATAAGGCACGTAGGATCAAATAGTGTACAAAATAGACCAAGGATGTCAAAAATACACTTCTTGGAGTGCATAAAATGGACTATAGGACTTGGGCGGGGTAAAAATTCAAAATTTTATCTATATATTCACCCCTAGGGTGAAAAATAATTCATTCTCACCCTAACCCTTTAAGAATTAGAGCTTTATTTTCTGCACACATTATTGAGACAAAATGGCCCATAGAGGAGCTCGACGACACGTATCAGAGCGAGTGAGGGAGTACATGCAGCCAACATATGATGGGGAACTAGTATGTAAACTTGTCCTTTCTATTAATTGTCATTAATTACCATTTATTGCATGTTTCAAGTAAAAAATTAGCAAAGTTGCCATTTGTATGGTAGGGCAAATGACAGCTTCACCAAAGGAAGTGGTGACTTCAAATGATATCATCATTTCTATAAATGGTGGAAATTCTATAAAAGGGGTAAAATTCACTGAAATGGTAATTTTACCCATTTTTAGGTGAAGTTGCCATTTTCATGAAAATGAAAACGGTGTTTTCACCTTAAAATGTGCAAAATCACCTAAATGGTAATTTTGCCATCTAAAAAATAAGGACTTTGACAAGAAATACAAAAATAATTAATTTTAAGGGAATGAAATGGGTCCAACCTCTAAAAGAGGGTTAATTAGACTGAATAGGCTAGGCTTAAGCTCAGGTGGTAGCATGTATTATTTTTTATGCTAACTTTTTTGATTGGAGGAGTGATTGGTTGTTCTTACCTATTACAAGAGATGATAAAACTATCTGTAGAGCTCAAAAATTTAGATCAAGGCCATGGTTTCCTTTATTTAGATGCTAGACCTACATGACATGACATAAATTCTAGTTATCTAAGTTGATCAAGTATATTTGAGTACACTAGTAGAGTGATGGCATAGTAAGATGCCAATTTTTCACTTACCAACTAAGGAGGCTACCATCACACTTGAGGATACCTGTTGTATCCTAAAACTATAGATGCATAGATCGTAATTATTATAGACACCACCAACATAGTAATAGGTAATTATTGATGATTTATGCAACTATCAAGGTATCCCCATGATTTAGGGGAAGGCTGATATAGACCTGATTAAGACCTATATAGATATTAGACTAGATGGTCTACCTATTGGGGATCCACCACCACCAACTCTCATTGATCAGGAGGTCATTATTCTCATGGCCATTTTAGTAAGATCTTGATGATTGACAAGAGTGGCTGATATTTCCATATAGGCCAAGGTGGCATTATTGGGAGCACGGTAGAGGACTTAACACATTTTTTTGGGGGACCAACTATTCTAACATAATTGTATAGATACTTTCACATGATAGTGTACTGATGTGGATGTAGTATCAAAACCTATAAACTTCTCATGGTTTGGGGTTGGGAGCATATCATGATCAAGTGACCATTTATAATTCATCAAATGCAAGATCTTGAGGATCTAGTAGCTTATGGTTGGGCTTAAATAAGCGCTGGCAGGTGTGGGCACAGAAGAGGCATCCCATTTTATCATCAAATATTTGATGATATGAAACCATAGTTATTTGTCTATATGTCATACCTAACCTATCAAATATAGTGGTTCAAGAATGGATGGTACATGGGATTCATGACCACTATATACATTCTTATTTGGAGATAGTCCCACATTATAGAGGAATATCACCCTAATTAAGTACTCAGGTAGTTTGGATTTACATAAGATGTATGAGAGGGGTCATGGTGGTTTACTCATGTCATGTGAGAGATTATCTAGGATACTCTTATTATCTTGAGGATTAAGGCCACAATGATCTACATTAACATACCACATGTTATCTGAGCCTATGTAGGAGGAGTTACAAATTCAGGGGTCACTCTAGCTTATATACACTGGTGGGTATAGGTGTGCCCTTTGGGGTTGATAGCTCCAGTACTAGTAAGGGGTTAGGTACCTATGGAAATTGACGGATGGAGGTTAAGACCTCAATAAAAAAATTTAATTCCTAGTAGGAGAGTGTTGGTGAGGTTGGGAATGATGATGATGGTGATGGTTTTGTTAGAGGAGATGACATAGGAGATGGAGACAAAGATGACGGGGATAGAGATGGAGATGGAGAAAAATATGATGGGGATAGAGATGGAGATGGAGATGACGGGCTAGATGTGATGATATTGGATCCCAATTTAGTAATGGTAGAAGTTGGACAGGTTAGCATAGGCCAGGTAGGGCCTTTAAGCACATAGGTGGATCCAATCTAGATAGGGCCTTCTAGTATAACTATAGTAGGTAGGGACAATAACATACTTGAGTAGGAGATCATTGCTTAGGTATGGGAGATTTTAAGGTTACAACATTAGTTATCTAATTTTTAGATCACTTTAGATATGAGGGGTGATGATATGACTCAACTACATATAAAGATCACTTAGTTAAAGGTTAAGATATCCAGGATGGTGCATGTATAGGGATAACTCACTATTGAGAGAAATAAGGCCATTAGTGAGCATGATCAAACATTAGCCACCATGGATATACTTTGATAAGATCAATATATAGCTTGAGGAGCCAGTACATAGTCTAGACTTTCATAGATAATTCTAGAGAGCCTTTGGGCTAAGGATGAGGCTTCTTATTATAGGCAAGCCTATGATTTTACCATACTCAGGGATTAATAGGTTATTAGTTTTGAGATATAGGATACATAGAGGGTAGGGAGAAGATCTGGTTAGTCTTGGACCATGACTTATGTGACAGGTGCCTTGAGCTAGTCTATTCATTATCTATGACCACCACAACCAGGACCACCAGGGCTACCAGGGCCTCCTCTAGCTATAGGCCCCATGGACACACATAACCAGAGTTGATCACAAGGACTGGCATTTTGGCATTTTGGCATAGTTTGGCATTGTTTTGGGCTTATGCTATTGTACTCATTATATTGGCATACTTATGCCTTTTTGGAGACACCATTGTGATATGTATATATCATCTATATATTATGACATTTGAGATAGATTAAAATTTAGTTTTAGGTTCTTCTAGGCTGATGTACATGTATATGATATTCTTGTGACACACACACACACACGATGCCATACTTATTATCTGGATTATCTCATGTTTAACATTGATTAGCATTATGGATGTTTAACATTGTTAATGTTTATGCTTATGTATGCTTTGTTCATATATTGCTTATGCCATGTTTATGAGATGTTTTGTTGGGTATCATGTGATTATGTTGTATGACTCATATGTATGTTTATTCAAAGATGCACATCTATATAAACACATAATAAATTATTTGTTACTCTTGTTTATTACTCATGGATTCAGGCATGTGTTTGGGTATTTGGTTGGTTTTTGATATATAAGATAAGTATGTATTACCATTGCATTGCTTGAATAGACTCTATGAGCATGTTTTTGCTTTAGCTTATGATATTACACACGATAGTTATGGATAACTAAAATAGCAATATATAATGTAAGCATGGAAAACTTAGTTTAAATGTAAATATAAACAACTTAGGAATAATATATGATTAATCAAATCCTAAGTGTAAATATAACTGATAAACCAAGTGTAGAATTAAATACAAAAATTCACAACATAAGTACATGATATGGATAATCAAGACTTAAGTGTAAAAAATATATAATAATCTTATGACAAATGAGGAACAAAAAGACAAAATAAATAACAAAAAAAAAAAAAATGCAAACAAACTAAACACCAAATAAACAACACATAATAAAACATACAAAACAAATAAAGACAAACAAACTATGGCTATACAAATAAATAGAATGAACAAACAAATAGAGACAACATAATATAAATAAACTATAGAAGTAAACAAATAAAACTAATAAACAAATAAAATAAACAAACTATACAAAAAAACAACAAAACACCAATAAACTAAAACAAATCAAAACAAAAACACAACACAAAATAATGACAAACAAAAATAAACAAAACACTAATAAAAAAAACAACAAAACACTAACAAATAAAATAAAAAAAACATCAATAAACAAAACACTTACAAACAAATAAAACAACATGCGAATAAACAACTAAATAAATGAAAATAAAAATAAAATAAAACACACAAACAAAACACCAATAAACAAAAATAAATAAATAAACAAACATGGCACAAACACACATAGTAACTAAAAAAAACAAACAATGATGAACAAACAAACAATATAAACAAGACAAAATAAACAAATAGATAGAAAAATAAACAAAACAATCAAAACAACTAAAAAATCCAAAGCAAAGAAAAGTGCAGTAAACAAACTACTCTAAACACAAAAAAATAAACTAACCTAAACAAACAATAATACATAACCAATGGTTAATCACAATGTTAGTACAAATAAAAAACAAATTGTTCATGTATTTTTAATAGGGGTGTTACACTTGGGAAATAGGGCGACCCCTAAGCTTGGTAGCAAAGACACATGTAAAACCATAAAAGAACAAAAGACACAAAGTTGCCCCTAGGTTATAGGGAAACAACGACACACAAAAGATGACAACTAACATTACCCCTAGACCATAGGAAGAAATGACATAAAAAAATAAAATGAGGGGTATAGAAGAAAAGCAAGGGGTAGCCGAGTTGACTCTAGATACACTAGGCAAATGGATGTTGCCAAAATAGTTCCATGGACACAAGATTCAATGTGAACTTTAGGTCAAATGTAGTTCTTTAAGGATATGAGATAGAAGGAAATGAATGATAAGAAAACATGATTAACTTGTAGAGGAAAGTAGGAATGATCTTGTAAAATAGTGAATTCATGAGAAAAGAGGAGATGACGTTTCACTATCATGAAAATATTAACACAAATAAATCACACAAGTGTAAAAGTATGGTTTAGGTTAAAACCACACTAAAATTCAAGAGATGAATATTCACTAATGAACTAAATTAGTAATTCATAGTGTCTACTTTATCTAAGTCTTGGAATGATTATGAGCTTATAAAATTGCAAGAGCATAAACTAAAGTTTCTCATAAAATAGTGAGAGCATTCAAATAGAAATGGCTTCCAAATTGGTGAGAGCATAAGAAAAGCCAAGTGGTCATTAGTGTATCAAATTCAAATACACAATTCTCATAACATCAACTCATAAAATGGTGAGAGATTATGGCTAAGGCCAATAAGGATGGGTAAATTAAATGATAAATGGTTATTCATGAGATATTCAAGAGTCCTAAGATACTTAAGGTAAAGAATTGGTTGAAAAATAAAGGAAGGTGCAATTGATCTAACCTGAGATACCCCATGTATCCAAATGTTGCCTACATAGTTCATGTAGACCTCATGATGATGTAATTCCACTAAAAATGGGGCGGGGGGGGGGGGGGGGGGGAAGACCAAGGTGGTCTATAAATGAAATTGAACAAACAAGATAGCCCATCCCATAAAATTTTGATGGCTTTATATCTTGTATGGAAATTCTAAGCCAATTTTCATGATTTTTAAGATCTTTTGCAAATGTTTAAGTTTTTTAAAACTTTTTCAAATGTTTCCATAATTTTATAGGCATCTCAAATCAATCAATAATTACAAGATATAGAATGGTACAACTCATAAAATGGTGAAAGTGTGGTCTAGGTTACTCATAAAATGGAAATAGTGTTCAAACTTAAAATGCTTACAAAATGGTGAGAATGTGGCAAAGGGGTGACTAAGCTAACCTCAACATAAATTGAGCAATGCCTACATGGTACTAAAGGACCTCAAGTCACTATAATTATGCCTACACAAAAGGCGTCTGATTAAGTACCAATAAGTTCTAAATAAAGGTAAATGGTTACAGTAATGGCAAGGTGATACGACAATACATGGTAAAGATATTACTCTTAATTTGCCTATAGGTGATTATAATTAGGAAATAATGAAAAATGGTTAGTGGTACTAATTTTCACATAATTAGTCATAATTAGTAGCATGGGTGAGAACATAACAATAAATAATTGCTAAGATCATTGCCATACTACTTTCATAAACTACCATTCAAACATTTGATTCTAAAACAACTACTGAATATGTCATCAACCACTAAACATGCCTAAATTATAAATGAAGTAGAACCAAGTCCAAACATGAAAGGTAAGGTTAAGTAAAAATAACTAGTTGGCAAAGGGTTAAGGGCATGGTAGAATGGTAAAGGGGTATAGTATAAAGAATAGGTATAATATGGAAAAAATAAAATGATCTTTATAGATAATAATCTGAGTCTTTTAAGCATAAAAATGTTTGAGGTATATTATATTAATTGGTTCATCAAGTTCATCTCTCTCTGGTGTAGTGAGCCCATATGCTCCAAAATTGTAATTGGAAACAATTACATAGGGCCCTGGCTAGTTTGGTTAGAACTTTATTTCTTTATTGGTTTAAACATTTACATTTTTTTATTCTCCTTTAACTCCAAGTCACCAAGCTCAAATTTATGATGCTTAGTGCACCTATTATATTATCCCTTTAGTCAGTTTTGATATGCTTAAATATTATTCAATGTGGTCAAGCATTTTTCATCAAGTAGGCCTAGCTATTTCAAGTGACCTACATTGTAGTCTTCATTGTCAATGATGTGCTATAATGAAATTCAGAGAGAAGGCAACTCAACCTTGATGGGAAGAATTGAATTAGTTCCATAAATAAGTGAATAGGGTGTAGCTTATATTGGAGTAGGGAATGTGGTACAGGTATGCCTAGAGGGCATTAAATAATTATAAATGCTAATTATGACTAACATTATTGATAATCTTCTTCAAAATATTAAAAATGGTTTTATTAGAAGACTCGACTTGGCCATTGCCTTGTAGATAGTAAGTGGTATAGAAATGTTGTTTGATGTGGTATTGAGAACAAAGTGTATTAACATCTTTATTCTTAATTGATCCACCATTATCAGATATAATGTCAGAGGGGATGCCATAATGCCAGATGATATGGTTGAGTGTAAACTTGGAGATCTTCTTATTGGTGATGTGAGGGGAATGGCTTCCACCCACTTAGTGAAGTATTAGGTACTAGTCAAGACATGTTTATGGCTATCTAAGGATGTGGAATTGATCTTTCTGACTAGGTCAAGTCCCCACATTGAGAATGACCATGGTGTTGTCAATGGTTTGAATGTTTGACTTGAAGCATGAATTATATTGACATGATTCTGACACTTAACACACCTATTCACATATGAAACTACATATACTTCTATAGTTGGCCAGTAATAACTAGTATGTAGTAAATTTTTGGCTAAGATTGCCCCACTAGTGTGGGCTCCACACACTCTTTTGTAGACTTCCCTCAATTCTAGTTTGGATTTTGTCAAAGGTAAATAATGAAGTGGAGTTCTATCATAACTTATATGATATAAGGTCAATCCAAGTAGGGTATAATGAGAGGATTTATAGGTGAAGGATTTTTATTTTTTATGTGATAAATTGGGTGGCATGGTTTGGTCTTTAAGATAGGCATATATGTCTGATTACTAGGGAGATGTGGGACCAACAATGTCACAAACCATCTCACTTGATGATTATTTGTGTCAGTTCTAATAGATGTTTAACAAAAAATTGATAATCTTTTTCTCTATTTATGATCTAGATCATGGATCTAATAGTGTCCATGGCATCAACTATTTTGTTATTGGCCTAAGTTATTATTTTAAATTATGTGTTGAGAATCTACTGCTGGAGAGTATCAACCATATATTTATAGGGTACCAACTTCTCATTCTTAGTTTGGTATTGGTTTTTAACTTGATTGATGAGTAACTAATAATCACCATACACCAAAAAATATTGAATGTTCTATTGTATTGCTTGAAAAATCTCTACAATGGGTGCTTTGTACTAGGCCATATTATTGGCACATGAAAATTCAATACAAAATGACTTGGTAATGAGATCCCCTTATGGTGTAACAAAAAATATTATGGCCCTTGATCTATGAGTTTTAATGATCCATCAAAATACATCTTCCACTATTCAGTCTCAAGAGGTACTTTTGATTCTTCAGTGGTCATAATAGCCTCATCTAGAAATCCAAATATAAGAGGTTGAGTATCTTAAAGGGGAACTTATACAAGCTAATTTGTGATTACTTTCCCCTTAGTGGCCTTCTGGTTGGCATATTCAATTTCAAACTCACTCAATAGCATGATTAATTTTGCCAGGTGGACATGTAGAGTTGATTTGGATAGTATGTACTTGAGTATATCTAATTTGGAATTTAAAATGGTCTTGTTATTTAGCATATAATGATGTAAATTTTGGGATACAAACACCATTGCTAAATAGGCTTTTTCAATCAGTGTATAGTTCTGCTCATATGAGACCAATGTTCATCTTAGATAATTACAACATTCTCTTTTCCCTGTTCATTGTGTTGTGCCAAAAATTTCCCCAGGGTATTCTTTTTTGCATAAAGTAATGGCTTGCTTAGCATTGGTGGCAAAAAAATAGGTGGGTTGGCAATAAATTTTTTAAGTTGATTGAATACTTTTTGAGAATCTTCATTCTAGAATAATGTAACACCTTTCTTTAACAAGTGCATGAGTGGATGGAAATTACTAGTTAATTATGTGATGAAACATCTGATAGATTTAATTTTACCTTGCAAACTGCAGATCTATTTCAAGGTAGATGGTGGTGGCATTTCTATAATTGCATAACCTTTGGCTAGGTCAACTTCAATACCCCTATGAGAGATAATGAATCCTAATAATTTTCTATAAGTAATGACAAATATGCATTTATTAAGATTAATGTTGATGTTTTACTTATGAAGTTTCTTAAAGAGTCTTTGTAGTACGACTGGATGACTGGCATAGGTCTTTGATTTACCTAGGATGCCATCGATATAGTCTTCAATGATGCCATGCATCATGTCATGGAAAATTAATGTCATGGAACTTTGGTATGTGGCCTTGACATTCTTAAGTCCAAACAACATCACCAGATAAAAAAACATTCCTCATAGAGTGGTGAATGTGGTATTGTGTTGGTCTTCTAGTGCTATTATGATTTGATTATACCCTAAAAAGCCATCCATTAGAGAGAACATTTCATAGCCTACTGTTGAGTCGACTATCATGTCAATATTAGGCAAATGAAAGTCATCTTTGAATTAGGATTTGTTGATATCTATAAAATTAGTGTATATTTGTATAACTTTTGGTTTCTTACTTACTGACATAATTTTTAAAATCCATTCTGAATAGTCAATTGGCTTGATGTATTTTGCATCTAAGAGTTTTTCCAACTATTTATTGACTAGCACATAAATATGAGGAGAATGAGATTAACGTCATGATGTACAATAAGATGGTTTAAAACCAAGGCAAAGTCCAAACCTAGCATGTCTGAATAGGCCCATGAAAATATGTCAACAATTTCCCTCAAAAGGTCTATAAAAACTTCATATTCCTCCTCAGTGAGGGACATGCCTAGTTTAATCTACTTTAGGTCCTCTAGAGTTCCAAACTTCACCTCTAAAGTGTCCTCCATGTGAAGTGAAAAACCATCATATAGAATAATAGGTAAGAATTTGAACTAAGTGATAATGGTAAAGTCCTCTAGATGAATTGGCTTATCTAATTCTCTTATGCATGACAAATCAGAATCTCCTAATGCTGGTATCATCCATGAAATAGGCACTCTTGAACAATTTATGTAAAATATTATCCCTCCTTAGTAATGATATCTTATCTATGAATAGGTTGTGGGATATAGGTCTCATGTGCTTCTTAGGAATAGGGATGAACATCCCAATCTAATGGTGTAAGAAACTAGTTTTTACCAAGAGACTTGCCTTTCTCTTTACTTTTTCCTTGGTAAAAAAGTGCCTCAAAGAGGTTTTCACTTTTAGACCCTAATGTTTGATTTTATTTTATTTTTTTGAGTAGGGAATTTCACCCACTCTCCAAAGTAGGCAACAAGATCCAACCTAATACAAAATCCCTACTTGTGGTTTCCCAGAGGAATGTGACTTCTCAATTCCAAAAAGTCATATATGGCCTCATCATTTTCAAAGTCATCTAATGGCATTGTTGACTCTTGTTGGTACCATTCTATCAATTTTGGATGGTACATGGTTAAATGTAAAGGTTGATAAATAAGGTTAACAATGCAAATGACATTAGGTTTAAATAAATTTATAGTCACAAGGTCATCATAGATACTATAATCAAACCCATCATCACTATTAACATCATCGTCACTAATTATCAGTGTTGGAACATGAATAAGGTATGTTGGGTCACCCTTAGGTGGTTTAAATCCAATACTATGGGTTCTATTATACTTATTCATTGAGATTGGTTCGATCGTGCCTTGTTGATGTAGCCCCAACCTCTACCTTCATAAGCTAGGTGATCCATAATTTGGTTAGGGAAAAGATACTTTGTAATTTGGTAATAGTTGGTCAACTCATTAGTGTAGATCCATGAACCATATTTTTCTAAGGGGTCATATTCTAGGCCAGAGGCTGGTTTAAAAATAATAAGCTTGTTCAATTAAGATTTTCCTTTGGTTTCCCACTCTATATGAGTAGTTTTGGCCTTAGGTCTCCCATTACCTTTTAGATTTTAAGGCAATTTGGCAATATAGAATGAGTTATGGGTATTGTATTCTCCAAGACCTTTTTTAGTTATATAAAAGTGGTTAGAAATGTCTGGTGGAGGTATGGATGAGGTAGAGGCTAAGATTTATAGGTTAATGTAATTAGATTTTGGGCTTGATTCAATGGCTTTTACTTTTTGGCTCCTTATTTTTTTGATTTGGGCATAGGATTCATGCCAAAATAGTAGTTGTGGCTTTTATATTCAGCATCAGGGTGTTTACAATACTGATATGGCTGAAGATCAGTTGGTATAGTCACTTCCATTCACGAATGTGGAAATTTTATACACTAATGTAATATAGAAGGTATAACCCTAATTTTGTGGATCTAGGGTCATCCTAATAATAGATTTTAAGATATTTCTAGGTCTAAAACATGGTATAAAGTACCATGGGTCAATATCCCAATGACCACTGACAAGCTAATAGTACCTTGAGATTATCATTCTTCATTATCATATGCCTTGATAATGATGGTATTTAGCTACAAGTTGACTGTTGTATATCTAATATGTTTGAATAACTTTAGAGACATAATGTTGAGACTAGAACCATTATCTACAAGGACACATTTAACCCTATGGTTCATTATATTGACCTCAATGTATAATGGGTTATTATGTAGAGGGCCTAGAGATGACATGTCACTCTAATAAAAGGTAAGATGTTAGATAGGGGACAAGTGTAATAATATGGCTTGGAATTTGTCTAGAGTGATGTCATCTGGCATGAGGGATTGGTTAAAATACTTAACTATGATGTATTTATGGATGTTAGACATACATAACAAATCCATGATGGGTATGTGCATAGGTGTCTTCTTCAAATTTTATACAATATCATAGGTATTCCCATCAAATTTTTCATTTGGTTTATTTATGATAGGTATAGAGAGTTGATTAGGATCATTCATAGTATTTGGGTATGGCCCTTTGATATTAACCCTAGATCATGGAGTTGTGATTACGTAATCTTAATCTATAACTTAGATTTGGTAATTAGTTAGGTAGGTAATGAGGTTTGGAATAATTATTATTTGATAGTATGGAGCCTCATTATCAACATGGCCTATATAATAATCACTAACATAAGGAGGTTGGTAAGCATTGCTAAATAAATAGGCATTATTGGGTGAAGGTAAGGCATATTGGTAGTTGGTCTAGGGTTAATAGTGATAGTGGTAACATGACCACCTAAAACATGTCCTACGACATTGTTATAGGTACACAATGGCATGATGGACTCCTTACCTGGTTTGATCATTTTGCCTTGGTTTCGACCATTGTGTTGTTTTTGTGGCTAGTGTTATTGCTATTGTTGGTACTACTATTGGTCATTTTTATTATTATGTTGGGAAAATAGATTCTGGTAGATACCCAAGTTATGACTAGCCATAAGAGCATGGGTGTCTCTTTCTATATCTCCATTTTCTAACACATTCTCAATCAAATGCCTAAGTTGGATACACCATATTATGAAATGTCCTCTAACATAATGGTACTCACAAAATTCATGTTCTTTATAATAATCAAGAAAAATAATCCTTCTAAAAAATGACTTTAGTGTCAGCCAACTGATCATATTTACTTGAACCAATCTTCTATACACAAATTCAATAGGCTCACCAAGGTTAATGAATTATCCGATAATGGGTGATCTCCTTCTTGGAGGAGAGGCTTATAATTGGTTATGATTTTTTGGTAGTTGGTTTTTCAGAGGTCTTGGTTGAATGTATGGAGGAGGTGGTTATTGAGTGGGTGGAGGTAAATAGATAATTGGTGTTTGCACCATATGAACATGGTATGATTTAGAAACCCCATTACCAGTAACATTATTATTGTGATTGTAGGGTTTGTATCTCTCATTATTTTGGGCTTGAAGTGGAATTAAATCTGATATTTGAAATGGGTTTTGATTATGGTTCTGGCCTTAGTTCTGGTTCTAGTTATGCTGGCCCTAATGCTGATTTTGGCTTTGATTAGAAGAGGATAGCTTGGTTATCCATTTATTGACAAGGGATTTCTCAATCTAGATTCCTTTATCTATAACCTCTTAGAACCTATCAGCACACTGTATCTTGAGATTGCATGATATTTAGATGTGTGGGCTCCTAGTAAATATCATGGCCAACTATTTATCTAGAAGATTATGAGTAAAATAGCTCGCTAGTGCTCTCTAATGTTGTAATTATGTAATGATTTTTTCACCAGTATTCTATTTAGCTTGGTCTAAATCAACAATAGTAATCTTATACTCAATATTATATGAAAAGTGTTGTACAAACTTCTCCAAAAGATCATTGAAGTTAGGTACAAAATCTTTTGTTAATTTTAGCAACCATTCCAAGGTTTGTCCATATATACTCCTTAAAACTATTATAAGCAAGTATATGTCATTATAAGCCACTAGTTGGTAGGAAATAAAGAATTATTTTAGGTGCTCTTTAGGGCCACCTTTGCCTTTATATTTGTCAAATTTAGGTGGCTCATAACCTAGAAAAAATGGTATTTGTAAATACTCCATGTTAAATGGATAAGAGCATATTTCATCCACTTTGAATTTTTTTGTTTGTTTTCCAATTTGTATATATTGAATTGCATCCTTCATCTATTTTAATTCTTGGGTAAGGAAATCGAAGGGAATGGCCTATTGCTATTGAGGTTGTGAAGTTAAAGGTAGACTACCTTGATTTGGATAGGTATATTATAGAATGTTGGTTAAATTGGCTAGATGACTAGGTATGTGTATTTATGGATTTAAATTATATTATGGATATATAATATATTGTTGTTGAAACACATTTTGGTTCAAATTAGCTACATAACCTTGGCTAGTGAATTTTGGTTGTGGTAATTGAATTTAGATCTATAAAATATGTTGGTATTATTGGGTTTGAGAGGGAACTTATTGCTTACTTATCGAACCTTATTGTATATAGGGAATGCATTGTTAACTAGATCCCTACTATTAGAGGTGTTGATAGTTGTATCCTTATTGTACATGTGATACCCATTGGGTGAAAGGAAATTATTTCCTAGCACCTGGTACTTACTATACATAAGAACATTTTTGTTGGTTGAACACCCATTGTTAGATCAATAATTATTATTGAAAAAGCACTTGTTGGTTAGAAAAATATTGGGAGCTTGTTATTTATTGTTTTTAACCAACCAACACTTTATGACTAATAGGAACACATTGTTGTTTAGGTAAAATTTTTGATTGATAAGGTATATTGGTTTATGTTTTTTGTGGTAGAACATTCATTGTCACTTATTAAGGTGGCATAGTGTTCTACACTTGTTACGGTGTTAAGTTGGTCTATTTTTGGTTTGTTATCCCCTATTGCACACTCGATGAAGCAATTGGTGAAGGAGTGGATGTTGTTGATTTTGGGAAATATGCATACCTATTCTCTATTATTTAAATCCACTCATGGTACTATTTGGAAGAATCTACTGAGTATTGCTCGGTGATAAAGTAGACCCACTTTGGTTTAAATTGGAATGTATTTGTGTTTTATCCATAATTTTTTGAGTGAGATTTTCCATTTGAGTGGCAGTCTCTTCCATCAAAATAGGGACATCACATGTCACCAACTAGAATGCTTTAGCTAAATGGGTCTATGTTTTAGCTTGCATAGCCTGAAGCATCTATTTGTTTCCCTATTGATGGAGTTATCTCAATAAGCAACATGTTAGAAACAATCCTTAAATTAATATTGTGAGGTAGTTTGAAATAGTTTTGGTACTCTTACCATACCTATTTCATTTGTTTATCCATAGGGCCTTTCCATTTTGTAAGCATATTTTGGTTTTGCTGTGGTGTTTGGACTAGAGATTGACTATAACTAGTTGATGCATGTTTAAATGGTTGAATATGAGGTACATTACTAGTATTTTTAATCAAAATACTCAGACTTTCATGTGGTAAGTCTGGTAGAAATTTGGCTCCTACTTCAACATCTCTAACAAGAACTTCATCTTTGTTCTCTAATAAATGATGTTTAGATAAGTATGGATCATAAATTATATGTATTATCATTGTAACATATTATGACTCTTTGTTTTATCTTTGTTTAATGTCAAACATTGTTTGAGGAAGGTATTATGCTATTTGTTCTAGCTCTTGGTTTGGATAAGGAGGTACAATCACCAAATATTGTGCTAATGGATTGTGCCTCTATTCAACATATGGAATGTTATAAGATGGATAGGTATTCTTATCATAAGTTAAATTTTCATACAACTCTTGAACAAATGGGTCATTGGTCACAAAGTTCTCATAGTCTAGATTATACTTAGTTCTACTATGTGTGTAATGAGGCATGTTTGGATCTATAGCTAGGTCTTATGAAAAATAAAGGGTCTAAAGGTAATAAACAACTGAGATATAAAAATAAAGAACCTTTGAATTTTTAAAAGAGGTACAAAGAGTAAGATGACCAAACTAGGCAAACGAAGAACACAACAAACTCAAAACTGGTCTAATAAACAATACCAATTTTCCTAAAGGTGGTTATAATCAGTGGCAAAAGTAACACAAAAGCTCAAAAATAATCTATGGCTAAGGTACTAATTTTCCCAAAGGAAATTATAATTACTAATGAAAGTGTCTAGACAAAGTAGAATAATTATAAACTAGGATCAAAGGATAACAATGATTTGCCCAAATACGATTATAATGGTTGGTATGAAAAATAAGGCTAGACTCAGAAACAAATAACTTGAACAAGAACTCAAAAAAAAAAACTAATGCAATTGGCTTAGGTAAAACTCATAAATTTCCTCACTAAGACTCGATATTTGGTTCACAAGAGACTTTTAGAATAATAAAATCATGACATTCAGAATTTGACACAACAAAATTCATAAAAGGTGCATGGCAATAACTTGGCTCAAAAGATGCTCAAACAAGGTACAAAACAAACAAAAACCACTAAGTTATAGGCAAAGGGGTATTTAAGATCAAATAGGAAATTAACCCAAGTAATACAATCCAAACACAAAAGGTTGACAACCTAAGCCCAAATTAGATGAGGCTTTGGTGTGAACTGGATTAGTTTAAGATTTGCACTCTGAAAGGTTGAGTTTTAGATTTAATGCAAAAAGACTTATGTTTTAAGGCAAAATATCTAGACCAAAATGAGTAGCAAAACCATGAGTTTAAAACAAGAGAGTTATAATGATAGTTTGTAAATTGGTTTCAAAAAATGATAAGAGATTTGGAACGATTTAGGTAGCATAGAAATGTTCCTTCAAATAAATGACATAACAATGGTTTTGGACTAAAAAATATAAGGTAAATGTTTGATATAAAATGAGTAGTGTAATGATGCCCCGTCTAAAAAATTGACACACAAATAATTTTGGAATAAAACTCTAAGGCAAAATGTCTAACACAAAATAGATAGAGTGACACCTCTTAGGCTGAAGGGGTGTGAAAATAATATGATAGTTTTGGACTTGTTTTGATGTGATAATACAAACAAATAGTTTGTCTAAAAACACACATGTAAAACAAAGAAAATAGAAGTAACACTAATGGCTTGTCATATCTCTAAAACTAATATAGGTATGAATAGTTTCTATCAAAATTTCCACCTATATACCAAAACTTGAGAGGAATTAAGTGTTAATATAAAAATTAAAGTATACGTGTAGGTAGAGTTTGTATGCTCTTCTCTCTCTCTAACGCATTGATACATGGCATGAACTTAGAGTGAAGAACACTAAGCATTTGGAAATAAATTCTATAGAAAGTGGGGTTGAATAAAATATATAAATCTAAAATTCACTAAATGGTCCTAAGTGTGGCTAGCATAAGGGTAAAATCATGTTAATTAGGTTCATACCTGTTAACTTACTATGTAAGAGTCTATTCCTTTGCATAGTGACTCCAGCTATGTACTGCTTAGTAGATTACAATGTTTAACAAGGCCTAACCTAAGGTTTAATTAGGATTGGAGAGGCTAGCACTTACCCCCTATAAACATTAGTGTCATGTGCCCAATTTATATACCCCACCCTATAGCGCATTTGGCAGATACTAGGAAATGAAACCCCAAGTCAACACACCCCTAAAGAACTTGTGAGGAAGAAAAGGGCTCCCACCCATAAACCAAATGCAATAAAATAATTGAAAATAATTTATAGGTTGTTTCTAGGTCACCCAATTCATTTGGAGCTTGTGGAGAGCATATGCGACATTATTTCCTAGAAGACTAAACAAACAAGGTAATAAGTTAAGCACTTTTAGTCACTCGAGTTCCCTAAAGGGGATATGGGGAGATCATACACATAATAGTTTCTAATTTTCCACAAACAAGAAATCTAACTATGAACTTTGAATTTTAGCTAATAACAAAAACAAACATAAAGTGAAAAAACTTTTAAGAACTTCAACTAAAATGTATGTTCCGTTTAATAGCACCAAATCAAGATGTGATTGAGATTTTAGCCCCTTGGCCTTATTTTCACTTGTAAAAACTTTAAAAACTAAAATAAAAGTGTGACTAAGTGGATTTTAATGACCAAGCAAAATTATATGTGATATTTTAACAATGCTTAATATTCTATCTTTCCACCTTAGGTCTTGCAAAATATTAGGGGGTTTACTTTCCTAGAAGCCAAAAAGAAAATGAGTAAAAAAAAATCCATTTCGATCTATTAGGTTTTGGAACTTGAGATCACCCTACCTAACTAGTGTCATGTGCATAACATAACCAAGCATGGGGAACTTGATTGTGTTTAGTTTTGTAATGGCTTTGAAATCTTGTAAAAGGAGATTGATGAATATGAGGTTGTTCATGCACCTTAGGTGTTCAAAGAGTAAATAATATGTAGATTAGTCCCTTGTTAGTATAAATGACAAAAATCAAGAATAAAAATACACTTTGAATAAACACTCTTGCCTAAAAACTAGGGAGAGCATAACATAATAAGCAAAATCACAAAATAGAGATAAAGACAATATAAATTTATTACCACTTTTATTGAATTTGATGCCTAATTGTTGGCATAAGGATGTTCATATTTGGCATATGATGATTTGAGTATTTTATAAATTCTCTTCTATGGTGGTATCATCTCTCCAATAGTCACTTGTGGCTTGGTGTGAATCTTGGCATAAATTGGGCATTATAACACTACTCTCAAAGGCTTCAAGAAGGCATTCCACCAGAATAACCTCACACATAAAAATTTATTGGTATATGGTGTGGGCACTTGTATTTATATCTCAAAGAACTAACTTTAACCCTAGGGAGGTTAGGTTAAATTTTAAATTGGGTTGAGTCTAAATTAACTTGGGTTGAGTTAGGCTAACCCTGGGTTGGTTTAAAGCACTCATGAAATTTTGACATCTCAGTTTTAGATATTTGTGAGGTATAAAAACTTAATTTACATATTTGTGAGGTTATGACTCATAATTTTGTAATATTTAGGGAATAATAAATAACATCATTAGCTCCTTTGAGATTTGGCATCATATTTGGCTAAAAATTCATTTTTTGGTAAATGAAATTCACTAATTTGATTTGGAATTTTTGTTTAGGAAAATTAATTAATATTTTCAATGTAATTAATATTTATTTATTTTTTGGCTTTTTTCAATTGTTTTAAATGTTTTTAATTAATATCTTGAATGCCAAAAGTGTCAAATTACTAGGTCATAATTTGACTAGGGTTAGAACCGAACTAGGTTTTTGGTGCATACAGGTTAATATGCCAAATAAGCTAGCCTCATCATGTTTCTAGGTAATTAAATACCTTATGCAAATTAAATTAGGAAATTTAGGTGATTTCTAGACTTATTATATCATTTGCTAGAAATTAAACTAATGCTAGTTTAGACATGAAAGTGGCTAAAACATGACTTAAATTATGTCATTTTCTAGAAATTAAAATAAATCCTAGTTTAGGCACGAAAGTGGCCAAAACTAAGTGTTTAAAGTTTTAAATAACCAAAATACCATAGGTCACCCTAATGTTTCTAGTTCATCCAAATCACCTAGCACAATCATAGTTTTGAAAACTCTAAAATTTTCTAGTGAGAAGAGAAAATGAACATGAGGAAAATACTAGTGACATTAGGATATCCAATAGTTTTAGAGAGGTGATTATACCATTAGGTACATGTCACACAATCCCTTGACCACCTCAACACTACCCAATAACATTACTACTCCTCTTAACCCAAAATTTATAAGTGATCTACCTTTACCAAAGTTAGGCAATAATCATCCCACCATTAGCAATACAAGCTACAACATAACCGAATATATGAAAAGGATAAAAGCCAATATAACCCTCCATGAATTGGTAGAAATTACTAAGTAGAGGGATTTAATCCTTAAGTCTTTTATGTACAAGATCACTCAACCCAGAAATAAGTCCATGAACAATACTGATGTTGTGATACACAAGTAAAAAATTGAGGTTCCACCTTTCTTACTCATAGTCCAAATATTTTATAATAATTTACACAATTATTTTGGTTGATTTAGGTGCCTTAGCAAATGTCATGCCTGCTAAATTTTGTAAAAAACTAGGACTGGTCCCTATAAAATCAGATAAGGTAATGGTCTAGTTAGATGAGTTTGAAGTTAGGGTTGTAGGAGAATTTTTGAATGTTCATGTGTAATTACAAGTTGAACCAAGAATGCAACAGTTCATAGACATATAAGTGGTTAAAGTCTCAAAGGCATATGGCATGTTATTAAGTAGATATTTGTCCACAAGTATATGAATCATTATATAGAGATAGACTTATCCCATATGTGGCTACCATGGATAGGAGTGGAAAATTAGATAAGAATCAATAGAGATCCATGCATGTAGCTGATGATTAAAGAATACAATACAATCAATGAATAAGTCAATTTTTCCTAGATGGATTTAGGTGTCTATACTCTGACTATCAAACCAACAAGGAAGAAGCAACTTAATTGAGATCAAAATACATGTATGTAGTCTTTGTATTTTGATGGAGCATAATCTAAACAAGGATTATGAGTGGGTATTATATTTATTTATCTCTATGGTATTGTACTTATTTTGATAGCTATATATAGATTATAATTCCATTGTACTTTTAACATAACAAATATGAGGCACTAATCTTGGGATTATAGTTTGTATCTAGGTAAGATGTCTATAAATTAAGGTTATATGGTGATTTTGATTTAATCATCAACCAGGTAAGGAATACATTCCAATTTAATCTTTCTCATTTGAAGAAGTATAAGCACGATGTTTGGGATTTGATGGAATTCAATGCATCTAACATTGTTTTCATCCCTAGAATTGAAAATTTTATGGTAGACTCACTAGTTGTTTCCACTACTAACCTTACACCTTTGGATAATATGGATTTGTAAAATTTATCTATTGAATTGGTTTCATGCCAATCTATACCTGATAACGTGAATAATTTTAAAGTGTTTGATGATGATAGACACATTCTAGATTTCCTCTCTAATTCTAATGCTTTTGATGCATAGGTGGTTGATGAGGATGAGAGGAGTGATCAAAATGGAGAATATTGTGATGTTAATGGAGTTATAAACCTTAAGAAAAATCACATTCCAAAGGAAATGATATCATTGGAAATTTTAGTAGACTTATAAAGGTGTACATCTAGGCTTGAAAGAGTTGTTCACCCCAAGCATAGGTCATGAGTTATTAACATGGGTATGCCTGATCAACCTCATAACCTCACTATGGGTTCATAATGCAGTGATGAATAAATGTAAAATTTACAAAAGATGTTACTCTATTACCAAAACATCATTTCTTGGACTTATGCTGACCTAAACATGTTTAACCCAATGTCACGATGCATAATATCCCATTAAAACCTAATTAGAAGCCATTTAGATAGTGCTAGAGACTAATCAATCATGTTCTTGAGCCACTCATCTTGAAGGAAGTTCAGAAGTTATTTTATACTGGTATAATATTTCCTATGCAACATTCAATCGAGGTATCTATTTTAGTATCAACTAGAAAGAAAAATGGAGAAATTCACCTCTACATTGACTTCAAAAATTTGAATCAAACTTTAGACAAAGATAATTATCTATTGCCATACCTATATGAGGTAATCCAAAAGTTCAGTGGATATGATATGATGTATTTTATACGTGGACTTTTAGGGTATAATCAAGTTCTGGTTGATAAAGAACACCGATCTAAACCTTCACAAAAAAGTGGGGCATATTCACTTACAATAAAATGCTCTTTATTCTGATTAATGTTGGCACCACTTTCCAAAGAGCCATGGAAATAATGTTTGAAGGCTTGATTGGTAAGTGATTATTGGGTATATGTATGACTTAGTTTTTTACAAATATAGAGCAAACCATTTGAGACAATTGTAGAAGATATTTGAACACTATCATAAGTTTGGTATTTCCTTCAATCCAAAGAAATGTATTTTTAGTTCAACTAAAGGTAATCTCCATAGTCACATAATTATGAAAGAAGTTATGCCATTGACCTTGAAAGAGCCAATGCCATTTCTAAAATTTAATTACCAAATAGTAAAAATGAGATAAAATCTTTCATTGATAAAATTAATTTTGTATATAAATTCATTTTATTAGGTTTTGTTGAGATAATTAAACCATTGAATGCCATGTTAAAATAGGAACCTAAATTTGATTGGACACCTACCTCAAAGAAAGCCTTTCAAGAAATTAAGGACACCATAATGTAGGCCCCCATTTTGGTTTACCTATATTACATAAAAGTTTTCTACTTATATTTATTTTCATCTAAGCATACCATCATTGATGTCCTTGATAAAAAATTAAAAGATGGTGAACATCCCCTAGCTTTCATGATCACCAATTTGAAGGAGGTTGAATTAAAGTACCATGTTTTGGATAAGAAAACTTATGCACTAATAAAGGAAACATATAAATTCAAATGTAACATCATGAGGACCAAATTTTATGATATGTTTCTAAATATTACTATCAAAATGATGTTAGGGTAGAATGAACTTGGAGAAAGAAGAGGATGTTGAGTCTTAAAACTTCAAGAATATGACATTAAGGTTAAGCCTATGAAGTTGGTTTGAGGTTAAAGTTTATCATAATTGATCCTTGAAATTGACCTTGGTATTATTGTTGTCTAAGTGAATCAGTTTGAATTGAAACATAGCCCCTGGTATGACTCTATTATTCATTACTTTTTGTATGGTGATCCAACATTTGGATTGGGTAGGACATAGAAAATAACATTAAGGTTGAAGGCTTCCCATTACATGTTAAATAAATATGTCTTGTACCATATAAATCATGAAGGGATTTTCCTAAGATGCTTAATAGAAGAGGAAGCACTAGATGTCATGACTTCTTTCCATGATAAATTAGGTTAAAAAATCATTCTAGTAGTGTGATATCCTACAACATATTAAGGGTTGGTTATTATTGGCCAAAATTATTCAAGGATGTTCATACTCTTTTGAGATCTTGTCATCTCTATCAAACCTTTACAAATAGAGAAAATCATTGTTGTTATGCCCCTTTAACTAGTAATTAAGAACCATCCCTTTACTCAATGGGGCTTGAACTTCATTGGAGTCATAAATCTAAAATCTTAAGCAAAACATGGATTCATCATCATAACAACTAACTATTACACAAGACGGGCTGAAGCAAGATCAAACAAGAACAACACTATGAAGGAGCTAATTAGATTCCTAGAAGAGCACATTACAACCAAGTTCAACACCCTAGTGGAACTTGTATGTGATAATGGGTTTGCCTTCTAATCGACTGAGTTGACTAAATGGGGATATCAAAACATAATTACATTGAAGTTATTTTAAAACTATTACCCTTAGGGAAATAGTTTGGTTGAGTCCACAAAGAAGAACTTGTTGAGTATCATCAAGAAAATAGTAAAGGAGAACCCATGCATCTAACATCTTCTACTCAAGTATCCTTTATAGGTTGATCAGACAAGGCATGAGGAAAACCTCAATATTTCAATTTTTATGTTAGTTTATGGTATATTGCTAATATTTTCAATAAAACTCAAGAGAGCCACATATCAGTTCATCAATGACTACATGGAAGTAAATGAGATATGCCAGTCCAAGATATTGGACTTGATTCATATAGATTATATGAGAGATGAAGCATTGTATAATTTTACCAAGCACTAGGTAACTATGAAAATATGGTTTGATATAAAAGTACATGTGAAATGTTTTCATAGTTCAGACTTTGTTTTATTTAGGACAAAGCCCATGAGAAGAAAGGTCAACATCCTAAGCTAAGTTATCTTTGGAATAGTCCTTATCAAGTTGTATAATTTTTAGGATATAATGCTTTCAAATTAAAATATCTATTAGGGAATGATCTATAACTACTAGTCAACAAATAATTTCTAAAGCATTACTTCTCAACAATTCGATCCAACACCATTTCAAAATGAGTCAAGTGGTTTGTTGCATTTATATACTATATAATGTTTCATGATTTCATAGTTTAGGTTTACTTTATATTGTTTATTCATTTTCATTACTTTGTTGTTTTATGTTTCTCCCCCCCCCACTCATTTGAGATGGATTATTTTGTCCCAACCTCTGGTGTCTTTTTAGTGTGTTTATCTAAAGCAAAATTGAATAGGGATAATTAATTAACATAAAATGGGAAGTCAATTTGGTTGGAGGTATCTCTTGGCTTTATTATTTTAGATATCTCTTTTTATCCCATTGAATACAATTATACCCAGTAAACAAATCCTGTGTACAACTAGAATTTCATCAAAACCATGTCTGAGAAGAAGTAGATGATAAAACAACAATATGTTGAAATTGAGGTGTTCTTAGGCTATTTTGATCACTCCAAATGATGAGTAAGTGCATGAGGATCATTTATATTTTATCATTCAGATAGTAAGTAGTCATTCTTGAACAACTCCATAAACTAAAAGTAATTATTTTGTACATTTTTAGAAAACTTGAGGCTAGTAATTCATAATAGTTTATTATCTTTTGTAAACCATCAGGTACACTTAATTAAATAGATATATGAAATGGAAACATTGATTTAGTTTGAATTTGTCTTAGTAATGTAATTTTTTTGAGTCTATCATTATACCCATCGCTTAGTTTCCAACCCTCAATAGATAGAACTACAAAATCTTTTCAAGGAAATTTTTGAAGGAAGCTAAATAAAAATGCAAAATCTAAGTCTTCCTCGAAAGGGTGATCTAGGAAATCTCCACTGCATGATTGTATCCTGGCTAAAAGTGGAGAAAGGCCTTGAGTAGGACCAAAGGTATCTCTATCAAGTTTATATATACTTAGATGGTAGTAGATCAATGCCCATGTCATTCCCCCCAAACTGAATAACCAATGTTTTCCCTCTTAGAAGTTTTGGTTACTTAGACAGGATTGAATTGTGTCATGTAATTTCAGTGGCTATAAAAGAATTGATGACTTTTACACACACTAATGGTCTAAGGTTGAATTGGAACTCAATATGTCACATGTTGAAGTAAAATTTAGTGCCTCCATCTTTCTAATTTTATCTAATGAATTATTTTTAATTTATGCTTATTGTCTAGGTGTGAATATTTATAGTCTAGGTCCTAAATGTTGATGAAACATTCTCCCTATAGAGGTCATCATTTTTTGCGTACAAGATGCCCCATTCTCAGATTTTAAATGGGCACTCTCTTGTTCTAGTTTTGGTTTTGGTTTACAAGTTTTTGGATATGAAGTTATGCCTTCTAAATGCTTTATTGATATTAACTAAGTTAGAATTCAAGTCTTTTGAATATAAAAAGTTCCATGTATGATCTGCCTAGTCTAATTTTACCATATGAGAGTCATCAATTTCAAGTATAATAGTTTCTAGGATGGATATGGGCTGGAAGCCCATGTATTTTAAATTTATCTTTGCTTTTGATGTAAGATAAATGGTAACATTTTTTTGGGTCTAAAGGTAGAAAATATTTATCCAAATGTGAAGAGCATGTGATGGTGATTGTGAAAATGTGTTTCTTTCACTTTAACAACATTTTGAGAGCTTGGATCTAGATGAAACTTTGGAATACCTAGTGTACATCAATCTTTTGATAGTTTTAAAAATGTCCAAAACACACTTTAAATCCAATGAGATGGGTATATATGCGAAGACCATGGGAAGAAAAAGATTTTAATTATGTTTTGGATGATTTTTGTTACTCTAGGATTGAACAACAAGGGGACTAATCTTTTGTGTTGTGTAGGTGCATAGGGTGAGTTAAAATTACATGCGTGAATACTTTTTTCATTATAAGAACCCAAAATTTGCATTAATATACACAAATTAAAAACATCAATGTACTTTTAGTCAAAATATTTTTTTCATATGTGTGAATGTTGCATGTCCCTATGTCTTAGTTGACCCAATTTCCTGAGTATGACATATACAAGGACATGTTTGATTTTAACATGAGTGCATCCTCACATAAAATTTATCCATGAGTTAATGGAATTATAGCCTTGAGGTTGCATTATCCACAAAAAATGTTGAGGCACAACCTAATCAAACTTGTGCATCCAATGTGCCTAGGGGTTAGGCTGGCCTGGCCTCTTGGGCATGTAGGATATGAAATCATGTATTTATTTTATGGAATAAGACTAAGTATGAGAAAATAGTTTTTAGGAAAAGTTACATTTAAAAATGAAGGATTTGTGTTGGTACCAAGATTGGAAAATTTTGACAAAGTCAAATTTAAGGGACAATAACATCAAAGTAAATAAAAAAAAGCATGCAACTACACTAACCTAAGAAAAAGAGGGATGAAGAATATGTATGCTTGGGATAGGATCCACTTATGATTTGGTAAAAATTTGTGTACTTATAAATGGTCATGAATGAATTAAATTACTTAATTTATCAATACATTAGTGTGAATATATAAAAATTAAATGGAAACTAAAACTATGAGCATGGTAAAAACTACATCTAGTGGTATGTGAAATATTTTGTCATTTATAATATTTTTTAAATTGAAATTAAAATATAAATATTATCAGGTCTTCTTTGGTATTGACAAGTTTGTGAGGGAAATCTAAAATCTTAATGACTATAGAGCAAGTGTTGAAAACTTCACTCTAATTCTTGATTGGGGAAGTATATATTTGGCACTTCTTCATACTTCCTAGTGCTTATTTATAAATGTTTAACTACTAAAAATTTGGATGTATTATATATTGTTATATGATCCTTTCATTATGATGGTTTGGTACATGTTCCTAAAATCAGTCATCTAAAAAAAAGAGTAATACATATCGCATGTTATCATAAATATAGACAAGCTATTATAATCTTTAAAAAAAATATTTTTAAACATATGTACTTATCTATGTAAGATATCATCATGGGGTGAAAGCAAAGTTGTATGTCCCAAATTTTATCACTTTAAATGTACTAAAATAGTGAATTTTAGACATATTTCAAAATTGATAGGCGACTAACACCAAACTATATAAAATTTGGAAATGATGTAAAATAATTAAATATTTCATTTTGAGTGTAGATTATTTATATAGTTTTTAATATATATGTATTTATATGTACACACACACACACACACACACACACACACACACACACACACACACACACACACACACACACACACACACACACACACACAATTCATAAAAAGAGATATTAACATGTGAAAGCTCACATTTTTATTTGTTCATTTGGCTTAAAATTATGGGCTCAGAAGTGGCCATTTTTACCTAATTAGAGGCCTATATTTACAATTAATGGGATAAGGGGCCTTTCCCACATAGGCACTAAATAATTGGGTTTAGGAAAAAATCCATTTAATGTACAACCCCCTCATTTAAAAATGGTGTTTAGGGTGAAACCCACTTAAGGTGAAACCTCCTTTACCCAATCCATAACATGCACATGCCTTTAAAATATATAAAATACATCATTTTTCCCCAAACTATTTCACACTAAACCATTTATTTTGAAACCCTTTCACCTTAAACCTTGTTTCACCCAAAACATCCTAAAATTCTCTACATGAGTCTCATAATTTTCAAAATGTTAGTTGTGAAGTGGGACATGGTTTTTTGCTTCCACCCCATGGAAATATCAATAGTAAGATATAACCTCATGTGAGGATGAACAAGTGGGTGAAAAAACTATGCCTCGATATAATCTGGTATTTGGGAATGAAGTTATGCCCAATGTGGTAAGCTATGGAAGTGACCAACATATATAGATAATCCATTGTGAGTAAATGTAAGTAGGATAATGTAAATTCTCAATATATAGTTAATGTAAAATAAATAGGCACATGGGTGTAGCCATATCCATGAACATGAATATGGATAAGTTCTATGAGATAATTATGGGTATGAAGCCTCCAATTTCATGATAAGTAAATATAATATTAATTAAGTTCAAAAAATAGTAAAGGGTATGATGCCCCATGTGGAAATACAAGGTAGTGACAAATTATATACCCCAAACATTACAATGTGCCCCTAGGTGGGTTAGATATAAAAATGAATCACACACACACAATAGTAGTATTATTCCCCAATATATGTATGGTAAGGACAATGGAAACATAGGAAAAAAGTGTAGAATGCAAAAAATAATAAAATGTATGATATTGATCATGGCACCAAACATAGTATATAACATAATACAAATAATGCAATCAAGCATATTATAGGAACTCATCAAGATAGATTTATGTCTCATAATAAATCAATGGCATAACATGCCACAATGACTAAAGTATTCTATATGGATAAATTATAAAATAATTCACTAGGAAACAATTAGAAGCACATAAATATAGGTAATTGAGTAATCATATGGATGCAATAGAACATGCAATGTATGCATGTAAAACCTAATATATAAGAAAAGGTAAGACATGTGTGGTAAATGAAAGTAGATATATATGATAAATATAGGAATAATAGTACCATAGACCCATTTTATAAAATTTTCCCCAGTATAATGCATATCATTAATGTGATAATAACCCTGAGTTGTGACCATGATGAATATGCATAGAATTTGTACGCATATGATCATATATGACTTATATATCCTGCATCTCACCCACTAAAATATTACCATGATAAGGATGCATGTAAAATGTATATGCAAAATCTATATCATAGGTAGATAATGTGATATGTATCTATCAACAAAGATAAAGGTTTTTCCTTTTATTGTTATGTATTCCAAAGTTTATATATTTTTATAAGAGAAGGAACACATAATAAAGAGGCCAAGGAGTAGAAAAAGAAGTAAGTTGGGCTCAATATGTAATGAAATTAATACAAATCTCAAGGAAAATCATAATAATAAATCAAAATATGAATAAATTATAGTATTTTAACTTATTTTGGAATTAAATATATAAACAAGCTAAAACTAAAAAGATTTAAATTGTATAAGATAAGTCATACAATAAGTAGATATAAATGTAAAAATAAGATTTATATTGAGCTTAATATTTATATAAGTGACAAGAAGATATGGTACTTAGCTTGATCACTATTATTATTTAATCATTGTTTATGCACAATCAACTAATACAGTCTGAAATGGATTTATGGTCATGTGGCTTAGGAGACTATCAAATTCTACTAAGACACTACCAGTAATGGTTAGACACCTATAGTGACTAGATATTTCCACTATTTGTGAAATTATCCTTTATGTATTTTTTGGTAAGTTCCACTATAGGTCACTATGTATACCTGTTATTTTACCTTATTTTGATCAAGTGAACCTAAGTAATTATAAAACTCTTAAACTATTTAGGTTGTATAAAATATGACATTAATACACAAATATAAATGTAAAAGACAAAATATGATTTAAAAAATACACTTGATATAAATATAAATGACTAAGAGACTAATATACTTAGTGTGTTTACTATTCTATGTGGGTATATGACTGATTGTAAGTAGACCGTGAGTCATCATATTAGAAACCAAGTGTCTTGAACTATGTCAAATGATAACACACACACACACACATATGTATATATATATATATATATATATATATATATATATATATATATATATGTATGTATGTATGTATATGTATATGTGTGTGTGTGTATATATATATATATATATATATATATATATATATATATATATATATAGATATATATATATATACATATATATATACATATACATATATATATATATATATATGTATATATATATATGTATATATATATATGTATGTATGTATATATATGTATATATATATGTATATCTATATATATGTATATATATATATATATATATATATATATGTTATCATTTGACATATATATATATATTAGATTCATTTATGTGCAAAGTGCCTCTCTATTTTAGTAAAAGCTAATATGTTTTCTTGTAATATGTTTGTGTGTGCAATACCATGGATCCTTATGTCCACGATATCCAGAAAACATATATACTTCTATTTGAAACCCTATGTCCACTTTTGACACTAAGTTTAGGGTTAAAAATGGAAATAATAGTGGGTTTAAATGACCTCAACCATTCCCCAATGAATGACTAAGTGCTACCTACATATCTAATAATTTGAAGAGGGAATTAAAATCATATGTAGTTCTCCTTGTTATGTGTATGTGTGTAATGGTGATCTTTTAATGAATACAACCTATGATCAATATTTCAACACTTGTAAAATGGAAAACTTGGCTTGGATAAGGTGCTTCAAACTTGTTAAGGACCTATCTTTATGTTTGATTACTGAATTGGAAATTTTAGTGTAGTCCCTTTGAATTTACAAAGGTGTATAGTTATATCTTTGAATATGGTTAGATAAAAAATAATATTATACATATTGTGTATATATACAAGACTCTTTGGGTAATATTTGATGTTATCAACATGTGAAATGTATACGACATCCCATGAAGATAATTTAAATTTAAAAATGGTGTTTATTAGCAAAATGAGTTCTCCAAAGTTAGATGCCCATATAATTATACAAGTATTTGAGTTTGATAGATTTGTCTAAAAGGTAGTAATATTTACCTAATGATTTGGAGATAGTCTGAGTATGATAATACATAGGTTAGGTACATACTATGGAATTATTGTAGGCGATTGACAAAAAGTTAAGAAGGTCAAATTCATGGAAAACATGTGTATGTGAGAGAAGCATCTAAGATGAGTAATTATCATATTAAAATGAAATATAGTGAAAAATTAAAAGGAAAAAGATATGTACTTGAGTGTGTAAAAAAAACTTTATATTTTGGAGGAGGCTCCATGTGCACAACTTGATCCAAGTAAACATGCAATGAACAAATAATAATCAATGTCCATATATGAAAATGTAATCTGAAATGAAATTGAAAATTTTTAAACTTAAAGAGATAGGAATGAATGCACGTGTGAGTGGGTGAATCATGTTGCCATATACATGTTGGATATGATGATTTATTGTTCAAGCATTGGAAACATGTTCTTTATGCTATTTTTTTTGGATAATTGTGCTTCTTACTAAGCATTTAGAGAAATGGGGGTGATCATGCTCTAATTTATGTACTAAGGAAAGGCCATGGGTTGGCAAGATAAATTACCCAACCCTTATGAAGAGGGATTAGTTCCCACATTATCTAACATTTTTGATCTTAAACCTTAACATGAAAGGGGGGAGCCACATATTAGGATTGTAGAGCAGTACCTATGGTATTGAGTGTCATTGAATAACAACCACACTACTAATTTAATTAATATTTAACCTCATTATGAAATTGGGGAACATCATATTAGTTTCATGAAGGAGGGATTATGTCATTGAACATAGTTAAACCTCAACCATAGGTGCACTAATTAATTAGATGAATCAACCACTACAAATGGACTTATAGATTTAAAGTGTTCACTTCTAGGTACCATTGAATCCATAATAGAAAATTATGATGGTGTGTATGTACATGATTAATGTTCATGTCCCATAATATAATATAATTAGACCAACTATTTTACCTATTTTTGTTTCATACCCTAACAAGATATAAAATAGTAGAATAATTTAGATTAATAAATATGGCATTAGACTATATCTATATCTAAAATATTGAAACTGATTGCAATGATTTGACAAGTGGAATATGCTAAATATATAAAGTAAAAAAAATGGATAAGTACTTATATTTTTGGTTGATTTTCTAGATGTGACTATATTTTAGAAGTGAAAAACATACTAAAGTAGTTATTTATTCATTTGATTCAAGAACCATGTTTCTCTATGTGTAAGGTTAGCTATTTCAGATCTGGGTCAACATCGACTGTTGATACTAACCTATAGTGATTGGTATAGACATATGAAAAAAATAGGGTATGTGACCATAAAATCACCTTATCTTGTCTCTAAAATATTTTTATGTGTGATGTTAAACCTTGATGATGCACACAACTCTATAAATCAACCTCCTTCACGTTAGAATCCTAGGTATGCATGTGAAGGGTAAAAACCTACAAAAAATAAGAAAGTGTAATGGGTTGACATAAACCTAATCACCCCTTTTTATGATTAACCAATTCCTAAATATATGATACTCTAAAGAGATAAATCAAGCTACACTTAGTTCTCCAACATAGTGTGATTGTAATTTTTTCCTTATTCACCATAAGTATGTAACTAATGATTTAGATCTGTCACTTGAAAGTGATTAATTTAAATTAGATTTTGTATCCTTTAGACTTGGATTGTGAATGATACTAGTTATAGGTTCATAATTTGGGAATAATAGGGAATATTATATCAATATGCAATAATGTATAAATGTTTACTAGATAAGTGCCAAGTAACATTCAAATGAGACCTTAATTTGTATATATATGACTCCAATTGGGTAATTTCTCATACCACCAACATGATAGGTGTATGGGTTGACCATAAATAAATATATTATTTTAAAAATTATCTAATAATAGGATAGGTTCAGTATGATAAGATTAGGCCATTATCGACTGGTAATACTAGCTCAACTTGATGGTAGTGACCCATGCACAGGCAAACTACATAAACAACTAGAGATGTCTATGTAGGATAGTAAGTAGGTTTGAAATAGATAATGAGGTTCATTTAAGTGTGTAAAATTATAACTAAAGGATAAAACTCATAAGGTATCATGTAGATGTGAGATAATGGTGGATTAGGACTATATTTATATACTCAAGTCATGTTTGGTTAATGTGTACCAGGATTGTCATTGTCATTTACTTAATACCATATTTTAGTGTATAAAAATTCCCCCATTTTATTATAGTAATGAAATTTATAAAATAAAAATAAAATATGCACTTGATGTGTACAACACACTTTATCTTTGGTAGGAAGCTCCAATTATGCAAGTCATTCGATAACAAAAATTATAACCAATATGTAGTAGTCAATATCCATAGTTTGATAATTATAACCTACAAATGATTTTTTTTGAAAAAATTAAAGAGTTAAGAAGGAGTAAAATTGTGTGTTGGTGAAAACCATGTTTCCCTTGTACCTTTTTAGAGATATTTGTTCCTTGTTTAAGCACATGGAGAGTTGGAGTGATTATGCCCCAAATTTGTGTAACTATGCAGGCCCTTGGGTTGAGAAGACAACATGTCTAAACCCTCATAATTATGGATATAAGTACACAATATACTAAAAAAATAACTACACATGACATAGAGGGAATCACATGATGGATTTGTTAAAAGTGAAACTAATTCAACCATTACATATGGCTTATAAATTTAATTATATAATTTCACTTTAGTTCACTAAAATTTTCTCCATGTAAAAAAAATGCATGATTTAAATGAAATGAAAAATGTTCATGCCCCCATCATGATTTCAGATTTGATTTTATAATTTCAATTGAGTTAACTCAAATTAACTTAATATAAAATAAATTCTTGATCAAAAAGAAATTAAAAATGTTCATGCCCTATCATGTCCACATATTTGATAATTAGGAATTGGAATGACAACCATTTGTCATTAAACTATAAATTGTACTATTGTTTATGTGAATGGACTAATATCATGCCTAATAAATATAAAAGTGTGTATATGTGCATGAACCAATATTATGCCCCTTGAATCTATACCAAATAATATATAATGATATGCATCGATATGATATATTTGAGAATATGTATCTCAAATGTATGTGTTTGTCAAAAACTATAATTCATATTCCTTTTAACTATGTACATATACTCATGCATATGCACCTAAATGTATATGAATATATGTTCAATTATCTATAAAGTGAGTGTATATGTCTGGAATATGTCCCCATAAATTGTATTGATGTGTCAATAACTATCAAGTGACTGAACTATCTAATATCTAGATCATTCTAAATATATGAAATATATACTATGATCTATTTTTTTCATGGAGGCTTATGTATCTATGAAAATATCACTATAATTACCCCCTTTTGAGATGATGGATTATTAATGTAAGTTAATCTTCTCAAAATAAGAGTTAACTATATCATTTCATATAGAAATATAACATAATTTTAACATTTGTAGAGTATGTCATCATAGCAATGTATGTGTCAATTAAGGTACATATGTAACATATGTAATGTAGGGCATATAAGTGTCATGTATAGATATATGTATCAATGAAACATGTAGTAAAAGGATAAATTAATAATACTACACTTTAATAGTGCATGATATAGATCATTTGACCATTCAATGTTAGCAAGCTCAATAAACACAAAAATATCAACAAGCTTAAGAGTTAGTGTCATAAAAAAGGTCAAAGGATGCATATTGTAGAGTAGGATTACAAGATGCATTAGTCCATGTGCTAGTCAAGAAGATATCTATAAAAAATTCTATGGATAATAAATCATCAAACCTACTCCCTCATGGGGTGTTTTTAATGAATTTTAAGACTTATTTAAAGAAGGAATACTATCAAACCATATAAATAACATACCTCCTTCCAAAAGTAGCCAAGAAGCATGTTTCTCCTTGGATTTGGTGCTCCAAGTCTTTGTAAATGATGAGTAGCATTCTCCTCCATCACTTCCTAGTGCACCAATGTCTTAGGCTCATAAGATTTGTTTGATTTTTGTAAATTGGTGAAACTTTTCTATAGCAATTTCTGCATAGTAAGCTTGTATAATTAAAGCTTAAAAATGGTGGTATTAGTTTAATGTGGTCTTGATTTTTTTCATTATTCTTGGATGGTCATGGTTGATTCTGAACAATATTGAAAATATATAAATAAGTTAGCTAAGACCATCATTTTTAAGCTTCAGTTATACAAACTTACTATGCAAAAATTGCTATAGAAAAGCTTCACCAATTTTCACAAACAAATAAACATTGTGAGCCTAAGCCATTGGTGCACTAGGAAGTGATGGAGGAACATGATAATCATCATTGATGAAGACTTGGAGCACCAAATCTGGGAAAAAACATGATTATTGGCCACTTTTGGAAGGAGGGATGTTATTTGGAAGGTTTGATGGTATTCCTTCTTTAAATAGCTCTTAGAATTCATTAACAACACCCCATGAGGGAATGGGATATATGGTTTATTGTCTATATGATTTTTTATAGATATTTTCTTGACTAAGACATGGACTAATGCATCTTGTTATCCTAATCTACACATACAAGGCACATGAAGATGTCAAAACAAATAATGCCAAATTACCCACATAAGCAACATAAATGTCACATCAATAAGGCCAGGTCCACACACAAGGGACATACATAAGTCATAAAAAAAAGATGCCAAGGTCCACATGTAAGGGACATAATATGTCATAAACAAGGCCAAGGGGACACACACAATAGACAAGCACAAACTAGCCTATCATGTAAGAGAGTAACAACATCATGAGGCATAAAAAAAATAAAGACTAGTCTAAACCATAAAAATATATTAAAGTCACATTATAATATAATAACATATCCATGTAGCACTATGTAAGATATGAGTAACTAACATTAGATTTTTAATCAATCTATATATCTTAACATGGTATAAATTTATAGAAAGATATAACCTGTAATATAAAAACCTGTGGTATACGATGCCCCTAATACTAGTATGATCACTGGATAGAGGAAAGTCCAACATCCATATGTCCATGTGTAATCTATGTGTCTTACATCACACTCATATACTATGAAATTCATGTTTGTATGAAAATAATATTCCATATACTAAAAATAATATAAAAAACATATGTAAATAGTGTAATATAGTAATAATTTTGTGTTTAGGTACATGATTTTTTATTTTCTAAATATTTTAATGTTTTCAAATTTTTGAATTTTTATAAAATTAGTCAAGGATAAGTGGAAATGGTTTTAAAATAGAATAATAAATGGGATGAGTAATATGAGAGGCTATGTACAATAAATTATGTGTGGTGAACTAATCTATGAAATCACTCTAACCACTTGGAAGTAGAAATGTGCACCGATATGGATCCTCATGAATAACTAAATTTTGATGTTTTAACTATGATACTATACTATTGGGAACACTTGCACTGGCATTATGTACACTATATTTTTTATTTTTCACATAAAATGTATAGGCAATTATACTATGTATTGGAATTTGTTTATCAACAATGTCATTCTTTGTATCATGCATAGTAATTAAGGAAATAACTTCAATATTAATTTATTGGTATAAATATTTTCCTTATATTAAAAATGAATTGGCCTTACCTTCAATATCAAGTGTAATGCAACCTTTATTTTTATCAATTATTTCTCCCATTGAATTTAACCATGATCCTCCAAGCACAAAATTGTATGCACCTATATTAGGAAAAATGTTGAATATAAGATGACACACTTTTGAATCAAACATTACTATCAACTCAATTGATCCCATACATAATGTAGAGGTAGTAGTATAATGTGTGTTGAAGGTGATATCCAAGAGTTACAATAAAGGGTGTAGTACAAAAAAATATTTTCCTGGTAGTCCAAAACCTTGATATTAGTACATTGTTTGCCATTGATGTGAGGACTAAGAATCAAAGGCTCTAAATACAAGGAACATGTTTTAGTTGTCTCTTTTGGAACTAATCTTGTGACATCATAATTTTTTAGTAGATTTTGCATGTGAATTTCATTTGTGAGAAATCATTTCTTAAGGATGTTTTCTTGTTTATCTTGAGTTTGTTTTTGTAACTTATATTTTAGCAGCACATCTTGATGTAACCTGTGCAACCTTTCTTGTTCTAATTTTTCCTTTTGTAATCTTTTCTTTTAAATTTTTTGCCTTTTAACCTTTTCTTGTATAACTATTCTTTTTTTAACCTTTCTTTTTCAAATTTTTCCTTTTTTAACTATTCATTTTCATTTTTTTCTCTTTGTAATATTTGATTTTATAACCATTATTTTTGTAACCTTTATTTTCAATTTTTCCCTTTTGTAACCTTTTATTTTACACTCATTCACTTTGTAACCTTTTTATTTATGATTTTACCTTTGTCAACTATTTCAATTTTTTTTACACTTGTTTCTTAGGAGATGAAATCATAGTGTGTGTAGGAGGATTGATTTTAGAATTTTTTATTAAATTAGGTGGTGATTTTATGGATTTATCTAGTATAGGATCACCACTATAAATGATACCTTATGTTTTTATCTTTAAAGACAAACAATTATCTATAGGATGTCCATGCATTCTATGATAGGTATAATAGTAATTTGATTTACTTAAATGATGCATATGAGGTAATGTGATCAAATTGTTCTAAAGCATTTACCTTAGAATCTCACTTGTACTATTATTAGCCTTATTTACACTTTTTGAATCACTATTTGTAGATGTATCCTATGTTGGCTTCCATTCTAGAGATGAAGTATTTTGAGGCACATAATATTTGGATAGAGATGTAGATATATGATTAACACTTGTATGCTATGTATTACTTTTTTATGTGATATTATTTTCAAGTGGGGTGATATTTAAACCAAAATATTTATTTCACTTTTACAACTCCTTTATAGACATTTTCATAGCAACTATTTGATTTAGAAGCGCTTCTTTCTAATTGAATATGGGTAAAAAGACCATTGAGAGGTTTTATGGGAGGTTGATGGGAATGATGAGTAACATTTGGATGCATTATTATTTATATTATATGAGGGGTCACTTAAAATAATGGGATGGTGATAATATGGACCTCCTTAGAGGGAAATTAACTATCACCACCTCAAGGAAAGGTGGAATGAAGAATAAAAGAATCCATAGTAGGGGAATGGTTAGGGATTTTTGATCGGTTCTAAATTTTTAAAATTCCATACCATCATTGATAAAATAATAAAAACATAAATCCTACTCCTAATAGGAAAATAATCATTGAACTAGTGCCTTGACACAAGCTAAATAAATAACCAATCACTCTAAGAAAAATGCGAGGAATTATTTGAAACAGAAAAAGGTTTGTGATAAAATATGATGGATGAAATATAGAAATTATCTTGAAACTAGAATCACCCTTCATCCTCTAGGATTAATTTACTAAAAATAATAAATTAATTTTTTCATAATAATCATATAGTATTTTGGCAAACAAAAATAGTCTTTTTATCCACTTAATATGACTAGGAAAAAAATAGAGCATATAAAAATAATAATCATTTTGATCAAAATATCATCTAATCAAGGAATAACCCTAATAGGGGATTCCATAATAGTATAATAAGTGTGAAAACCTAAGGAAAATGATAAAATTTTCTAATTTGTATAGAGGGGAAAGGGAAATAAAAAATTAGGTCTGAAAATAAAATCCCAAGGCTAAAATATAAAATTAAAAAGGATGAAAACCTAATGGAGACCTAAGGATTGGCATGGTTCAATCAATGTTTGGGTTCACTAATATGTTTTGGGATTTTTGATCACTTGCCCATTTAGTTTTGAGTGACATGGCAATTCATGAAACCTAAGGTCCACAAAATGAAATTCTTTATTAACACCTCCTTACTCAAGCATGGGCCCACTATGGTGCACATTCATAGAGTTTAGAATTTGGATCCTCATCCATCCCAAGATTCTAGTTGGATTCTTTGGTGGGATGATGCCATTAAAAGGACCTCTCACTTTTTGAGAATCTATGTCTGTCAACTTGCTAAAATTCAAAGACACTCTTATGTTGTTACTTCCTCAAAGCTTAGTCATGCGACTTTAGAACTAAAAAAATATCCCTTAAATGAGATATTGTAGGTTATATTATCTTCTTTTTGGCATCATATCTAGATTTCATATAATTACAATGCCTAGGGAGCTCAAATAAAAGCCAAACTCCACTGGCTCAAGATAGGGGCCAAAGCTTCCAAATAATTCTTTCAAATGCTTTGAGCCAAAAACTTGAAGCAATAAATCCAAGCTATCTCTAATCCTAGAAGGAGATTATTAGAGACATCATAGATTGTTTAAGTTTTTATCCTCCATTATCAATAAGTGTTCAGAGCTTAAGCATCATCTATAGAGTGTGATATTTCCCTTCAATAGTGCCTTGCAAACTCACTCTTGTTCAATAGGTAGATTGCAATATGATCCTCTTTGTGGATGATTTGCATGAGGTAGTGGCTCATATGACAAATGAAAAATCTCTAGGCATTGATGGTTTCACCTATGAATTCTATAAAAACTTATGCGATCTTATGGGTGCTGACTTACACCATGTTTATCAAGAGGCCTTTCACACACATTCTCTACAGAAGAATATAAATAAAGGAAACATTAAATTCATACCTAAGTAAGGGGATCCTAAATTTATCTGTAATTAGTGCCCAATCACCCTCCTAAATGTTTCCTACAAAATCATTACCAAAGCTCTAGCATTTTGATTGCATAATCAGTTATCACATATCATTTTCCTTGAGCAAACATGATTCATCAGAAGTAGATATATATTAGAAAATATTATTTTAGTTTGGGAAGGAATGGATTGGGATATAAGGTGCAAGCAACAAGTTATGTTCATAAAAATTGACTTTGAAAAATCTTATGACTGTATTTAGTGGCTTTTCATCCTGTCCATGCTTAAAGCCCTGGATTTGGGCCTAATTTCATTTAAACTATCCAGATGATTTTTTAAAATGCCTTGGTTATCCTCTCCATTAATGGATTCACTTTTTATAAATTTGGTTTGTTTATATCTATTTACCAAGGATGCACTTTGACACCTACCTTGTATGTGCTTATAGCTGAGGGTTTTGGATATCTTCTTAGCAATACCCAAACTAGGGGCCTTGTTAAAAGAATCTATCTCCCACCAGATAAAGAAAACCCTCAAGAATATATGTAACTATTGAATGGCCACTTTGTTGATGATTATTTCCTTACTATTATTGAGGATGGGGACAATATTGACAATGCCTTGCAGTGTCTCAACACCTTCTGCCTTGCCTTTGGCTCAAGCATCCAATGGAAAAAACTATTTACTATAGGTAATAATACCTCCCCCTACTAGTGTGGGCTATTAAATATGGATGGGCATGGATACAATGATGAAATATGCAAGTTTCTTATAATCCCTTTTGATTTTGAATACTCTCTACCCATGTTGTGGTAATATGTTGTTGATAGAGTAATGAAAAAGCTGAAATATTAGGTGATTAAGCCCTTATCATTAATAGGTAAATTTTAAATCTACTTGAAATTGCTTGAAAGCACCCATGCTTACTATCTTCATGGTAGGTTCCTTCAAATAATTCTTAACATAAACTTGAAAAACTTCTCAGGGATTTTCTTTGGGCGAATTATTCTCATGGCCATGGATTCCATAGGGTTACCTAGGAATATTGTTGCCTCAAATGGGATACCAAAGGTATGGGGGTCATTGACATGGATCATCAAGGAATTTCCTTAAGTTACAAAAGGATTATATGGGCTATTGATGGCAAGGAAGCTTGTAAGGTGTTGTTTTGACATGACATCTCTTTGGGCCTACTTAAAGACAGTAAACCCTGGAAAGGTCTTGACTTCTCCAATCTGCTCATCATCAAATCCCACATTCAAATTTTAAGGTCCTTTATGGTGAAAATTATTTGGAAAGCATGGGAAAGGATCAAACCATGGTTTATCTAGAATGGCTGAGGGTTCTGAGATGGATTGTTTGTTACTTATACTCATTATGGTGATCACCTATTATCAATTTCAATGAAGTCCCTCTGTTCGAGGTTCCTTGGATCAATGATCTTAAGTTGTTTCATAGAGGAATTCATATTATCCAAGATATTTTTTTAAGTAGTCTCACTCTTGTCCATCTTGGGAAGAGGTGAAAACCAAATTCTAGTTAGCTAATACTGATAGATAATATTAGCAAGAAATCCTTAATGATGTTTTGCCTTTAATACATCACAAAATTTATATTCACTCCACTCATCCTTGGTGGAAAGATTGGAAGTGGTATGTTTAAACTCAATTTCATAATTACACACCCCAACATGGCTATGGGTGGCTTACTCCCCACATGCCTATGGTGGACAAGCTTAACTCCCATTGGGGTTTGCATTCCTCCATTCATACTTGGTGTTTCTATTTTAACACTATTTGGGAGGCTTTTTTAGAGCGTAAGCTAGCTCATTTAATTTAGTGTATATTATATTAGGGCCTACTTATAGGTATAAGTCTTGTACACTTAGGAATTTCCCTTCACACATACCCTTTCTATGGCAATCTAGAAATGTTCTCTCATCTTTTTTATCACTACTCCAAATCTCAAAGGGTCTAGACATGGATTCAAGACCTCTTCAAGCCCTTCCAGCCCAAATTTTTTCAATGGTAGCATATTATTCTTGGAGATAAACCCTCATTTACTTTTAAATATACCCAAGTCTGGAATACTTTCATAGTAGAGATTCTATTTTGGTTATGGAAAGAAAGAAATAATGCAGTTTTTAACAATGCTTCTTCAAATTGTAATTTTTATGCTCTGAACAAGTTCTCTATTATTTCCAATGTTCTTTTATAGATAAAAGTGCAAGAAAATAAAGTTTCCATCAAGCTTGGCCATCTTCAGGACCTTCTCACTCATTGGGGGGATGTTCCTTGTGTTATGGTGTGGATTCCTCCATCTTCACCTAGGGATAATAGACTTGATAGAATTGTCATTCCTCCTTGAGGTAGACATCGATGAAGCTAATATCAGTGTTACTTTCATAGTGGCACCCCATATTAGTGTATGACCCCTCCTAGGTATCAATGAGGGTATAACACCCACTTCCTTCCCCTACTAGGTAGGATGGTTGGGATGATCTTCCTCCTCCTTTGCATCTTGATGCTTGGGGGGCACCACCTGGAGGTTGGTCAGACATGTTGGACAAGTTCCCTAGGCTCTCTCTGCCATTTATCTTACTTAGCCATAAGAAGATGATAAGGACACTGAGCCAATTCTAGATGGTAATGACTTGCCAAGATCATGCTAGGGTCTTGATGATATGGATACTCGACCTTTCAGCCTTGATTTGGTAGTTTAATGTTCTCTCTTATGATATTTTAATGACTTGTTTGTAGATGGGACCTAGTGTTGTTTTTTCTTTTGTTATTTATTGTTCCTAAGCATGGCTTAGTCTAGCATTGAGGTGTGCTTCCATACTGCCTATTTTTTAATGAATTATTTGTATATTATATATTTTGTTAATATATAGATATATTTCATTAAAAAAAAATGTGTCAAACTTATCATTGTCAAGTAATTAATACAAAAATTTAGTATCTACACCAACGTAATATAGAATGATATGTATAAACATCTCATTTTTTTCAAAAATAAAAAAAATAAAAAAAACCTGTAACTTTTATTCCTATAAATGTTGAGTTTGTATGAAAAACCCATTAATATGCCTCCCTTTTGAGGTAAGGAATGTAGCTTGTGAATTACTCATCTCAAAAAAAAAGAATTAACCACATCATGTTATATATGAATATGTAATAATTTAGATGCATGTATTAACACGTTTATAATATTTCATCATAGCAATGAATATGTCATCAAATCATATATGAAACATATAGTATAAAGTATACATGTGTCATGTCAAGATAAATATATAACTTAGGCACATAATAGTAACCATCACTGATATAAGTATTGAATAATGAAATACATAGGAAGGTGCATAACACTAAAGAGAGAAAGATAGATGTGTGAAATAGATCATGGAACCATAGACTCAGTAAATGTAGTATGAGGTTTTAGATTTATCGACTCATAATCCCTCAATGTCATGGCCATGACACACATAATAGATGCATGTAATATCAATCAATTTCACACAAGGCCAAGGGTCATACATAAAAGTAAATAAAATGTCATATAAGGTCAAGGGATATACACAAAATAAAATAAAAATTCATACAAGGCCAAGGGCCACATATAATGGACAATCAAATGTTACACAATAAGGAAATGACTAAAAGAAAGAGCATTGTAATGGAAAAAACTAAATCAATAAAAATTAGCAAAAAAAGGTGAGAACCCAAATAAAGTGGCATATAATGATACACTCAATAAAAAATATCACATGTTAAAACAAGAATAATAAATGATTAACTTATAGAGAAATCAATGGAAATAATAAAGCATAGAATAAGTTAAAATAGTCTACAATATCAATCTATGTCAATGTTAGAACACAAAAAAGTATCATATCCATGAAAATTAACACTATAAAGAATATAAAAAATGGAAATACATGGGTAATAAATAAATGTAGCTCAAGAGGATAATTTGAAAGGTTGTAGAAAGATACAATCTGTAATAATTTAACCTATGGAATGAGATGCCCCTAGTATTGGCATGGCCTCTGGGTATAGGAATGTCTCACATCTATGCATTCATGTATTATATGTAATTCCTATGTAATGCATCTCACTCATATATACCATGTAGTACACGTGCCTATAAAAAAGTATATGTAATATATGAAACATGTCATAAATAATATAAATGAATAATGAAAACTAGAAAACATGTCATGCTTAGGTCCTAATTTTATATTTTTGTAGTATTTTAATTTTTTTATATTTGTTAAATATTTACACACATCAATCAAGGAAGGCCAAGCAAAAAATTTAAAATATAAGAATGGAAGGGATATGAATAATTAAAAATGCATCTTTAGGCATAATGTGCACAAACATAATAGTATGGAAATGTGGAGTAAGTGAAGGCAAGCAATATGCCCCCACTATATATGTGAATCACAATAATGTAGCTGAATAAAGTATGTGAAAATAAGCAATAAAGGGAACATAAATAATTTATTTAAAATAAATTATATTCCTACCAATCAAATAACTCATCAAGATAATCTCTATATATATGGCCTGTATCATGCATGTCATAATCACCAAGTGTATTTTCATGTTCAGTATATATATCATTTCAATCATACTCTATATCTATAGTAGGAGATGTGAAACCAACCACACAATATTGAGGATTTTTTATTTTGAACTGTATTGTTCTTCAATATGTGCTTCATTATTATTATCATTCATCTCTTTTATGATGATGTTAGATGCATTTATTTGAGTAGTAATTGAAGAAATGTTTTCCTATTTAATAAGTACACTTTCTTGTTTATCGTGTGATTCTTTTTGTAGCTTGTCATTTTGTAATTTATATTTTTGTAACTATTTCATATTGAACTTAGTTTTAAGAGATGAAATAAAAAATTATGTTGCTCAACCATAGTGGGTGTGCTTGAATATGATGGTGTTTTAATAGGTGTATATAATGTTAAGTCACCCTTACCACTAATTTATTGTATTCTACTTTTTAGAGCCTAAAACATATTTGTATAATAACCAAAACTTCTTGATTCATTAGTTCTAGATTATATTTACTTCTTAATCCATACTTAAAATGAGGTATTTTGAGGCACATGGGTTTTTTATGGAGAACGAAATATGCTTTACATTAAAATATTTAGGATTATGTGCATGTGATAACTTATTTTTAAGTGATGAAACTCTTAAAACATAAGTTTTGATTTTATTTTGAAATGACTCTATGGACTATGTCATAATAGTAATTTAATGGATTCATGGGACACATTACCACTCATAGATTAGTAAATTTGAGATGCATAAAATATTCACTAGGAGTATTATTTTATAAGCCATATGTACCTTAGGATTAGTATTAATTTAATTTTTTGCATGATTTGGAAGGGGGTTGAATAAAATTTTCAAATTTACATGCCCATTTGGTTATGGTCCTGAATCATTCAAAGTCTGTTAACATCAATAATGTTATCATCAATGAGTCCTTAATCTTATGTCTTATCCCAAAAAATATATTTTTAGAATGTCCCTCACATCTATAGTAGTCACAATATGCATTATTACCATGTCCCTTAGGTAGTGTTATACTCATATCAACCTATTTTGTAGGAGGGAGAGATACGAGGTTGTACCTATTAACCATTTTTACCATAGGTTAAAATGTGCCAACCCCCTATAACCAAATTCTTGTATATGGGTTGATTATAACATCTTAGGGTGTTGTATAGTGATATTTGATGTCATTTCATATGTCATTCTAGCTTTGGTCATAGTACAGTTTAGTCCTTATGTCATTTGATGTCTTAGAGGTCATTTTAGGAGTCATATATGAAGGTGATAGGTTTTCATAGTGTTCAAATAGTTCAAAATCAAGTAGTAGTTGCTAGAACAAGTCCAAAAGAACATGATGGCTCAAATAATTGTTTGGTACTTGGGAAATTTCCAATTAGCTAAGTATAAAATTGTTTTGGGGTAATTGTTTCAGGTTTTTAGCTAAGTGTTGGGGACTTGTTGGGGAAATTGTCTAAGCAATTTTCTCAAAGATATAATTATTTTAGACATTTTGTCCACAAAAAAAAAGCTAAGTACAAATTATTTTGGACATTTTTTTTGAAACAAAAAGCTCGAAGACCCAAGTATCTCAAATAAATTTTTTGATACAAAAAGATAAGGACATATTATTTTGGGAAAAATGTTTGAAACATAGGTCTTGATAAAGGTAGAATTCTTTTGGACAAAGTGTTCGAGAAAAAATGTCCAAAATAAATGGCCCAATGTAAAAGTCCTGAAGACCTAATTCTTTCAATAAATTTGATCTAGCAAAGTATGACATTCATATAAATGTCAAAATAAAGATCAAGAAAACAACTTTGGGGTTTTAAAAGTGACGGTCACACAGATGTCAAATATGATCACATGGACATCAAATGATGGGAGCACATATGTAAAATATCAACCATGGTAAATAGATGTTTGATTTCAAATAGTGGGTCCCAAATATCTATGGTGTACATTTTATCATGAAAAATGCATATCGATGGTGTGAACATAGTCAAAATGTCAATGAATCTTGAGATCAAATCATGTTTGAGCAATTGCATCATGATTATGACTTACGTTCAATCGCATAAATAGATCCAACAATGCGAGTGAGATTCAAAGGTCAAAGAGCACAGATCAAATGCAATTTTTTCAACTATAATAATCCTAGGACCTTGGATCAATGATCAATGGTTAGAATTGAAGTTCAAAGCAAAGAGGCTCTAAAGGATATTGATAGGTCAAATTTGACTAGATTCTAGATGGATAAAATGAGACCACATGCCAAGTGATGATAGAGAAAATTTTATAATGGAGTGAATAATGTGAAAATGGGAATGCCACATAGGTATTCATGAAAGACCAAGGATTCTATGATGAAGCAAGTTCTTCAGACTCATATGCCACCATGAAAGCACAGTTGCGGTCTAAGATAAATAGTGATTCCCAGATGTAAAGAATTGGGGTCTAGAAGACTAATGAATGACTTCATATGGTAAATACAAGTGTCTAAAATATATTTATTAGTTTATAAAACATCTATTACTATAATAAAATATGTGTTAACTCTCATAGTTCAGTTTCAAATGCTTGAGAGATAATCCATGATAAAGGCAGTTTCACAAAGGCTAGCTGAAGAGTCCCTACACTATTTTAGAGAGTTCATCATAGTTTATATGGACATTTGTCTTAAGAGACATTCATGGTCTATTTCATACTAGAGTCCCCTATAATGTAACTAGTTCTCATTTTGGATATGTGTTCTAGTGACTCTTTAACTTCATTCTTTTCTCCTCTCTCTAAATTTCTATAAGTAGCTACCGTTTTGGCTTTTGTAGAAAAGAGATCACACCATGTATGGCAAAGCCCTGCTAGTTTTGACATTGTACTTTTCTTTATAACAATAAATTAAATTTGGTTTGAGTTCATATATCAACTTATCAAAGTGTGTGAAGAGATGTTTACTGAATAGTTCAGAGATATTCATCTATCCTTGCTTTCTCTCAGTCCTTCCATGTTTGATGCAAGTGATTTTAGCCTAGTAGGTCATATGAAGTGTAGTAAAGTGTATGAATATATCTTAGGTGTATAATGAGTCTTAGTATTTGTAACTAATCTATGGTCTTATTTTCCTTGGAAAGTCTTTGTGCATCTCACCTTCATATCGAAACACCAATGCTACTACATTCTAGGACTCTAAGACTAGTGTTGTATGTCTTGTCTCTTTATGATAGAGTATGATAGTCTTGTGGAAGACATCTTAATGCATCACCCTTTTAGAATAGGTTTATTTCATGTAATTTATAACCCTTTTCCCCCATAAGTAAGAATTAGATAGGTAATAAACTTTTCAAGATACATTCAAGGAGCTAACCCTTTAAATCTAGAGGCTCACTTCCACTATAGGTACACCTGCATACTTGAAAGTGTTCCCATGTTGCCCAAATATATAAGAGGCTTAAACATCCTCTTCTATGGTACAATATTTGGTGACAACAATACCCTAGAAACATTTGTAAAAGGTTAGGAGGAGGTTGAGGTAACTATGATTTTTTCCTCCTTTGTTGATTGGACAAAATAAGTCTATTGGTAGGCCATGACATTGCATTAACCATTATTTTTGGTTCATTCTTAGTATCATTTGGTTTGAAATTGTAACTTTTTTGCTTTGAAACTTTGCATTTAAATTATTTGTAGCATCATACACATATTTGAGCTTGTTCAAAGATATGATCTTTACGTCTTGATATCTAACTGTATGACATAACTCATCAAATGATTTGAATTTATTCAAAATAATAGACTTGTGGAGGGGAGATATAAATTTTTTCTTAAAGATATATTTTACCTCATTATTTACCATATAAATTATGATATTATAAATCATGATCATATACTAAAGAATATAGTTAGTGATTGGTTCATCGGTTCCTTGCTTAAGTTTTAAAATTTTAATATAAGATAATTTATCACTAATATTGATAAAAAAATGTGTTATAAATTAATCAAATAAAGGATTAAATTCCTTAACTTATTGGGATGGTAGATCATAAAACCAACATAAAACATAATCCTCAAGACTTCATGTAAATAATTTAGTTAACAACTTATCATTGGTAGCATAATCTAAGCATACTATGTGGAAGGATATTAGGTGTTGCTCTGAATCACTTTTACCATCATATAATGTAAGCTTAGGAGATATGTTGGAGAATTAATCTTAATTTGGGTCATTATTATAGTCTATTAGGTTTATCCTAAGTCTAATTTATGTATACATTTACTATATTTATAAATGTATTTTATTCTTACCTTTATGAGGTGTCACTCACCTCCCTAATCCACTTGTTTGATTTATAGTTACTTACATGTATCTCTCCCTTCCCCACATGGGACACAACTCTATTTCTTTGTAAGGGATTAGGACACAAGTGGCACACACTTAGAGGGATTATAAGGTCATAATGGGGTTAGTAACTCTCATTTTCCTCCTCTAGCTCTATAAAAAAGCTCTTCGTCTCCTCTTTTCCTCAACTAAAATCTCTATCTCTCTTTCTTCTTCTCTTGTGCTCTTTATTCAATTTTGTATTTATGGATATTTTGGTAGCAAGCCTTCTAATCAAATCATGTGGGTTTTTCTCTGACACGTTTGGTTTCCCACTTTAAAATCTTTGTCTCATTTTTGGTTTGCTTCATGAGAGGTAATATTGTTTCTTGCTTTCATTAATTTATGCACTCTTTTTTGTCATTGTTAAATATTCTTGACATAAATCCTAATAATATATGAAACCCATAGGTAAGGGATAAGTTTAAATCTATAGAGCTAATGGATTATGAAATAATTCATGAGAATTGGTCAAATGACTTTTTCTAGAAGAATCCTACTCTAAATTCAAGACCTAAGCTTGCAAAGCTATAACATTCTACTCAAGGGATAGTTAATTAGGTAAGGAGGATGATGTGACATGAATATAAATTGTAGGATGCACATAAGTTATTTGTGTAAGAATATGCATGGAAATCTTGGGGAAACCTTTTTTTACCACCATACCTTAGGTGGGCATCACATATATAGCCAAATATGTATACATAGGAATGATAATATTAGTATTAGTATATACACCTATGGTGGAATTAATCCCTCCAAAAGGTAGATTAGTAACAATGAATGGCTCATGCTATTTTTCCTCAGATGTGACAACCTTAATATTCTTTTCTATTTCATCTTCAGTTATATGTAACATTGCATAAAACAAGCATGGATTCATTTTAAGATATTGAGTTAATTACATTCGATCTATTTCATTGAATGGTAACTATCAGAACCTTGAGTTTTTTAGGAAGGAGGAAAAAAATGAGTCCTGCACATCATTTTGTGACTAGTGGTAATTGGAAGCAAATGAACTTGAATGTTACAACGATATGAATTAAGGAATGTTAAATAATATTCATTATTAATTTCATCCTTATTTTTATTTTATATGAATTTGATCCATTTCATTACATTATTATGAAATATATTGTATATTTAAATAATAACATGTAAATTTAACAATCATTACTTGAATTATAAAATATACACTATGAGTATCCATTATAGCTATCATATAATGCCTAAAATAAAGAACTAACCACCCAAAGAAAACTATGAAGATTTTTTTGAAAAAAATATTTTTGATAAAAATAAGTAGAAAAAAGAAACCTAGAAATCATTTTGAAATTAAACACATCATTTTCTCTCTAGGCCAAATTTGACCAAAAATAGTAAAATCCTAATTCCAGAAAATCTATAATAATTTTAGCAAACACAAACATGTTTTTGATCCAATAAATATGAATAACAAAAACTTTTGAGAATTTTGAATGCAAGGTCATTTTGGATTAGATATCATACAAATAAGAAACAACCCTAATAGTAGAATAAGCATGAAACACTAGGGGAAAAAAGAAAGGGACATTAGAGTTGTACCCATGAAGATGGAAGCAACTAGAAACTAGGTTTGAAAATAAAAATGTAAGGTAGAAATCATGAAACCCTAAAAATAAGAAAAGAGATTGTAATGGAACTGAGGGTTTGATGTGCTCAATTTATGAACATGCTCACTAATATATTTTACCTTATTTTGATTATGTTAACCTAAATAGATAAAAACTATCTGAATTATTTAGGTTGTATAAAATATGACATTAATATGTAAATCTAAATTTAAAAAAAAGGATATGATTTTGTTGGGAATTGAGGTATCTCAACCTTGACAAGTTAGGACACTATTATGAGACACTATTCATAGTCACTATTCACAATCACTATTCATGTGATAAGGTGACAGTGGTGAGTTGACAATTAATGTGCATGTGATTTGGTAGGTGATGCAGGTGTTGATGTGGTGTTCGATGAGTTAGCATGGCCCATGGAAGAATCTACATGATGTAAGTACATTAAGTGGAAGTAGGGCGTACCACTCCACTAAGGAGACAATTTCTTATCTTTTGAGATGCACATGATTTTGCTTTGAGTATAAAATGACAAAAGAATGGATATGGGGAAAATTTATAAGTGGCTTCATGATCTTGAGTGGAAGGAGAAGTTAAAAATTGATGGAGAGTATCTTGGAAGCATGTGGAGTCACATGGGATAGTGGCGTATGAGTTACTATTCCATATTTGAGGCACATGTGAGAGTGGGGCACAATTTTTGAGGCTTGTGAGAGTGGAGGATGATGTGTCACAAGTAGAGGGTCCATTTTTGACCAAATAACAAGACTATAAGCATGTTATTATTGCTAAATAGCAGTTCCACTAAAGGGTGGTTAATTTCCTTGCCTTGCTCATGAAGTTTTCTCATTTGTCATCAACTTTGTAATTTCTATAAATGAAATGTATTCTCTTTTGTAATTAAAAACAAGCAAGCTTTGTAGTTAAGATTTTTAAGATTGATATTTGTGCAAAGGTGCTGAAGCTTTATGTAAATAATTCTTCTCCCATGTGTAGTATACTGGTGGTGCTCCTATGAAGGGTTATTCTACAAGTGTGTTGTAATCTTGGTGATTTGTTTAATACATTGAGTTGCTTTGGAGTGTGGGATTTTTTTCCGAAAAAGGTTTTTCCCACATAATAATTTTGTATGGTATATTGTTGTTTTTGATTATATATGTTTTATTTAATTTTTTAATAAGTTTAAATTAGTTTGCATATTATCCTCTCAAGGTTTAGTGTAAAGAAATTGTTTCTACAATCTCATATTCCTTTCAAGTAGTATCAGAGCTTCGCCAATTTTGGTTCTAGTTGTGGGTGTGTTAGATTTTTTGAACTAATCCTATGTTGAGTGGGAGCTTGTGCAAGGAGAAATTTGGAGTTATTTGTTGCAATAATTTTACAATGGCAAGTACATCAGGGAGAATGGAGGTTGAAAAGTTTTCAAGTAGTAATTTTGAGATGTGGAAGCTGAAGATGGAAGATATGTTGATTGATTGTAATCTATGGGATGCCATTGATGAGAATGTTCAAAGACCTGTAGATCTATATGAAGCAACTAAGTATGAATTGATGGACTAGAAAGCTAGAGGTCTCATCATATTGTTCCTGATATATTTAGTACTGATTAATGTCCATGAAGAGACTACAATAAATAAGTTTTGAAGTAAACTAGGTGAGATCTACAAAGATAAATCTCTTATTAATAAATTTTTCTTGAGAAAGAAATTATATTATTTGAGAATGGAATAAGGTGGACAAATTATAGAACACCTAGAAGAATTTAATATGTTGGTGTCTCAATTGGTTTTAAAATGGATGAGCAAGAAAGGTGTCAAATTTTTCTTTGTTCTTTGCTTGACTTGTGGGATTCTCTTGTTATGGCTATAGGAATTACTTATATAACCTTGAAAGTTGAGGATGTTGTAGGCTTTTTAATTTCTGAAGAAATGATTAGTGCCAAAGAGGCCCTACATGTTTGAGGAAGATCTAAAGAAAGAGGTAAGAAGAATGAGAAACATGAAAAGTTGAAATCCAAGTCCAAGGAGAGATCCAAATCTACTAGAAAGACCAAGGTGAGATGTTATAATTGTGGAAAGCATGGTAACTATCGATCAGAGTTTAAAGAGGAAAAGAAGAAGAAGAGGTATGACTCTGATTCTAAGCTTGAGAAGGAAAATAGTGATACTTTCATTGTAGCCTTGGAAAACCATGTAGGTAATGATGCATGATTAATTGATTCAGGTGCATCTTATCATATGACCTCAAAGAGAAATTGGTTTTATAAGTATGAGGATTTTGATAGAGGCAAGGTGTACTTGTGTGATGATTCTTATCTAAATTTTTTTGGTTGTGGTAGAGTTAAAATCAAATTTATAGATAGAAGGATTAAACATTTTGATGGTGTATTGCATATCCTAGGGCCAGTTCAAAATTTATTATCTGTGAGCAAACTAATAAATGTGGGTGTGCAAGTTACATATTTTAAAGTAAGTTGTAAGATGGTTAGAGGTGCTAGGGTGATAGCTAAAGGTGCCAAGATTTATACTTTATAAATACACATAATATTTTCAAAATTTTATCACTTACTGACGTTCTTTATCTTGCTAGAACCTGTCAAGTCTCAATTTCTCTGAGTGCATGTCTTAAGGGTTGCACTAGGAAAGGGGTGGGTAGACCATTGGTGCTTCACAAGATTGTTGTCCTTTTTCCACTTGTTATCTACACACTTATCTCTTGAAAATCATTCCCCTAAGCTTGTTCTTCTCTATTATACACTCTTCAGTCATTTCCCACCATTTATCCCCCTTTTCTTATCCTTAAGCCCCTTTTGACCATTTACAGTATTAGGTCAATTGCGTTGACCCTGTACTATTTTGGGTAAAATTTGTTTAGGGTATAGGTCGGCTCTTGGCCAACCTAGCCTATGACCTAGTGAATTTTTGTCCATAACAATACTAGGTCGACAATGTCAGCCAAAACTTTTGGAAGGAATTAGGGTTAAATTTGCCTATATATACAAGATCATTTCACCATTATTTATAAGAAAGAAGAAAAATTTAGAGCTATTGCATATCTTCTTATCCACCATTCTACTTGAGGAGAAAGTTTAAGATTTCATACATTATTTGGAGATATAGATCTTGTCTTGTAGAGAAATATTTTGGATGCATTGATAGATTGTGTAGCCTAGAGTTTATTTATCCTTGTCATCCTTACATACCATAACAACCTCTTGTGAATCACCTTGGATAAGGGAGAGATTGAGGCTCTATGGTTTTATCTTCAAAGGTATGTATTCTTAAGTTTATTATTCATTTTTAAGAGAAGATAGATATGCATTTTTACTTCTCTTCCATACATTAGGATTTCATATACATTGACATGAGTATATGTCTCTTATGCATGTCTAATTTTATTTTTTATTACCCCCACTTTGTGCCACAAGATTTGGTGAGAACTAGATTATAATTTAATTTAATTTTTATTAGTTTAGTGAATATGAAAACATAAGGATTAGTTAGGGTTATTACATGATTGTGCTTGATTGGAGGCTTTGGAACCCTCCCTAGTATTGTTTATTGTGATAAGATATCCCCTAATTAGGTCTAGCAGATCCCCATATTGGTCATGTTCTTGATTATCTTATATATCCTCAATCCAAAGTGTAAGTATGATCTATCTTATTTGATTTAGGATTGATTTATAGACATGATGCATTTTTTATTGCATACATATTAGTGAACCTGACATGAATCTAACTCTTTCAAATTTTTTTCACATTTTTCATTATTTTCACATTTTATTTGTTATTTTTCTATATTTTTGATACTATGTCGATAATGCCAATATTATTTCTAAATTTTGGGCATATTTTTAACACACAGTCATATTAAAAGGACTCTATTCTATTTGTGCATGGCTTTATTAGATATAGGCTACTGGGTTGAATAGGTCAACAAAGTACATGTTTTTACTTCTAGATAGGCTACTAGGTCGACCCTATCAACATAATACACTTCCAAACTTATAGAAAACAAATAGGGAACTACAAAATTAGGTTGACCCAGTTGACATAATTGGTAGAATTTGCAAGTAAAAATCAAAGCACTTCAATAGAAATCTCACTTTCCTTTACATCTTCCAACCCACCAAGGTTCATTTCTTTCTATATCTTTTATGTTATTCATTATAGTTCTAATTGTCATAGTTTATAGTCTTTAAAACTACGCTTACACATTAAACTAGGTTAACCCTATTGACTTATTTCTATATTTTATCTTTTATTTGAAAGATTAGGTTGACACTATCGATGTAATTTTTAAGAGACCCTTGCTTCAATAGTATAGTAGTGACACTATCAACTCTGTACTGTAATCTCTACATATACTGTCATCTGAACCAACATTGTATTGTGTTTCAATGTTAGAATTAACACTTATATGCCAGTAATTATCTCACACTTTCACTTTTAGTTGCTTGCATGCTTAGAATAGATCACATAGTCAAATTAGGTGGTTTTTCAATATACCATTTAGTTACACTATTTTTCTCTTTCTTGAACACACTACCAAATCACATAATCTTAAAATGCATTTAAATAATTATCTAACCAAGGCTTACCTACTTGGATTTCATCACTAAGGGGAAAGCTGACTTGGTTTTTAAAAAAAGTATAAATATGTGGTTAATGATATATATTGGTAAAGCACTCAACACTCTTATCGCTATGGTATGTGAAGTGAGGGGATAGGCCCCAATATAAATCTAGTACCATTGCAAATACAAATCCCTTTCATCCTAAACATCCTAAAACCATCTATAGATTGCTTTCTAGTTCCTTACTTTTTTCCAACTTCTTATCACACTTAAAATCATACTCTAATAATATAACAACATTCAATATGACCACTTAGTTAGCATTTACTTTCCAAGTTGACTGCCCTCTCTTTGCTCAATTGTATGTTGTATTACAAAAAATTGCATTGGCCAGTGTTAGTATAAAGTTATCACATCCTAAGTTCAACCTATAATTAACAACCTTTAAATCTATGGATTAATATGGTTAATATATGATTACCATTTCTTAATTTGAGTATTTTAACATATATTGGTATGGGATAGTGATATTATTGATTAAAAATATATGTTGTGATAATTTTATGTTATTGTATACACCCTAAATTAGTTAAGCAACCACACATATCATGTCTTTTCATAGGAGACTCTGACTAGAGAATATGAGCTTTGTTCATAGTTAGCTAGGTCTTTTATTTTAGTCATCTTAGTCTTGTTACATGCCCTAGACATCTTTTTACCTATTCTCAGTCATCATGAACCTTTCAAAAAGTCATTCCACCTCATCCAGGTCATATTTTCTATGTTTTTTCCATCCCCTACAATCCCTAGCCTGTAGAATAAGAGCATTGGGATTGGACTACAACATTGAAACCCAAGGTGTCCAATTTCTAGTTCTCCTATCCAAGGTCAATTTGAGCCTTAACAGTTAGTTTCCTCCACTAGATGGGTCCTATCCCCTTTCTTTGCTTCATCTCTAAGTTTTCCCTTGTCGGCCAAATGCAAATAAAGCTCCCAAATTCAAAATAAAGATTATCTTATATAAAAGACTACACAAGGCATTTTATATCTAGTACTTACTACTTTGGTACATTAAACATAATAAAAATTAGTCAATAGTATATGTCAACATTTTGCATCACATATAGATTTGCATGCTTGATCAAGGAAGGGCCTAGGAAAAAGTTATTCTTGCATCTATTGTGCATGTTCCCTATGGGAGAACTACATTTGATCTGAGAATCTAGCTTGAGGGTTAATGTAGGTAGTGATTAGAACAACATGGATTTTAGATCATGTGATCATTCTTCTTCGAACCTAGTTTTCCCCCCATTTACTTTTGATGTATTTGTTATTTCCATGTGTGTAGATGAATACAAGGTTTTGGGAGATTAAAATAAACCTATAATGATATTTGTTGACTTCTAACTTCCAAAATTTGGTACACAAGCTCACACTGACCTAGTGAACAAAACCCAAAAAGATTAAATCCTCAAGACAATAGCGGTAGAGGTAGACAACAATACCAATGCCACTCCTATCTAGTTCTAGCACTCCTATCCAATCAGAAAATGAAGTCCAAATTTAAATTCTAGATAGTGTCCTAGTCCTGCATCTCAGTTTCTAGTCTCTGAATCACCCATTTTAGTTGGTTTTCAGAGAAGTTCACTTTTTTTCCTTATGTAAATTACTTGATAAAAATCTATATTATTTCATAATAAATTAGATTTTCCCCTTACTTGAGACCCCTTATTATTTAGGAACTAAACGCTAGTTTTCCCAAAAATAATAAAACATTTGGTGAACCCAACTTACTTCAAACAAATCTTAAACCCTAGGTACCCTTAGGGTTTCTCCTTCAAAATTTTGTGCAAAAATTCAAATTTAATTTTTTTATTTTTTGTATTAATTTGTGTGCATTTATTCTATTCAAATTTATTTTTAGAATTTAAATTATTGACATAATTTTCAAAAATTCTAAAATCCTAGCTTAAAACCCTAGATTTCCAAACTAGGTCCTTAAACACTAAGCCTAACTTCCTTGCAATTTTTAGAAAAGCATTTTGAACTTTTTGCAAATTGTTTACTTTGTCAAAAATAATTTCAATATCAATAGTTTTTTTGTGCAAAAATTTAAATTTCTAATTTCTAATTTTTGTATAAATTTTTATGCATTTATTATGTTCAAAATAATTTTTAGAATTTAAAATTATTGCATAATTTTTAAAAATTCTAAAACCCTAGATTTCCAAACAAGGTCCTCAAACCCCAAGTTTTCCACCCTTATAATTTTTAGAAAAATACTTTGGAATTTTTGCAAATTATTTGGATAGTCAAAATTATTTTCAAAATCTTTATGTTCATAGTTATTTTTGCATTTATTTGCTTAATAGTACTTTTCAATATTCTCTTTGATGAAAGAAATAAAATGGCCACTAAGGCACTTCTTCCCTCTCATCCTATAGATCAATTTCTAAAATTTTATCATAATTATGACAATGAATGGACAAATTTACAAAATTATATATTAGATAAAAATGTGGAAAAAGATTTCATTTACAATGAAGATAATTACTATTATTGTAATGAGGAATATGATGATATATGTGATAGTGATAGTGAAGTAAAAATAAATGCATCTTCTTTTCTCAAACCTATCTCTTTTATTCCCTCTTCTAAAGAAAATAATTTGATAAATGGGAAAGGTACTTTTCACCTTATTTTCCTATTGATGATAATTTACTTCCATGTGAACCTCTTATTGGTGATAATTTGATTCCATGTGAACCTAATCTCTCTTTTTCTCTCTCTCTTTTACTACTTCCATGTTTAAATTACAACAATATAAACACAATAGAATAAAATTTTGAATGCATAGTTCAAATGATACATCTCATGTTCCTAACTCTACTTTGTCAAAAGAATGTCTCAATGAAAAATCTTCTTCTCTTACATCTCATGAAAATAATGCATGTACTCCATCCATGGATAACATAGATACACAAGATAGTCCAATTTCAAATGATACTTTATTGCATACTACAAAAATAATTAAATTCTTCTCTTACACCTCTTCGTAGTTGCACTGAAAGTGATAATGAGTATGATGGTGAACATGCAAATGAATATGAAAATGAGAGTGATTATGAACAATATTCCAATGATGACAATGTATGGAACAATGATGATTATTATGCACATAGTGAAGAATAATATGCATCTCATGTTTCTAACTCTTCTTTCACTCCTCTCAAACATAATGCAATTCTAAATGTTGTTTCTACTTCTATGCATGATTCTATTTCAAATAATGCATATGTTCATGCAAATAACACATCTTATACTCATTCAGAATTTGATCCACTAAAACATAAAGATACCAATGAATCCCCCAAGCCATCCCTCACTATAGTAGAACCCATTTCTCACTCTTCACCTAAAGAGAATGGTAGCCCACATCCTTCTAGTAAGGTCCAAGTTACCATTACTCCCAATGTTCAAGTGAGCATACCCCCTCTTTATGATCCAATTGATAAATGTAGCATTCCCATGGTAAAAATTAACAATCAAATTCAATGATTAAATGAACCACTTCAATATGCTAATGTACCATCCCAAGAGATTCTCTCTTTGATGCATGCAGTTGGTGAATTACAACACCAAGTGCATCTCCTTACCTTGGAAAACAAGGCTTATAAGTCTTAGATGGATGCCAATGATCTACATGGTAACCCATTCTAAAAACATTCATAAAAGCTTCATTTCCCAAGCATTTATATATAACATCATTACCTCACTTTGATGGAATTGGAGATCCATTCATACACCTTTAGGCCTTTCGAAAGGCTTTGCCATCTCATGCAAGTCCTTGGATTCTACTCAAGTTATTACAATAAACATTAGTGGGGGAAGCATAGAATTGGTTCTTTCATCTACTCCCCGTTGGCTTCTTGCACACATATGATGACTTAGAGGAGGCATTTCTCAGACATTACATAGCAAACATGAGCCCTTGTGTCACATATGAGAAACTTGCAACTTTACATCAGAATACTTCAGAGCCAATTAGTGATTATATCTTAAGATTCAAGAATCACATGTTAAGATTGATATACACACTAGCAAATTTAGAGATTTAGCATATCTTTATTAAGGGGCTTCATCAACCTCTTCTTGAGCATCTACTATATTAGACAGAGTCTTCTTTTAGGCACTTATGCTATACAGTTCTAGATTTTGAAAACAAATTAAGATTGATTGAGGTAGATTTAGTTGATCGGATTACTCTAGATTTCATGCAGTGTCTATAGCTCCTAGCATCCAACATACACCATGTCCTAAACAAGATAAGAGATCATAGCTAGAAAAGCAACTGGTTAAGATTAGAGAGCTAGTCTCTAGAGTATAACTTATTGTATGTACTATAGATAATTACATCAAGGCACCACTACAATTTGATTCAGAGCAGGATAACCCATATATCATACTATCAACACTATTAGATAGGAGGTTAATCACATTACCTTTTACTTATCAACGAGATCTACATCTCATACATAGATAGCCACATCAGCCTTTTTATAAATATCATCATATCTGTGGACACAGAGATAATGATTGTCATGGACTCAGAGATTGCATTACTACATGTGTTGATAATGGCATCATAGCATTCACATAAAGGACACTAAGATATCCTTCATCATGGAACCATATACCTCATTCACCCATGACTAGGTCATCCTAGGACCTTCATTCACATGAATCATCAGTCACTCATCATGAGAGTAATGCAAGTTCTAGGATAGAGCCTCACCTGAGATCTCTTATTCCACCTATTCATAAGGTTTGAAAACTAGTATAACAAGAGTAGCTTACATATCATAGTGTAGTCTAAGGAGTACATAGTGCAGTTCCATATACATATCCAGTAAAGTAATAGGCACTGCAATAGAGTACTACTCATGAGAAATATTCAATAATCCACTATGGTTAAGATTAAATGAACCCACATCATAGAGTAATACTCATGAGAAATACACACCATGGCCAGATTTTTTAGGTCCTATCTCACATAGTAATCCACTATGGTTAAGATTAAATGAACCCACATCATAGAGTACTGCTCATGAGAAATACACACTATGGCCAGATTTTTTAGGTCTTATCTCACACAACAACACTATGATTGAGATTAAATGAGTCTGCATCATAGGTTTTAATTCCATATTGATTTGTGGCTTGGTCATATACATCATAGTGAAGGCCATAGGGTGTATAATTATAGATAGATGATCCTTATTCATAGCACATAGTTTCAGTTACATGACCAATATAGCTACATTTTACAAAATCTCCATGTCTAGTTATAGTTAGTACATAATAAATAGTATCAGATACAAAACATATTCCTACATAGCATGAGTAGTATGCGCACTTGTTCAATTGGCCAACATGGTTTAGATAGTGATATAACATAGAGTGATATGATGCACATTCATACCATCATTAGTTCATAGCTTCACTTAGTAGGGTAATGATGGAGCCAAAGGTCTAGTTAGTTTTTGTATTCTTGAGCCACTCTTGGGGAAGTAATATGCACAACATGATATCTTGCATCCCCACATAGTAATAACTAACATTCCAAATTCCTAATAACTATCCATAGCCAAAACCAGCCTATCAAATTCTAGATCTTACCAAATCAACTTATCTAAATCTTACTTTACCAATCTCAAACCAAGTCAAATTTATCCAAATAGTTTACCAATTATAAAAACAAACAAATTTTTGCTTACATATGATTAAAATTTGAAATCAATAGCCTAACATCATGAATATCAACAAAATAATCAACTCACATATCCCAAGTACCACTTTACCAAATATATACAACCTTCAACATCAATACTAGATCAACTACTTCTAATCAACAAATTATAATAAATACACTAATCTATTCCAAAATACATAACATAATATGCCTAAATCAAAAACAACCTAGTATCCATATACATATAACTAAGTTTTCAAATACATATACATCATATCAAGATATAATAAATCATGAATGGGTGTCATGCCCTTACTCTCAATCTCACTCTCTCCTCCAATACTAGTCTCATAGTCGAGCGTCATATTTGATGTCCCTACACCTCCTTGAGTTCTTGAATGCCTCTTACAATGATTCTCTCACTCCAACAATTGATGGTGATCCTCACACAAGTCTATATACCACCTTTATAAAATTTTGTACTCATTTATAATCCACATACTCACTGATCCATAATTAGGTGGAGGCATCCTATGCCTATCTTGCTCAGCGCTCATCTCATCTCTCTCTCCCATTCCTTTAACATATGTAGTTATGTTATAGCATCCCTATCAAATAAATGAGCATAAATACTAGATATAATAGCACTCTCTCTATCTAACCCTCCTCCAAAACATCATTAAAAACATGTCATGTGAGCTTTTGAAGTATAAACTCAATAATGGTGTCCCAAAACCCATCATCTCCACCTCTTCCCCTAGCAGGTGCTTCATCTTGAGCACCTTCCACTCCACCTGCACATAAAAGTACAACACTATGTTAGACATACATTTTCAAAACAAGCTAAAACATGATCAAACTTGAATAATAATTAAAATATAATCAATGCTTACCTCCCATCATTTGGATCAAAGTAGGGTCCTCATACTCAAGGGCATCCCCTCTACTAAAAGGATATAACATATCCCATCGATGCATTGCCCATCATGTGGTATATGTCTTTGTGTATCCAACATCATCTACATTAGGAATATCTATATCCATATCTTGTGCATCCAACGGTAATGGTGCTAACTCAGCCTCAATGGGCCTTCTATAAGCTCCTACCCTCGCTGGTGCCTATGCACTCTTCAACCAAAACCATGCTACTAGGGTCACATATTGTGGTACCCCAAACTATCTAGTCACATGTCCATACTAAAAATATCATATAGCCTAACCCAAAAGTCATGTAACCAAAAATTGACCCTCATATATTGTAACTACACTCCATCCTCGAGCCACCCAAGGAATCTGCTATAGGTCCTTCATATGATTTCTTGAGCCACTAATCTATTTATAAATGGCTATAGTGATCTATCCTAGGAGAATGGATAGCTAATGTACTCATCCACCACTCCCCATATGGTTTTGGAGGTGACCACCTCTCCCTCAGCAATCTTATCGACCACAAAACTATTATATGCTCATAAGCCCAATAATGCAATAAATTCATCATGCTCACACCACCACTAAATAACTCTTAGGTAAACTAGTAAAGATCATTATATTAGTGGGAAAGAATATTCCTAACCTATAAGAACACAGTATCATACACCTCTATACTACATATGATCCTATGCATCATGTATGAAATCGACACCTCACTCTCATCTATAACAAAAAATGAAGCCAACAACAAGGCCAACCACTTCTACAAGTATAGAACACTCGACTACATAGTAACTAACAATAATACATCACTATCACTACCTCTCCTATGTATGCCTAAAGGCACACCAAAAAAAATAGGGATATATAGTCAATAACATTCATACCCATGTCATCATATAATGTCAACTGACATCCACTAATTAATAAGTGCAAAATATGGTACACATCCTTCAAAATAATCATAATCTCCCTAGTAAGAAGACAAAAATCACACATATCTACATTCCACCTCTTACATAAGGTGGTAATCAGATAACTATCCCACTGCACAGGGCCTAGGTTACATAGATGACCCAACCCCACTCTATCCATCACATCTCTCTCATCAATTGATAAAGGCAATAATCTCAGTGTCTCCATCATTTGGACTTTATAGAACTCCCTCATCCATACCTCACCCTAAAAAAACACTAGAAAATAGCACATGTATTAGTTAAATATGCCAAAGTAAACAACCAAGCTACACAATAATAGATGGCCAATTAGAATCTCAGTACACTAGCCCTAGTGGATAATAGTGCTACAAAAGGATAGTAGTGCTGGACAACATTGCCAAAACCTAGACAACAACGTTGAACAATAGATAAGAGCATTGAATTCTAGACAGGAGCACTAGAACAAGTGGAAATTTCCTACAACACTTCAAAATAAATTAGTCTAATCAATTAAATAACTTCTTAATCAATTCAAACTATACCAACCTTGCTTTTATCATTACACCACTAGTCATCACTTTTGGCTCAACCTCCTCTATCACAAATCTCATCCCTCTCCCCAAAAAGGGGGTATCATTCCTAATATTCCTATCCCTATAGTTACCTAGCATAGCCATCCATTTTCTTAAGTGGATACACCATGGGTATTACACATTTAATTTTAAATTATCAGATATAACTCAAATCAATCAAAATATATAGTGATTCAAACTACATGGGTCACTCAGCATCATTTTTACACCTCCAGTATTCAAATTATCAAATTTAGCATAGATTGGTCAAAATATATAGTGATTCAGACTACATGGGTCACTCAACATGGTTTTTACATCTCTAGTATTTAGATTATCCAATTCAGCTAAGATTGGTCAAAATATATAGTGATTCAGATTACATGTGTCATTCAACATTACTTAAGACATTTAAAGGGATATAACTTCAGTTTACAAATATAGTGGTTCAGATTATTTGGATTCATATTGACTTCGATAATAGGGGCATGTAAATTACTACACATCTCACACATATAACTTCATACAACATGACATAGTTATACGACTAGATAACAAATTATAGGCATAGTTCAAAACATAGTGTTTTGATCTCTAGTTTTTGCACATGGGGCATGGTAAGATAGCTCATATCACATGTGGTTATATAGATTACTCAATTATACATATACATCACTCATATACCATATTTGGGGGCATGGAACAAATGTTAATGTTCTTAATCATCTAGGATTATATAGATTAAAATGGTAGAGATATGTTATTCTCTTCTTACACATTTACTAGAATCCATATATAGGGGGTATCATGTTTAGCATGATGGCTCTTGCTTCCAATTTTAGATAGTTCAGTTGATACAACTTCTATATCAGAATCCATGTTTTAGACACTAGTGATTAGGGGCAATGTGCATGCCATTTTTTTTCTTTTTTTTTGAGTTCAACATTATTCAAAAATTCTTAGAAGTTGCATGCCTTACTCCATCTACAGGTGGTTGGCATCATTTTGGGTTGGATTTCATACAAGCCTAACCTCTCGAGTTCCAAAGTAGCTTTCATATAAGCTTCGTGCACTAGTTTTGAAGTGGTCAAGAGTGGCCTAGTTTCCAGCATACATTCGACTATCCACACTGATATTTTTAGATAATAATACATTCATGGGATTTAGGAGCCATCTCATATTACACACATTATATATTACATGAGTTTATGTGGGACAAAGGGAAGACATTAGTTTTGGACCTCTGAGCATTTCTCATTCTAGTCAGATTCAACACAGGGGGAAAGGATTTCCTTCTTTCTCAATGTTATATAGATTTCACTTCCAAATTTAGTAAAGGGGGCATCTATTTTAGTGATTCCTTCTTTCTCCAGGCACTACTTGTCTCTCTATTCACTTCCCTAGCCAGGAAGTGAGTTGGACCCTTTTTCAGCACACTTATCTCCACGTAGGTAGGTTCAAGTACACATTTTCTTTTCTTTCTTTTAATCTAGTATTTCATTTTATTACATCACTAGATTAAAAAAGGGGAAAATGTATACACCCTAAATTGGTCAAGAAACTACACATATCATGTATTTTCATAGGAGACTCCAACTAGAGAATATGAGCTTTGTTCATATTTAGCTAGGTATTTCCTTTTAGTCATCTTAGTCTTGGTACATGACCTATATACCTTTTTACCTATTCCTAGTCATCTCAAACCTTTCAAACAATCATTCCACCTCAGCTAGGTTATATTTTCTATGATTTTTCCATCCCCCTTGATCCCTAGCCTGTAGGACAAGAGCACTGGGATTGGACTACAACGCTAAAACTTAGGGTGTCTAATTTCTAGTGCTCTTATCCAAGGTCAATTTGAGCCTTAATGATCAGTTTTCTCCATAAGATGGGTCATATCCCCTTTCTTTTATTCATCTCTAAGTTTTCCCTTATCGACCAAATGTAAATAAATCTCTCAAATTCAAAATAAATAGTCTCTTATATAAAGGACTACACAAAGCATTTTATATCTAGCACTTACTACTTTAGCACATTATACATAATAAAAATTAGTCAATAGTATAGCTCAACATTGTACATCACACATAGATTTGCATGCTTGATCAAGGAAGGGCCCAGGCGAAAGTCATTCTTGCATCTATCATGTGCATTGATTATACACATTCCCTAAGGGAGAACTACATCTGATCTGAGACCATAGTTTGAGGGTTAATATAGGTAGTGATTAGCATAATAAGGGTTCTAAATTGTGTGATCATTCTTCCCATAACCTAATTTTACCCTTTTGCTTTTGATGCATTTATTGTTTTCATGTGTGTAGATGAATACAAGGTTTTGAGAGATTAAAATGGACTTATAGTGAGCTTTGTTGACTTCCATCCTTCAAAATTTGGTATGCAGGATCACATTACCCTGGTGAAGAAAACCCAAAAAGCTTACATACTTAGGATAATAGTGGCAGAGGTAGACAACAACGCTGGTGCCACTCCTATCTAGTTCTAGCACTCTTGTCTAATTAGAAAATGAAATCTAGATTTAGATTCCAAATAGTGTCCCAGTCTTGCATCTCAGTTTTTAGTCCTTGAATCATCCATTTCAACCCATTTTTAGATAAATTCACTATTCTTCTTTATGTAAATTACTTTATAAAAAACTATATTTTGCCATAATAAATTAGATTTTCCCCTTACTCTAGACCCCTTATTATTTAGGAACAAAACAATAGTTTTTCTAAAAATAAAAAAATAGTTATATTATGTACATTAAAGATGTATAATTGTTAGTGTTGCATCATTGGTTATGATGACTCAGACTAACTACCTACTTGTTGTGAGGTAGATGCAAGATAGGCACTACCTTTAGAGCTTGATGAGGGAGAGCATCATCAGAGAAGATAGACTAGATGGGATGGTTGGGAGAATATCATAGGAATTGTTAGTTACCCAACACACACATCATAATAGAATAACTTGTTTGACTTTCTATTTGATCTAGTTGGTTAGTTGTTTTGAGTTCTCATATATTATGCTATGGACATGTTTTGATTAATGCTTATGATGATTTTATGTATAATTATAGTGCATAGATTATGCATACAAGTAATTATATGATCATACAGTCACATTACGGTTTTATCCTAGGAAATTAAACGTAGTTAAAATATTTTAATATAAATGCCATTGGACTTGTGCAATAATGAAATTATTAATTTGGTATAATTAATCTTTTAAAAATATAATTACCAATGAGAATTAAATATAACAATGTGACTTTTTCATCTAGTGAGAATTGCGTGTGGCCATGAATGTTTCGAGATTTGCTTGGTTAGACTAATTCAGATTATTAGTCTATAATTTAATCATCAGACTATCATGACAATTTGAAAAGATAATTAATAAATGCATTAATTATTATAAATGTGAGTAAAAATAAAATGGAAGGTTTAACAATAAAAAAGTAAAAATAAAAAGGAAAGATTTTGATTTTGAGGAAAGTTTTAAATTAAATCATACGATTTGAGAAATAAAGATTTGAAAAAACATGCAAAAGAGAAAAGCACAACTTTTTGGGAGAGGTTTATTTTTATAAATAAAGCATTGGAGAATTTTAAAGGGGGAGACATAGAAACATGGATAGACACAAGAAGAAGAGCAGAATTTTGGAAAAAGAAAATTTGTGAAGAGAAAGGCAAAAAACTTCAACACATCTCAAGGTAGGTAATTACTTTTCCTATATGGTATTTTAACAAGCCTATGTTTTATTCTTAAATCAGCGTAGTAATTATCTATTATACTCAGCATTGTCTTTTCTATGCTGCATTGAATGTTTTAGTGTTCCACTTTATTTAAATTGGGTTGTGTTGTGTTTTACAAAGGTCTGCATGCTAGTATAATACATGCGTTTTAATTCTAGATTTGCATGAATATTTTTTTTAGAAGCCAACGCTTAGTATCCATTAATTATCAAACTTCACTTATTTTTTGGCAAATGTTTCACTCTTTTTTCCTATCATTGAAATGGTTGACCTACGCTAATGTTGAGTTGGTTTTATTTTGGTCCATATTATAATTTGGCCATTTAAACTTGTGATTAATTATTTAAGCCTACATTGTCATTGATAACCTGAGTTTTATCTCTAAATTGCAGGTTGAATTTACATTATATTGAAGCATAGTAAGTTTTTACAGAGCATTGAATATATATATATATATATATATATATATATATATATATATATATATATATGTATATATGTATATATGTATATATATATATATAAGGATGCTAAGGAGATAGTTTTAATGAGATATTAATGAGATGATAATTAAATTTATATGGTTATGTTTTATATATTATGTTTGGTAGCATTTATATATATATATATGTATATATGTATATATATATATATATATATATATATATATATATATATATATAAGGATGCTAAGGAGATAGTTTTAATGAGATATTAATGAGATGATAATTAAATTTATATGGTTATGTTTTATATATTATGTTTGGTAGCATTTATATATATATATATATGTATATATATATATATGTATATATATATGTATATGTATATGTATATGTATATATATATATATATATATATATATATATATATATATATATATATATATATATATATATATAAAAGGATGCTAAGGAGATAGTTTTAATGAGATATTAATGAGATGATAATTAAATTTATATGGTTATGTTTTATATATTATGTTTGGTAGCATTTACACTTTATGAGCTTGCATAATAATCCATGGAGATTGTGTATTAAGATTAAAGGGTTGCATTATAAATGAGAAACTTGTTTTATCTTTAAACTGGCGTTTTGGTTATAGAAGCCACATATTAGATATAGATGCTTGAGTTTTAATATGAAAGACTACAGATTAATTAAATTGATTACAAATCTAAGAGGATGACAAAACAAGTCTATCATGTTATGGCTGATATTTAACCTATGTTTTATTATGCTTGGGCAAATTTTAAATAATTATAAGGTAATTTATGTAGGATCAATAAATAAGTTTTTATTCTTTTATTTCAATACTTTCCTTTAAAACCACCATACACCCTTCTCTTAAACAGTGGGCTTTAAGGAATTAATTTATGAGGTAAAACAAAATTAGATAATGTAGTGAGTGCCTATGTGAGAATTATCAGCTAAGCAGGAAGATTGGAAATTTTCCTTGTTCCACACTCATTATAGAATACTATGTCTCTAAAAAGTAATGTAGCATATATATATTAGAGTGCTGGAAATATAAATATGACATTGAAGTCATTAATAGAAGCACTACCTATTAAGTTTAAATGCCCAACCTTAAAAATTGAATGCTGAGTCAACGATGAGTATTTGAAATGGAACGCCAAGCTGAATATTTATTTGAAGTGTTGAATATAGTAGTTGAGTCATTATAATTTGAATCATTAAATATATATTTGAAGTGTTGATTAGTTTAAAACCACTAAAAATACATTAAAAATACCAAGACATTTAAATAAAAGTGATGAGTATAGATATTTATTGGCTGAGCTGGCAATTTGAAACACTAAGACCTTTATTTGAAGCACCCCTCTAATTTGAAACATGGAATATTTAATTAGGTATGTTGAATATTTAAATGATAGTTGAAATTATATATTAAAATATGTGTCTATTTTATTTAAATTCTTTGTATTTGGCTAAGTATAAACATATAATGGTTGAATTAAATATTATAAATGCTTGATCTTTAAAATAAATTATTGAGTTTTTATAGGTCAATAGCTGTGTCTAATTGTGGATTGTTGAGTCGATCATTGTCTAACATGTGAGTCAATAATGTTGAGTTGCATTTCCAGCTCATGATGTATTTTTTTATAATGAGCATGAATATCAAGAGATCTTATATTTAATGTTGACTTGTTAAAAATAAATACAACACCAAGTCCAATATATAAATAGTGAGTTTATATATATTAAAACATTGAGTTTAAATAATTAACACTGAGATGTATATTAAAAACCACTACATCTTTTAGATAATATGTTGAGTCTCTTAAATAAAGAAAATAGGTTTTTCTTTAAGTTCAAGATCAAATATTGGGTGGATCTTTATTTTGACTCAGATTTTTGTATTACAGTTAGCCCGAATTACAGATTAAAGGAATGAGCATAATTTATCACAAAGGCTAATGTATTTCATTGAATAAGGTTTTATATTATCAGTAGTGTATTTAATTACTTTTAAATCATTAAGCTAAACCCAAAATGGTAGTATACCTGGATAAGTTAGATTATATATTAAAAACTTTTATCCATAATTATTAATGAAGGCTTAAGTTGTTGGTAGCTTAGACAAGACTGATTATTATTTTGGGTTTATTTGTCTTGTTACTTGGTGGTCACTCATTTAAACTTAGTTGTGTTTAAAAATCCAAGAAAGATTGTTTATTAAAGCCTATATAAGTTTAGTGGTGTTTAGAACCAAATTTAATTACGAAGGAATAATATGAAAGGTCTTTTGTTTAGGATACCTACTTGGTATGAACAAGTTGGACTATGCTTTAGATACCTATCATAAATAAGTTATTAAAGACATTTTAATTATCATTTATGGTCGGTATGATCTTTTCAAAACTGTACTTATATCTGATATAGTATGTATGCAATTATGGTCTTTTGTTTATCATATCCAAGTGATATGCTTGAGTATGGAATGTATATCTATTATATACATAACAATAGAATGCTTGGAGATTCTTTATGCTATTGATGGATAAAGTTAATCCAATCAAGTGGAGTGTTATGTAATATGGAAACAAGGTCGAATTGGTGGAGTCATGTATTAATGAAATCTTATGTGCAGTATATTGTGAGAATATTATATCTATAAGAGATTGGATATTTATAGAATAGAAATAATAATCATGTTGTATACCTTGAGAATATGTTTTTCGCTAGATTATTATTAAGGAAATACTTGGTGGTACAATCTCATATTTACTTGTTATATAAGATTGGTTATTCATATTTGAATAGAGTAATCATGAGCTATGATATTATAAGATATCATAGGAAAATTTAGCTTAAAAGTATATACCTAGATGGTACATACTATAGTTGTATCTTTAGACTCTTACCTATGATGATTGATTGAATTTTTGTGTTGATTAGTACTTGAACAACATGTTTGTAACAACTAGTAGGATTTCATGTATGCATGTATACAACCTTGAGAGTATAAATGTATGTTGGGTTAGACTTTTTTGTGTTTACATGATTTGAGTGATTTATACACTTGCTTGAATAAAGTTAATGATTTCATGTAATTATGAGTGCTTCGTATAACTAATTATGGAAAAAATAATAGTTATGTCTTAGAACACTAGACTATGATATTATGGGATATCATGGGGTGTAGTTTTGGATATTATTTTGGTAGTTGAGAAACTACTGCTTTATATGAATATTAAACATTTTCAGGTGGTATGAACTATAGAAATTAATCCATGTTTGAGTTAAATAACATTGTATGATTCATTCATGTGTGGATAGAATAAAAACATACTTTGCTTACTCATATGTTTAACATGTGATTTGATTGCTAGGAGGATGTACTTAGTATGAATCTTGTGGATTAATAATGTTGGTGTGATATTATCTTTTTGTATGTATGATTTACATATCATTGCGATATCTTGTAATAGATTAAGTTTTCTATGATACAATGCATGTTTAGTTTTATCATACACATATGGTTACTAACTTGTTCTTTAGATTCCTACACTATTCTATCTACCTATCCTTGAAGGGAGGGTTATTCCATGATAGGGGATTGAGTAGGGGATTGATGGTTTGTGGTTGGTGTGGAAAATTACTCAGATGATGCTCTCCCTCCATAACATTACTATTATCTGAAGATTGCACTTGAGTTAGTGCATCATGAGCTCTGGTGGGATTGGTTTCTATTTATTGTATTAGGTCAGATGCTTAAAGGAGATGTAAATATAAATATTATGTTTGATTTTATTTGAAAAACCATTGTTGTTTTAGCGGACCAATCGTAGTTGTGCCCCATTGTATTTACTTCTTTTGAATTGTATTAGATATATATTAGTTTTGGTATTGAAGTACTATTATTCTAAGTGGTTTTATTATTATTGACTTCAAAGTTATTTATTTTTCTATGTGGTTTGGTTATTTGTTAGTTTGTTTAAGTAGAATCATGTTAAGTGTTAATTTTAAAACAAAAAAATTGCATTATTCTAAGTATAATATGAGAGGTTGATACATGTGGTATTAAACTTGTGGCTCTAACTCTATGACCTAATGAGTCCACTAGCATTTTTGTATTCTTCTATTTATCAATGAGTATAATTGTGAATGTGTGTATGGTAAATTGAGTGTGTACCCTAGGAGCATTCATACCTCTTTAAGAGGTTTTAAAGGGTTGGTTTATCGAGTGTCTCATTGGTGATGGTTTTATAAGGTGTATGGATAGGAGAGTGCATAGTTAGTTTTGGAGTTATGAACAGATAGTTTTTTTACCATATTTTTTATCTTTAGATTGAATACTCGAGTATGATTATGTCTTTCTTGAATCACCTTCACCATTTGTGTTTTGTGTTGTGAGTTTTTTTAAAAGCATGGAGTGCTTCTCACATTAGTATACATACATCAGTTTTGTGTCTTACATAGATCTTAAGAGTGAGAATTTTATAAGACCATTCTAGTTTGGCACTACCTAGTGTGGAAGGAGCTTTATTGTAGTTGAATTTAGATGTCTTTTTTGATATTCATTCATGTTAATAATTATGGATTATCATCCATATATTTATATAGACTTAAGAAAGAAGTGTCATCTCTCTTAATTAGCTTAGAGGTGAGATTTTATGTTTCCACTCTCCTCTTACATTATTTTAAGCTACCAAGAAGATTCATATTTTTAGGATATTGATTTAAGTGTTTCCTTTAAAAGAAAACTTGTTTCTGAAATGATGTTTCATCTTATTCCCTTAAGTTCATGGGATATTATTTTCTACTTCTTATTGAAAGAATTTGTATGATTATATAGATTGATGCATATTTGATGTTAGTATTTTCCTTCTAATTGTTGAGGTAGGTTATAATACTACACTTACAAGTTTGGTAAAAAATTAGTGATTGGCAACATGGATTGTGTTGTTTCCTTTTTACCATATGAGGGTATGTAGGAAGTTTTGGTTTATGAGATGTTAGTTCTCTATTTTTCCACTTTGTAACATGGAATTACTATTTTATATAATTTATGTTCAAGACCTCAAGGAGTTGTAAACCTTGAATTTATACTAATTATAATTATTATATACTTCTTGAAGTATGTTTTTTTGAAGAGTTCTATACCTATCGCCAGAAATGAGTAAGGTTTAGGATGTGCTGAACATTTGTCAATCTAGAGGTTGAAATAAACTTTTAACATGTTATGTGTTAGTTGATCAAGCAAGGAGATATTTTTTTATTTATTCCCCTATAAGGTTAAAAAATAGTGTGAACCTTAACCTTTGTATGATATGTTAATTATGATATTATTTCTTCTTCACTATGAATATAACACTATAGGTTAAGTTACAGAATATGATACTAGTTATGCTTAATTAGTAGCAACTTAATACAATCTCAGGATGATTGTATGATTTTTCTTATATGTATGTTATTACATCTAAAATTATTTAGCATATAAGTAATGTTTTTTTATTATATGTTAGTATAGATTTGTGTTTCATAGAGTCGTGTACACTATTTTGAAGTCATCAAGTCATGGAGACCTAAGAGAAGAGTGCTAAATTGAGAACATGAGTTCTAAGTGATAGGATGGTATCCTACTTAGCCTCACATTAACTCAGATTATTGGTACTGAGTTTGATTGATAGATGAACTTGTCAAATCTAGGATTTGACAAGCAAAACTTGTTAAATTCAGTCATATGGCCATACACATGTATACAGTGGACACAGATTCCATAGGGATGAGTATTCCATGATTTGTGTATACTTTATATTTACCATTCCTATTCATCGATGTACTTTTTAGGAGCTTTAATAGAGTAAATGATTGTATTGGCATGTTATATTTATCAGAAGCTATATGATGTAGTGATAGTATTAACATATACACATTATTCTTGCTAGGTTCTCTAAATAATTTTCTCTGGTATGATAAATACACTCTCTAAGTTAGAGAGATGTGTAGAGGGGATGAAAGATTTTTTGGGACTCTTCTTGGTCAATTGTTTTGACTATTATGATAACTCATGTTTTTGTAAAGTTAGTAAGACTTTTATCGAGTTATTATAGGCTTGTTTTGTCAGTTCTAGACTCTAGGTTAGTCACGATAGAACCAATCATCATAAGTGACATTAATAAAACCTATTTGCATAATAGGAAATGTCACTAAGTAGGGTCTTGTGGGACCAATACTCTAAGAATAGTGTCAAATGAGAGAACCATGATGAGTTTTTTAAGTAAATTTTGTATTTATTTACATGATATGATACTTGATACTCTGTCTTTATGTTGTTAAAATTTCATTTGTTAATTATAAACTTTTATTTGAATAAGATTCATCAGGGTGATGATTAGTTTTAGGGGAGGAGGATGTCACATCTCGATTTCACCCTATAATTAATAAGCTTTAAATTCATGGATTAGTATGGTTAATATATGATTACCATTGCTTGATTTAAGTATTTTGACATATACTGGTATGGGATATTGATATTGTTGATTATAAATACATGTTGTGATAATTATATGTTATATTTTATACATTGAGGATGTATAATTGTTAGTGTTGCATCATTGGTTTATGATAACTCAGACTAAATACCTACTTATTGTGAGGTGAATGTAGGATAGGTCCTACCCTCAGAGCTTGATGAGGGATAAAATAATCAAAGAGGATGGATTCGATAGGATGATTGGGGGAATGTTAGAGGAATTACTAGTAACCTAAAATATACATCATAATAAAATAACTTGCTTGACTTTCTGTTTGATCTAGTTGGTTAGTTGTTTTGATTTCTCAAATCTTCTAATATGGATGTGTTTTGATTAATGCTTATGATGATTTGATGTATAATTGTAGTGCATAGATTATGCATACAAGTAATTATATGTTCATACAGTCACATTACTATTTCATCCTAGGAAATTAACCTTAGTTAAAGGATTTTAATATAAATGCCATTAGACTTGTGCAACAATGAAATTATTAATTTGGTATAATTAATCTTTTAAAAAGATAATTACCAATAAGAATTAAATATAACAATGTGACTTTTTCATCTAATTAGACTTCTGTGTGGCCATGAATGTTTCAAGATTTGCTTGGTTAGACTAATTCAGATTATTAGTCTATAATTTAATCATTGGACTGTCATGACAATTTGAAACGATAATTAATAAATACATTAATTATTATAAATTTGAGTAAAAATAAAAGGGAAGGTTTAAGAATAAATAAATAAATAAAAAGGATAGATTTATATTTTGAAGAAAGTTTTAAATTAAATCATATGATTTGAGAAATAATGATTAAAAAAAATCAAAAAAAAATGCAAAAGAGGAAAGTGCAGCTTTTTGGGAGAGTTTTATTTTTATAAATAAAGCCTTGGAGAATTTAAAAAGGGGAGACACAGAAACATGGACAGACATGGGAAGAAGAGGAGAAAATTGGAAAAAAGGAAATTTGTGAAGAGAAAGGCAAAAATCTTCAACACATCTCAAGGTAGGCGTTGTAATTACTTTTCCTATATGGTATTTTACTAGGCCTACGTTTTATTCTTAAATCAGTTTAGTAATTATCTATTATCCCTGGCATTATCTTTTTTATGATGAATTAAATGTTTTATGTTCCATTTTATTTAAATTGGGTTGCATTATGTTTTAGAAAGGTCTGCATGCTAATATAATACATGTGTTTTAATTCTAGGTCTGCATGAATATTGTTTTTAGAAGCCAACACTTAGTATCCATTAATTGTCAAAATTCACTTATTTTTTGGCAAATGTTTAACTCTTTTTGCCCATCATTTAAATGGTTAACCTGCACTAATGCTATGTCAATTTTATTTTGGTCCATATTGCAATTTGGCCATTCAACCCTGTGATTAATTATTTAAGATTGCATTGTCATTGATAACCTAAGTTTTGTCTCTAAATAGAAGTTTGAATTTACATTATATTGAAGCATAGTAAGCATTGTTTTTACGAGTGTTGAATATATATACATTTTAGGGATGCCAAGGAGATAGTTTTAATGAGATATTAATGAGCTAATAATTAAAATTATATGGTTGTGTTTTATAAATTATGTTTGATAGCATTTCAACTTTATGAGCCTATGTTGTAATCCATAGAGACCATGTATTAAGATTAAAGTGTTGCATTATGAATGAGAAACATGGTTTGTATTTAAACTAATTTTTTGGTTATAGAAGCCACGTATTAGATATAGATGCCTGAATATGGAAGAATACAAATTAATTAAATTGATTGCAAATCCAAGAGGATGACAAAATAAGTCTATCATGTTATGGCTAATATTTAACTTGTGTTTTATTATGCTTGGGCAGATTTCAAATAATTATAAAGTGATTTGTATAGGATCAATAATTTTTTATTATTATTTTATTTCAATAATTTCTTTTAAAACCATCATACACCCTTCTCTTAAAGAGTAGGCTTTAAGGAATTAATTTATTAGGTAAAACATAATTAGATAATGTAGTGAGTGCCTAAGTAGGAATTATCATCTAAGCAAGAAGATTGAATTTTTTATTTATTTTGTACTCTTTATAGAACACTAAGTCTCTAAAAAGTAACGTAGTGTACATATATTATAGCACTAGAAATATACATATGATGCTGAAGTCATTAATAGAAGCATTGCATATTAAGTTTAAATGCCTAACCTTAAAAATTGAATGTTGAGTATTTGAAATGGAACACCAAGCTAAATATTTATTTGAAGCACTGAATATAATAGCTGAGTCATCATAATTTGAATCATTGAATATTTATTTGAAGTGTTGAGTAGTTTAAAACTGCTAAAAATATATTGAAAATACAAAGACATTTAAATAAAAGCACTGAGTATAGATATTTATTGGCTGATCTAGCAATTTGAAACACTAAGACCTTTATTTTAAGTGCCCCCTGTAATTTGAAACATGGAATATTTAATTAGGAACGTTGAATATTTAAATGATAGATGTAATTATATATTAAAAGTTATGTCTATTTTATTTGAACTCTTCATATTTGGTTGATTATAAACATATAATGGTTTAATTAAATATTATAAACACTTGGTCTTTAAAAGAAATTGCTAAGTTTTTATGGGTCAATAGTTGTGTCTAATTTTGGATCGCTGAGTCAATTTTGCTGAGTTGATCATTGTATAACATGTGAGTCAATAATGTTGAGTCACATTTCCAACTCATGATATATTTTTATAATGAGCATGAATATCAAGAGATCTTATATTTAATGTTGACTTGTTAAAAATAAATACAATGCCAAATATAATATATAAACAATGAGTTTACATATATTGAAACATTGAGTTTAAATAATTAACGTTGAGATGTATATTGAAAACCACTGAGTCTTTTAGAAAATATGTTGAGTCTCTTAAATAAAGAAAATAGGTTTTTATTTAAATACAAGATCAAATTTTAGGTGGAACTTTATTTTGCTTCATATTTCTATATTATGATTAGCCTAAATTATAGCTCAAAGGAATAAGCGTAATTTATCACAAAGGCTAGTGTATTTCATTGAATTCTCAGTAGTGTGTTTGATTACTTTTAAATCATTAAGCCAAACCCAAAATGGTAGTATAACTGTATATGTTATATTATATATTAAAAACTTTTATCCATAATTATAAAAGAAGGCTTAAGTTGTTGGTAGCTTAGACAAGACTAATTATTATTTTGGGTTTATTTGTCTTGTTTCTCGGTGGTCACTTATTTAAACTTAGTTGTGTTTAAAAATCCAAGAAAGATTGTTTATTAAAGCCTATATAAGTTTAGTGGTGTTTAAAACCAAATTTAATTATGAAGGAATAATATGAAAGGTCTTTTAGTTTAGGATACCCAGTTGGTATGAACAAGTTAGACTATGCTTTAGATACCTATCATAAATAAGTTATTAAAGACATTTTAAATATCATTTTTGGTCAGTATGATGTTGTCAAAATTGTACTTATATCTGATATAGTATGTATGCAATTATGGTATTTTGTTTAGCATATCTAGATGATATGATTGAGTATGGACTGTATATCTATTATATACATAACAATAGCATGCTTGGAGATTATTTATGCTATTGATGGATATAGTTAATCCAATCAAGTGGAGTGTTATGCAATATGGAAAAAAGGTCGAATTGGTGGAGTCATGTATTGATGAAATCTTGTGTACATCATATTGTGAGAATATTATGTGTAAGAGATTGGATATTTATAGAATAAAAATAGTAAATCATGTTGTACATCTTTAGAATATGTTTTTCCTTAGATTATTATTGACGATATACCTAGGTGGTATAATCCTGTATTTACTTATTATATAAGATTGGTTATTCATGTTTAAATAGAGTAATCATGAGCTATGATAGTATGGGATATCATATTAAACTTCAACTTAAAATTATATAACTAAATGGTACATACTATAGATGTATGTTTAGACTCTCACCTATGATGATTGATTGAATGTTTGTGTTGATTAATACTTGAATAATATGTTTGTAACAGCTAGTAAGATATCATGTATGTGTTCATATAACCTTTAGAGTGTAAACATATGTTGGGTTAGACTTTTATGTGTTTGCATGATTTGATTGGTTTATATACTTGATTGAATAAAGTTAATGATTTCATGTAATAATGACTACTTAGTATAGTTGATTATGGAAAAACTAATAGTTATGTCCTAGAACACTGGATTATGATATTATGAGATATCATGGGGTGTAGTTTTGAATCTTATTTTGGTAGTTGGGAAACTAAAACTTTATATGAATATGAAACATACTTGGGTGGTATGATATGTATACATTAATCCCTTTTTGAGTTAAAGAACATTGTATGATTCATTCATGTGTGGATGGAATAAAAACATACTTTGTTTACTCCTATGTTTAGCATGTGATCTAATTGCTAAGGAGATGTACATAGTATGAATATTGTGGATTAATAATGTTGGTGTGACATTATATTTTTTTTATGTATGATTTAAATATCATTACAATATCTTGCAATAGATTGGGTTTTCTATGATGCATTACATGTTTAGTTTTATCATACACGTATAATTACTAGTTTGTTCTCTATATTCCTGCATTATTTTATCTACCTATCTGTGAAGGGTGGGCCATTCCCTGATAGGTTATTTTATGGGGTATCGATGGTCTATGTTTGGTGTGAAAAATTGCTTATATGATGCTCTCCCTCCCACATAACATTACTATTATATGAAGATTACACTTGAGTTGCTATAGCACGAGCTCCAATGGGCTTGGTTTCTATTTATTATATTAGGATAGATGATTAAAGGAGATGTAAATGTAAATATTATGTTTGATTTTATTTGAATAGCCATTGTTGTTTTAGTGGACCAGTCGTAGCTATGCCCCATTGTATTTACTTCTTTTGAATTGTATTAGATATATATTAGTTTCAGTATTGAAGTAATATTATTCTAAGTGGTTGTACTATTATTGACTTTAAAAGTATTTATTTTCCTATGTGGTTTGGTTATTTTTTAGTTTTTTAAAGTGGAATGATGTTAAGTGTTAATTTTAAAACAAAAAACTTGCATTATTCTAAGTACAATGTGAGGGGTTGTTGCAAAGGTTTTGTGTTATGTGCCTCAATTGGATCATCCTCATTAACCCAATTGATTATGTGGTTCTTTTAATTCCTTTCTTAAAAAATTACTTTCAAAATTTTTCTTCTTTTAGCACACTATCAATCTATTCAACACAGTCTCTTAGAGACTGTCTGTTTTCCCTACCTATAGTATTGAGTCGACCTTGTTGACATAGTATTATTTTCTGCCCCTTAGGACATATTACTAAGTTGACCCTATCAACTCTATATTATTTTTTGCCTATTTTTTATCTAGGTTATAGAACTAGGTCAACCCTATCGACTTTATATCCTTGTTTTCTCAAATTTTAGACCCTAGTTTTAGTACCAGGTCAACATAGTCGACTCTATACTCTTAATTATTCCTTCCTATCTCTTTGATTTTTAAACTATTAAATCTTTGGTTATCTACTCTTATCTCATAAGTATGACATCTTTTTAGTCTTACCTTATTAAATAACATTGCATAATCAAAGATTTAGATCATAACCTCACTTATTTTATTACTTTAGATGAAACTATTCACTTTATTCCTTCATCTTCTCCTAATCCAAAACCAATCACTATACAATGTAATATATTTGAGGTCCTTCATCCTAATCCTCCTCCCAATACCAATGTTGAAAATCCTTCACCAAATAATCCCCCTCTTATCAACACTAATACCCCACCTTCAAATACCAATGCACCAATTGACACAACTCAAATTCTTTCTAAAATAGTTCAATAAATGAACATCATGCAAACAACTAATAATTCTCAAATTATGTGCATGAAACAACATTTATTACACATTACTAGTCAACCACCTCAAGTCATCATGTCTCAACCAAATCAAAATTTTGTCCCTCCTCCTATTAGAGATGCCAATGGGAATATCATCCCTCAACCTCCAATCAATAACAAAATGCTTCAACATCTTCAAAATGAACCTTTAGCCCCATTCATTTCATCCACAAATATTGGAAATATTTCTCCAACTATCACATATGATGGGACTAAGGACCCTACTATCTTTTTAAGTCTTTTGGTAATCTCTATAAGGAACGGGTCCAAACTAACACCTTTGCTACCACCAAGCTATTATCCAAAACCTTTGTTGGTAATGCACTTGAATGGTACAACCAACTTCATAGACATTCCATCTCACAACTAGAGGTTTTAGTCAATGCTCTAGTGAAGGAATTCTTACATGATGACCTTCCTGAATATTACCTTAGCCATTTCATCAATCCTAAGTGGCTTCCTCATGAATCTGCTCACACTTTCATCAAATGATGGAAGTATCTAGCTCACAAAGTGACCATAACATGATGATGATACTCTTTTAAAACTCATTGTTACTGCTCTTAAATCTCCCCTTCAATAGAAAGTTTTAATCTTTCCCCTACAACTTTAGAAGAAGCCTTAGACCAAGCAAAAAGGCAATAATTTTTTATGACTCAATTTGAACCATCTTAAACAAATCCAATTTAACTAATTTTAACCCAACCCACCCTCCCTTGAGTCTAGAATAACTTAAGAAGAAATTTACACCCTCTAAACCCATGGCATTTGATCCTTTCAAACCTCCTCTAAAATGGTACAATACTGATAAATTTTATTGGTGGCATGCTACTATAGGTCATTCTCATGATTCTTGTCGTGATCTTCATCAATTTCTTCTTTCTTCCTTTCTTGGTCCACATTTCAATCTTGATACTCTAATAAAATAAATTTATCAAGACTATCTTCAAGCTTCTCAAATTAAATCTCAAGAACCATAATCACATCAACATCAACTACCTAAGGAAGAACAACAATTATCCCATACATACACTTCATCCACTAATTTTGTTCAAACCACCTACAACCACAGACCAATGGTCTCCCACACACCTCTCTTATGGGAGTGGTCCTACCCTTCATGGAGGGGCAAATAAAAATAGTCTAGATATCAAGAAATAACTAAAACTCGTGTGTGTACTAATATTATTACATACAACAATCAAATAGAACATGGAATTCATTACTCTATTTAAATTATATCAACAATACATGTAAATTAGAAGTATAGTGAAATTATAATGTCTCAAATATAACATTACATTGGCCATAATTTTCATTATAAAATTTAGATTAAATAATCTATTTCATTTTCACTCACATGGTACTCTCTGCTATAAAATCATCTCAAAATGATATCAGGGGCTACATAAATGAGTTACCCACTAGCATCCTTATATATGAACCTTCTATTATTCAAATACATTTTGTAATAAATATTAAAAAATAGAGTAATAAAATACTATGCAATAGTGAAAGATGTAAGCAATCATAAGTAACAATCTAATTAACTCTATAACATAGATGTTTATTAAGGTAGAACAAGAATCAAGTCTTTTTATGCTTAAACCTCAACATATCACTATATTATAATTCTCATTTATGCCAAAATAAACTAAATTCCATATGATATATTAAGCATATATAAAACATTTAATTCATAACAACTACATGCAATAATCATAAATCTTAGTCATGCAAGTATAGACATCTAAAAACAATCTACAACTAACTGCCCATTTCATCCACTTTAAAACATTTATGACTTAACCATGCAATAATAGATAATGTGAATGTTACTAATTTAATAAATTTATTTTTGGTTCCATCAAGACTAATAATAATAAATATTATGGTAAAAAATCCCTTGACTAGGTCTAATGAATCCATCTTGGTCATGACCCTGAATACCTAATGTATAAACAATTAGAAGGGTAAGTAGGATTTATCTTCTCTAAAATAGGACTGATTTATAGATCAGTTGCATTTCCCTTTGTATACAAAGTCTAGTTTCTTGTGATTTGGGCTTTCCCTCCATAACCAACCTACTAAGTGTCCTCTTACTACAATTATTACTACTAGGGTTTCTTATACATCATTCACCAATTACATGCAAAATCTACATAGCACCCAAATGACTTATTGATTCTTTAGTGAAGTTCATCCCAAGTCCCTTGGGACATCAAGTAAAGTTCATTTTGAAAGTCTAGCATCTACTTCCATTTTTTTTATCCAAGACATACCTCCTAAGTTATCTACATAGTTAGGAATGTCCATTGGCCAAGATTCCAAGATAGATTCCCCTGCAATTTCAATACATAAGGTAGATGGGAAGACCAAGTATATCCTTGATACCCCATCATAGAATAAAGTCATTGGATGGAAAAATTCCATACCTCCTTTCCCTGAATCATAGACATATTCCCCTATAGTATTTCACCCTCCAAGGAAATCTCCTTCTCTTTATCCTACAGTCACAGAGCAAGTTGAGTAGTAATTTGTATTGAATGTCCCCTTATGGATTCAACAACTACAACAAGTGGAGGCATGCATATGTGATAGTATATGTTCCACTTCCCACATTCACTTATACAACTATATTGGTGGAAAATTTTGTCATAACTCCTACTAGAGCTACAATAATAGTGCCCACTTAATCTACAGATCAAGTTACAACTGTAACCTCAATAACTTCATCAAAAATTCAAGTTCTACCTCTGACTTATTCCACATCATAGATAGATTTTGATATGAGTGCAAGCTATAATTGTAACTAAAGTATATTTTTGGCATTCTTTTAACAAAAGATTATTTATAATCACATCGTAAACATACATGGCATGCGTGATTTTTGACTCATGGTTCTATAATTAGACATGTAAATTTAGACTTTCCTTGAGATATGAGGCATTCCCATCCCAAGCTTATATATACTTGTATCCTCCCAATCCTAAAGGGAGGAGGATTTTGGCTATTAAGATTAATAGAAAATTATGAGGATTGTTCTACAATTGGTATTGATGTGTAGATCTTGTTCTTCTCTAAATTTGTGAGAATATTAAAAAGTTATGTAAATTTGTTATTTAATTCTTTTGTTTGTGCATGAATATTATTTTGATATATTCATTTATGTTATGCAATATCTGATTTGAATATTTTTTTTTAATAATCATAATATTCCTTTATATATGTGCAATTAAAATCTTAAAAATGCAACAACCTTTGATTATATATGTTAAATTTCATTATATCCTTGTTCCCTTGGAATCTTAAATGTGTTTTATTGGCTATGTGGTAATATTAAATTGTATCAATCATTAGTTCTTGATTATTTTTCCAACCCCTAGTTCAAGACCCAGATTAAGAAGGTTTCATCTTGTTTGATTCATAGACCTTCTTTCATGCCTAACTTTATTTCTTTATTTTTAATTTATTTTGATCCTACCCACCTTAGGTTAGATTCATCATCAATACACCCATGTCAAGTATATCTAGACTCATATTTTATCTAAATCATTCAATATAGGTAACTACTTTGCTCACCACTATTCTATCAATAAGTTATTTATAAAACCTAATACCCTACAATTCGTGCCTTAGAGTGAGTCTTTATTCAATGATATTAAAATGTTAGAGGCTACCTCATAAGGTTATCTAGTGTGCATAAATACCACATCAATAGGAATTTATTTGGCACTAGAAGGAGGGCTTAAACCTATACGTCTTTATTAAATTTGAGATCACTTGAATTACACTAAACGTGCTCATAAGATTAACAAGGTACATCTTAGATACCAACTTGATATACCTATTTTTATAAATTCATAGAAAATTTAGCTAGAATAAAGGTTTATTAAGATGACCCAAGCTCAATTATATTACCCAAATAGATGACCTCGTATTCCTCTATGCCCGATGGCCCAAGTTTGGCTAACCAGTTTTGTTATTTCCCTCCCTAGAGATGTACATGATTAGTCTAGAAACCCTAATAAGTATCTTCCTTCTCTCCCTCGAGAGGTAGGACTATCAAAAAATATGTAAAGGCTTTCAAGAATACTTTAGGGATACTAAATGTAACCCACAAAGATGTGTCTTGTAGACTCTTTCCCTGTACATTATTATATGTTGCTTATGATTGGTTCTTTAATATCCTAAAAAATTCTATCACATCTTGGAATCAATGTAAAAACACTTTTATATAATAGTTTGGACAAGTCACCATTCAAAGTGTCATATACCAACACTTTGTGAGTATGAATAGAGAACCTAATGAACCTATTTAAGGTTGTACGCCAATATTCTAAAATATGTATAGTAAACTTGAAGTTTGCTATAAATCGATTGAGGCATTAGCCCTTAAAATGTATAAGAATGCCATGAACCCTATGATTGTTATCTTTCTCTATAGAGAGACTAATGTTGACATGTTACCTTTGGCTTACACTGAAGCTATCAACATTGATAGACAACTAAATCTACAACCACAAGATTTGGCCCCACTTCACATTGTTCCTAATTTTCCAACCTCAACCCTATCCCAAATGTTAATAAGAATATCATGGCTCAAATTTAGAACTTGGTGTACACCTAATTGACTTTATCCAAAGCTCCACTTAACCAACACCTTAGCTTCTTAAACAATGCTATATTTTCATACAACAAATAAACTTGGAACCAATATTTTATACCAATCAATACTACCATTATATAGGGTATTGTTATTGACTCTATAAAATTAGAATTGGATTCCATCTAGAAAATTATATAGAAGCTAATAAAAAAAATTATCATGCAAAAGTGGATGGGAAACATCATGAGAAAAAATACCAATCCCAATTTTGCATATCATAGGTATAATAGGCCTTTCAACAAACCTAGAAATAATATAGAATAGTATCCACCCAACAAGATGCCATGGAAAAACATCTTGGAAGTAACCCTCCCTAACTAGTGTCGAGTCCACAACACAACATGGTGAATTAGATTACAAAGAGTTTTACATTATCTTTGAGATATTTTAGGAGGAAATACATAGATTTGAAGGTTTTATAAATTAGCCAGAGCCATCTTATTCTACCACTCGAGGTCCTCCCATCATGGCTATGGTCTTTAAGACATATGACTTCCCATTTCTAGTGGAAGATGAGAATGAAATTAAGAATAAATATAGATGAGATCCATACTTTCCAACAGTTCTATAAGAACAATTATGATTTAAGGAAAAAGCAGCCTGATATTATGTCCACTACCTAAAACAATAGTGCTACCACTCTTCTAAATCTTAAGGCCAACAATAATCTACCTACATCAAGAAGGAATGACCAATTATAGAGTGTAGAGCCATTGAGTAAGGGAGGGTACAATGTTTTTGAATATATGAAGATTACCAAGGCTAATATTAGTCTCCATGAACTATCATAGATCACCAAACAGAGAGAGTTTCTACTTAAAGCCTTGACTGGGAGATCATCTACTAACAAATCAAAAGTTACACATATAAGCATAGTTATTTATAAGGAGACGCTTGATGTATTACCTTTTATTTTAACCCTCATAATATCTAGAAAGAACATACATAATTTGTTGGTTGACTTAAATGCCTTAGCTAATGTAATGCCCATAGATATATGTAATAAGTTGGGTTTAACCCCAGACAAGTCAAAAAGAGTGGTCATATGACTAGACAAGTCTTTTGTCCTATGCATTAGGGAGTTGACAAATGTACTCATCTAGCTTGCATAAAAGCCACATGTAAAATAGTACATAGATATTAGCATCATGGAAATTTTGGAAACTTATGGCTTGTTATTGAGTTGTGATTGGTCAAAAATATTTAATGGATACATAAACACCAATTTCTCACACATGTGGTTGCCTTGGAAAAGAGTATCCAACCAAATCTAAGTATATTAGGAACCAAATATGAAGTATCTAATCATAAAATACAATGCCAAGAATTAAAAGGTCAACTTTGTATCCTCTCATGTAGGTGTATAAATGTTCACTACTAAGTAATCAAGCCATGAACAAGAATTTGAAGGTCCTTCCTAGTTATGAATTCTCCATTTAAATGGAGCTAGATCGAATCAAGGTTCAGGTGTTGGCATAAATTTGATCAACCTAGAGGGAAAGTAATATATATCTACCTATAGGATGTAATTCCTTTGCACCAATAATAGAGTTGAGTATAAATCTCTAATCCTCAGCTTACAGTTCACAATAAAGCATAATGTAAAGTAGTTATAACAATGATTTAGAGCTGGTTGTTAGCAAAATTAGAAAGAACTATCAATATAAACTCACTTAATTGAATAAGTACAAACATTAAACATGGGATATGATCAAATACTTTGAAGCATTCAACATTAGAGCCATCCCAAGGAAAGGAAACCAAATGGTAGATTCACTAACAACTTTATCTGTCAATTTGCACCATTCCAAGAATCCAAAATTTATAAATTATCTATGGAGCTATTTCATTGTCCCTCTATCCCAAACAATGTGGATAACTTCTAGTAATTTGAGGATGATCAACATATTATACAATTTATGAATAGTTATGGAGCCTTTGAATTTTGGATAATAAATAAAAAGGATGTTGAACCCATGTATATTAAAAATTTGTCAGAATATGGTGTCTTATAGTTGAAAGAGAACTACATTTACATGGGTATGGTTTCCCTAGAGTGAGATTATGATGTGGATCCACAAGCATAAAAATAGAAACAACCTAAAGTGAGTTAATCTTATTGTATCAAGGAGCCTTTGGGAAATAAACATCATCCCCAATATATAAACATTGGCTTGAGTTGTATCAAAGTGAGAAACAAAATTTGGGGAGTCTACTAATAGAATGCAAAGAGTTGATTGCCTATGTGTATGAAGACTTGAAGGTCTTGAACCCTAGGGTCAACACACATACCATCACATGAACGCTAAAGCATAAGCCCTCCAAATAGAGATAGAGGCTAGTAAACCCAATTCTATAACCTCTCATCTAAATAGAAGTACATAAGCTATTAGATGCTAAGATTGTATTTCCAATCAGAAATTCTACCTAGGTAGCCAACCTAAGGTTAGTCAGGAAGAATAATAGAGAAGTCAGGCTCTATGTTGACTTCAAAAATCTAACTAAGCATTAGAAAAGGACAAGTATCCTTTGCCTTCTTTGGATGAGTTAATTCATATGGTTAGTGTATCTAAGATTATGTCCTTCTTGGATAGATTCTTAGGCTATAATCAAATGCTAGTAGAAGCAAAAGATATAATGAATATGGCCTTCACCACTAAATAGGTAACTTTTACATAAAAAAGGATGCCTTTTGGTCTAATCAATGTAGTAACAACCTTCTAGTGAGCTATGGACTTTGTATTTTATGGAATCTTTGGTAAATGCATCATGATTTATATGGATGATCTAATGGTTTTTTACAAAGATAGAGCTAATCATGCAAGCCATCTATAGAAAGTGTTTGATAGATGTAGAAGATATGGAATATCACTCAATCCAAGGAAAAACATATTTAGAGTCACTAAAGGAAAACTATTAGGCCATGTCATCACTAAGGAGGGGATCTCCATTGATTTAGAATGAATCCAAGCCATTTACAAGCTGAAACCTCCTAAAAATAAGAAAGAGTTGAAGTCTTTCTTTGGTAAGATAAACTTTTTAAGGAAATTCATTTCTAGATTTGTAGAGATTGTCAATCTCTTGAATACCACATTTTAGAAAGATGTTAAAATAGAATGGACAACAAAATCCAATAAATTTTTTTAGGACATCAAAACCACCATTTCTCAAACTATAGTTTTGATCAACCTAAATTTTACTAAATATTTCTACCTTTATTCATTTGCCTTGGAGCAAACTATAATATTTGTACTCACATAAAATGTAGATGACAATGAACATCTAATTGCCTTCACTAGTACTAACCTAAAAGATACAAAGTTAAGTATTCAATGATAAATAAATAAATAGATATATGTACTAATAAAATAAGTGAATAAGTTTGAGCATTATATTCTAAGGAATAAGATATATACCATCATTCCTAACCAAGTTGTCAAGCTTACACTCGACCAGAACATATTGGGTGAAAGAAGAGGTAAATGGATGGAAAAATTATAGGATTTTGATCTTGAGATCAGACTATCCAAGATGGTGTGAGGCTAAGGAATCATTCAACTCATGATTAAGACTAATCCATATAATTATATTGAACAAATTAATGAGACCTAGGTAACTGGTGGTGAGTGGTATACCCAAATCATCTACTATTTACTCATAGGTATATGTCTCCTTGAGATAAAAAAAGAGCAAAGATGAGCCCTTAGGCTCAAATCAGCCCATTATATGATAAATAAGGGAGTGTTATATTGAAAAAACTATGAGGGAATCTATTTGATATGTGTTTCAAAATAAGAAGCTACATGAATCCTGAATAATCTACACTAGAAAATAGGTAGTAAACATCCCTCAAGAAATACAACTCATAAAATCTTGAGAATGGAATATTACTAGCCACCAATATTCAAATATGCCCAAAATTATTTCAATACATACCATGAATTCTAAGTATTTTTAAAAAGGGAAGCAAATGTCACCATGCCTCTACAACCATTCATTGAGGGATACCATTTTGTTCAATGGGGTCTTGACTTCGTTGGGGTGATCAACCTAAATTATTCAATAGGGAATAAATTTGTCCTAAAAACCAATGACTATTTCACTACATGGACAAAATTTATGGCCACTAATAATTACAGAGCATTAAATGTCATCAAATCTCTAGAAGAGAACATATTGACCAGGTTTGGTACTCCAATCTCTTTGGTTTATGATAATGGTCCAGCTTTCCAATATACTAAATTTACTGAGTGGAATTATAAAAACTAAATTACCATCAAGTTATCTTAAAATAACAATCCAAAAGGGAATGGATGTGTTGAATATACTAACAAGAATCTAATGGATGCCATTAAGAATTCAACACAAGACAAACCAAGAGAATGATACCTACTACTAAAATATGCACTATGGACAGACAAAACAAGAAACAAGTAAGTCCTCAAGGCTTTACATTTTTTATTAGTGTATGGATAACAATCAGGTTTCCCTAACTCTTAAAATTCCAACATACTAGTTTATACAAGATTACATGGGAGAGGATTAAATAATCCAATCCAAACTACTTGATATAGTCCAAATGAAAGATGCACGAACTTAAGCACTACACAACTTCAATAAACATTAAGACATTTTCAAGTGATGGTTTGATAAAAGGTCTAAAATTAATGATTTTAGGATATCAAGCCTAGTAATTTTGTGGGATAGAATACATAATAAGAAAGGATAACATGATAAGTTCACTCTTTTATGGTTTGGCCCATATCAAATATCTGAAATTCTAGGTAACAATGCCTTTCATTTGAAGTACTTCCAAGATAATGACCTTATTTTTCCAATTAATAGACAGTTTTTAAAACATTATTTCATGGGTTCTCCAATTGGAGATGCTTATAAATGATTTTAAGTTAACACGTATATATAAGAGTAAAATAGATTTCCTACTTTCTAGGTTAATATTTCATGTTTTTTAAAATTAAGTTAAATGTTTTTTGCATTTGCTTTTAGTAGATTAGTTGTTATGCTTTTTAGATCAGTTTTCTTAAAATTATGGGATATACCAACTAATTTTATATGTTAGAATTATAAAAGACGTGCCAAAAATAAGGGGATGATATTAAAATGAAGCACACTTGGAATTCATTGTGACTTATTCTAGCAGTGCTTGAGGTTATGAGATTAAGGTATGTATTGTTGACCAATTTTGGTCTACATACCCAATTTTTCCAAAGTCTAAGAGTTCAGTGGAAGAAGCAGGATCTTCTTTTCTACAGTTGCAAAGAGTAGGTATTTGAATAGTTTTTCATGGTATCCGAGCTTTCAAGGATCAAACAACATTTCAAGTGTAGTTTCAAGTAAAATCTAAGTACAAAAATCTTTTTGGACCAAGTCTTTACTTGAATTCTTTTGGATATTTTATTTGAATAAGTGTTCATTCTTTTGAGAATTTTTTTTTGGGATTTTATTTTTAACTAACTATTGAATTCTTTTGAACAAAATGTCTGAAGTAAAAGACAAAGACCTATTTCTTTTGGGAAAATTTTTAGAATAATTTTCTCTAAGGATAACTCTTCAATGAAATGGTCCTTTTCAGAAATCCTGAAGGATAATTCTTGAAGCAAAGTGTCCTATACAGTTTTGCCAAAGGGTTTTTTCATGGGAAAGTGTCCCAAATAGAATTTTCAAAGGGTGATTATTCAATGAAGTCCATTTTAAAAAGTTTTGAAAGATCAATCTTCAATTAAATCATCCTATACATTTTTTTTGAAGGGTATTTACTTCAAACAAATAGTACCCCAGATAAAGTCCCAAAGGATCTTTTGCATCAAGGTGCCCTATATGATTTTCTTGAAAGGGTCATTTCTTAAGAAAATGGTCCAATTCAAGGTTTTTGAAGGGTCCATTTTCAAGGAAAATAGTTGTTTCAAATAAAAATTAAGCTCGGGAAATTTTTTATCTATGTTTAAAATTGATGGTTTGTACAATGTCAAATACATCCACATGGACGTCAAAAAATGTTAGCATAAACATCATTTTTAATCAAGGCAAGTAACCATTGGGTTCAAAAGGTACTTAAAGGGTTTGAAGTTGGTCAAGATCTAATGGTCCGTGGGAGCCCTCATACTGACACTTAAGATCTAATGATCTGTATTGAGTCAAATAAGTCAAAAGGTCACCAGGTTAAAGCCTTTAAATATCTATAAGTTAAACATGATCCAATAGTGTGAAATGATCAAGTCTTGATCGAACAGAGTGAAATCATTGACAAAAGGATGGGTCCCAGGTAGATCTACGGGCTTACACTCAATCATACCAATGATATGATGAAGTGAAATAATTGATAGGAAAGTAGGACCAGGGAGATCAATGGTACATGTGCACTTGTATATCTTGATTAGATGGCATGCATGAGTCAAACAAGTTAGGGAATCTAAGGAGATAGTGAATCAAAGACAAGTCGCACAATTACATGAAGTTGCTAGAAGATCAATGGCTCATGGGAATATATGCACAAATAGATGGATGGAGTAATATAAGTCAAAAATGGGTTAGAGGATCTTGATGATAAATACAAAGAGGACAAGTCTACAAAGTCAGTGGATCCTCGTAGAAGATTGAAGACTCACATGCATTCGTACATCTAGATCTAACAGAAGTGGAGTCAATAAGTCAAAAGGATCTATGGAACTAATAAATATAAGGAAGTTGAGTAAAATATAGATAATCTGAGTTGGAAATCAATAGCCAATAAGAAAAAAAAGCTCAGGACATTTTTGATGAAAGTTGAAGAATTTATTTTAGACCTAGGCAAGGCAAATGTAGAAGAGCCAAACTCGAAGGCAAATAGAGTAGAACCAAGGCCATAGTTCAAAAAATAAGCATCATCAATAAATCATGATATAAGTGAAATAGATCCTTTGGGTCTAATAAAGAAGTTGAGGATAGACTAGTGACTATGTGAAAACCAATGGTCTAAGATTGGTTTTCACATATAGTGGACCTGTGTTTTACCTCATCATAGTTCACATTTGCAGGTTTAGGTGGCCACCTAATGTAGATGTGGCACATTTTTCTAATTTTAAGATGTGATCCTTGTTATCAGATCATTAGATGATATCATGGAGTCCCAAGATGAAGACCTAGAAGTTGCATAAGGATCATAGAGCATTAAATTCTTTTGCAAGGCCTTTAAAATTATGCCTTCTTGATAAGATCTTGACTCAACAACATCCTCGAATTGGAGATAATCCATTAGAAATAGTTGGTCCTTTATCAATGCATAACTCTTTCTCTCTCATTATTTTTCTATAAATGTAGGCTTCTAGGCCTTAAAATTGATCATTTATCGCTCCTTTTTGGTATGACCAGACTCTGCCAAAATTTGTACTGTAACACCTCTTTGATGTAATAAAGACTGAATTCTCTCATTTTCTAAGCTAGATTGAAGAGTGTTATATGAATTCATGCACTATAGTTAAGTGAATGTATGTTCCTTACTTATGTCTAGAGTTTTCTCACCTTCAATAAATGCTTAACAGTTCTCATAGGTCATTATAAGTGTAAATTATAGTTTATGATGCAGCCTAAAAGTGGATACTTTCTCTCTCTTACTAACTTGATAATTGATTAATGCCTTGTTCTAAAATATTTATGTGAGATTGATGTTTTTTGGTCTAAAAAGTGTCTCATAGTGTGTTTTGTGTGAGTTGGAGTGGTCATATCATTGATGCATCACTGCTTTTTACATCCTTTTATAAGTTTTATCAAATTTCTCTCGCTTTTCCAAGCAAGTGCTAGTTTAGGTTTAGTGTAGGTGATAGATCCATAAGGAAGCTGACCTTCTTTAGAGGTCTAGTTCACTTTAGGATACCCATAGCCTAGGATTAATCCCATATTGGACTAGATTTGAGTAGTGATATCTGAACAATCCCCTCCTCAATTAGGGTGCAATCTAGAACCCCGACAGTTTTAGCATGCCTGATGGGACCAAGTTTCTTTGGTATAATTGAATTTTAGAGATTGAGAGAAAATATTTGTAGTAATAAGAGAGATCTAACACCATCAAAAGTTGAATATCCTTCAAGTTGCAGATCTCATAACATCTTCTAGATAGTGCTTTCATGCCAAAGGTTACAATAAGAGCATCAAGTAAAGGTACTTCTTTTAAACATATTGAATTACCCTCTACTTCTTATAACATATCAAGATTTAATAGTACAAGACCTTATCCTCCAAATTAGTATTCATGCTCTGGTCAATCTATAATTTTAGTCCAATTTATTGTCCTAATAAGCCAAATCCCTTTTGCCCAAATGGTTATCAAGAATCAAGTGTATGTCTCATTTGATAGTGGTAGTCCTCTAAATTTGACCTGGTATGATGACATTCCTATGTCTACCCTAAAAATTATCCCTTTATTATCTTAAGAATGGGATAAAACTACTGCTATTGAGCATATCCAAGATGTTTCCAATTGTATGTTCTGTTTATAATGTTACTCAATACAATGTGGCCACCATATTGCTTGTTGCCTCCTTCAAAGGAAAAACATTGTAATGGTATAGGAATCTTCCTTTGACCTCCATTTCTACTTGGGATGACTTAGGTGTAGCCTTAGTTAATCAATTTAATAAAAGTCAAATCATCTATCTTTGGTTGAACAACTGACTACCATAAAAAGGTAACCCCATGAATTCATGTTAGATTTTAACCTCAAATTCCAAAAGACATGGATTAGGATCCTTGTATTGGTTAGACCATCCCTAGAGTATGCATTTTATAATTATTTAAGGCCCTTAATTCTAATATAAGTGTCATGATACAGTCAATGGGTGGTAATAACTTTCCAAATGCCTATGAGATTGCTATCAGAGTAGAGAATACCCTGATTCAAGCTGGTAAACTTGCTCTAAGGCCTTTAATGCCCTTTTTCCATAATTAAAACCTATTCCTCCTCCTCAATTTCCCCAAATTTTGTTTGTAACCCCGATTCCATCTCCAAAAGCCCAAATTTTAACCCATCCTAATGAATCTAGTGAGATTAGTGATCTAAAAATCATGTTACAGGCTTTTGGAAATGAGATTATTTCACTTAAAAGATAAGAGTAACAACCAAAGACCTCCTTATAAAGGTTTTAAGGACAATAGGCAACCTTATCAAAATCAAGGAGCTATAACCCAAACTAAGCCATATGCAACCCTTGATCTGAATGTGTCTTCCATCTCAAAAGCTATTCTTCCCCAAAATAATTTGATGCAAGATACAGGTTTGCAAACTTCTAATCTAAATGACATTCAGAATCAAGCCTTGGTATCACAAGAGATTACCATGCCATAGATGACATAAGAAGAGTTCCCTCTTCAAGGTGGTCAATATCAAGACATAAATATGGAAATCTAAGGAGAAGATTAATAAGCTCTAGGGTATCCTGATGCTATCAATGTTAATTAGCATTTGGATGATCACATTGCGTTCAACCAAGTTGGTGAAACTAGCAACATAAACGGTCAAGTGATAGCTCTGACTAGAGATAAAATAAGAGTAGATGAAGAAGCTCAAGATGTGAGAAATATTTATAGTGTTCCTAATTTTGTGTTAAATAATTTCAAAGATCAAGTTTTTCCTATAGTACAAAAGAGTCAAAAGACAGGGACAATGAAAGTTCCCCAAATGCCCCTAACTAGAGAACAACCAGTGGCTCAAAAGTTGAAGCCAAAGGTTAGTGGAACATCTTTTAAAATTATTAATGAAATGAAGAAATCAAATGTTAGTATTATCCTATGGGAATTCCCTTGCCATCCCAAGGCAAAAGGGACATGTTGATTCAATAACTTTCAAATCTTAAGGTATCTAAAGAACCAATTGAGAAATAAGGGGTTATCTTGGCTAATTCAGACCAACAAATCAAGCAACCTAATTAGCAGATACATAACATGATAAATATGGATAAATTCAATGTCAAGTCAAACAAAACCCCTCCCTTTTATCTCTCTTTGATAGTATGTGATTGCTTAGTCCATAACTGTATGGTAGATAGTGAAGCTAGTAGCATTGTCATGCCCAAACAAGCTATAGACATGCTTGGTCTTGTCTATGATCCAAATACCAAAAGAGTATTAAAATTATATGGATCACCAAAAAAAATAGTAGGCATAATCAAAGGCCTAAAATTAACATTACATGCTTGCCCCAATGTTGTTATTCAGCAAGATGTAGTTGTAGTGGACTTGCCTCCTTATTTTGTCATGTGTCTGTCAAGAGATTTTACTTCAAAAATTGGAGGATATTTATTAGTTGATTGGTCCTATTTAATGTTTAAAACTAGGTATGGCACTAAGGTGATAATACATTTTGAAACTATTTTAAGATTTCATTTAGAGACATATATGCCAAACATGGTAAACACCAATTATATTATCTCAGACAAGGTGTTAGAAAATAATGAGGTTGAATCTAAATCACCTCTAAATGGATTCCCAAATATTTTATTTGATGAATGAGCCTCTGATTTACATCATCATTATTTCTACAAGTTAATTTAAGAATAAGGACTTGGTGTTTATTGTTTTTATGAAAATGAAGCACCAATTTTGATATTGATGAAAGATGAGCAACCTATTGATGGACTGTGGCAGCTATATTTTGATGGATCTATGAACAAACATGGCACTAGAGCTGGAATGATGCTAATTTATCTAGATAATCAAAGGTATTTATCTTCTCTCAATTTTCAATTTGTTTATTCTAATAATGTCACTGAATATTAAGCACTAGTGCCTATTTTGTAATGGGCAAGAAAGATGAAGGTCAATTCCATATAAGTTTTTGGAGATAGTGAACTAGTAGTTCACCAAGTAAGGGGACTTAATATATGTAAGAACCCACTACTTAGGTCTTATAAGCATAGGATATGAGACTTTATTGAATACTTTTAAGCCTTTAATATTTAGGCCATACCAAGAAATCATAACAAGTATGCAGATAGGTTAGCTGCTATTGGGTCATAATTCAGTATCCTAGATGACATTAGAAGAGAAAAAGTTCAATCACATATCAAGTTATTTGTGAGACCTTCTATCCTAGACAACCATGATAATTGATAGGCTTTTAAAGATGATAGTCAGATTGTCAAATTTTACAAGAGGAAGTTGAATTCTCCTCAAGGAACCAAGACAAGCATTTACAATAGTATAATGATTAGATTGTGCAGTTAAAGACAAACATGTTTCTTAAAGGGTTGGTTACCCTGGAAAATATATTCAGCCGAGATGAATTAAGAAAAGAAAATTTTGATTTATCAACAAAGGAAGAACACTAAACAAATGTAGAGATTGTAATTGGAAAAAATTTAAAGCTAGATAAAGTTTGCACATATTCAAAGAAAGAATATTTTAATAGATGTCTTTGCATGGTAGTATAGTGACCTTAAAGGTTTTGATCCAAATCTAGTTCAACATACCATTGAGTCAAAAAATGAGACTAGGCTAGTTAGACAAAGACAAAGGTCAATTAATCCAAAGCTTGAGCCTCTAATAAGAATTGAACTACATAATCTCATTGAATCAGATATAATATTTCCAATTAAGCACTCAACTTGGGTGGAAAACCTTGTTCTAGTAAGAAATAAGAATGGTAAAATAAGGCTATGTGTTGACTTCCATGACTTGAAGAAAGCCTCCCTCAAAGACCATTATCTATTTCCATCAATGGAATAGATTTTACAACTAGTTATGGGTTTAGAAAGGTTCTCTTTATTGGATGGTTACAGTGGATATAACCAAATTTTGCTCAAAGAGGAAGACTAGTACAAAACAAACTTCACCACCAAGTGGGGACATTTTCATATAGAAATATGCCTTTTGGTTTATCTAATGTGTGATCCACTTTTTAGAAGGCTATAATCATTACATTTTAGGGTCTCCTCAACAAGTTTATTCTTATTTATCTAGATGACATAACAATATTCTCTATTAACAAAAATGAGCACATGATTCATCTCATATAAGTGTTTGAAAGGTGTAGAGAATTTGGAGGGTCTTTGAACCTAAAAAAGTGCATTTTCTTTGTTCATGAAGGTAGGCTTCTTGGTCATGTCATTTCAAATAAAGTTACAAGCATAGACCCTGATAAGATTAAATTAATTCCTGCACTTTCATTGTTGAAGCATAAAAAATCCTTGTAAAGCTTTTTAGGTAAGATAAAATTCATAAGGAGATACATTTTAAATTTTTCTACTTTAGCTAGGCCACTTACAACCATGCTAAAGAAGGGTCAGAGTTTTAGTTGGTCTAAAGGATTGAAAAGTTTTGAATAAATCAAAAAAGCTATATCCAGTGCTCCTACACTCCTAAACCCTAACTTTACAAAAGATTTCTTCTTATATAACTATGATAATATTGACACAATTTTAGGTATTCTCATGCAACAGAATAAAGAAACTTTAGGGCAACCAATAACCTTCTTCAGTCAAGGTTTAAAATAATATAAAACTAGGTATTATTTTATTAACAAGCATGTTCTTTCAGTTATAAGGTCTCTCAAAATGTTTAGGTACTTGTTGTCCAACAATAAGTTACATCTGATGATTACGCATCTAAGTGTTAAATATTTTCTTGTGAACAAATATAAAAATGGAAAGAGAGTTGGCTAGATAACCAAGGTCATGGAACATGAAATTGAGATCAAGGTCACCAAGTTGGTGAGAGGCAAAGGAATTTGTGAACATCTAGCCCAAGACTTGTAGGAGTCTAATGAATAGGTTATGGTGTCAAGTGATCAAAAACTTATAAGTAATTGGGCCTCAAGTTCTAGTTGGTTCCAAGATATGGTAAGATATATACAAGATGGTATTTATCCTTCTCATCTCACTCCTTCAAGGAGGAGTTATTTTAGATTACAGTCAATTCCTTTTCTCCTTATTGATAATGTATTATTTAAAAAGGATATCAATGGTATACTACTAAGATGCATAAAACTAGGTTAGACATAGAGGATACTTGAGTAGTTCCATGATGGACATGGTGGATGTAATTATTCAACCAAGATTATAACTCATAAGATTATGAGAGGTGGGTATTACTGTCCAAGTTTATTTGGTGATTGCCATGCATGGTTCAATAAATGTAGATAGTGTGCCATGTTTGTTGGAAAATAGAGACTTACAGCCTTACCTATCCAACTAATTCAAATTAATCAACCCTTTGTCTAATGGGGATTAGACTTTATTGGTGTTATCAACCCCCCATCAAGCTCAGGACATAAATGGATCATGACTGCCATAGATTATTTTACTAGATGGATAGAGGTAGTAGCATTAAAAGAATCCAATGAAACCAATGTTTTGGACTTTTATGAAGGTTTGATCACCAAGTTTGGGGTCCCTTCAACTATAATTTCTAATAATTCTATGGATTTTGTAGGATCTAAGATCAGCGAGTGGGTAGTTCAACATAGTATTTTCCTCGGTACCTCATCAAATTATTATCCACAAGGCAATGGCCTTACTGCGTCTACCGAAAAGAATTTATTGAAGATCATTAGGAGGACTATAGAAGATAATCAGAGATCATGGCATCTCAAATTGAACTCAGCTCTATGGGCTCATAGAATTACCTATAAGAGGTTAATTTCCAATTCTCCATACAAGCTTGTATATGGTAAGGAAGCAAGAATGTCTATTTTTATCAAATTTCATGCTTTGGAATTGATGTATTAGCTTGAAATTTTGGAGATTGAGCCAATATAAATAAGATATTCTGATTTCATAGATCTAGAAGAGATAAGAAATTAGGCAATGTTGGCTATGGAGACCCATCAAGTAATGACAAAGAGATGTTTTGATAAAGGAACTTATTCAAGAGGTTTCCAAGAAGGAGATTTAGTACTCAAGTGGGATGAGGATAGAGCCAAGCTAAGAAAGCACACAAAAATTGATTCTTTCTGGAGTGGTCTGTATACAATCTCTAGCTACAATTCCTACAATTCTTTCTAGCTTATAAGGGTGAATGGTGAAGAGCTTCCTATCCCAATCAATGGGATACATCTCAAACACTGTTATTAAGGAAAGCTACATCTCCTATACATAGTTAGTTGTTCCTATTTTTCTCTAAGTGTTTTCTAACATATTAGTTAGTTTCTTTTCTTTTTATCCTAAATAAATGTTGTTGTTTGACCATTTGTTCAATAGTTTAGTTACCTTTAATTTTCAAGTTAGACTCCTTGCTTTAGTTTGTTTCTTTCATTGTTGTTGGGATTTTTTTGTCTTTGAAAATAAAGAGGGTGTCTTGCAGTCATGTAAATGACCCATGTATTATCTCTAATAATCCAAGATTCATTTATGGTCTGATTTCTCAATCATATTAGGCATGCTGCCCATCCAAGTCACCAAAGATGTTGACCAATTTTGGTTTACATACCAAATTTTGCCCAAGTCCAAGAGTTCAGTGGAAGGAGCAAGATCTTCTTTTCTAAAGTTATAAAGATCAGATATTTAAACAATTTCTCATGGTGTTTAAGCTTTTAATGATCAAACAACATTTCAAGTGCAGTTTCAAGTAAACGTTAAGTACAAAATTCTTTTTGGACCAATTCTTTACTTGAAGTATTTTGGACCTCTTATTTGACTAAGTGTTCATTCTTTCAAGAAATTTATTTTGGGCTTTTATTTTTGGCTAACTATTGAATTATTTCAAGAAAAATGTCTGAAGCAAAAGATAAAGACCTATTTATTTTAGGAAAATAGTTTGAATAATTTTTTCGAAGGATAACTCTTTAATTAAATGGTCTTTTTCAAAAAAATTCAATGATAATTCTTCAAGAAAAGTGTCCTATACATTTTTCTTGAAGGTTATTTCCTTGAGAAAGTGTCCTAAAAAGAAGTTCCAAAGCATCATTCTTCAACGAAGTGGTCCATTTTTAAAAAATCTGAAAGGTCAATCTTTAATGAAATGGTCCTATACATTTTTTTTTAAAGGGTATTTGCTTCAGACAAATAGTACCCTAGACAAATTCCTAAAGGATATTTTACATCAAGGTGCCCTATACAATTTTCCTAAAAGGGTCATTTTTCAAGAAAATGGTTCAGTTCAAGGTTTCCAAAGTGTCTATTTTCAAGGAAAATAGCTATTTGAATTCAAAATGAAGCTCAAGAAAAAATCTATCTGTGCTTAAAATTGATGATTTATGTGATGTGAAATATGTCCATGTAGATGTCAAATGATGTTAGCATGAATGCCATTTTTAATCAAGGCAAGTAACTATTGGTTTCAAAAGGTTCTTAAAGGGTTTGAAGTTGGTCGAAATCTAACAATTTGTGGGAGCCCTCGTACTAACACATAAGATCTAATGATCTATGTTGAGTCAACCAAGTCAAAAGGTCCCCTAGTTAAAACCTTTAAAGATGTACAAGTTAGACATGATTGAGTGGTATGAAATGATCAAGTCTTGATCAGATGGAGTGAAATCACTGACAAAAGGATAAGTCCCAGGTAGGTCTAAGGGATCGCACTCAATCATACCAATGATTCGATAGATAAAAAGATATGATAAAAAAGTAAGACCAGGGATATCAATGATGCACATGCACTCTTACATCTTGATTGGATGGTCCACTTGAGTCAAACACGTTAGTGAATATAAGGAGATAATGAGTTGAAGATAAGTTTCACAAGCACATGAAGTCACTAGAAGATCAATAGCTCATGGGAATCCATGCACATATAGATGGATGGAGTGAGATATGTCAAAAATGGGTCAGAGGATCTTGATGATAAATACAAAGAGGATAAGTGTACAAAGTCAGTGGGTCCCAACAAAAGATCAAAGACTCACATGCATTCATACATCTAGATCTAATGGCATGAGTGAAGTAAATAAGTCAAAAAGATCTGTGAACCAATAAACATAAGGATAGTTGAACATGATGTAGATAGTTTGAGTTGGAAATTGACAACCAATAAGTGAGAGTGAGCTTAGGACATTTTCATCAAAATTTGAATATGTTATTTTAAACCCAAGCAAAGCAAATGTAGAAGATCCAATATCAAAGGTGAACTAGAGTATAACTAAGGCCATAATTTAGAAACTAAACATCATTATTAAAGCTCCATATAGGTGAAATAGATCCTTTGGGTCTAATACAAAAGTTAAGGATAGACCAGTGATTGTGTGCAAACTAATGGTCTAAGATTGGTTTTTGCATATAATGGACCTGTGTTTTACCTCATCATGGTTCACATTTTCAAGTTCAGGTGGCCACCTAATGTAGATGTGGCACATTTCTTCCAATTCCAAGATATGATCCTTATCAATAGATCATTAGATGATGTCATGGAGTCTTGAGATGAAGACCTAGTAGTTTCATAAGGATCATGGAGCATTAAATTCTTTTGCAAGGCCTTTGAAATTATGCCTTCTTGATAAGATCTTGACTCACTAACATCCTCAAATTGGTGTTAATCCATTAGAAGCAGTTGGCCCTTTTCCAATGCATAACTCTTTCTCTCTCTCATTTTTTCTATAAATGCAGGTTTCTAGGCCTTAAAATTGATCATCTATGCCTCCTTTTTGGTATGACTAGACTCTACCAAAATTTGTACTCTGACACCTCTTTGATGCATTAAAGACTGAATTCCCTCATTTTTAAAGCCAAATTGAAGAGTGTTTTATAAATTCATGCACTATAGCTAAGTAAATGTATGTTCCTTGCTTATGTCTAGAGTTTTCTCACCTTCAATTAATGCTTAATAGTTCTCACATGTCATTATAAGTGTAAATTATAGTTTATTGTCCAGCCTAAAAGTGGATACTTTCCCTCTCTTACTAACTTGATAACTTATTAATGCCTTGTTATGAAATATTTATGTGAGATTGATGTTATTTGATCTAAAAAGTGTCTCATAGTGTGTTTTGTGTGAGTTGGAGTGATCAAATCACTGGTGCATCATTGCTTTTTACATGTTTTTATAAGTTGTATCAAATTTCTCTCCCTTTTCCAAATAAGTGCTAGTTTAGGTTTAGTGTAGGTGATACATCCATAAGGAAGCCGATGTTATCCAAATGTCTGATCCACTTTAGGATACCCATAGCCTAGGATCAATCCCATATTGGACTAGATTTGAGTAGGGAGATCTAAACAACCCCCTCCTTAGCTAGGGTGCAATCTAGAACCTCAACAATTATACCTAGATTGAATGGGTTTACTATACCTTTGGGATTTTTTTGATATACTCATTCAAATTTTATAAAGACTTATAATTTTCAAATGATCAACTATACCATTTCACACTAAAAATTGAATGAGAGTTAATAAACATTAAACTAAATGCACACTAGCAGAGATGTATTGATTAAAATAAGTTTTATTACGCATACACCCAGCCAATGGTGATTTCCAACCCTTCTTCTATCTGTGTTATAAAAAATCATGAAAACTAATGGAATAAGGGTTATTCAAGTAATCTCTATCGGGGCTATGGACACCTAGTTGGTAGTAGAGTAAGGCTTAGAGTAGAATTAGAGGTATCTATATCAGTTTATGAATGCATGGATGGTAGAATAATAATATCTAGGCTTCTCCTACTAATTAATTATAAAATTTGAGATCAAAATGAAACTTACTATGGTTATTATATTATTTGTTAAGAATTTCATAAAAAGGGGGTATTAAAACTCATAAAATCACACACCTAGATCCTAGAAATGAAAAGGTTTATTATTTTGCATGAGGAAGGAGGATTCTTTTTCAGAGGACCAATTTAATTATTAATTTCATGTTAGAACTAAAATTTTATTATAATGTATTGATGAGATTTTAGGTTCTCAAATACTCAAGAGTATTTCCTCACTAAGTCACCATTTATTGTGCACTAACACACACACGCGCGCGCACACACACACACACACACACACACACACACACACACACACACACACACACACACACACACACACACACACACACACACACACACACACACACACACACACACACACACACACACACACTCACACACACACACACACACACACACACACACACACACACACACACACACACACACACACACACACACCTAACTATAAAATTCAAATAGGGACCTACTATTTGATTGAATATATTTATTAGAAGTCTTATGAACCTTAGGAGTCTATGACATTGATTTTGATAGGAAAAAGCCTAAGGTTATTTTCAAAGTTTAAAACATGTTCAAAGTTATGAGAAGAAGAATCAAAGCTATGTATAAGACATATTCATTATTTAACTTTTGCCTTAGGTTTTCCTTTAATTCAAAACCTTATGTACTTGTCAAATTTTCAATTTAAAGACTAACCAAACTGACATGTTGTGTTCTAGTTTATTTAATGCCTAGATATTATCTTGATATAACTATTCTATGCTTAATTTTTTTTTTGGAACACTTATAGGCTCATCAACTCTTACCACACAACATCATTTCACTTACCCAAATCCCAAGTGGCAAGCACAAGTCACCTAAATAAACAAAGAAGTGAGATCCATCCATGTGTCATCATTTGACCAACCCAGGGGTGACATCAATAGAGTTCATTATATGATCATTCAAGAAAGTGAAGTGAGATTCATCCATGTGTCATCATCTTTTTAATCTTGAACCCAAATGGTAATCACAAGTCACCTGATGAAGTGAAAAGGTGAGAACCATCCACCTACCACCATCCCACTAACCTAGAGGTGGATCAGTTCATTATAATGATTTTTACACTTCATATAAATTGATCACTAGGATCCTACCATATCTCATCATCCTACAAACTTGCAACTAGGAGAATAAAGTAAAATAGGTTGGAGCTCAGATATGAGTGGAATAGTTATATATAACCACATGTCCCTTAGCATGCAATAAAATAATAAAGACATGAATATCAAGCCCAAAAGTGTAGAAAAGGGTTAGATATCGCATTATGTTGACAAGGCACCTAAAGCAAGTAAAATAATCCACTGTTAGAGTATGTTACAATTACTAGGTTCTATCTTGAATTTTTTTCCTTTTGCTAGTTTTTTCCTATGTGGAGATTTATCCCACATTGGTTAATTCGGCTTGATTCTTGTTTCTCTTTGCCTAATTAATCAAGGGCTCTACATTGTATTATATATACTTTTTTATATCTCATTTGTGAATAACATTTGGTTTATTTAATGTATATATGTTCAAACACTGATGGTTATGATAATGGTGTCTTGGAGAGATCTTAGATGAGGAGTGTTATGAACTCTTTCATGGTATTAGATCACCCTCAAATAACCATTAATTAGTTTAGAAATAGATTATAGTGAACATATTTTGGAAGCTTTATGGATTGTTTTATTTTTGTCTTCTTGCAGATTAAAGCGTATCTGGTTGTGGAAGAAACTTGTAAGTAGTTGTGCCATTATTGGATTTACATCCTCAATGTTCTTGGTTTGAATCCTCACTCTCAATTTACGTCTTTTTTATAGACATTATTTTCTAACTGGGTGTTCCCCTTGTGGCATCCATATGTGTAGTTTACTCTCATCAAGGCACTTTTAGTGAGTTGGGCACTCCTCTTTTGCCATATAAAAATGGTTGGTTTTATGATAAATTCTCTTGATCTGTGTCTAATCATGCTACAAAAATTCTAGGTTTTGTGTGCCTTTATTTTAGCTTTCTAGATCATTTTTAAATTCTTAATTTCATTGAGTGATGCAAAAGTTATGGTAGTTTTACTAACATCCATTTTTTATTTTTTTAAGTAGAAAATAGGTTGTTTTACCAAAATGTGATATGTTTTGATCAACTACTCTTTACTCGTAAGTAATTTTATGAAAATATTTATGGTTGTGATCTCCTCTATCACATATTTCTAAAACATTTTATGTTTTTAAAAATTTATGAGTAATAATAGTGTTATGATCATTTTAATCCACTATTATGGGCATTGTTTCTTTAAAAATGTGGTTTTGATATAAACTAAGTGTTTTTAACATTAAAAAGTGGTTTGGATCCCACAAATATGCATTTGGACTTATTTTTAATTTTGTTGACTTGAGGAGGTTGATTGTTCTATGTCTATTCCAATGAGTGGTTAGAAGGCTATTTTCTTTTTCTATTTGGTCACAAAAATCAACTTGCAATGTAATTTTTAATGTTTTTAACCCATTTATGAGAATTTTTTAAACCCTAACTCAAATTTGAGCTATATTTTTTAAAAAGTGTATGGTTTTCAACTATTTATCCATTGGTGTCATTAATTTGTAAAAATACATTACTTTTATAAAGTGCCATATTTAGGGGGGTTGGCTGTGTTATGGGCCCTACTAATTTTTGCATTGTACTTCATTCACACACTATCTTGAATGTATTTTTGGCTGAGCCTGACATCTTTTTTCATGTACTTTTTACATTGTTTTTTTGGTTGTTGATCTTTTTTTGGTGTGTTATTACATACGTGATGAATTTTTTCACCATTTGACACACTCTTCCATCAACTCATGACATGCATTGGTACTTTGATATATTGGTAATTGTGATCCAAAACTCAAAAGCTTTGGTTGAAAGATAATTCAAGAAACAAGAACAACATAATTGTAATAATGCTATCTCTGAGAAGAGATGTTTTATTGATCAAATTTGTAGATCTAAACATATGCCTATCTTTGAGAAGAGATGTTTGATTTACATTTCAGGTTACATCTTCATGTATACACATTTTTAAGGTAGGATGAGGATGTGGAAGGTCACCAATCTTGAGGGAGATTAAGTGGTTTGACTTTCATGATTTACAATAATACAGAATTTGAGGAATTAATATTTTTAAAAACTTACTGTTTTTAGATTGCACTACTAAATTTGAAATTTATAACACTTCCATTTTTTTTTGGGGTTAAAACCCACCAAGTAGAGCTCATGTCATATCATGGTGTTCCCCTCATTCTTAGCTTTCCAATGGTTCAAACGGGGAGTCAAACAGAGCTATGGTGCAAAAGTTATGGCTCCTAGAAGTTCTGCCACCAATTGGGGTAGAACCATCACCTAAATTATCACCTAAAATATTTCTCGAATAAAATTATGTCATGTATCCTCAAGACCCATTTATTAACACCTTGCCTTATTTTACAGAAACACATTTTTGCTTCTTTATTTTTAGATTACCTCTCATGGTTCTTGATGGCTTATTCGATAGATTGATAGTCTCTTTATTTAGAGCTATTCTGGTGAATCTTGGTGTCTTCCTTATTTCCATTTGGTATTTTTTATGTATGGGATATATTTTAATTGCACTAATTTATAAAATTCCATGGGGGGTTTTTTGATTCAACCTTGTCTACCTTCATGCATTTGTGTGTTCTATTCTAGGAACTTTTTCACTTCTTCAGTTGCTTGTCTCTTCCACCACCACCATGGGCCATCTTTGAGATAACTTTTTTGTATTTTCAACACCATTTTTTTGATAGTTGACAGTCTCTCACAACTTAAATTGTAGCTATTCTAGTGAATTCCAGTGTCATCCTTTTTTTGATAGTTTGACAGTCTCTTTTAGCTTGATATGAAGCTATTTTGGTGTATACAGTATCATCTTATTTAGTATTAGAGTAGTGGACTCAAACCACTCATGCAAACCTTTTTCCTCCACTCTACCCAATTAATAGTATTTGGGGGGGGGGGTGTGGTATACATTTTTAGTTATATAAAAATGCAAAATTGGTAACTTGAGTGTGGCTTATTACTCCCAATCCATATATCCTTCTTACTTGATCTCATGACCCTCATAGGCTTATTTCCACTGATTCCTAGTCATCCATATCCTTCTGAGCTTGATCCCAACTGAGCTAGGACCCTCTTTTCATGACCAATCCATCCCCCATGTCCCATCTACCTAGGATAATAACACCACACTAGAACTATAACACCGGTACCACTCATGTCTATTTTTGACACTATTGTCCAAGCTCATTTTTGGGCCCAATAGCCAATTCCTTTTGATTTCCCATCCTTATCCTTATTAGCCTAACATGAGAAAATTCAATCCATGACCAATAGATCCCTATGAAAGTCCATTCAAAGATCATTTATAAAGGGTTGGTAAATATCACAAAGTAAGCAAGAATACAAACAAGAATACTCAAGCACATTTATCTATTCTCTGCATATAGCCATCCAATATTATTTACAACTTATTCAAATCCTTACACCAGTCCCTAGTCATCTCAAGCACACCCAGTTTAGCACTTCCTTGCATTCTCATATCATAATTGCACCAAACACTTTCAAAAGGGAGAACTATATATGGCTTGATCCCTCTTCAGAGTATTGGTATGTAGGCAACATGCCCACACAAGGGGTGTGAATCCATGTCTAGTGAATATTACACACACTAACCTCCCATATTATTTGAAATTGGTCAAATAATAATGGAAGACAAGGTTTGAAGAGAAAATATACTCTACAGGGAGATCTAGAAAGCTAGAAAGCTCATATCCTTAAGACAATAGTGTCGAGCAATGATTACAGCACTGGTGCCAATATTTTCCACTTTTTATGCTCCTTTCTAATCAAAAAATGAAAGTTAGAATCCTTTTTGTGACAGTGTGTCAGGCCTATATAGTGAATATCAAATCTTGTCTCAGTCGGATCAACATAGTTTAAGCTCAGTCTTATTTTCTCCCTCTTATTACTGTTTTTAGAAAAGCTCTAATTACCAATAAATTTCATAAATCAATAGATTATTTATCACATATTATTTAATAATTTATCAATCTAAACCCTTTAACTAAATTAGGATTAAAACCCCAATTATTCTCAAAAATATTAAATCATTTAGTGAACCTGACTTACTTCATTTATGCATAAAAACCCTAGAGTAAAATTCCTACTAATTTTTCTTATAAATTTTTGAATTTTTACTTGAATATTTAAATCATAAATTCATTTCAAATTTTAAAATTTAGTAGTAAATTAAAAAATAATTTTCTTTCAAACACTAGTTGCCCATACTAGGTCCCAGTATTTTTACAGTAATTTTCTAAATTTTTTCTAGCATATTAAAATCATAAAATCTCTTCAAAATTCAAAATTCAATAGTAATTTCAAAAAAAAAATCTCAAAACCCTAGTTACACATACTGAGTCTTATTTAATCAAGCATTTTCTGATAATTTTTTAAGAATTTAGTTGCTTATTTAAATAAAAAATCTAATTTTATTTTCAAAAATTTTATAGTATTTTTCAAAAATATCATTATTAAAACCCTAGTTTTATGTACTATATCTTATTCACTTATTGAGAGATCACCTTACATGTGTGTGACCTTTGTATCCTTTTTATGCATATTCAAGTTCCTTGTTTAGATTATATCTATTTAATCTTTTCTACCATTATCCAGGTTGTTTTCCTTATGCCACATAAGCTCTTTTCAACACTTCCTTTGAGATGAAGTGTAATACTTAGTGGCAACCCTCCTAAATTCACCTAGATTCCTTCAACTTGACCATATACTATGGATAAAAAACTAGTTTAGACTCTAGATATAGATTCTACACATCCAGATTACATGAATTTCAATGAGAATAATTTATATGATGAGTAATATGAGAATAACAATGATGATGTACACACCGATGTTCATGCTTGAACACATTAGAGTATTGATTCACTTCTACCCACTATTGGTAATGAATTTATACTCAACAAAGATTAGATCCTCTAAAGTTTTAGAGAAATACTCAGGGAACAACCTTGAGATCATACTCTTATATTACAATCTCTCATGGAAATAAAAAAGGCTAAACAAGTTGAGTTTTCCATTCCTAAAGAGCAGCCAGTTATAAATGACACTATGGGGGCACCTATGTCTCACCAACCCCCTATAGTAGCCCAACCTTCTTCTATGCCACTAGTTATAGCTAGTACATCTTTGTCTCCTCATGTGGCAACCCTTGTGCAAGAGATAAGATCTTTTCAATCCAAGGTGCTACATCTTGAGCAAGGTGCCTCTAGACCTACACAAGATTTGGACTCTTTTTATCTACTACATACACCATTGGAATGTCACATTGCTTCCACACCCTTGCCACAAGGTTTTTTTCAACCCAAACCTACTCTTTATGATGGCAAGGGTGACACATTTGAGAGTTTTTCATGCAAAATGATTGGACTATGTACCAAATCACTTGCTACTTCCAATCTCTTTCCACAGAGTCGAAAGGATTATGCTTTACAATGGTTATATAGTTTACCAAATCAGTCGATCGGTGCATTCAATCTTTTAGCTGACATGTTTCTAGCTCATTTCAGAATTAACATTGGTGACAAGGTTTCATACACCCAAGTTGCATAATAGAAACAAAGGTTAAATGAGCATCTCAAAGATTATGTTCTTCAATATAAGACTATCTTAGCTAAGATGACTAGCCCCATGGCCGATCAAGAGTTACAAGATCTCTTCAAACAGAATCTCTTTCCAGCTTTGTATGAATCAATTATGTTTAAAAGATTTTCTTCCTTCATTGAATTATGTCACACACTAAGGGAAAGAGAACTCAAGTTAATGTCAATTGGAAAACTCAAGTACACAAGTATCTCAAAAACAACCAACAAGAGTTATAGCAAAGTCCCATACAAGGTCAAGGTCAATGATAACAAGACCTAGAATCAACTAACAGTTAATGCAACTTCAAAGCCTCCTCAGCATGTGAATTTATTAGCACCTCCTCGGTGTACATTTACCAGTCTCCCAGTTTCTCCAGCCAAAGTTTTACAGTAGTTATTAGAATGTAAAATCATATCTCTCCCTCATATTTAGGAAGTTGACCCAACAAAGCCTCTTCCATGAGGATATGATCAACATGTATTTTGCAAGTTTCACAGGGCACTAGGCCATACAACAAATAGATGCATCAATTTGAGACACAAGATACATGATTTGATAGATGGCAACCATATTGATCTTGGCACTTCAGTTGAGCCTCCTCAGGTAAATTAAACACAGGATAAAGCTTTGAAAATATTCTCAAATCCTTTTTCATAGCATTCAAATAGGAGATAGGGGACACATCAGGGGTTTACTATGCATATCATGCATATCTACCACCAAATACATACAAGGCACCTCCAGTTGAATCATATCTTTTGAGAAACAGGATTGGTGTATACAATTTTAGAGTTCTAGCTAGAGCTTCCATCTCCTTCTCATAAAAATAGATCATTGAGGATGAATCAGATTATCTTGTACTCTTTGTCACATCTTACATCCATAATCATCCTATTTATAATGTTCTTATCAATAATGGATCTAGTGTAAACATGTGCACTATGACATTATTATAGCATTTAGGACATTCAGATTAGGGTATTACCTTGATAGACATAGTTATCAATGGATTTAGTAGGTACATATAAAGTTCATTGGGTGAGATTGTACTTCCTCTATATCTTGGTCCAACACACGTGACCACACCATTCACTATTGTTCCTAGTGAAGGAGTTTTTGATATGTTACTTGGTCAACCATGGATTCAAAAAATTCATGCAATACCTTCTATAGTTCATAGATTCATGAAATTCATTCACACTAATAAATTTGTTATAGTTGGTGGATTTTCATATGAGTTACCACTCCCCACTTTAGAGCCATCTACTATTCCACAGTCACCAATTTTAGCTTTACCACCACTTATAGTTTCTCTCCTAGATTTGGTTCTTCTTCTAGTACAAACTTAGACAATGTTGAGGCATCCATTGCCAATACAAAGGGTTCATACACCTCCATAGCTTCAAGATTCTAGATAGCTTCTAGCTACAATATTCACACCTAGGTCAGTCTCATTGAGATCTCATGCATCTACATGTAGAGAGAGCACATGTTCAGAGAGCTTCTCCTATAACTAGATGGGTCTCTAAGAGCCTTATAGTTGCATCCACTTCTCAGAGTTATAAGGGGACCCCACAGTTAATTCCCACTTCATAGCATTTATAACATATACAACTTTTAGATCCATAGTCTCAGCATCTCCATCATGCTTCCTGATCATGCATGATTCCTCTCCTTGATACAAGACACTATTATAGGGAGTCTCCCATGATACTCATCGGTTAGTATCACCTTTTCTTAGCCTACTTGTACATAGTCTCCTATGCTTGATTGTACATAATTTCCATATGATTGATTGTACATAGCTCAAATATTCTCAAAAATACAAAAATAATATAACATTTTAAAAATACCAAAAAAAATACAAAATTTCAAAATTCAAAAACATTCAAATATGTCACAAACATACAAACATATTGATTGTATGCATCCTCCATGCTTTACATTTTTACTACTATGTTAGGCTTACAATTTCTATTATATGCTATTATTTGTTGATTTATCTACATTACCATGCTTCACTTGATCTTCTTTGAGTGTCAACTGTGACTTCTAGACCCTTGATTGCTTCACTCTACCCATTGAAGGAGCATCCTAATCCTACATGCGAGATGCACACTGATATATCTTCCCCTTGGGGGCATCTTCTACATGAATACACCATCCAAGTTATGTCATTTCTACACCACACACTCTAGTTATCATGTTGATGCACATTATTTACTAGTTTATATAGATTACTCTATCGAAAATCACTAGTTTTTAGCACTTGTGTATTTCTTTGCATATACCTAGTCTTGTACTAACATGTCTTACATACTTTCACTCTTATTTTGATTAGTTGGATGTGATTATATTTTCCAATCTTTACATGATTTATCTTCTTACTTAGAGTATTTTGATATGATTGCATTCCCACTTCCTTATTATTTTTGGTATGTGCCTTAGGACATTTGCTAATGTCCTTTGCTTTTATTTATGTGTGTGCCTTTGGACATTTGTAAATGACCCTTGCATGTACTCTTCTATGTGATCATGAATTTCATGCCAAGTTGTTTGTTTCAACTATATATGTTTATGGCATTTGAACATGCCTTGTATGCTTACTTTCCAGTTTGAATGACATGTGCCCATGTCCCTTATTTGCTTGGCCCCTTGGTCACTCTTGTACACTTCTTATTTTTACCTTTTGTGCTTGTTGCTTACTTGCTTTCAATTATTTTCTATGCCATGATCTAAATCATACATTATCTTACTTCTTGGATGCCATGATGGACATCATGTTCCATCCCTCCAATGACAACTAACAATTAACACTTCTAGTTTCAATTTAGTACATTACACATGCTTTTACATTGTTATATCTATCTAGGCATACCCCTATTGATCTAATAATCTATCAATATAAACCATATTATATCTTGAGATATCTTGTCAATTATCATTGCTATATCCTTTATTTTATAGTATAACACACTTGTAGGGCTCTTTCTTTTGAGGGAAATCACTACAGGGTCTCCATTATTAACCTTAGAAGAGGGGGAAATAAATAGAGGTTTTGTCATAGAGATTAGAACTCCTATCAATTGAAAAATCTAGTTTTAGAACATTCAGAACAATAACCAAACATCAAACCAATCAAAACAGACTAGACAAATAGTGAAGAATATAAAATAGTCATCTAATTTGGCCTAAGCCAACAATGATAAGACTAGACTATAGTGTTAGTGGTGCTACTATATATTTCTAGTGCTCTTGTCCAAATAGAAAAAAACTAGAAGCAATAGAAAATTAGGTTCAGCTATAGATTTGCACAACTAGACTAGTTTAGAATCAATGATTTTAGTACACATTTTGAATAGAGAATCTAGATATAGGGGGCATAATACATGAAATGATGGCTCTCACTTCCAGTTTCAAATATAGTAGTTGGTATAACTTTTAGATTAGAATCCATGTTCCAGACATCAATGATTGGGGGCAAGGTGCATAACACATTTGTTTCTTTTCTTTCCTAGTTTAGAATTGACTAGATATTCTCAATAGTTGTGTGCCTTATTCCATATATAGGTGGTTGGCATCATTTAAAAGTGGCTTTCATACAAGACTACCCTCCACATTCTTGAGTTCCTGAGTTCTCAAGTGGCTTCCACATAAGCTAGATTCTCAGTTTCAAAGTGGCTTTCATAAAATCCTAATCTCCATATTTTGGAGTGGCCAAGAGTGGCCTAGATTCCAACATACATTCAAATATCCACACCAACATTGTCATATTATATTACATTCATGGGCTTTAAGAGCCATCTCATATGACATACATTTCATACTGATATTAGTTCATAGCTTCACTTCATGGGGCAATGATGGACCCAAAGGTCTAGCTAGCCTTTGTATTCTTGAGCCACCTATTCAGAGGGATTGGAAACCTAGTCCAAATATTGATCAACACATGCATGACCACATATCTTCACTTAATGGGTGATGATGGAGCCAAAGGGGCAGCCTTTGCATTCTTGAGCCACTTTTTTAAAAATTGAGCACTTAGCTCCATTCATGATATTAATCTTGGTTTAGCACACATTCAACATCACTCAATACATCTAGCATCACTCAATAGCACAATAGATTTATACTTCATAGCCTGATCTCTCTATGCACATCGTACATCACACAAATTTATGAGCTCCACTCTTGTAGGCAAGTTTAGGTACACTTTCTATTTTTCCTTTATCCTAGTATTTTACTTTGTTGCATCACTAGAATGAATGGGCACAAATGTAGTCATATAAAAATACAAAATTGGTAACTTAAGTGTGGCTTATGACTCACAATCCATATATCTCTCTTGCTTTCTCTCATGACCCTCATAGGCTTATTTTCACTAATTTTCAATCATTCGTAGCCTTCTGGGCTTGATCCCATCTAAGCCAAGATCCTCCTTTCATGACCAATCCATCCCCCCCGGTCCCGTCTACTCAAGAAAATAGTGCCACACTAAGACTATAGCATCAGTACCACTCTTATCCATTTTTGGCACTATTGTTCAAGCTCATTTTTGGCCCCAATGGTCAATTCCTTCTGGTTTCCTATCCTTATCCTTGTCAACGTAACATGAGCAAATTCAATTAAGGACCAATACATCCCTATAAAATTTAATTCAAATATCATTTGGAAAGGGTTGGAAAATATCACAAAGCAAGCAAGAATACAAGTAAGACTACTCAAGCACATTTCCCTATTCTCTACATATAGCCATCCAATACTATTTCCAACTTATTAAAATCTTTACACTAGTCCTTAGTCATCTCAAGCACACCCAATTTAGCATTTCCTTGCATTCTCATATCAAAATTGCACCAAGCACTTTCAAAAGGGAGAACTACATATGGCTTGATCCCTCTTTGGAGTATTAGTATGTAGGCAATGTACCCACATAAGGGTTGTAGATCCACATCTAGTGAATTTTACACATACTATCCCCCTCCCTCTTGTTCAAAATTTGTCAAAGTATAATAGAAGATAGGTTTTGAAGAAAAAATCTACTCTATAAGTAGCTCTACAAACTTTAGACTATCAAAACTTCAAAGACAGGGTCACACAGACCTGATGAATAAAACCTAAAAAGCTCAGATCATCAAGATAACAATGTCAATCAAAGACTATAGCACTGGTACCACTCCTATCCACTTTTAGTGCTCTTATCCAATCAAAAATGAAAGTTAGAATCCCATTTATGATAGTGCCTTAGGCCTGCATAGTGAATATCAAATCTTGTCTCAGTCAGATCAACACAATTTAAGCTAAGTATTATTTTCTCCCTCTTATTACTATTTTTAGAAAAGCTCTAATTACCAATAAATTTTACAAATTAGTAGCTTGTTTACCACATATTATTTATTGATTTATCAATCCAAACCCTTTAACTAAATTAGGAATAAAACCTCATTTATTCTCAAAATTGTTAAATCAACATTTTACTTCTTAGGTGTTGAGTGTTCCTTACACATGCAATACTCTTTTATACTTTCATCACCATTGATAGTATTCTTGATTGAATCTATCCTAGTGAAGCCCGACATCAGTTGTTTTTATGATCGATTAGTGAATTTTGACCACTCGTATAGATTGAATTCCTTCATGACTTATGAGTATTTGGAGTGTAGACTACTTCAACGTCATCTTTTCGGGGGGGTGTTCTAGCTTTTTCTTCTTCTTTTCTCTCTATTGGGGGGATGTTTTTTCTATGAGTTTTCTCTATTTTCTTCACTTTATGAGAGTTATATGTATATTTTGCACTTTATTATTATTTTTTGGATTCCTCCTTTATACATAGGTATCTTATTCAGGTAGTTTATTTAGTGGAACCCACATGAGGATTTTTTACTTGACTCCATGACCTTCTTGGTGATTCTTATAGTGACACCAGTGTGGTATCCCCACCAATGACACCAATGTGATAACCCCACTAGTCTTTTTGCTCACTTATCACCATCTTGTTGGAGGGTGTTTAAATAATGCTTCCTCAAGTTTATCATTATACCTATCATTTTAGAGCGTAGTGTTCATGTTTAGTGATCTTTGTATTCAACACCATTCTTACTTTCATTTGGTGATTATAGTGACTGGACATCCATGTATTTTAGCAAGATGTATTGGTGTCCATAAGGATACATGGCTTCACACTAAATCCTCTATTGTTAGCCCCTAGCTTCACTTGAGGGGGGTGTTAGAGTATATTATTGCTCATGCTTTCTAGGTTTTATCTAGGATTTTCATCTTTTTGCTAGTTTTGTCTTATGTGAGGATTTATCCCACATTGGCTAGTTAGGCTTGAGTCTTATTTTTCCTTGCCTACTTAAGAAAGGGCTATACATTATATTGTATATGCTTTTCCATATCTCATTTGTGAGTAACAGTTGGTTTCTTCAATGTGTGTATGTTGAAGTAAGTAATCATCGTTGTGGTAATGGTGTCTTGGAGAGATCTTAGTTGAAGAGTGTTATAAACTCTTTCATCCACATGGTAGTAAAATTTAAAAAAAATGGCATTATGAAATCAAAATTTAAATAAGAAAAATAGATGGGCAATGGAGTGAAATCAATTATTAAAATTAATTGGCACAAATTGGTCACTTAATGCATTCAATTCTCAAAGCAAGGGAATCTAAATAAATATTATTCAATTTTAAATAATTGATTTTATCACATTGTCTCCTAGCTATCAAGTACAAAATATTAATTTGAGGTCTATAGTGACCAAGAGATTTTAAACTATTAAGAAAACATATGTATTCCTATCTAAGTTTCAATGGCCTCATCATCTTAGACTCCTCCTTCTACATCTTCAATTACTGATCCAACTTAGTAGACCAATACATCATTTGATTCGGTAGCTCTCAATCATGGCTTTAATCACTACATACGAATTTGGGATGAGGTCAATGTGTGGAACCATATAATCTAAATAAATATTATTCAATTTTCAATAATTGATTTTATCACTTTGTCTCCTAGCTATCAAGTACAAAATATGAATTTGAGCTCTATAGTGACCAAGAGATTTTAAACTATTTAGAGAACATACATATTCCTATATAAGTTTCAATGGCCTCATCATATTAGAATCCTCCTTATGCATCTTCAATTACTGATCCAACTTAGTAAACCAATACATCATTTGATTTAGTAGCTCTCAATCATGATTTTAGTCACTACTTAGGAATTTGGGATGAGGTCGATGTGTGGAACCATATAGGTTTGAAGATGAGTTGTCAATTTTCACATAGTGATACATAGACAACCTTCTATAAATAAAGGTGGTTGGCCTACATAATGTTGTAACTAAGCCAGAGGTAATGCCCTACATTGAATTATTATTTGATTTATTTATAAATGGGAAAATATCTAGAAAAATATTATATTTTTGACTTAATAAGACCCTTGTAGCCTACATAAGTGGGAATGAATTCAAAAGGTACTATAGGGTCGCTATTCTAGAGATGACCTATAGGCAGGACATGGTCACTTCATGGCTCCTTAAAAATAGTATCCATCACAAATTACAATAATGGGATGACAACCCAAGAAGATTTAGAATTTAAGGCCCTACTTCTTTTGTTCCCATAGTCACCTTTAGTCCTAGGGTAAGAATTATTATGGCTTTAATAAACATAATATATGGCTTCCCAAGCTTTTCTTATGTCAATGAGGTATGTGTCCCGTTACTAGATATCAACCTGACTTATAACAAGATCATTTCCCTATGGGAGATAATTCAGCAATCCAAGAAGATTACTAGATGGCAAATTCTACATGATGTCTTATTTGGTAGATGTTGTGACTACAATAGTGCATTCAACTTATGAAGAACCCTAGAAACCATCTATAAAGTATCTAAATAACATGATTTGTGATGAATCCCATGTCTTCCATGTTCACAAGTTTAGGAATCAAATACAAAGGTTGATCGAGACGTTTTATCCTATGGTTTACCAAGATATCTATGGGATGAACATGCCTAGATTATCAAATCCCATAAAGAGCACTATTCAGAGAATGGGCGATTACTAGTTCTATCCTAAATGTACCATAATCAAAATAGAAGGTACCAAGGCACACACTTTATATTTACCATAAATCATTCCTAAAAAATAATAAGGTTGAACAAGAAATTATGCTCAATTGGCTAAAAATGTTGATGTTGAGTTGTAGAAAACTAAGCAAATAATTGTACAGCCAACCCCTCTCAACATTGGTTGAATACAATAGATAAGGTGGAAACACTTTTAGTTTGTTGGTAAAATTAAGGTGCATTATGGATTGAAATGGGCACCATTTAGGAATTGGTATCGTAAGAAGAATGTTAGGGAACACATAAATAAATATGAAAATAAGGTGAGAATTAACTATGGGCACCAATCTTACAGTCATGATATTATATTCATGAATAATGAGGATGATACCCAAGTTACCATAAGGATACATAGAGTAAATATGTCAATGATTTTAGCCAATGGATCCAATATGATCCTAAGATTACTGAGGAAGATGTCAAGAAGATCAAAAGATAACAGTGATTTTCTACACCTATTCATGGTCCCCCTCCTTTAATAGAAGTAGATATGCATGAACAAGTAGGCCCATCTAGGGAAGCGAATGGTGAATATATAGTTGAGGTTACCCCAATTTCCCTTGAACATTCATTTATTGTTGCCTCTTTTTATCATACATCTAGAATAGATGGATCTACAAGTTCTAGGGGAGCAATGGTATTATTATCTATGTTAACTCTGCTTTCACTAACCATAGTGTTGTTCACCAAAAAATCCTTTGATTTGAAAGCACTCATGAATTTGAGTGTTCCAAGGAGAAAATTAGGGTAAAATACATGGGATAAATATATCCCTCATTAATTTTAGCATTGATTCTAGTTCAATCTAAGGAGTGAGTAATTTAACCTTATTTTACTCAAAGAGCAGTAATTAGAATTCATTCATTATTCTGATCATTATTTTACGACTAGGGCTCAATGTTTGTTTGATGGTAATTAGAATTCATTCATTATTCTGATCTTTAAGGTAGGAGTACCATTGACTATCACTTTACCACTTTCTAAAATAGAGGAGAGTGTAGTTTGAGGAGAGTGTAGTTTAGTTTTGATCTAAAAGCACTCATTCCAAGGAGAAAATTAGGGTAAAATACATGGGATAAATATATCCCTCATTAATTTTAGCATTGATTCTAGTTCAATCTAAGGAGTGAGTAATTTAACCTTATTTTACTCAAAGAGTAGCAATTGTTACCACTGGGGCTCAATGTTTTTTTGATAGTAGTTAGAATTCATTCATTGTTCTGATCTTTAAGGTAGGAGTACCATTGAGTATCACTTTACCACTTTCTAAAATAGATGAGAGTATAGTTTAGTTCTAAAATAAACATAAAAAATAAAGAGAAAGGGAGAGAAAAAAAGAGAGTTTCTAGTTATGAGAATGCTAGTGCTTCAAAAGCTAAAATTCACCAAAGTCACAGTTATGCCACTGTGTACCTAATTTAAAAGTTGCACAAACTTGTAGGAACACAATGGGAAAGCTTATAAGGACCAAATGTGAATGCCTAACTCAATAATTCTTCACTAAATGTAAACACACAAAATACATGTAACTATTATACACAGAGCTTTGAGATTACTTTATAGCTATAAGCACATAAAGCTAAAAGTGTTCTAAGGGGAATGAAAATAATTCATAAGCGAATTAGATTAGTTGTAGCACAATCCAATTATTGTATTCAATTATGTAACTAAGTATATTACCAACCATTTAACCCAGGCATGGACTCAAAATAGGGAATAATAGATAGCATTTAGTGAGTAGAAGATAAAATTTAAATAAGTAAAATTTTATTACAATTTAGACAGAGGTTCTTTACATTAAGTGCCAACCTTGTCATACAAGTAAAGTCCAAAAGTAAGAGAGAATAGTAGGTGTAATCCTAACTAGATTCCAATGGAAATTTGGGACTAAATTATGTTGACCATTTTACAATAGGAAACAACATCCCTCACATAGATATATTTTTTCATGGAACTCGCTCAACCCACTACTGGGGTGGTTAGAATATTCAGTGGTGATTAGAGAATGCAAATGAGATTTTGATAGATTTATTGGCCTACGCATGATCTATAACTAGAATCCACACCTCTTTCAAGGAAAATATTTTTCTTTTATGCTCTTTATCTATTTTTACTCTTTATGATGCGCACACCAAGTAATGACTCATGCCATACTGAGTATTTTACATTCAATTATGAGGGCTAATTATAAAAGATTCAAATATTAGTGGTAGATGATTATTATATTCAAATATTAGTGGTAGATGATCATTAGGATTTTACCATGATTACCATTCCACCATGCCTTATGTATACTTTGCATTCAATTCATAGATTGATCAAATGGATATGTCAATCCAAACTAACATTAGGACCTTCGAGTCATCTTATCGTTACTCAACTTGACTTTTAAAGCTTCTAGGACTTTCAATTGGTGAGGGACCACTTGCATTCTAACTGTGCTATGCAAATTTTACACATATCCCATTTGAGGGACTTGACAACCTTGACGGTCTAGCCAACTATCAATCTTGGTTCTCGGGCTCCTTTGGTGACTAGGCCTCCTTATTTCGCCATTAGCCTTCTTTCCTTTCCCTGGGGTTGATTTCTTTGCCATGAAATAACCTATCACTTTGATTAGGCCTTACCTATTCTTTAATTATGCCTTGGACATGTAGTAGTGAGATATTTCTACGTAGTGACATCCCACTAACTTGGTGCTTTGTTGACCAGGTTTGACTTTTTAGTCAAACTAAGGTACCTATAGGCAAAAAATTGAGTTTTAGGGTCTATATGGGGTTTAAATAGATTTTATAATGTGTCTAAAGGGTCAATTAATGTCATTTCATGTTATACCACCTTTGGTTATTAGTCCCCTAAGTCTATTTATCATTTTTGGGTCATTTAGAGGTTATTTTAGGTGCATTTAATGCTTTGTACGGATTTTAAAAGGAATTACACAAGTTAAAAAAGTTAATATCATGTGCCATATGTCCTAAGGAGTATTTATTACCTGTCCCTAACTTAAATTTTGTAGGTTGATCAAGAAAGAGTAGTTTTCCCTAAAAAAGAGGAGTTGTTGGGCACTTATATGGACTTCCCAAGTCCATCATCAGCTAAAAACGTGGATGGGGTGTAACTTCACCTCCCCAAACTAATTTTAATGTTTTTTATTCAATTATAATGATAAATATATCTTTTGAAACTCATTTTTCCTATTTTCTCCATTGGCATGCAAAGAAGGCTCAACTTCAAACACTCACCATGAGCCGTACAGTTCAAGTTGGAGGAAATGATTTTTGGATTATATAGGTCTCTAATTATACTTAAAATCCACAGTATTAACTTGATATTTTATGCCTCCTCCTTTATGAACAATCAATTTGACCTTAGGCAACTTTTTATGCTTGTGCATCTGAGAAGGGGTCATTATTTGCAATTGTTTCAAAAGATTTTGATTTGATATGGTAGGAAAAGTTGTTTTATTTATTTATCATGGATTTTAATTATTTTATTTACTGATCTCTTACTTTTGGAGGTCTCAATAGGCTCAAAAGGCTTCTCCCTAAGCTTGTTTTGGTCCAATTTCACTACCAATGCTCTATATTCTAGAATGTGCACCTAAAAGTGCCACTGAAGGTGTTTTGAGAATTACCTTCAAGTGTTTTGGTGAATTTTATCAATTTTTATATTTCCATATGTCTTTGAGGAGAAAGAAGGCTTGAAACAAACCTTTTCTTGCTAAAAACTCATGTCCTGCCTATGTGTTCTACCAAGACAGTCACCTTCAGGTTCTTGATAATGTCATTATGGTGTAAAGAGAGATGGAATTGTCTCACAATCTCTTATTTTGATTTAAATGAATTTGAATTTTTATAAAGGATCATATGAGTCCTTTTTACACTCATAGTTCATAATGATCAATGCCTTATTCATTGTCTGTCTTTCAAAGCAACCTTATACAGGTGACTAAGCATGATTTTTAGATGAGTACAGAGGATTTAAAAGTAACCCCACATTCCTTTTCATCTTTATCATATCAAGAGTCCTAATAGACTCACAACAACTACTATGAGGCAAGGCAAGGTATCAGATTATGTGAATAAGACAAGGACTATGTGTTCAGGGCTTTTGTCCCAAAAGGAGCCAAATAGAGATCCATAAGGTTTTTGGGCCACCTTAACAAAAGTGTTTCTCAAGGTTCCTTAGGCATCTTATTATTGAACCTTGTTGTCCTTGGTATGAATAAGGAATGTGCAAAGATTGGAAGGATTATGAGCAATGGAAGGTGGCCATTGAGAGACCCAAAAGTGCCCTAAAAACTACTAGTTTTTGACAATCTTCACCTACAAGATTTTAAAAGAAAGGTCACTTTACATTTCAATATGATAATTCTATCTATGCCATCAATGAGAAGTCATCCTAAATGATTAAAATAGCATTCATGAGCTAATATAACAAGCCCAAGGTAGAATTTGATGTTTTGAAGCCTCTCAAGGAAAACCCTATTTGTACAGGACTAAGAGCAAGTACCTACAACTGAGTATAAAATAGTGGCAATTTGACTTATATATGATGTTTTTAAGGTTCTAGGGTGAAGAGGTTAATTCAAATCAGGGTTTTGACCTTAAAAAATAATCCAATGGCCTTCTCACGTCAAAACCAAAGGAGAGAGACCTCACATGTGCACATATAAGCCTATAGATTGGCACATATAACTGAGGTAAATAGTAAAGTTGAAGGTAAGGTTTGTATTTAAATATAATGGGTTTGATTGGTGGAGATTTGGATTTAAAAAATGAAGAGTTACCTATATAGGATCAAGAATGATTTGATCACATCATGAACAAATCCTAACATGGCCAACATATCTCAGAATAAGGGTAGAATATGACTGTCATAGTCAATAGGGTTACCCTAACTAAAGACTCAAGTAGGGAGTTGATGTTGGATTAGGGTTTTGAAGTGGATCCAAAGGTATGGTAATAATACCATGGCCCAATAAACATGAAAGGAGGTCTAAAACATTAGATTAAGGCTCAGTTTACACCTACAGGTAGGGATTCTAAAGTTTCAGTCCAAGAAGATAGTGATCAAATTGGCAAGCAAAGAAGTGTCAAGATGATAGGTTTGTGGAATAATTAAAATTGTAATGTGAAGGTTTATTAATATATATATATATATATATATATATATATATATATATATATATAAGGTATTGTCATCTTGATAATATCCTTAAAGAGGCATCTAAAAATGAACACCCCTATTCACTATTGCAAACAGGTAGTGCCCTAAGGTGAGAAGTAGGTGTTGAAGGTTGAGGTACCTAAGCAAGGAAAAGGGAAGTTTCAAACAATTTGATATGATCCTCATGATAAAATTAAGTAAATTACATGACCAACTCATCCTTAAATCACTCCAAGACTTTTCTCTTGTAGCAAAATGGTCTCAGACCATATAGTTAAGCTAAGAGAGGTTTCGGTTCAAAGAGATGAGTATAGGATTTCACTTAAACAGGAGATTTTTAGTGGAAACCTAAGTGATATGATCATGTAATGAAAGAAATGATAATGTATAATTAGATTTGATACATCAATGAAGGTTGAAAGGGGCAGTCACATGGAGGTTTGCACAAGAAACATAGAAAAATGGGGTTTTGACCCCTCTTTTGACAAGGTTGAGTTAGTTTGACCACTTAGACTTAGAATATAAAAAAAATATTTGGTAAAAGTGGTCATAATTAAATTTTTGAGCTCTCAAAACTTTCACTTTTCACATCCAATTAGGCCTAATACCCTCTATTTTGTCTCAGAGGTAGGTCAGTCCTCTCATGCAAAAAGTTGGCAGTTTTGGGGAAAAGAGTTGGATAGTGAACCAGAGGTCCTTACAATTAATTTTTGAGGTTTATGTAGTTGAGATACACCTAGGGGGACCTAAAAAATATAGGTTATATATTTCAAGTGTTTGGTTCAAACAAGAAGCTTTACATGAAGGTCTAATGGGAAAACATGCTTTCGCAACCCTAAACAAGGTGTCAACTCAAATTCCATACTCCTCCAGGTACCCTAATGTTTTGTGTGATGTCTAAAGGAATTAATGTGATGTTTTCATTCTATTGGAATGCACTAATGGTGATAATTATTATATTATGGTTCACAAAGCATAAATAGGCATGTTAACATGACATGGCCCTTATTCCAAAATAGGGGTAACTTTCATTTTGGGGTCTTTTTTAACTCTTCAAAGGTTTTGAATAGGTTTTTAGGTCATATACAGAGGTGATAAAACTCTCATTTGGTAAAATAATTCATTGCCGAGCTATTCTGGGCTTCGAAGGTGCTCAAACCGTACTAGGATGCTTGAAAATGGCTTGAATGCTAACTTAAGGAGCTCAGAACTTTATTAAGCCTTTGCATGGTAGATATATATGTTTAAAAGAGTTAGGTAAATCCCTAAGAATCCATTAGTGGCATTTGCAAAGGACTCCAATATTTGTCCTTTATGAACAAATGTTAAGAGACTAAATCACTAAAAAACCCTGGCAAACCTTGATTCCTGACCCGATGGTGGAGATCAAGCCAAAATTTCAATAAAATGTATGAATGGTACCATGGGTATACAATAAAATTTCCATATGACTCTCATAGGATTCCATACATGTGTGTTTTTTGTATGGAATTGTATGGACAAGTGAAAAAATAAGATTTTTCCCACTATTTTATGTATTTTTCAAGTTGCAGGAAGTTCCAAGAGATGAAATACACATGGATGTAAATATTGAGACTTAAGATAAATACCCATGTGAGTTTCATGCCTTGAAAATGTCCCTAAGTTCCTCAATCAGGGCTTTCAACTTGACCAGTCAAATCTGGCATATTGGATAAGCTAGAGAGAAGAAAGGAAATCTTCAAGTGAGGTGATTTTAAAGTACCCATAATGCTTCTAAGGCCTTGGAGGGCCTCAAAACTTTACATTAAACCTCTTCCATTAATTTTCATGGGAAAATGATGCAAAATTTGAGGACAAATGTGCTAGGTGCATGAGAAGGAGGTTTCCTAGATTGCAAATGATGATGACTCTCTTCTAGAGTATTCCAAAAGACCAAGCATGAAAAAAATGCATAGAGAGGAATTTATGATGTCCCTAATTTTCATTCTAATCATTATACTTTCAATATATTATTTACAATAGGTTCAAACAAGACTAATCATGAAGACATTTTTTTTGTGCAAGGAGAGTTGTGTGCCATTTTGCCTAACTTTATTGACTTGAATTGAAAATTATTGCTCCTGACATTTAATGGTTTAACCCATATCCTCTTTCCATGTATATATAACTAAAATTATTAGCTTGACACATGTCCAAGTGACCCTTGGACTTCTTTCTCTCTCTCTCTCTCTCTCTTTCTTGAACTCTATAAGAGTTGGCCATTTTGGCATTATAGGTATGCTCCACCTGAGTATGGTGAAGCCCTACTCAATTTTACACCTTTTGATCAATAAAATGATTAAGTTTTTACCTCTCTCATTACTATTCATAGTGTGCTCTACTTGAATGTTGAATTTGCTTAGTGAAGACGATGGATTCCTTAGCATTATACTTCAATCTTTCACCTATTTTCAGTCTCTTCTTACAGGGCATGTGAAGTGTTCAAGAGATGTTCATATTTTAAGTGAGTATTCTTTCCATTTAATTCATTCAATACCTCTTTTATATTCCTCCTAATCTTATACATCATCTAGGACCCCACAATGTAATATTGATGCAAGAAGACATGAATTTGGGAAAGTGTATGTCTAGTTGGTTTCTTGGTTTTAAGTGTGAAATGCAAGTGGTTAGAAGTCATCAAACTGATCTTGTGTATCACCTCTATAACTTAGGTTTGATTTATGTTATTCTAAACCCTTTCAACCCTAAAAGTGTTAATATTAGGAACATGACCTCAAATGATGCATCAAGGGGAGCTAGCCCCTAATCTAGAGACTCACTTGATTCATTAGGCTACCCACGAACCTAGAAGTGATTCCATTGTCTCACTTAAATGAGGATAAGCTTTTCCCATCTCTTCATTGGGTGCAAGTTCAAGTGACAATAGTCACATAATCCACTCTAGGATATTGGGTGGTTGGAATTGCACCACATGGCATGATCTTTCTAACCTGTTCACCTAGATGGTATACTATTATACAAATAGTTTCAAGATCGTGGGTCACTAGGATACCACCACTTGGCACCATCTTGGTGATTCATAGGTTTTAAAGTTCTTGAAAGAAAATAAATTGTTTAAGTGTTACAAAGAAGCTAAAATTCATCATGTGGCTTTGAGAGTGAAATGGGCACCTATGGGAAATGATACAAAAAAACACAGTCTATAACCTAAAATTTTGAAAACAAATGGTTAAGAAAATTCAAATGAACATGGGTATGATTTTTAAAATAAAATATAAAGGGCACATAAACTTAACAAAGTGAAAGCCATTTTCATGAATCCAAAGTTAAAATTTTGCCATTTGTATGAAATTGACCAAGGTAAAAGGGGAATTTCATAAACATTTAGTCATTCAGCATTGAAATAACGCAAAATTTGGTCACACTACTAAAGGAAATTTTTTAAAAGACCCTAAAAATTTAGATAATTATTTATATTGATCCATTTCTAGATGTGCTATGTAGACTAAAGATTTATAAAAAACATTTAATATGTAAACTTGGTAAAATCAATGAAACACAGATTCAATATTTTAAATTTTCACACCTACACAACTATAAACCAAAGGTCCAATAGAAATAAAAAGGGTCCCTATATGAAAAATAAATGTGGGGCATGTTGATCACAACACATGGATAATTATGTAGGGAAAATGGTGTTCAACATTTAAAACCCGGGCTATAAGCCTTCATTCAACTATAAACCAAAGGTCCAATAGAAAGAAAAAGGGTCCCTATATGAAAAATAAATGTGGGGCATGTTGATCAAAACAAATGGAGAATTATTTAGGGAAAATGGTGTTCAACATTTAAACCCCAGGCTATAAGCCTTCATTCCTACACAAAACATAGACTGCAAGAAAACCCTTAGACATAATTAGAAAAATAAAGAACTAAAATCAATTGCAACAAGTGACATACTAAGCTTCATATATGCAAAAATACCATTAATGTGTGTGAAGTGATAATTTTTCAATCAATTCATTTTATGATTCATATACATAGGTGTAGATCAAACTGGGCATTAGAACTTTTAAAAGGGGATTTATTATCTAAATGGCTTAGGGAGGAATGTCATGGGAATTACTATACTACCATCCAAGTGTCTATAGCTGCAACATAGATACCTTTGGTTTCCCTCAAGGCTTTGCTCCACTATCATCCAGGCTAGAAATCCTACGATGGAGGTTGCTTGAATCACCCTTTCAAGGAAGGACATTTAATTTGACATTTTAAACTTAGTTGTTATTACATATTTCTCTTTGAAAATGGATTTTACTATCTAGTCCATTGAGGGTTGGGAACCAAATCATGGGTAAGAGGATGTTCAAAAAGCTCTAAATACCTGGATGATCTTAGATTAGTGTTGTGTTTTCATGTTACTTTAGGATGTTTAATTAAGTGCACTTTGATGGATTTTTATTAGAAAATGTAGTCGTTATAAAATTCACTGGTTTTATTATGAATCATTGACCTTCAAAATTTGAAATGTCAACAACTATTTACAACTTTTGAACTATTATAAAATGACAACTCCCCTTTTGGCCTATAAATCCTAAATCGTACCTTCCATGCTTTTGTCCACCCTTTCAGTGATTGGCACATTGATACAATTAAAAAATAACTTCCATAATACCTTACCCTCTTGATCCTTATTTTATCTCAATTGAGGGTAAATGTTTGGTTATCAACCAAGGGTAAGGTGAGGGTAGATTGTCATTTCAAGGTCGTGGCAGACTACATTTCAAAGTAAAATTCGAGCATAAAGCACCAAAAAGGGACAAAGAAAAGAACAAGGAATAAATAAATAACACAATATAATTAGACCTACTCTATAAAAATAGGGAAGTTGAACTAAAGAGATCAAAATGCAGAAAGTAAGAAACTAAGCTAAATCTACTCTAATATATACATCACCAACCCCTTCACTTAGAATTCATTCAAAAATTTCATTCGACATAATATATGAGAAGTAGTTCATCAAAAAATTTCCATTCATGGGAAATAGAAGATCATTTCCTTCTAGATCATTGAGACTAAAAGCATTTTAACCTAGCAAATCAGATATCTAGTATGGGCCAATCCATAGTGGATTAAACTTAGAATATTGGCATTTATTTTCATTGGCTTTATCCCATAGAAACAATAGATCATAAATATTGAAATATTTCACCTTAGCCTTATTATAAAACCATCTCTTGATAATTATTTAATGATTGATAAAATTAAATAGAGCTTCCTCTCAAGCTTATTCCAATCAAACAAGGTCCAACATTCCATAATTTACTTTCTCGTTACCTTCCATGTACTATTGTGTGAATTTATAGGTGGGAAGATTAAGTGTAATAGGAAGAATTGGCTCAAATACATAGACTAATAAAAATGGTGAGCTCTTAAGTGCTTGCTTATGTCTAGTGTCATCAGCCTAGAGAGCAAATTTCAATAGTGAATGCTATTCTCAAGGCTTCTTTTTAGTAGGCTTCTTGATGGCCTCAATCAAGTTCTTGTTAGTTTATTCTACTAATCCATTCCCTTATGGCTAGTAATTAGATGATAACCTTAATGTGACCCCATTGTCATATGCCCACTCAATGAATTCTATAGATTGAAACCCAGGGCCATTATCACAAACAAATGAGATAGGGGTCCTAAATCAAGTGGTCACATTGTTTTCTCTGAATATGATTAGTTCCTTTACCATATTTTTCTTTTTTTCCACTACTTCCATACATATCATGCAATAGTTTGTGGATGTGAGATTAAACTTGTGTCCTACTGAGGAGTTAGGATTTATTACTCCTATGTAATCTAGTCCCCATTAGGAAAATGGAGTCCCTTATATAACTAGTTGTTAATGACATTAAAACATGGATTTCTCTTTTGTTGAAGGTTTGGCATTGATGGCATGTTGTAACATGTGCATGGACATATTTGAATAGGTTTTTCCAATAATAACATGCCTAAAGTATTTTATGTGCCATTTTTTTTGTTATAGGTTGACTAGCACCTAAATTCTCATGGAAATTAGCCATGATTTCTTTGGCTTTAGCTTCTGATAGGCATTTAAGATAAATACATTCATGATTTTTCTTGAGATAACTCCTTTATTTAACATAGAATTTATGGATTTTAGCTTGAGAACTCTTTTATGCATTTGGTATAACCTAGGAGGTGAGTTCCCATAGATGAGGTAATAGATGATTTGGGTATACCAATCCTACTACATCACTTGCTCTTGATCTACTTATTATATAGTGATCCTTAGATCAATATCAGTTATTAGTTGAGTAAGACCTTGTACCTTAACTAGCTTAGTAGGCTTTATCTCTAGGTCATAATCTTATAGCTTTGTCATCCATCTACCCCTACACTCCCTTAGCTCATTTTATCCTAATATAAGCTTGATAGTTGGGTCTGGCACAATTACGTGCACTTTATTCCTAAGAATATAGTGCTTAAATTTATTCATAGTTTTGACTAGATCATAGGCATGTTTATCAAAAGTAAAGTATCTTATCTCTACATCTTTCATATTGGTGCTCATAAAAGTGATAGGGGGTTCTCCTCCATATAATATTTATGTGAGATAGGTAGCAATGGTGTGCTTAGAGGTAAATGGATAGATGTATAATTCTTTAGAATAGTTTGGATTGATTAGCACTAGTACTTACATTATGGCATTTTTGATATCTCAAAAATCCTTCTTTGATTTAGCATGCCACTGCACTTTCACATCCTATTTCAACATAACATTTAGAGGCTTCACAATTTTGAAAAGTCCAGAAATGAACTTACGAACAAATTTGTTTTCTTAAAAGAAAGATCTTAGCTCTTTTTTACTATTAATTTAGGATAATTTATAAATCACTTCAACTCATTCAATATCTATAAAAATATCTTATTTAGCGATTATGTGACCAATAAGTTTACCTTTTGTGACACTTAATATGTTCTTCTTGGGATTTAAAGAGATGCCATACCTTCTTCACCTTTTTAGTATCCTTTGAAAATGGTGAATGTGACCTGATCTACATGTTGAAAATACAATTAAATAATCCATGTAAATTATTATGCACTTACTAATTATACCTTCAAATTGAAATCCATAGTTCTTTAAAACATCTCTCAAGCATTGATCAATCCAAATGGCATTCTTTTGTAGGAAAAAGTGCCCCATTTCATTATAAATGTAGTTTTAGCTCAATCCTCTAGATTGAATAGAGCCTAATTGTATCCTAAGAATCCATCCAATAAAGACATCATCTGGGATCCATTAACCATTTGAATCACTTCTTTAAGGGAAGGAAATGGATAATTTTCCTTATCTGAAGCTCTACTCAGGTTTTGAAATTCTATGCATAAATGGATTTCTCCATTTTTCTTTCATACAAGCACTAGGTTTACTACCCAAGTATAATGGTGGATTGGAAAGATTATTCTAGCTGAGAATAGTTTGTAAACTTCTTTATGTATCAATGGTTCTAGGATTGGGTTCACAATTCTTTGCCTAAATGGTTTATGATTTGGCTTAAGTGAAATGGTGTGAGTAATTACCTTTAGGTTAAAGCTTTGAGGTCTCCATATGCCCAGGTAATAACATACTTATTGATGAGTAATAACCTCTAAAGTTATTCTATTTCTATATATGTCCAATCTAGACCTACGTTGATAGTTTGGGGCTTTTCTATAGAACCCAAGTTGACAGTTCAATATTTTCAATTTACAAGTTTTAGTTTCTTAATTAGGGGTTGCAGGGCTAAATATGTCAAATTATTTTTCAAGGGAGATCATCCCTTTTTGGATTCAATTCCCTTAGATTTTCATTATTCCATCTTGGTCAAGTTCAGCTCTAGTCCTATCCTTATCTACTTCATTAATTATTTGGGCTTCAAATACCCCAACATTATTAATAAATTCAATGATATGTTGGTCATCCTTAAAGACATGGAAATTTGTCACATTGTTAGGGATAGAGGGATAAGGGATTAACTCAATGAAAAAAATTGTAATTTGATGTCATCAAGGGGGTTATGCTCATAGTTGAGGATGATAATGAATTAATAACCTAATTTCTTTCCATAGGGATTAGTATGACATTAAATGTATTAAAAATCTTGATTAAAACCCATGCTCTATGCTTATACTTTATAAGGTATAATAATTTACAATGAAACTTTTCCCTCACCTTATTTACAACTAGCTTAGAATCAATAAATACTTCTAATTCATTTGCCTTATTTTTAATGAAAATTACAGTCTTAGAACCAATGACTCATATTTTGTAAGATTATTGGTGCATGATAATTATAACTAGTAAGAAGCTAGATGTTTCTTATCTTTGGGGTCAATAAGTAAAAATACTACCCCTTAGCCTTATTTATAGTGAGTGTCATCAATGTATAGGGACCACAAACTTACAAATTTTGGATTATTGTTAGTGTTCTTACCTATAACCAGTTTTACCTTTAAAGTGTAAATCCCTAAATTGGAATCTAGTAAGTTTACCTTCTCATTGATCATGTTATATTTTGTTATCATGTGCTTCATCTTAGGTTCCCTATCAACCCTAATATGATTGGCTACACCTCTCCAAGGCAACCACATGTGAGAGAAATCAATGGCCTTGTATCCATTCAAAATTTTTGACCAATATTAGCTAAGTAACATTCTATATGCTTAAGGGATATCTACAACTTGGATATATATGAATTTTTGGATTTTAGGCTCTGATTCTAATTGTATGTGTACATTGAACAACTCATTGACTATTTTAACCTTAGACTTATATAGTTTGACTATGACCTTATCTGATTTGATAAGGACCAAACCTAATTTTTCACAAATGCCTATTGGCTTTACGTTCATAAAAACTCCTGAATCTACCAAGTAATTATGAAGGTTCTTCCTAAATAACCTGATAGTTAAGAGAAAGGGAGGGACTTTGATATTATTTTTATGAATGATAACATTGGTATGAGTAGTATTTTGATTTGCTTGGGTTGGATGAATTGGTTTTTTAATGAATGATTTTAGTAAAAGGTCACGCTGCCTAATGATTTGAAAAAGCTCATAGAAAGTGATATTTGTTTTAATTTTCTTCATGTATTCTACTATATTATATCTAGTTTTTCCTTGGGGTGGATGAATTTCCATATGAGCTTTGGATTCATTAGGCCTAGGAGGTGGGAGGTTATTCTTGGCATTGGGATTAGGTGGGGTCGCACCATTATTCAAAAGAGTTGAGGTAGTGAGGGGATGTTGTGGTTGTTAGTTCCTAAGGGCATTATTGCTCCTTTGAAACTACTATAAAACATGCACTTCACTAGCACTCTCTTATGGTTATTTATCTTCTTTGCTAGAGAAATCCATAATTTCTAGTACCATGGTTTTTTTAGTTGGTATACTTACATTGGATTATTTGGGTTGGTTTGGTACTACCTCATATTCTTCCATTTCCCTTTGAAAAATGTTAAAGGTACTTTAGAATTCAATGTAATCAAGCTCTCAATTTTGGGTCATGTTATGCACACAATACCAATTTGGGTGAGCTATCTCATAAATGTTGATTTCTAGTAGCTTATTGGGACAGGGTTTGGGTTAATTATGGGGATGGTTTTAATTTTTGGTAAGTAAAGTTCTTATTTTAACTCTCAACACTAGAGCTGCTCATTTACCTTTGCAAACCAAAGAAGTCATTACTTAATATTTACACCATTCATTATATGGAATCCAACTCATTTTTTATAGACTTTTGGGGTATATTTTGGGTATTATTAATAGATACTAACATAGTTTGGATTTCAAAATGGGGAACTGATACACTGTTCACTAGGTTAAGAAAACCCAAGTGTTGATTTGGAGTAGCATGTCTAATTGGAAACATTTTCATTATCAAAAATAGTTGAGATATAGGCAAATTTTGGTTTGCTTTAGGAGGCAAATTTTGGTTTGCTTTAGGAAGCAATATCAAGGTTGACATGTTAGGTAGTTCATTAGGGATGGGATTCATCATTTGTCCTTGTGGATTGAGTTTCCTATAGACTTTCATAGCTTTCGTATTTGCCAAAGGTAAGGTTATTATCATAGGGTCTCACCTTAAGAACATAGCATTCCATGGGTCTAATGCATTTTTATACATCTCTAATTGTATTTGAGCATCCAAATTATAAATTTTTGTGACTTGACTATACATATTCTATAAATACACATTGAAAACCCTAATAGGCTCATTGGGATCTTGTTTAATGCATGCAAACTATTGATATAGGACACTTGTATCTATAACTTTCCCAAACTAAGCCAAGAAAGTACTACTAAATTGGTCCCAACTTGTGATGGATTCCTTGATAAAATTTAGAAACCAATCATATGATGTGTCCATAAGCATGAAATGGAAAAGTCTACAAGCCATGTATTCATGCTTGACATTTATAAGTCTCATAGGAGTTTTATATGATGTTATGTGCTCCTCTGCAATCCTTCCCATACTAGGAGTAAATCTAGGCAAGTATCTCTCTAGATTCTTGGGCAAGTCATGGACAACCCTAGGCACATTTATAGTAGACTTGAAAATCTAACCCATAGGGGCTGATATGGGTATATGTTGGTTCTAGGTGGTTTGAGATGAATAATTAGTGGACACTAGGTTTGCTATAGATCTAGGTCTTATTCAACCAATTTGAGTCTTTCTGTGGATTTACACTGGAAAGTTAATCAATCTCCCATGGATAAATGAGGTCTGATTAATGTGCACACTAGGATCTAGTTTAGTTTACAATGCATAATTTAATAACAACTACTCTTGTTGAGCTAATTGTTGCATGTTTTTAATCTCACGACAAGATAGGGAGGCAAAAGTAAAATCAAACAGAGTAAATGTTAGTGAATTCAAAATACATACAATAGTTATTAACTAATTTTTAACATTTTTCATCATTTTATAATTACTTTGGTGTTCAATCAAAGATTAAACTACAACTCTTGGCCCTCCTTCTAGTGTCATTCATTTACCCCAAAATCTTTCGGTTTGAAACCACTCATGAGGTTGAGTGTTCTAGGGAGAAAAGTGGGGGACAATACACCAGATAAATATACCCCCTCATTAATTTTAGGATTAATGTTGGTTCAATCCAAGGACCAAGCATTTTAACATTATTTTATTCAAATAGAATTAATTGTTACCACTAGAGTCTCAATAATACAACAATTATTAACTAATTCTTAACAATTTTTAGTAGTTTATAATTATAGTAGGTGCATGCTAATCAACATAATTAATATTTCAAAAGTTTAAAACTAAATAGCATTAATATCATATTGAAAAAAATAATGTGTGATATTGTCATCTATGTAAGTGTAATATTATGCTAAAAGAAATCTTTATTAAGGATTTTGAATCGAGGAAATTTTTAGATTGTTTTTATGGGTTATGATTTTCATATAGTCACAACCTAACAGACCTACAAAAATTTTATTAGAAGAAATAACGTATTAATTTTTAAAAATTGATATCATTTTCAGAAATACAATTTTAAAAAACAAAATATTCTTAGCACATTTATGCAAAGGAGATGATTTGAGGTTAACTCATCTCACAATATCTACATGCACAATCTCAACATTATGTGTGGCAAGCAATCAAACTACATAACATTTCAAACCTAGAACCTTTTTTAAATTAAACCTTAATAAGATCCATAAACTATTCATGGATATTTATTTACAAAAATGCAATAATTTCATGTTGTAAAAAGAAATAGCTCTATAAAAAAAATGAACATCTGATTCTTTTTTTTATCCTACAAATCTTACTTAAATTTGATACTAAATCTTACCACCTTCTAATGACAAAATTGGGATTTAGCAAGAATGAAATCACAACCCTTCAAACATAGATAGAAGTTCATTTGAACAATAAAGGTACTATATTTAAAAAATTAATATGAGTGCAACAAAAAAATTGTGAGAAATAAAATATTCTCATAACAAATTTACCACACATCATGAGTAGGAAAACTACAATCATATTTATCTTCTAATTTAAATGTATAACGTTGATAGGGGTTTGACATGAACAAAATCATGACTGTCTAGACCTGTATAAAACTTTATGGCATAAGAATGTATTGTTTAAAAAATAATTACTTTAGTGTTAGCAAAAAAATTGAGAAAAATAAAATATGCTTGTCATATTCATGCAAAGACATTGATTCAAAATTAACTCACCTAAAAATGACTGCATGCTCAATCTCTATACTATGAAGTTTGAGCTATCAAAAGTCTAGGTTTTTGTCATCCCACTCAATAATTGAAATGAACTGTCAAACTATCTCTCATAGATGTCAAGCTTGTATATAGATTAGATTTTAATATGATGTCATTAATAGCAACATTATTTTGGCTTAATAATGCATCAAACAAACCTTTATATCCTTACGTCTACATAAATATTCAAATCAAAAAAAATCCATTAAATGCAATAGATAAATATCCACATAAAAAAAATTTGAGTGTGGAAAAAGGCACCCACCATCACTTGGATTTATTGACCACTCATCATTCTATATATACCTTTCTTCTTATGGCATGGGCTGTAAACTACACGAATTTGATAAGAACATTTTTCTTTATCTTAGATTTATTGCTTAGATAAATTAAAAATGTTTGTCTTGTTCACATAGAGGCACTAATTTTATCTCAACTTAGCTCATAATAATTGCATTCCTAATCTGTCATTTATGTATGTCCAGCTATCAAAGCAACACAATTTTTCAAACCCATAACTTATTTTTTACATAAATATTTAGAAGATCCAGAAACCATTGAAAAATATCTATTTACAAGAATCAAATTATTCATTTTATTCAAAATATAGATCTTACCTTGATCTAATGCTAACCCCGAACACCTTAAAGTCATAGAACACGACTTTAACAAGAAAAAATCACAACCCTATGGCTATAAACTATGCAAATGTAGTTAGAAAATGTTTTTTGTCTTATTTTTATTTCCAATGCTAATACATTTTTCAAATAAGGGTTATGGTGGAAAATACATTTGGATGATTATCTCTAACCTTGTTATGGAATGCATTAGTTTTCAACATTGAGAGCCCATACAACTTGAAATGATTTATGGTTATGATTTGGTTTGTTGGCCATTAGTAATGCATTATTTTTTATTCTTTAATATTGTTGGAGAGTTGTCAATGATGTTATGGAGGTGTTTAGGTGAGTGGATGAAATCCCTTGTTAGTCTAAGTGATAATGATAAAGTGGGAAATGTGTTTGCCCTAGTATGATTGAAGAAGGCTTGGTTGATCTTCAGAGTTTGATTGCTTAGAGATGATTAGGGATGAGTCTAAAGTATCAATCATGTGTAAGGGTTCCTTTTAGAGGTCAAAGATGATTGGAGAGCTTGTGGAAGTGAGTGGAATTCATCTGGTTCTTCATTATGTTCATCTAGGCATAATTGGCTCTGTGATAGATAAATCTAAGGAGGCATAATAATGATGTCATATCTCACATGTGTGAGGATTCTAGGAATAGATTGACATATGGATGGATTATCCTATGTGAGGAGATCACATGGTTCAAATTTTAGATTGTGTGATTTAGCACAACAAAAGATATGTGGGTGCAAAGTTGGCCTCTCAGATAAAAGTACACTAAGTTCCAACACTTAGTCAATTTGAAAAGGCAAATATAATGGTCCATGTTTCATCACATCAAATATTGATGGCATGAAATTAATCTGAGTTCAATTATGTTAAAAATATAAGTTTAAAGTAGAGTCAAGTGAGCAGTTTGGTAATGGCATATCTCACACATGTGAAGGTTTCAAGAAGAAATGGTCATATGGGTTTGTTTAGTATTATGCCTAGTTTATATGGTGAAAATTTGAGAACATGCATTTGATTGATGCAAAATATATATCTATGAAAATTAGGCCTTTTAGGCATATTGCAATGGTTCTCATACTTAGCCAAATCTGCATGAAGTTAAAGTTCAGGACCAAATGGAGATCCAATGGTTCATGGGAGTCCATACATCAAGATATATAGTGCGTAGTAATTCAAATGGATCAAAGTGTTTGATGGTTAATGAAGGTAAAGATTAAGCTTCTTATAGAAGATCAACATAACATGTTTATTCCAAGATGTTAGGATGCAACGAGATGGTGCCAAATGTTTGATGTTTAAAATTAAGTAGAGATAATGATCGAGCTTATTCTAAGGATAAAAAGTGAGTGGGTGTTAATATTAATTGAGATAAATTGTGTGTATTAAATTTAAGAGGTCAAAGTGATAGTTGTCTAGCATTATTAAATCAGAGACAATCTCAAAGAGATTAATGGAGCATATGTGGTCAAAGATTACCAAGATGCACGAGATGAGGTCAAAGTGATAGAGGTTTAATGAGGTGAAGATCAAGCTCCTTACAATAAGATCGATGGTGTGTAATTATTATAAGGTGTGAGTACATGAGATGAATGAAAAGTGTTCAAGGTTTACCTATGATCATTGTCATTTGAATATTTGAATTGCAAAGGGAAAAACTAATCTATAGAATTTGAGCTATAAATTTTGATCTAGGATGAATTTATTGATGGAGTAAAAAGCAAAGTTGTTTATAAATAAAATTCACATCTAGTGAGCCTAGTTAAATGGTCTTAATGTTTGTATAATAAAAGTTATTGAGTCCAGAGTTGACCATGTGTTTAACTATGTTCTCCAAGTGACCCGAGAAGGTTGTTCAAGCTTGTTTTAATGTTGTTTCAATGTCTCATGATGAATTAGATATTGGAGAGTGTTTTAGAATCTTTTTGGATGATCTATGTGGTATTTAGAGGTGTGATCAATTGATTTTTATTATAAAAAAAGCTTAATAAGTTGATTGTGTGTCCATTCATGGTGTTCCTGTGTACAAGGTTTATGTTTGAGTCGATTGAACATACAAAGAGGTGAGCATAGATGATTGTGATCATTTGAGGAAGTTGAAAGGGTCATGTAGAGGGGACCTATGTTTTTGAAAGTGGTTATGTGTTCTTTTTTTTCTCAATGAATTTCTAAAGTGGTGAATAGGTCTCCATGGGACCTATAAGGGCTACTAAGGCCTAAGTGAAAGGTGTAATTGCTTAAGTGTGACCCATAGATGCTATGGCTAACCTTTGAGGATGGTATTGAAATCTGTCTTGATGTGAGAGAAGCCTTAAGGGATATGGCATGTCTAATGGCTGACCAAGATGGTAATAATCATGAATGCTTTATAAATAGTGATATCAAAGAATTTGATTACTATTATGGTATGAGGTATGTGTGAGAGCAGTATTCGTTGAAGCGAAGAAGAGAAGAGAGTGAGTGTGACCAGTGGTTGGGTTGATGAGTAGAGCAAATTGAGGATTGTGTGTATGACCTATAAGTAATAATTCTAATATCATATTAGAGTTGTTGTTGGTTTGAAGATTGTGGATGAGCAAAGTAATCTAGTTTGATCCAAAAGGCTATTTTAGATGTTATGAGTGTGTGCAAAGGCAAGGTGAATATTATGTGAGCTTGGTGATTATTTTGAGAGGAAGATCATAGTATGGACTATGTGTATGAGTGTGTAGGATTTAAGAGAAGCTGATATATATTGTATCTCCATTAGATTGGTAGGCAATCAGTGCCTAAGGAGATGTTCATTTCATAGGTTGATCAGAAGGACTCGATCATCCTTAGGGGTAGTTGTTCCTTGTGAAACAAGGTTTAAATAAAGGCTTTAGGTTAGAAGGACTTGACCAAGGTTTTAGGTTAGGACTTGACCCATAGTTGGTCAGAAGGACTTGATCATCTTAGGGGTATGTGCTCCTTGTGAAATAGTTATTTCACTAAATTTTGGTCAGAAGGACTTGACTAGTCTCATGTTTGTGATAAGCTTATAGGATAAGTAGTCCATGTGTTTGTAGGCTTGAGAGTGGGTTTTATTCCCCGAGAGGGTTTCCCACATAGATCTTGTGTTATGTGTGTGATCTTGAATATATTTCTTGTTCATTGTTATAGATGATGTGTATGCTTCATGAATACTAGTGGTATTTGATCAAATGTTTGAAATGTTTGGAATTGAAGTTGAATTATCTAGGCTCACTATTCACCCCCCCTCAGTGATTACACCTATAACAAAGATATTGGAGATTGAAAAGGAATGTGATTCTATTTATCCTCCAACTTAAAATGTTGACCTTTGATTAGGTATGAAATAGAGGTCTCATTCTAGTAGGTGGAAATCATTATTTTTGTATTCTTTAAGATGATGGTGAAGATTGAAAAGTGGTTTTATATATTTTTTTATGTCATTGTGGGTTTGAAATGTAATTTATTTTTTATAACTTGACATGCATAGACTCGATTTGGAGCATACATTTATCTTTAGGTCATTTTTTTAATAATATTTATAGAAAAAAATTATGTATAGGTGTCTTTGTCATTGGTAAAAAAACACTTTGATTGTACAGATGAGAGCCATAAACTTTAAAATATATGTATTTTATTTAATAAAATAGTGGAGATTGAAAAGATGTTTTAGATAGTTTTTCTAACATGTTGGAAATTATGTCACATATATAGGAGGTTGACAAGTCAATAAACTAAATTAATGACATTTTTTTCTCAATGATGGTAAGGTTGTTGTGTAGAATATATTATTTTTTCATTGTTTTTTCATGGTGAAACATTCATTTTCCTTATTCAATAGGATTAAAAAAGGGTCTATTTTATTGTATATTTTCATGCATAAATGAGACACATCATGAAACCATTACATATTTTTTTTAAAGTTTATTATTATTTAATAAAAAAGTTATTGACAAAAACATGTGGCACACTTTGGTGTGGCCACATCATAGGGATTTAGGCTTGTCAATAGGGGTGTGTTGGACCGATAGGAATGAGGTGGAAGATATGCAAGGATGAGAGGTTAGCAAATTTTAGTAACCTTGACATTGTAATTTCACAAAAAAAAAAAAAAAAATTCAACATGATAATAAAGGCTTGGGTTTTTTTATAACCTTTCATGCATAGATCAGACATATGGAATGAAACTATTACATATTTTTGTTGAAATTCACTATTATTTGATGCAAAAGTTATTGGCGATATATAATTCCCCTATTGTCTAAATCCACTAACCCTAGTTTTGTTTAAGTGAATATGAATATATCAATTCTTAAAAACTTAATATGGATTGTCAATCAGAAATATTCTAGTTCTATATTCATAATTGAGACAATAAACTAAAAAGTGGGAAAAATCTTTACCAACCCACCTTAGATGCATTTGTATTTAGATCAAAGGAAAGAATATATTGCATAATAGATCACCGTCACTTGTAATGTAATAAATGGCTTGATACTATAATATTAAATAAAATTTTAAGTTAAATCATAGTTTTGAATAAATTTTAAATATAGAAGAAAACAATAGGTAAAAAATGAGACATTATAGATTCTCTAAACCTTGATATTAAATTTCACAAGGTTTTTCAAATAAATAATAGACAAGTATCATCTAGACCTAAAAGCAAAACAATCCATAAGAAGATCAAAATTAGGTAGAAAAACTTTGGTCAATGTTACTATCAATCAAACATGGTTCAAGTCCACCAACTCACTCCTTTGAGATGGACTGACCAACTGATTCAAAATCTACTCCATACTAAAAGTCCTAACATATTCAACCAATTTATATTACTTGATCATACCCCCTTTGTCAATGTAATCATGAAATTTTATCAAGATATTGATTAAGTTATTTTCAATAAACCTTTCAATCTTGGGATCCAACACACCACCATAGCTAACATCAAAAAATATTTCCTATAATTTTTTTGTGTGTGAAGAACTATTAGTTTTAATAAGCCCTTTATATTTATGACAATGTCTTCCTTGTGCATCATTCGAAAAACCATTATTTTTCCTAAAATCTCCTACTCTTACTCAACATGTTGTAGATAAACAATGTGATTAGACTTAGAAGTACCCATTAAAGCATGATTCAGGTCACTAAATTTTAAAAAGTAGGTAAGAGTCCTTCAACAAGTGATACTCTACCTTAGAAACATTCACCTTAAATGTAGATAGGTGGATAATTTTATAGTTTGGATAGAGGCTAAACGTTGGAAATCTTCTTCAATCTATCAAAAATTCTAAGAAGATCATCATCATCCTTATCTTAAAAAAAATCACCATTTTAACTTATGGAAATCTAAGCTGCAAAAAAAATATTTCATTAAAAAACAAATGTTTTTAATTTACATATTTAAAAAAAAAAATCCTTAAATAAAAAATGCTTTTTAATTACATATTCACAAAAAAAAATGTTGGAACTCATAAACACTTTGTTCCATGAATAAAAAACTCAAAAACAAATCTACAATCACACATGCAATAAAATTAAAATAATAAAATATAAATATAAATGAATTTTAACACTACACCTTCATTTCCTTTTTTTAAAATCAATAAATTTTAGCACCAAATCTTTGTTATGAATGAAATGCCACATTGAAAAAAAAACATACCTAGCCTACTCAAGAAATCTACATATATATGTAAAACTTAGAACTGATTTAAAATTAAGAAAAAATATTTTAGTAAGTTATAATTCCATGGATTATGTTTCAAAATTAATAAATACAAAAATCAAAGGCTTGCATAAAAAATAAAATAATATATATATAATTAAAAAAATCATTGTAATAAGAGGAAAAATTGTCGAAATGCCATTGTTTATTTTTTTGTTCCATATTTCATCTCATAACAAGAACTTAATTATATATCTTTTTCAGACCTCATTTTAAGTCATGCAATAATGATTTCTCAATAAGTATGGTTTTGGTAGCATGTAATGAAAAAAATAAACAAGTCAATATCTATATAAACTATAATTATTTTTAAAAATAAACATTTATAAATGAATAATATTTATAGGATATTTTTAGGTTTACCAGTATCATAAAATGCTTTTGTATATAAACCATGTACTAAGAAATACTATTCCATACCTTGATATAAGGTCTACAAAAATGGCTATAGTAATTAGCACCATAAAATTATATATGTATGTTATAGACAAGTTGAATTTAGGTTAGATGTAGGTCATAATTGGAAGAAGGATAGATAAGTTGAAGTATGTTGACAACATATAGCACAGGGGTGGGGTGAACAAGGGTAGGAGTGGATAGTTGATATTTATGGCTTTCACATTACACAATTATTTTACAGAGGGATGTATAAACAAAGTGACAAATATTTATTAGTATCGAATGAATTGTATAGATTATGGGTGCCACTACAATAGAGAATGAAGAACTTGGTAAAAGAGGAGAGAGCATACAGAACATACGATCGTCTCTCACTCACTACATGGATTGAAATTCTATGAGAGAGACTAATGCATGCCCACTAGATGGATGATAAATTATTCTCTCTTAAGACATCCCCTAGAAACCCTTCTTCAATAATATCACCATTAGTCTCCAAACAATCCAAGTTATTACACACTTCTTGAGTTTTAACCTCAAGAAACCTCAAATCACCATCAAAAGGGCTATGACCTTGAGAAACATGAAAAATATGATCAGAAATAATAGGGACAACCTCCAAGTCTCAATGAACTGAATTCTATCCAACTACATTACTGACCAATTGAGCCATATCTCACTCCATTTTCCACCTATGGATCAAATTTTGGTCTTTAAAAGGGTCTTGATAACAATCAATAAGATCATCCTCAACCCCCACAAGACTATCCCCAATTATCACCAAAAAAATTATCACATTATGGAGAAAACAACTAAAATTAAGAGTTATTGTAGCACAGATAGGCCTAATAGCTATCAGAGTAGGCTTTGGGTTCCATGAGCTATTAGATCAATTGCCATGTTTTGAGACCTCCTTGACCAGTCACTGGGGTCTGAGGCTTGCATGAACCCAAATAGAAACAACAACTACAATGTTTGGTCTAAAAATAGAAAAATCTTGAGTTAATCTCGATAATCTCTGCCATCATGAAAATCATGTGGCTTTTAAATCCTTAAACCCACTTACCATGATTTGTGTTAATACAATCACCAAAATACCATTCTATGATTTCATTCTAGAGATTGAGTAAAAATGACGTTGCCTAATGACACAATATTATGTTGATCTTCACCATGACTAAAACACAAAATGGTTTGATGCAATTAACTTTAAACTATCCCATTACAAGTAATCATGTCTAAGTTATGATTTTCTCTTCAAATTTTGCCAAATTTATGGCATCTCCTAAGAGTTCTACATCTTGCATCATCCCGTCACTTAGATAAATTGAAAGCTACTTCAATGAGCTGTGAATGCAAACTTCAAGGTCCATAAACTACCAACATCATCATTGGGGATCAATAATTACTTAAATAGTCATTAGGATCAAAGGCCTAACCAATCAATAATTAAGGTGCACAAACGATTGATGGTTGTGCTAAAATTTGAGACATGCCAAAACATGCACTAGGGTTTGAGAGCTATCCAAACAGGCTCTGGTATTTGAGTGCTAACAACATAATACTCGATGTATGGGGCCTATCTAAATAGTCATTAGGTTCTGAGATAAGGGCATCAAAAATTTAAAAAGTAGGGATAGGTTGAACTCTGAGCCCAAACAAAAGAACAAATATATAATGGAATGTTTGAGGCTAGAAAAATCTTGAGCATATCCTGATAATCTCTATCATCTTGAAAAAGCAAGAGTTTTGACATACATAACTTGAACCAAATTGGCAATGGTTTGTTTATAGCCTTTACTAATAGAAGAAAATTGATGTGTACCTTAACATATATAACATGGAAGTGTTGGTTGTTGGAATACAAAGGAAGCCAACTATTTAAGCTTCCCTACCATGGACGATTCAGTGACCCATCATCCACATCATTATGACAATATATTCATTATTATTAATATAATATACTATGTAATATATTAAATATATTAATTATTACTATTATATAATATAAAAATATATTGTTTCAATAATATATAATATATTAATATTATATTATAATATCATAAATTATTATGTTTATTTTTGTTCATATATATAATTATATATTATTATAACTATATTTTAAAAATATTATAAAACTATATATTGTAATATAAAAATAAATTATATATTATATTATATAAAAATATGAGTACCATTATATATAATTTAAAAATATATATTATAATAATAATATAATATAAATTATTATTTATAATAATATTATAAATATAATATAATAATATTATTGATATAATATATGAAATTCATATTATAACATAATTTAATATTGTATTTATTATTATTTAATAAAAAATTAAAAAATGAAATGATTAATATTAGATGTAGGGGACAACTGAAAGAAATATGGACAAGTTGAATTTAAGTTAGATATGATAAATATGGACAAGTTGAATTTAGGTTAGATGTTAGTCATAATTGGAAGAAAATAGACAAGTTGAAGTATGTTGACAACATATAGCACAGGGGCAAGATGATTAGGGGTAGGAGTGGATAGTTGAGATGTATGGCTTTCACATTACAGAATTATTTTATAAAGGGATGTATAGATAAAGTCATGAGTGAAATGGCACATTGAAAAAAAAAACATACCAAGCCTACTCAAGAAATCTACACAAATATTTAAAATCAAGAAAATATATTTTAATAAGTTTATGATTCCATGGATTATGTTTCAAAATTAATAAATACAAAACTCAAAGGCTAACATAAAAAATAAAACAATAATATATGTAATTAAAAAAAAGCATTGTAATAAAAGGAAAAATTGTCTAAATGCCATCGTTTATTTTTTTTCCATATTTCATTTAATAACAATAACTTAATTATATATCTTTTTCAGACCTCATTTAAGTCATGCAATAATCTTTTCTCAATAAGTATGGTTTTAGTACCCTGTAATGAAAAAAAAAAGTAAGAATCTATACAAACTCTAATTATTTTTAAAAATTAAACATTTATAAAAAATATAATATTTATAGGATATTTTCAGGTTTACCACTATCATAAAATGCTTTTTGTATATATATCATGTACTAAGAAATACTATTTCATACCTTGATATAAGGTCTAAAAAATGGCTATAGTAATTAGCATCATAAAATTATATATGGAAAAGTTGAATTTAGGTTAGATGTAGGTCATAATGGGAAGAAAGATAGATAAGTTTAAGTATGTTGACAACATATAACATAGGGGTGGGGTGAACAGGGGTAGGAGTGGATAGTTGAGATTTATGGCTTTCACATTAAATAACTATTTTACAAAGGGATGTATAAAGAAAGTGACAAATATTTATTCATATCGAATGAATTATATACATTATGGGTGCCACTACAATAGAGAATGAAGAACTTGGTAAAGAGGGGAGAGTATACACCATATATGATCATCTCTTAGTCACTAGAAGGACTAAAATTCTATGAGAGAAACTGATGCATGCCCACTAGATGGGTGATAAACTCTTCTCTTTAAGACATCCCCTAGAAACCCTTCTTCTATAATCTCACCATTAGTCCACAAATAATCCAAGTTATTGGACACTTCCTGAGTTCTAACCTCAACAAACCCTAAATCACCATCAAAAGGGCTATGACCTTGAGAAACATGAAAAATATGATTTGAAACAATAGGGACAACCTCCAAGTCTCGATGAACTGAACTCTATCCAAATACATCATTGACCCTTTAAGCCATATCTCACTCCATTTGCCACCTATGGATCAAATTTGTATCTTCAAGAAAAAACTTTTGGTCTTCAAAAGGGTCTTGAGAATAATAAATAAGATCATCCTCAACCCCCACAAGACTATCCCCAACCATCACCCAAAAAATGATCACCTTATGGATAAAACAACTAAAACTAAGAGTTATTATAGCATAGACAAGCCTAAGAGCTATTAGTGTAGGCTTTGGGTTCCATGAGCTATTAGATCAATTATCGTGTTTCAATACCTCCTTGAGCAGTCACTAGGGTCTGAGGCTTGCATGAAACCACCAAAAAAAAAACTGTAATGTTTGGTCTAAGACTAGAAAAATCTTGAGTTGATCTCGATAATATCTGCCATCATGAAAATCATATGGCTTCTAAATCCTTAAACCTGCTTACCATGATTTGTGTTAATGCAATCACCAGAATAACATTATGTGATTGCATTCTAGAGATTGAGAAAAAATGATGTTTCCTAATGACATAATATTACATTGATCTTCACCATGATTGAAACACAAAATGAGCTAATGTAATTAACTACAAACTATGCCATTAAAAGTAATCATATCTAAGTTCTGATTTGCTCTTCAAATATGCTTTATTCTTCACATTTTACTAAATTTATAGAATCTCCTAAGAGTTATACATCTCGTATCATCCCATCACTCAGATAAATTCAAAGCTACTTCAATGAGCTTTGAACACAAACTTTAGGGTCCATAGACTGCCAACATAGTCATTGAGGATCGAGAGCTGCTAAAACAATTGTTAGGATCAAAGGCCTATCCAATTAGTAACTAGGGTGTGAGAACTATCGATGGTTCTGTCGAGATATGAGACATGCCAAAAAATGCATCAAGGTTCAAGATCTATCAAAATAGGCTCTAGTATCTGAGTGCCAACAACACAATCCCTGAGGACTAGGGCCTATCTAAATAGTCATTGGGTTTTAAGATACGTGGCATCAAAAAATTAAAAAACAAGGATAGGTTGAACTTTAAGCCCAAATAAAAGAACAAGTATGCAATGGAATGTTTGAGGCTTAAAAAATCTTGAGCATATCCTGATAATCTCTATCATCTTGAAAAAACAAGAGTTTTGACATACATAACTTGAACCAAATTGGCAGTGGTTTGTTTATAGCCTTTACCAATAGAATAAAATTGATGTGTACCCTAACATATATAACACAGGTGTGTTGGTTGCTAGAATCTAAAGGAAGCCAACCATTTAAGCTTCCCTACCATGGATGATTCAACGACCAATCATCCATACCATTCTGACAATATATAAATTATTATTAATATAATATACTCAATAATATATTAAATATATTAATTATTACTATTACATAATATAAAAATATATTGTTATAATAATATATAATATATTAATATTATATTATAATATCATAAATTATTTTATTTATTTTTGGTCATATATATAATTATATATTATCATAATATAATATATTATTACATATATATTTTAAAAATATTATAAAACTATATATTGTAATATAAAAATAAATTATAAATAATAATACAATATATGTTTATATATATATATATATTAATAGTTATTATTTTATAATAATTATATACTATATAATATAAAAATATGAATAATAGTAAATATAATTTAAAGATATATATTATAATAATAATATAATATATTATTATAATATTAATTATTACTTATAATAATATTATAAATATATTATTGATATATTATATATGAAATTCATATTATAACATAATTTAATATTGTATTTATTATTATTTAAGAAAAAAATTAAAAAATGAAATGAAGTGGATTGAGGAATGCAGTGTATGACTAAAATTTATGTCAGATGCAAGGAACAACTGGAAGAAATATGGACAAGTTGAATTTAAGTTAGATATGATAAATATGGACAAGTTGAATTTAGGTTAGATGTCAGTCACAATTGGAAGAAAGATAGAAAAGCTGAAGTATGTTGACAACATATAACACAAGGGCATGGTGATTAGGGGTAGGAGTAGATAGTTGAGATTTATGGCTTTCACATTACACAATTATTTTACATAGGGATGTATAGATAAAGTCATGAATGAAATGGCACATTGAAAAAAAAACATACCTGGCCTCCTTGAGAAATCTACACAAATATGTAAAACTTAGATTTGGTTTAAAATCAAGAAAAAATATTTTAGTAAGTTTATAATTCCATGGATTATGTTTCAAAATTAATAAATACAAAACTCAAAGGCTAGCATAAAAAATAAAACAATAATATATGTAATTAAATGAAATCATTGTAATAAAAGGAAAAATTGTCTAAATGCCATCGTTTATTTTTTTGTTCCATATTTCATCTAATAACAAGAAGTTAATTATATATATTTTTCAGACCTCATTTTAAGGCACACAATAATGTTTTCTCAATAAGTATGGTTTTAGTACCCTGTGGTGAAAAAAAATAAACAAGTCAGCATCTATACAAACTATAATTTTTTTGAAAAATTATAAATTTATAAATGAATAATATTTATAGGATATTTTCAGGATTACCAGTATCATAAAATGCTTTTTGTATGTATATCATGTACTAAGAAATACTATTTTATACCTTGATATAAGGTCTACAAAAATGGCTATAGTAATTAACATCATAAAATTATATATGTAGGTTATGGACAAGTTGAATTTAGGTTAGATGTAGATCACAATTGGAAGAAAGATAAATTGAAGTATGCTGACAACATATAGCACATGGGTGGGGTGAGTAGGGGTAGGAGTGGATAGTTGAGATTTATGGCTTTCACATTACACAATTATTTTATAGAGGGATGTATAGATAAAGTCATGAATGAAATGGCACATTGAAAAAAAAACATACCTAGCCTACTCGAGAAATCTACATAAATATGTAAAACTTAGATCTGATTTAAAATCAAGAAAAAATATTTTAGTAAGTTTATAATTCCATGGATTATGTTTCAAAATTAATAAATACAAAACTCAAAGGCTAGCATAAAAAATAAAACAATAATATATGTAATTAAAAAAAATCATTGTAATATAAGGAAAAATTGTCTGAATGCCATCATTTATTATTTTGTTCCATATTTCATCTCATAACAAGAACTTAATTATATATCTTTTTTAGACCTCATTTTAAGGCATGCATTAAGTATGGTTTTGGTACCCTGTAGTGAAAAAAAATAAACAAGTCAACATCTATAAAAACTATATTTAAAAAAAAAAATTAAACATTTATAAATGAATAATATTTATAAAAATTAAACATTTATAAATATTATAAATGAATAATATTTATAGGATATTTTTAGGTTTACCAATATTATAAAATGCTTTTTGTATATATATCATGTACTAAGAAATATTATTTCATACCTTGATATAAGGTCTACAAAAATGTCTATAGTAATTAACATCATAAAATTATATGTGTAGGTTATGCAAAAGTTAAATTTAGGTTAGATGTAGGTCACAATTGGAAGAAAGATAAGTTGAAGTATGTTGACAACATATAGACATGGGTGGGGTGAATAGGGGTAGAAGTGGATAGTTGAGATTTATGTCTTTCACATTAGACAATTATTTTACAAAAGGATGTATAGACAAAGTGACAAATATATATTTGTATCAAATGAATTGTATTGATTATGGGTGCCGCTATAATAGAAAATGAATAACTTGGTAAAAAAGGGGAGAGCATACACAACATATGATCATCTCTCACTCACTAGATGGACTGAAATTCTATAAGAGAGACTGATGCATGCCCACTAGATGGATGATAAACTCTTCTCTCTTAAGACATCCCTTAAAAACCCTTCTTCAATAATCTTGCCATTAGTCTGCAAACAATCCAAGTTATTGGACACTTCCTGATTTCTAACCTCAAGAAACCCTAAATCACCATCAGAAGGGCTATGACCTTGAGAAACAAGAAAAATATGATCTAAAACAATAGGGAAAACCTCCAAGTCTCGATGAACTAAACTCTATCCAACTACATCATTGACCATTTGAGCCATATCTCACTCCATTTGCCACATATGGATCAAATTTGTATCTTCAGGAAAAAAATTGTCTTCAAAAGGGTCTTGAGAATAATCAATAAGATCATCCTCAACCCCCACAAGACTATCCTCAACCATCCACAAAAAAATGATCACCTTATGGAGAAAACAAGTAAAACTAAGAGTTATTGTAACACAAACAAGTTTGAGAGCTATAAGAGTAGGATTTGGGTTCCATGAGTTGTTAGATCAATTACCATGTTTTGAGACCTCCTTGAACTATCACTAGGGTCTAAGGCTTGCAGGAACCCAACCAAAAACAACAACTTCAATGTTTGGTCTAAGAGTGAAAAAATCTTGAGTTAATCTTGATAATCTCTGCCATCATAAAAATCATGTGGCTTCCAAATCCTTAAACCCACTTACCATGATTTGTGTTAATGAAATCACCAAAATAACATTATGTGATTATATCCTAGAAATTGAGCAAAAATGGCGTTGCCTAATGACACAATATTATGCTAATCTTCACCATGATTGAAACACAAAATGAGTTGATGCAATTATCTATAAACTATCCCATTACAAGTAATCACGTTTAAGTTTTGATTTGATCTTCACATATGCTCTGTTCTTCACACTTTTCCAAATTTAAAGCATCTCCTAAGAATTATGCATCTCGCATCATCCCATCACTTAGATTAATACAAAGTTACTTCAATGAGTTGTGTACACAAAATTCAGGGTCCATAGACTGCCAACATAGTCATTGGGGATCAAGAACTACTTAAACAAGGATTAGGATCAAAGGCATGCCCAATCAGTAACTAGGGTGTGTGACTATTGATCATTGTGTTAAGATATGAGACATGCCAAAACATGCACCAAGGTTCGAGAGATATTGAAATAGGATCTAGTATATAAGCGTTAACAACACAATCCCTAATGTCTGGGGCCTATCTAAATAGTCATTGGGTTCTGAGATAGGTGGCATCAAAAATTTAAAAATTAGGGATACGTTGAACTCTAAGCCTAAACAAATGAAAAAATATGCAATGGAATGTTTGAGGCTAGAAAAATCTCTAGCATATCTTCATAATATCTGTCATCCTGAAAAAACAAGAGTTTTGACATACATAAATTGAACCAAATTGGTAGTGGTTTGTTTATAACCTTTACCAATAAAAATAAATCGACGTGTACCCTAACATATATAACACGGGAGTGTTAGTTGCTAGAATATAAAGGAAGCCAACCATTTAAGCTTCCCTATCATGGACGATTAAACGACCCATCATCCACACCATTCTGACAATATATTCATTATTATTAATATAATATACTCTCTAATATATTAAATATATTAATTATTACTATTATATAATATAAAAATATATTGTTATAATAATATATAATATATTAATATTATATTTATTTTTGTTCACATATATAATTATATATTATCATAATATAATATATTATTATAACTATATTTTACAAATATTATAAAACCATATATTGTAATATAATAATAAATTATAAATAATAATACAATATATGTTTATATATATATATATATATATATATATATATATATATATATAATATTATTAATTTATAGTAATTATTATATAATATAAAAATATGAATAATAGTATACATAATTTAAAGATATATATGATAATAATATAATATGTTATTATAATATTAATTATTAATTATAATAATATTATAAATATAATATAATAATATTATTGACATATTATATATGAAATTCATATTATAACATAATTTAATATTATATTTATTATTATTTAATAAAAAAGGAAAAAATGAAATGAAGTGGATTGAGGAACGCAGTGTATGATTAAAATTTATGTCAGATGCAGGGAACAACTGAAATAAATATGGACAAGTTAAATTTACATTAGATATGAGAAATATGGATTTCAAGTTACACAATTATTTTACATAGGGATGTATATACAAATTGACAAATATTTATTCGTATTGTATGAATTGTATAGATAATGGGTGCCACTACAATAGAGAATGAAGAACTTGATAAAAGAGGGGAGAGCGTACACACCATATGATCACCTCTCACTCACTAGATGGACTAAAATTATATGAGAGAGATTGATGAATGCCCACTAGATGGACGATAAACTTTTCTCTCTTAAGACATCCCCTAGAAACCCTTCTTTAATAATCTCACCATTAGTCTACAAACAATCCAAGTTATTAGACACTTCGTGAGTTTTGAAGTCAAGAAACCCTGAATGACCATCAGAAGGGCTATGACCTTGAAAAACATGAAAAATATGATTTGAAACAATAGGGATAACCTCCAAGTCTTGATGAGCTGAACTCTATCCAACTACATCATTGACCATTTGAGCCATATCTCACTTCATTTGCCACCTAATGATCAAATTTGTCTCTTCAGGAGAAAAAATTTGGTCTTTAAAAGGGTCTTGAGAATAATCAATAAAATCATCCTCAACCCCCACAAGACTATCCTCAACCATCACCCAAAAAATGATCACCTTCTCGAGAAAACAACTAAAACTAAGAGTTATTGTAGCACAACCATGCTTGAGAGCTATTAGATTAGGCTTTTGGTTCCATGAGTTGTTAGACCAATTACCATATTTTGAGACCTCAAGGCCATATTTAGAGACCTCTTTGAGAAGTCACTTGGTTCTGAGGCTTACATGAACCCAACCAAAAATAACAACTGCAATGTTTGGTCTAAGACTGAAAAAATCTTGAGTTAATCTCGATAATCTCTGCCATCATGAAAATCATGTGGCTTCCAAATCCTTAAACCCACTTACCATGATTTGTGTTATTGCAATCACCAAAATAACATTAATATATTAATTATTACTATTATATAATATAAAAATATATTGTTATAATAATATATTAATATTATATTATAATATCATAAATTATTATATTTATTTTTGTTCATATATATAATTATATATTATCATAATATAATATATTATTATAACTATATTTTAAAACTATTATAAAACTACATATTGTAATATAATAATAAATTATAAATAATAATACAATTATATATGAAGAATATAATTTTTTTAATTAAAAAAAAATAATTTAAAAATATATATTATAAGAATAATATAATATACTATTATAATATTAATTATTATTTATAGTAGTATTATAAATATAATATAATAATATTATTGATATATTATATATGAAATTTATATTATAACATAATTTAATATTGTATTTATTATTATTTAATTAAAAAAATTAAAAAATGGAATGAAGTGAATTGAGGAACGCAGTGTATGATTAAAATTTATGTTAGATGCAAAGGGACAATTGGAAGAAATATGGACAAATTGAATTTAGGTTAGATGTCGGTCACAATTGGAAGAAAGATAGACAAGTTGAAGTATGTTGACAACATATAGCACAAGGGCGGGGTAAACATGGTAGGAGTGGATAGTTGAGATTTATAGCTTTCACATTACACAAATATTTTATGTAAAGATATATAGACAAAGTGACAGATATTTATTTATACCGAATGAATTGTATAGATTATGGATGCCACTATAATAAAAAATGAAGAACTTGATAAAAAAAGGGATAAGGTATGCAACATATAATCATCTCTCATGCACATCGATGTCATCCACATTACAAAACACCTTTTCCACATTGTGAGGTACCTCGCTCACCGATCAGAACAAAACGATTGCTCCACAACTTACTTAGTCACAACTACCCTATGCCCTCTCTAAAGAGAAACGGAAGGAGGAATAAAATTCCAAAGTCGAATAATAAATAAGAAACATGATAAGTGAAAGAGTTTAATGGTAAAAGCATTTTATTCACCGACACCGCTATGAATATACAAAAATGGTGTTTAAGTTAATCCCACATGTAGCCGGGACGGAGTAAAGGGAAGAAAGCAGGCATAGAAATATAGAGGGAAAAGAGGTTGAAAAGCATACCTTTCTCGGCCTTTTGGCTAAGATCAAGTGTAGTATCTGTTCTTATTAGTTTAATATCTGATATGTGGTTTAATGAACCACACGATATTAAATTTATTTATTTAAGGGGAAGGTCCCAACGGTAGCTTGTTATTAGGGATTTCGTGCGTCACTTCTATTTTGCACTACAGTAGAAGCCTGACGCACCCCCATCACCAACCCCAAAGCAAATATTAAATTAAATTTTGTTTTGGTTAAATATATCAATGTTTTTATTTGATAATCTTTTTTTAGTTAGTGTCGGCTGCAATTTAATTTGTCTTTTCCTTCTTCAATCTCTTTGGTGGACTGGACAACATCGAGGAGGTTTTTGGGCGCTGAAGACTCAGATTCTATTTTATTTTTTGCCTCTGTAAAAACCCCTTCTAGATGATGGAAAGCAAGATTCTCAATGTCTTGGGTTTGAATCACTTCCCCATTCTCCTCTCTCTCAAAAACCGAGTAGGGTCTTGTTCACCTATTTTACTTACCACAAAATCACCAAGTGAGGATACAGTTAAGAACAAGGTACCATATTCATAATTTCCTTCATCAATTTAAGAAACAAAACAATGAAGATCAACACATTTGATCACCCAAGCATGTCTCAGTCAAGTGACCTTACTTCATCAATTATAATTTGTACCTTCAACTCATCTCTATGTGATCCAAGAGACTTGAAAACATAAAAAGCAATTAATTAGAAATAAGACATCTTCTCATTTGAACTTGTAATACAGTCAATAAATGACCTCTCAGGACTACTCAAGATTAGTAACAACCTAATTCAAATTGGAGACTTTCCATACCGAACTAATTTTTGAGTTTAGAAGCTTTCTTGAAAGCTTTTATACTAACAATAAAATCTTCCAATACCTCAATAATACAACAAAAACAACATGACAACCTCCATTTATTCACATTGCAATAAGACAAAAACACAACAGAATGAACACGTTCATATTGAGAAGAACTGTCATCACATGACCAACTAGACCAATAAATGACTAGAACATAATGGAACTGAATACAAATGCATTCCTCTTCTTTGCATTGTATTCTACAGTCAACCAAGACAACTTCATATTCATGTATACAAAGAAGATGTCAACATAGCATTAGAAGTAAATACCAAATCTGTACACAAATTCTATATTTGCATTAAGACCAGTAATATGTATAGTATGACCACCATGAAATAGTGACTTCTTATTATGCAAAAATGGAGATTACACCATAATCATTATTCACTGATTACTAGAGCATTGAACACAAATTCAAGAAGATTATAGGTTGTTTTAGTGCATCAAAAATCATTGGCACAGCTAGAAGTTCCTTTCAACAACTAAGAGATCTTCAATAGCATATGTACTCCTTAAGCACGAGTAAAAAAAATAATTTGAAAGCTGAGCCCATCCATCTGGTGGCAGCCCTACCCACCCCAACCATTAGTTTGGAGTTGGAAGAGGTCACCCAACAAAGCCAAAGATTATAATAGTGAATGAAATCAAGGGTCTAGAAGTACATCAAGTCCATGGCCAAACTTTCCACACAAGCTAAGCCACATATGATAATAGCTTGGTAACACATAAAAACAGCAACAACACACCATGGTATTATGACAAATCAATATAGACATCCTCAATGGTTGTCTTAACAACATACATGTTATCTATAAGCCATAAGAGCGACATGCAACAAGTTCAAGCATACCCATCAGGGTTTTTATTCAAAAACTCACATTACCATCTTAGCAACAACCATTTCTCAAATCCAAAATGCAATAGCAACTACAACATATGGAAACACTTATAATGGTAATGGGTGAGTTCCACGAAGGGTAGAGGCCCTCCATGCAACACACACATCCATCTAGGTTTTCCTCCAAGACAAACAACAATAACTATGCATGGAAATGAAAATAAGCAAGTAAAATGACTTACTTTCAAAATGGCTTTGTTCTCGGTTACTTTTCTTCCTCTTTTTTGTTCTTCCACAACCTCTATGCTCTTCACTATGTGTTTTTCTATAGTCTCACATAATGATATATCCTTTCCCCAATTCCATGGTCATCACTAATGCATTAATGCCTCTAAGTATGGATTCTACGAATAACTTCCAATTCCATCATGGCTATGGCCAAAATGCATACCACACCCTACATTCTCTTCATACTCCTCTCATTACTTCTTCAAAGTCAACGAGAAGCATAACAAACAAAATGATATCCCAACAAACACTTTTTCACTCAAACCAAGGTCAAATGCTATACCAAGCTCATGCTTCATCATGTCAAAAGTGACATTTTTCCAACATCATGATATCCCTAAGTCAATCAAGACTTTGAATTAACAGATAATATTTAGGCCTTTAGTAATGCATAAACATAGTCATTAACCCATCACTAGGTCCTCGTGAAGTCAAACAAGCCAAAGACAAACCCACTCTATCTTTGTATGAACAACATGTGCTCAAGGTATCAACAAGGCTAAGGTATCAAGATATGTTCACCATTAAAGAATATGACAAGCATTTAAAACTTATAAGCTTTTGCATTTAACTAATACAATTACATTTATCTCCATTAGAAGCTCTAATAGCTTGATTCTAACAACTTGAAAGAGCTTTCCAACAGCATTGAGTATCCACACAGACATAATGGGCACAATTGGCTACAAGCCAATGACAACCTTAGAACAAATAATAATAATGATTATGCCCAATAATGTATAATAACAATAAAAGACAACACAAAAGGAAAATAGTGAATGGTTCACTTGATCTCTTACTTGACCTTTTTCTCATTTACTTGTACAATGTTGTTGTGACAATCCGACGAAGTCTTCCAAGCCCAAACCTAGCTCAATCATGTGACTATTACCTACAACCACAAAATGACATCAACAACACTGGCTCTACATAATCATGAACCAAATCATATATTGAATTGAAATACAACCAACTATAATATAAAATGAAATACTACAATACATGCTCATATGTAAATATTGGTCAAATCAGATGCTAAATATCATAATAGCAAAAGGGTTCATATAAAAATACAATATAACACATTATTCACTGTATGTCCAAGTGGGATATGATATTGTGTAACTATATACAAATTGAAATAGAATTAGGACTCTTTTGGCACCAAACTGACAATAAATGGCTAAGAAGTGAAAAAGATGGGACAAGGGGATAGGTGTACCTTAACTTGGAAGGACCCAAAAGGTGGGCCCATGGATGCTCTAGAAAATGTGCCCAAAATACCAAACAAAGAGAAGAGAGGGAAGGGGCTAGAAGAAATAGGGGGCACGATGAAAACATGAAAAACAAACAAATAACACTTAATTTAGGTTGATTGTCAAAAAATAGTGTACACTAAATCTTTCAATCTAACAACTAATAAATAGCAAGGGGACATTTTTAGGTGTCAAAAATTACACATGCCATGTATTGGCATGGATGTGTTACAAGAAACTGTAGTAGGGGACTCAAATTTCCACCAAAGCACTACAAATGTACATGTTACATGAGTTTAGAAACCATCACTAACTATTATGAATTTTGTTGCATGGAATTTATTTCCTATTAGTGTTGTGATTCCTGATATAAATGTCTTTTTAGAATCAAAATTCCCTCAAAATTCATTTATCATTTATTATTCTTGCAAACAAACAACTGAAGAATTTGTTGTCATGTGTTACTTCAAATTCTTCCATGTTTATCAATCCTTAAGCAACTTTGAACATGACATTGATGCATCATAAATATGTCATGGGGAGATGTTTTATACCAGTGTGGATCCCACACCATGATAATCTCTTAAAACATTTAAACATACTTGTGAATCTCAACTTACGCCGATGAAGCTCAACTAGGCTTGTGAAGCTCAACTTAGGCTTGTGAAGCTCAACTTAAGCTTATGAAGCTCAACTAAGTTTTCAAAGCTCATGTTCATCTTGTGAAGATTTACTAAGGATGTTTAGCTCTTGTAATTTTTTGAAGCACCAAAAGGATTTGTGAAAGCTTGTGAAGCACATAAAAAATTTGTGTTCATATAATGAGAGCTACGGATAGTGGTGGGTTGTAGTATTCATGACTTTTTACTAATTAATAGCCAAACTTAAATTTGATGTCCATTTGACAGTTGTAGGGTAAGTTTTAACATGAAATATGATGTTCATTTGCTTGTTATATAGGTTTTCTTTTCTTCTTACATGAATATGTTGATCAAAAAATCATAATATCATGGATATACAATGATGTTTGGAACCCATTTTTTTTTTAAAATCTATAGAAAACATTTTTCGAACCCAATAGATTAGTGTAGCTAGATGAAGGCCATATATCACCAATCAATAGGAAAAAACACTCAACATTAATATCTCTTGACATTTTTTAGATAAATATATTTAAGATAATTTAATTAATTTAATATTTATTTTATATTTTCCATAACAATTGGGTGAGAGGTCTTGTGTTTCAAACATGACACTTATTCTTGTCAATATTACTTTAGAATCTATGTTGTCCTTTCAAACTACTCAATGCATCGTTACTGAGGCACATATAAATAACAGTTGCCCCTAAGGTGCACGTTACATTGGAAGAGATGGCATAATTTTCGCTTGTAGTAAAGCAGGTTTTTGTAAATTAAAAGATTGTAAATCGATAGTCATACCTCATTAGAAACCCATGGATGCTTACCCCATGTAATATTTTGTGAACGAAGTTACAAGCAATAATAATCTTATATTTTTGGTAGAAAATGAGGTTGTGTGTTCCTTCTTATGTAATGCATTGTCTAGGGAGGAGATATTTTATTTCACAGTGAGTATCCAACAATGGCGAAGTGTTGGGAAAGAGCAAGGCCATATAAAACATGAAAATAATTAAATATTTCAATATATGGTAGATGGTGATGCTAAATGACAATGATAGGTTATTTTAGGGGATGGACTCGAAGAAGCCAAGGCAGATAAACATACAAACCTCTATAACATGCCCCTTTTTATAATGTGTAATATATTATATATATCTTTAATAAACCATAAAATACTATTTTCAATATTACATATTTGTGTATAATTTATAACATAGTATATAATAATAATTAATAGTATTATAATTAACATTATAACAGATATATATTATTAATACCATAAATATTATACATTATATATTATTATATAATATTATAGTGTATTATCTCTTGTTAATGGGTCAAGGATAAGCAATAAAAACTATCATGCTCGCATTACTACCTCCTAGACTCCTTCGGCAGGTTTCTTTAAGTTGAATATGTTGATGGTGTAGCTAGAGGAAATCTGGGAGCATTAGGAGTTGGGTGCAGTAATAAGAATTTTTTGGACTCTCTCATCAGGGCTTTATTGGTAAAATTACAAGATGACACAAACAATGAGGCATAAGCTCAAGCGATAGTCTTGGGTATTCAATTGGCTTGATAGTGTGTCATTAAAAACTTGGTGATTGAAGGGGACTCCAAGATAATTGTGGAAGCTATCCACAATAGTTAAATGCATGCTTGGAAGATAAAAAACATCCTTAGTATGGTATGGTAAAGTCTGGATGAATTATCATCTTGGTTTGTCAACCATTGTTACAAAGAAGCCAATCAACAAGTTTATTTTTGAGAAAATTGGAGGGTTGATAAAAGGAGTGACCATATCATTGATAATCAATTATAAAGGTGTTTGGGTCTTGAATTGATAAATCAATTCTAAAACTCATAGAGAGCAATCATTTCATAGTGATCATTTATATTTGATGCTGGGGGATTTTATTGCCATAATGATTTTTCATCAACCCTTACCATGTGTGATTTGGCTTGATGTGATCCACAAGCTTAGTGAGCTTTGAGTTAAGTGGGAAAGCTGATTGGGAAAACAACATATTTTGGAATTGTTGAGAAGGATTTGGATAGTGATAATGGTTGTAAAATGAATTCTTCTCTAGAAAATGTGGCTATAATTAAATCCATGCTCTCTCTACAGGTTGATAAATGGGAGATGGCTTTCATGATTGGAGTTTTTGACTGCAAAATTCGTTTGATTTTTTAGATGCCAAGTATGGAGGTTTTGGATGTGGTGAAAGTCATCATAGGATTGAAGTATCTGTTAGCTGTTTGGTGAGGTTGTAAATGTGACAGATTAATAGTTAGTAACAATATTATTGTGTGAGTTTCAAAATTTATTGAGAGGTAAATAGTATATTTAATTGATTATTTACCATATGGTAAATAATCCTAGATTTTGTATTACCTAAGTAAGTAGTTTTCTTGTTATTCCTGTGAGTCCATTAATGGGTGTATTTTTATTTGTCCTTCCTATTCTTTAGGAAGTTTTTTTATTCCTTTGGCTATATAATATCCATTGTATAGTTTGCTTATAATGGTAAAAAAAGAGATCAAAGCTAATAAAATCTAATCAATAAATTATAAGTTTGATTTCCCTAATAATATTCACTCCTAGTTTGCCTTATTAGATTATTATTTTATGTTATTGATTAGATTTCCCTGCCTTATTAGCCTATTTTGTGTTTTGGATGTGGTGAAATTCATCATAGGATCAAATTATCTACTGGTTATTTGGTGAGGTTGTAAAGATGGAACATGTTATGGAATTGTCAAACACTTCTCTGACAGGTTGTTCCTTATGAGAAGGATCTTTGTAACAAATTTAGATAGGTGGATGACTCAATTTTGGTGACCACTCCTTGGATACATTCCTATCTCTCACATATTAATTAGGGCATGGCTCAACTTTATCTTTAATTACATAAAATATGTGATCTTATGTTGGCTAAAAAATGATTTTGGGGGTCATCACCACTTACTCTTAAGAGTTGGTCATCGGGTTTTTATCCTTGGGTAGAGAAATCCTTGACACAACCTATTTGGTTCAAAATATTGGGCCTACTTTTGGAATTTTAGAATAAGGATGTCATTAATGCTATTAGGGATAACATCAGGACTTTCTTCGAGGTGGATGACAACTATCTCAAGGAGCCCTATAGGACATTGGCCAAATATTAGTTGATTTAAATATGCAGGAGAGACTCGAAGATGATATAGTTTTGGAAAATCGACCATAGAATCACACTCAAACTTTAGACTATGTGGGTGTTCCATTTAGGTGTGTTTTATGTCATGCCTACAAAAATTTGGCCAATGGATTTTCTCTTCACTTCACTCACAAAATTTGGAGAAGGAAGTTGGCTTCTTCTTTTTGAATTGAAAGAGAGATCAAAGCTAATAGGGTAGAGAAATCTAATCAATTGTTGAATGTTGATAGTAGGAACAATTGCATGATGCATATGGTGGTTTCAGATCTTTTGAGATCATAGTTTCCCTTAAAGGGGATTCTTCATAAAATAGGTATGGGAGAAGTATATCCCATGCCTAATTTTTTATCACTCTTTTTGGTCAAATATTTGGAGGTTTATTTGATTATCAATCATAGGGATGTGACGTTAATAAATCCCATTACTATTCAACACACTTTCCTTGAGGACATATGGGCGAGTGCTATAGGAACACCTATGATTGATGAGGTTTCCTCCACTCCAAGATGGGTTAGAGATATATTCAATTCATAAGGAGAAAGTACTTTATTACTCCTAGGGAGAGCATGTGAGTTCTCTAGTTTTTACCAATGATATTCTAACTCAGTGAGACCAATACCATGGCTACCCGAGCTAAGTTGGATCAAAACAAGTTAAGCTCTCTAGATTTGATCTTTAATGAATATTTAACTATAATTTACCAATGAGATATCCCTTAAGTTATCATCTTATGACTGTCATAATAAAATAAGGTGGAAACATAGGTGGTCTCGGTGTTATTTTAAATTTGAAATGTTCTTCTTCAGGGAGAGGCTAGAAATCCCATCTAGCTCATGCCAAATCCAAATTTGTTTGGGAAATTCAATAGGGTAAAAAAAAACTAAACTTGCAGCCCTTGGATCAAGGATTTCCATGGTAAAACATTAGTCATGTTCATTTTGTCCCTTAATGTAAGAGGGTTGGGAAATCCCTCCAAAAAAATTGCTTTGAAGCATTTGATTCATTTTCACAAGCCACACATGATTATGGTTCAAAAGACTAATCAGGTAGGGTGTAAGGTCATTGAGGGTCTTTCAAATTTTCTAAAGGACTGGGATTTTTTGGCTACTGACTCTATTGGAAGCTCTACTAGTTTGGTTTCAGGATGGAGAATCACCTCTTTAAGGTTGGTCAACTCTAATTTTCTTCTTTCTGGTATTGGGGTGGAACATCATTCACCCTATGGAGTTTGGTAAAATGTTTTATGTGACTAATATTTATGAGCCATATGAACTTTACCACCAAAAGTGTTGAAGTGTTGGGGGATTCAACAAGAATTGATTCACTAGCTAATTTCTTATTATGAAAAATTGAGGATACTAATTCGGTGGATTTACAACTTATAAAGTTGGTTCTTACTTGGCAGAGCATGAGAATTGGGTAAAATAGTGTGGCCAAGAGGCTTGATTCATTATTAATCTCACATTTCCTTTTGAATAACTCTAAAAAAAAAAGATCTTAGGTGCCTTTAGGTGAAGACTCCAATCATCTTCCCATTTCGCTAAAAAATGAAAGCAGGGGACAAAAATCCTTTAATCCCATTTAAATTTAATCCATCATGGTTGAAGGATAAGGAATTCATTAAATTGGTCCAGGAGGAGTGGGTTGCCTTTGATTTTAGCTCTTTAGAATCGATCAGTCTTCAATTTTCTAGTAATCTTAAAAGAGTAAAAAAGTTTATTATCAGTTGGGTAGCCATCAAATATTAGGATGCCAAAAAGGATATTTTATCATTGGGAAATCAGACAACTGATATCTATGGTCATGGTTTTGAACATGATTTTGACGAGGCTAAGAAACTTAGGCTTAAAGTTCTTGAGCTTAAAAAGAGGCATTTTCTTTTAGAGTTTGAATCCTAGTGGAGATTAGAAACCATAGCTCTTTGGCTAAAAAATGGTGATGAAAACACAATAAAAAATTTAAAAAATTCCAATTGCTTGAAAAAAAGAACAATATTCGGGAAATAAAAAACACATATGGATCCAATATGAGGACCTTCTATGAGATAACCAATTTGAGTGTATTTCACTTTCATATGTTATATAAGGAACATGATAAAGTGAACATTGTGGAGATTGTTATAACTTCTTATTTATTTCTTAGCTTTGTTAATGAGGATGATAAAGAGAGGCTTGATGTGGAAGTACTATGGAAGATTTTTTGTGTGCTTTGGTTATTTTTCAAAAGGATGAGTCTGGGGCCTAATGGTTGGATAGTTGAATTATTTAGTGGGTTTTTTGATTTGTTTGGTGGGGATATCCTAAGATTTGTTGAGGAATATAAGCGTATGGGGATTATCCTTGGGATTTCAATTCCACATTCATTGCTCTTATTCCCAAGGACATCCTAACCTCTTTTTATGACTTTCAACCTATCTCATTATGTAATTATATCTATAATATCACTACGAAAGATATTCATTCGGATCAAAATATTTTTATTTGAATCCATATCCAATGATAAATTTGAATTCTTACATGGGAAATAAATACATGATGCTATTGGGGTGACCCAAGAGGGTCTTCGTACTATCAAAATGATGAAGTTTCTAGTGGTAGTTTTGAAGTTGGACCTATCAAAGGCCTTTGATAAATTAAATTGGCTCTACTTGAGATTAATCTTGATCCATACTAGGTTTCATCTTCAGATGGTGAATTGGATTATGGGTTGCCTAACTTTTGTGTCCTTTGGTTTACTTATTAATGGCTCCACCTCATTTTTTTTAATACATGCATGGTTTAAAGTAGTATTATCCTCTTTCCCCTCTGCTCTTTCTCATGATTTTTGAAGTGATTATTCAAATCATTCTTGAGGTCAATAGATCAAGATGAATCACAGGAGTTGAGCTTGGAAGGAAAATCTTCCTCATGCACCTACTCTTTGTGGATGTCGTGTTACTATTTTATGATGGAACTCAAAGGGACATTAATTTTATTAAGGAGTCTATGAATCTATTTGTGTGGACACATGGACGATGTTAAATGTGAAAAATTATAACATTTGTTTCAATTGTATGGAGGATCTCATATTTTTTGGGTTATAGGGGTGTTTTTATTTTAAATTATTGAGCTTCTAAGAGGCTTCAAGCATCTAGGGTTTATATTAAAGACAAATGACTATAGAAATACTGATTGGAATTGTTGATTTAAAAAGGTGTAAAATAAGATTTATTATTGGTCGAATTATTGGCTCTTTCTTGGAGGCAGACTTAATCTTACGAAGTCAGTGTTGGAGGCTATTCTATTCTACTGGATATCTTTAGCTCATGTCCCAAAAGGAGTTCTTGATAAGATTCACAAAAAAAATTTAGATTTCTTTAGACTAGAAGAAAGGAGAAGGATGATATATCTCTAGTAGAATGGCTGACCCTTGTTAAACCTAAGAATTTTTGGAGTTTGGGACTAAATGATATCAACCTATTTGGCAAGGTTTTAGCTGTAAAAGTTCTATGGAGGCTTATCTCAAATGAGGGACAATGGAATCAAATCGTTATTCAAAAATACATTTATCCACTTATTATTGAAGAGTCGATTATACATCCTATCAAAATCTATAACAATACTTCGATTATGTGGAAAGCCTTCATTCAATTCTTCTCGATTATCGATAATTGGATTATAAGGAAGGTGGGGTCCTATGATAAAATCAAAGTGGGGATTGATCCTTAGGTCAAATGTGATGTGGACTAAAAATTATCTGAGGAGCTAATAAATACTTTGGAAGATTTGGATATCTCTTTTTTTGGAATAAGATGTGGACCAAAACCTCACAAACCCTCGATGATAGGATTGGAAAAGTTATCTCTTGTTGGGATTGGTTTAGGAGGCTAGTAGTAGGTGGGATTATTATGTTAAGAGTTTGAAATAGAGTCATATTGGAATCATTAATGAGGATGATGTCCTAATTTGGTTCTTGAATCTAAAGCTGGGGGAATATTCTCTATAGTTGGGTTATTGATCTAAATTCCTCAATATAGCCACTGTTGTTAGACATGTGACAACAAAGTTAAATTTTGGACCCTTTTGTGGCATGGTTTATAGCCAACTTTTACAATGGGTGTGGGGGGAAACACCCCCCTACCCCACTATTTTTGTGGGGGGTCCAGGAGGTGGCAACATCTTATGGATCCCCCATAATAGGGGTTTGGGGGTAGCACCCCAAAAACAAAAAAATCAAGGAGTCAAGCCCCTATTTCTAGGAAGATGAATTCCATCAGATTCTATTTTTAAAAGAAAAGTCCTAATGGAATTTTCCCACTCTATTTTTAGGAGGAGGTATCCTAATGATGATTTTCCAATTAGGTATTTTTATCTTTGTATAATCTACATAGTGAGTTTGGATGCAATCAGTTCATCTTAAAATTAATAAAGCTTGATATCTTGTATTGTGGATGTTTTATTAGCTTGATAACATTTTACCATGTAAATTGTGTGTTTTGTCTCTACATGTTGAGGATTTGTTTGTTTGATAATCTCTATAATCACATTCTTTTATTTTTTACATAGTTGTAGAGTGTGTGGTTTCCTAACAATGGTATCAGAGCAAGGTTACTCTTATTCTACAACAAATGTGTTCTGGATTTGGTGTTGATTTCTGTAGCATCAAATGGTGAAAGTTATAAATGCAAAATTTGAGGTGGATAATTTTAATGACAAGAACAACTTTGAGTTATGAAAAATCAAAGCACATGAAGCTTAGGTGCAATAGGGGATACACAAATCCCTGGACAAAAAGGCAAAAAAACCTGTGGTGATGAATGATGACATCTAAGAAGAAATGGATACAAAAGCTCTTAGTATAGTATGATTATGTTTAGTAGATGAGGCTATTTTCAACATAGATAGAGAAAAGGCTGCAACAGGATTATAGACTAGATTAGTAGGCTTGTGCATGATGAAATCTATAAAAAATCATATTTATTTGAAGAGGCAACTGTATAAATTATGAATGAAATAAGACAAGGCAATCACCTTGTTATGTACTTTGTTGAATTCTTTGGATCATATAGTGACTTACATTAGCTTCAGTGTTATTGATGAGCTTGACTATGATTCTGTTGTGGGAGCATTGTTAGTTAAGGAAACGAGGAGAAAATATAGTCTAGAGACTTTTACACCTGAAGCTATGGTTGTTATGGGAAGATATAGAGAAAGATAGAAAATATCCATAAGCATATCTAGATCTAAGTAAGTGAAAATAAGGAAGAATCCACCAAGGAAGTGAATTAGGTAGACACAAGTGAAGGTATGAGTGATAAAGTTTTATCTATTTGTAATGTTTCCTCTTATCATCATGAATGATTATTAGATGCAGATGTTACATATCATGTGTCTGCATAGGAGTTGGTTTTATTCTTACCAAACCCTTGGCTTTGCTTTGTCTACTTTTTTGTGGGCTTTTGCTTTCCCTTTCAGGAAAATTCCTTTAGACAAAAGTCTAAAGGAATTCCTTCAGACAATTTGTCTAAAAGAATTCGCTTTGTATTTTGCCTTGCATAAATCCGAAGGAATTCCAACTTTTCTGCCTTGTTCATTTTTTTAAAGAAAATCTCTTTGTCTGCTTTTGCTCACTACCCTCTGCAAGGGCACTTGGGTTCACTACCCTCCACAAGGGCACTTTGGCCTTTGGTATTTGGGGCACTCCTTTGAACTGACCATTTGAACCAATCGTTTGAACCAACTTTGGTTCAATAGTTTAACGGTTCAATCTCGCGTTTGAAGCCTCTTTTCTTCTAAGTCTTTTGATCTCTTCAAACCAAACGCATTGAACCTAACACTCATTGAACCTTTGAACCCGTTAAACCTTTGAACTAAAATGGTTCAAGGTTTAATGGTTCAATGGTTCAAGCCTTCTTCTTTTCATTAAGTGTTTTGAAGTCATTGAACCTTGAAGCGGTTGAACTTTTGCCGAAGTGCTTAACTCTTTAAGCTTGCTGACATCGTTGAACCTTTGAACCCATTGAACCTGTGAACTTAAATGGTTCAAGGTTTAATGGTTTAATGGTTCAATCCTTCCTTTGAAGCTTGTCGATGAACATTTTTTATTGAACCAAGGTGTTGAACTAATCCTAAAGATGCCTGAGTGTTAGGAACTTGCTCCTTGGAGAGAGAGAGCTCACCTTTTGAAGCCTTTAAACCTTTGAACCTGCTAATCCCTTAACTAAAAAAGCTTGAATAATGAATAATTTGAATGCTTAGGACAAATTTTGAGAAGGGAAGAGATAATTTTGGCATGTGGGACCAAAATAGTTCATATGTTGTCCCAAAAATGAGTGGAAAATTTTGGGAACAACAAATGGCTCCAGTTGGGGAACTTCCTTCAGTTGAAAACTTGGAATAGCTGAGGGGAGTAGAAACCAGAATCTCTAGTGCCTTTAAGTATGCCATTGGGCTATGGATTCATGTTATCCAAAAAATAAAGGCACCAAAAATGAAAATGAACAACACAAAATAGAAACAAAGACTATACAAATATACATATGTACAGGTGAACTTATCTGATACTTCAAGAATTGAAGTGCTTCAGATGCTACCCATTGTGAGGTAGAGAAAAGGGTGTGCCATCTTGATATATCAATAATAAACTATTTTCTCCCCAGAATCAATGATTGGCGAATGGACCTCTCCACCAAGAATCACATTTTCTATGCACTCCTTTTGTTTCTCTCTTCTTGCCCTTCGATAAGACTTGATTTCTAGTCCAAAAATCATGAATCCTTGCTCTCTTATAGAAGAGTTTATTTACCTAATTTTGATGTGCAGCAATATGGTCCACTACCATAGCTTATTTCTCTACTCTTCTAGTCCATTGAAGCACATAATTTGATTGTCAGCATCAAACTCCTAATAAACAATCAGCTCAACGTCTCCTTTGGCAAGAAGGAGTTTGACATCTTTGTCTTGGGTAGCCTTCAATTCGATCAACAACAATTCATACTCGGTAGTGTTTTTGGAATTTCCAGACTGCAACTTGTATGAAGAAGGAAAAATATCTCCTTGAGGAGATATCAACACAATCCCGACTCCAGCATTGGTAGAAGAATTGCTGCCATCAAATTCCAAAATCCATACATCATCAGAAACTGATCTTGTATCAGATTTCTCTTCATTAGAGAGGGAAGATTATTTTTAATCTATACTATGCCATGCCAATTCTTCTAATGTCTTATTTTAATCATTTTTTGGATCACCACCTACAATACTTTTGTCTACGGAAACATGAACATCCTCTATGGACAAAAAATAATTACCCCTGCCTGAAGACTCAAACAAAATTTAAGCTTCAGGCACTGATGTCTGAGTGACAACATATTTTTCCTCCTTTTCAAAGAGAAATCTCTTCACGACACCTTTGATTGGGATCCTTTCCTTAGATAGGTCCATGCTCAATTCTCCTCCAACATCCTTGCAAAAAATTTTCCCAAGAAGGATGTTGTATGATGCTGAGACGTCAGCCACCAGGACAGTCATCTTGATTCTCTTGTCTAGGAACACTATAAATGCCAATTGGGCATCCTTAATTTATCCTAGTAGTGGCACTTATTTGTTCTCTATGGAGAAACATATCCCAAATGTCTCAATCAGTGTGAGACCAAGAGATTCTACCACTTTGTTAGGCATGACATTCTCTGAAGCTCTGGAATCAATGATGCAGTTACTCAGCTTGTGACCGTTTATCAACAGGGAAACATAGAAAGGATCTATTTCCCCAAGGGAAGTAGGAGGAGTAATGATAATATTATTTGGGATGGACATGTTCCTTGGGGGATCATGAGTTACCTTCTTAACATCTTCTCCTGTAGGGATGGTTTGATTCTTCACACATTGAACCAATCTATCCAACTACTCAGGGATGGATTGCAGGAATTCAAATTCAGTCATTTGAATTTTGGTTTTTTTTATATGGTCAATTATGTCAAATGTCTGAAACGAACTAAGAATAGAGGATGGGATTTTATCCTTTTGATTTTTGGGAGGGGGAGAACTAGTCTGTGAATTTAAAGTAGAAGGTGTAAGGATGTTTGATGTACTTACCTTTCTTGCAATCACCGGGTCCTTTGGTTGGAAAGGTAGAGTGGTTCCCTGCTTAGCAATTGAAATTGATGGTTGAGGTTGCTCCTCTATTTGTTCTTTATCATCTTGTTGGGATGACTTATATTTGGACTGGGTGAACATAACATATGATACCTCAACTGTTTTACCTTCACTTCTGGGTTCATCCTGGTAATTTAGGAAGCCAATGTTGGAGTCACCAGATGATTTTTGATGGGCTAATGCAAAGTGGTCAACATTATTTTCTTGATCAAACTCAATTTGGAAAGAGAAATCATGTTCTATTTCCATATATCCAATAACTGAGTTGCTTAGAGGTGCTTCAATGGAAAGGTTTCCCTGAGGGGGAGGTAGACGATTTGGTTGCCCTTGACTTCTGGCAGCATTGCCTTGGTATGACTGATTAGGGAATGTCCTCCTTGGTACATCTCTATATGAAGGAGAAAATGACATACCTTGGGCCATTTATCTTTTTAGGCTAGTAGTTCATTTGCTAGCTTTTGCACCATTTGATCAGTGGTGCCTGTAGATGGATATTCACAGGATGAAGAAGATTTACCTCTATTTGGATCTCTCCTTATCTTTCCTGCCAAGATAAGGTCATCTTACACCTTAGTAGCCAAGTCCTGAGTAGTAACAAGGTCTATGTGGCCAGCATGTCTCAGCAAAAAACTCACTTCAGGCAGCTGTGAGTTGATGAAGAAGCATTTAAGGTTCTCAGGTGTTGGTTGAGCAATTATAGGAATCTGATTCCTCAGTTTGTCAAACTTTGCTATGAAATCCCTCATAGGTTCATGAGGTTCCTTCTTCATCTATGTGACCTAGGCCAGCAAGGCATGTATATTTTATACAGGTTTGAACTTGGCTTCAAATTTAACTTTAAGAGTGTCCTAGTCAGTCATTGACCTAGCTTGCAGATGGTAGAACCAATTTGCAGTAGTGCCTTGTAGTGTTTCCACAAACAACCTGACTACTACATCTTCGAATTCCACACCTATCATGCCACAAGCTATGATGAAAGCTACAATGTGTTCATCAAGATGAACTCTCCCATCACTAAAGAATTTGGGGAAATTCTTCCTTGAACTGTGTGGTAGCTCATGTAGAGGTGGAGTCAAATTGAGTGGGCCAAAAGAGTTACCCTAGGGGCCTTGAACTACCATGATTAGATTATGGAAAAGGGGGATAACAAATCTAGGTGGAGTATGTATAGGTAAAGCTCTACTAATAGAAGAAAAAGAATCTCTACCTTATGTTGGTGTCCTGGTATGGGTAGGAAGAACACTCTTGGATCGTTGAACTTGAAGTTGGGGAGGGAACAAATTAAAATTACCCTGCTACACCAACTCAAAGACGGGGTCAACAACACCTTGGGCTCTTTGGCTTCTAATATAATGTGGAGTTACCAGATTGTAGAATAAAAATGGGAAAGAATTGGTCTTACTTCAGCTTGAAGCTTGAGGCTTCAAACTACGTGCTCTTCCCCAGCGGAGTCGCCAAAAAGTTGTTGGGTGAATATTTTGTCACCAGCTAATTGATGAGCAAAATAGGTCTCTTCAACCACAGCAAGGGAGATTGGTCAGCCAAATGTGCAAGTTTACTACATCAGAGGTGGACAAATCTCTCCTCTCATCAAGGGGAGGTTCCCTATAAATATGATGGAGTTATATACTATATATATAAGCAAAAAATAACACTCAGTGGTAGGAATACACCATCCATCTCTCTTTTTTTAGAGATGATGTTCACAAACAAAGGATAAAATCTTGGTGATAACACTGAAGGCACTTCTCTTCTTTCAAAAGTGATCTTGCAGGAAACAACATGAGTTCTTTTAGGTAGTGACAAGTGACTGGTAACAAAGGCGCAATAACTAGCCAGATGAAATGGAACACAAAGTCTCCACCTCAACTGCCCAAAGAGTGAAACACGAAGGATAATGGGGGCACAAAGTCATCGCAAGATCCTTTATATAGAAAGAAACTAAAAACACACACTGAAAACAATTGGCAATAGCACAAAGTCTTTCAACAATTGGTTTTAGGACACCTTCTTGATTACTTTCACTAGTTCTACTTGCTAAATTAAATAAACAAGAATGCTCCTAGGAAATGGACATAAGAACAATTTTCTAAAGTAACACAAGCTATAACAGCACAAAGTCTGAGAGTAACTTGCTTTCTCATTCAGATAAAGTAATATGATCAACAATCTGAGCTCAAAGTCTCAGTAATCACCTTTTAATTTGGGCAGAGTTTTGCTTCTGTAATCAAAAAGATCTCCTTTGCATAATACAAGAGATTACAATGTATAGCAGCCAAGAAAGGCTTGGCACTTTTTTCCATGGGATGGCCCATACTGCATTCAATGCCTTGAATGCACTTTCAATTCTTTTGAGGGGCCATACTTGGAAGAATGCATTTTCTTAACTATGGTGTGCCCATTCATCTTATATGTCTCCTCCTTAGTGTGAGTTGTTTGGTCCTTTTCTTGATGTTTGCGCAACTGTCCATTTTGCCTATACTTCATGGAAGAAAAATAGGCTACGTCCTTGATTTGGTGTGCTCAGATGACTACTTGGTCGACTATTTCACTTACTGGAAATAACTCCCTTGTAGATATTTTTGATATTTTTGTATTATTCTCTTTTCCCTGTAGTAATTTGAGCTCTCAGGCTATCTTCTTCAACTGGTCACTTGGCTCATCCTTCAAGTCCCACTCTATATTTGAAAATCAATGAATAATCCATTACCTTAAATTTGACATCCGTGAGGTCGTCAATGGTTGTTGTTTGTTTGAACCATATTGTACCATAAACCTTTGAACCTTTTTAAGTTAATTGGTTTAATGGTTCAACGGTTCAGGTGATCTTTGTTGGTTCCTTTGTTCCTTCACTTCCTTGCTCTCCGATTGAACCATCACTTTCTTGCTCTTTGGTTGAATAATCCCTTTGAACTAGTCTCTAGAATCTTTTTTGTTCTTTCTTTTACTTGGAGCTTGTCTTTGAACTGTTGAACCTATGAACCATTGAACTTTGACCTCTTTTGGTTCAAGGTTTAATCAGTTCATTGGTTCATTCTTTGTCTCAGTGCTTCCTTTACTTTTCTAAGTCCCTTTGAAGCCTTGGAATGTTGAACCTTTGAACTCTTGAACCCGTTGAACCATTTGGTTCAAGGCTCAATGGTTCAATCTTTGTTCTTTGAAGTCTCCTTTTCGTCTAAGTCTTTTTGAAGCTTTTAAAACACGCCAAAGGGAAGGTGTCCCTTCAGGATTTGAGAAAGGTCCTTTTTGTGGGTGTCGAGAGCCCCCCGCAAGGGTACCTACCCTTCAGGGTCCTTCGAGCGGCCTTTGGGCTTCAATTCCTTCAGTGGGTCTTTGGGCTCCAATTCCTTCGAACAAAATGTCTGAAGGAATTCCTTCAGATAATTTGTCTGAAGGAAATCTTTCCTTGGCTTTGCTTTGTCTGCTTTTCTTTGGGCTTTTGCTTTCCCTTTCAGGAAAATTCCTTTGGACAAAAGTCTAAAGGAATTCATTCAGACAATTTGTCTGAAATAATTCACTATCTTTTGCCTTGCACAAATTCGAAGGCATTCCAACTTTTTTGCCTTGTTCATTTTTTTGAAGAAAATCTCTTTGTCTACTTTTGCTCACTGCCCTCCGTAAGGGCACTTGGCCTTAGTTCACTGCCCTCTGCAAGGGCACTTGGCCTTGGTTCACTACCCTCCAAAAGGGCACTTTGGCCTTTGGGCTTTGGGGCACTCTTTTGAACCAACCATTTGAACTGACCATTTGAACCAACTTTGGTTCAACAGTTCAACAGTTCAATCTTGCATTTGAAGCCTCTTTTCTTCTAAGTCTTTTGATCTCTTCGAACCAAATGCATTTAACCTACCGCTCATTGAACCTTTGAACCTTTGAACCCATTGAACCTTTGAACTGAAATGGTTCAAGGTTCAATGGTTCAATGGTTCAAGCCTTCTTCTTTTTGTTAAGTGTTTTGAAGCCGTTGAACCTTGAAGTGGTTGAACTTTGTTGAAATTTTGCCAAAGCGCTTAACTCTTTAAGCGTGTTGACATCATTGAACCTTTGAACCCATTGAAATTGTGAACTGAAATGGTTCAAGGTTCAATGGTTCAATCCTTCCTTTGAAGCTTGCTGATGAACATTTTTGATTGAACCAAGGTGTTGAACCAGTCCTGAAGATGCTTGAGTGTTGGGAACTTGCTCCTTTGAGAGAGAGCTCACCTGTTGAAGCCTTTGAACCTGCTAATACCTTAACTAAAAAAGATTGAATAATGAGGAATTTGAATGCTCAGGACAAATTTTGAGAAGGGAAGAGATAATTTTGGCCTACGGGACCAAAACAGTTCATATGTTGTCCCAAAAATGAGTGGCAGATTTTGGGAACAACACTATAACTATTATTCATTTATAAATGTTTAATTTTTAAAAATAATTATAGTTTGTATAGATGTTAACTTGTTTATTTTTTTCATTACAAGCTACTAAAACCATATTTATTGAGAGAAAATCATTGCATGCCTGAAAATGAGGTCTAAAAAAGATATATAATTAAGTTCTTGTTATGAGATGAAATATGAAACAAAAAAAATAAACGATGGCATTTAGACAATTTTTCCTTTTATTACAATGATTTTTTTTAATTACATATATTATTGTTTTATTTTTTATGCTAGCCTTTGAGTTTTATATTTATTAATTTTGAAACATAATCCATGGAATTATAAACTTAAATATTTTTTTCTTGATTTTAAAGTAGTTATAAGTTTTACATATTTACATACATTTCTCGAGTAGGCTAGGTATGTTTTTTTTTCAATGTACCATTTCATTCATGACTTTATCTATACATACCTTTGTATAATAATTGTGTAATGTGAAAGCCATAAATCTCAACTATCCACTCCTCTACCCCTGATCACCTTGCCACTGTGCTATATGTTGTCAACATACTTCAACTGGTCTATCTTTCTTCCAATTGTTACCACCATCTAACCTAAATTCAAATTGTCCATGTTTCTCATATCTAGGATAAATTCAACTTCTCCATATTTCTTCCAGTTGATCCCTGCATCTGACATAAATTTTAATCATACACTGCGTTCCTCAAACCACTTCATTTCATTTTTTAATTTTTTATTAAATAATAATAAATATAATATTACATTATGTTATAATATGAATTTCATATATAATGTATCAATAATATTATTATATTATATTTATAATATTATTATAATTAATAATTAATATTATAATAGTATATTATATTATTATAATAGATATCTTTAAATGAGTAGTATAGGGGGGTCCCGATGGATGAAGGTGAATAGGAGGGTGCGATAGGGCAGGGAGCAATAGGGAAGAAAGTAGGGTACAGCTACAGGGAAGCACTTGGACTATAGCAGGCATCCCAAGGAGTGCACAACAGTGGGAAGCTCCACTTTTGCAAGGTTTAAGTTCTTTCGCTACTCTTGAGCAACCAAGTATGTGCATCCCCAAAGTCAACGGCTGTCTGGAAATATGCAAGGAGAGGCCTAAGCTGGTTATACCAATGGAAATGATTAATGAAGACATTGAATACTATTCCAATCACTCCCTATAATACAAGTTTTTTGGGCTTAGGATGTCACTATTATTCTTGGAAGCATGGGCTCAGAGGACGTGGGCAATGAAAGGATAAATGGATATTACATTGCTAGCCAATAGTTATTTCATGGTCACTTTTACATGTATAATAGATTGTCAAAGAGTTTTTGCTGGAGGTCTTTACTTCCATAATCAAGTGGGACTATTTATCAAGCCCTGGCATGCCAGTTTCATACCTTCAGAGGAACTACCAAACTGTGTCCTAGTGTGGGTGCGTCTGCCCCATTTTCTGGTGGAATGTTGCCGAGAAGACACTCTCCAATTGCTTGCATCCTTGCTGGGAAGGCCAGTCGGTTCCTCAATGTCACTCCTGGGGAAAAAGGTAATGACTTATGCCTGCATTTGTGTTGAAATTGATCTTAACAAGCCATTACCAGATGTTGTTCAAATGAGTGCGGGCCCTTTTTCATGGGTACAATAGCTAGATTATGAAACCCTCCCTTTTCACTGTCATCTATGTCATGCTTATGGGCATTTATAGTGATGGTGTCCCAACTCGAAATCCACTGCACCTCAGCCAACTCAATCTACTTGCACTCCATCTGGTACTGACAAGGAAAGGGGTCCGATTCTAGGTGAGGTCTTTGAAACTGATGGTTTTATGGCAATTACAAGCCGATATAGAAATAGAGGCCAAAAATGGTCTTTCAAGGAAAGACAATTAGATGACTCGTTCAATAGATTTGAAATATTGGATGACCTTAATCAGCAGGAGGTGAATCTTGGGGTGATGATTTTGGACTAGGGGATTGAGGGACCAGCGCAGGAGACCAATGCTTCAGGGGCTTTAATTGAAACATAGGTTACTGGAGATTTTCATACAGATATAGACCAACAACTGATAATTTTAGAAGGAATGACTTCCTCAATTTCTCCCCCTAAATAAGATGAAAATATGCCCCTTATCAGGAAAATTGGGGATTCAGGGGCAATAAGAAGCAGTAAATCTTCTCCTCATCTCAGACTTCTGCAAAAAGACCTTAAAAAAGGAGGGGGAGAGAAATCTGGCAAGCCTAGAAAAAAAAAGGACCTGGAAAAGCTCAAGCTAATAGGAGAGACTTTGGTGGAGTCGAGGTCAGTAAAGAATATAGATGCACACTTTTTGAACCCTCTGAAATGATTATAATATCTTGGAATGTAAGGGGTTTGAACAACAGCCCCAGAGAAAATGATGTTCACAACCTAATTAAAAGTCATAGGCCGAATGTCCTTTTCTTGCAAGAGACTAAGCTTTCAGTTGAAGACATGTCCAGACTAGTGCCCAAGTTATGGAGGCAAGGAGAATGCCAATGCATTGGCACTACCAGATACTCAGGAGGACTAGCTTGTCTATGGAACCCATGAAAGATTGGCCTCATAGGCTGGCTGACTTCTAAGTACTCCATGACTATGATTGCGTCTAGCTTTGAGACAGGGGAAGTCATTCTCTTCTCCAATATCTATGCTCCCAATGATTGGTGGGGTAAAAACTCCTTATGGGGCCACATAAGTTTTGTTCGTAGCCTGGCCCCCTTCCACCCTTGGATTATGGTAGGTGATTTTAATGCTATTCTTGATTTGACTAAAAAGAGTGGGTGGCATGTCAAGGTTGGACACATCTACTTTGATAATGCGCAACTACATTGAAATTTTGAATTTAGTTGACATCAGGCCCAATAATGGATAGTTTACCTAGAACAACTGTAGGAGTGGGAAACATTGCATAGCTGAGAGACTTGACCATTTTTTGGTCTCAGCTTTTTGGGTTGGAGGTATGTGGTCTACAAGGTCTAAAATTTTGGACTGGAGAGGATCAAACCATTGGCCCATCAGGCTTAATAGTGTCTCACAGTATCACCCACACTCTCCTTCCTTCAGATTTCAACTCATGTGGTTGTGGGATCAATCTCTACATGAGTATGTTGCCAATTGGTGGCATTGGGGTAGGCCTGCCCATGGTACGGTGATGTAAATTTTTGCTAAAACACTGCAATATGTGAAGTACAAGCTCAAGCAGTGGAATCACCAAAGTTTTGGGAACATTTTCCATGCTAAGGTTGTTTCTCAAACCAAGCTTGATGGTATCACGAGAATAATAAGGGAAGGACTGACTGAAGACTTACTGCAAGAAGAAACATAGGCTATGAAAGACCTGGAGGAATGCGAGCTATGGGAGGAAATGTTTTGGAAGCAAAAAGCTTGGGTTGAATGGCTCCAAGAGGGGGACATAAATACATCCTTTTTCTTCAATTCGTCCAAAGCCAGGAGACATGGCAATTCCATTTTGGCCCTGGTCAATGAAAGAGGTGAGTGGCTTAACTCCTTTCCAGCAATTTTAGAGGAGGTAGTGCAGTACTTCTCTTCTCTCTTCAGGGAAGATGCTAATGGGGAATCACCGAAAGAAGCTCAGGTTCTCTTCTGCATTTCGTCATTGGTGACGCATGAAATGAATGAAAATTTAGTGAAACCAATCACACTTGGAGAGCTTGAGGAAACCATTATTTAGATGAAAAAAGGGAAAGCGGCTAGACCTGATGGATTCCCAACTAAATTCTACCAAGAATTATGGGATATCATCAAACTTGACCTTTTAGCTATTGTCCAAGAATCGCAGCAGAATAAGCAAATGCTTAAGGCTACAAATGCGACCTATCTTGCTCTCATACCCAAATGTGAAGGTGCTGATAGGCTAAGTCAATTCCACCCTATATCCCTTTGCAATGTTGTTTACAAAATTATATCTAAAATCATTGCAGATAGGTTAAAAAGAGGGCTAAGTGATGTGATCTTAGAAGAGTAGAGTGGTTTTGTGGAAGGCATGCAAATCCTAGACGGTATTATTATTGTTGTTGAGTCCATTCACTCCATGGCCAACTCAAAAGATAAAGCAATGTTCTTTAAATTAGACATGGCCAAAGCCTTTGATAGGGTCAGATGGTCATTCCTATAGAAGGTTCTTTGTGATTTTGGCTTTGCAGATGAATGGACTCAATGGGTCATGAGTTGCATTTCCTCGGCTTCCTTCTCAGTGCTTATCAATGGAGAACACATGGAGCTTTTTGGTGCTACAAGAGGGCTGTGACAAGGTGATCCTCTATCTTCATACCTTTTTCTTCTCCTTACTGAAGGTTTGGAGAGGTTGATCAGTAGGAACAGAGAGGAAGGACATATCTAAGGATGGCGATGGGGAGGGGAATTGCCATTGCAATCACACCTACAATTTGCTGATGACACTGCCCTTATGGGCATGGCCACAATGTCTGAAGCTACTAATATACGCAGGGTGTTAGATGTTTATCTAATGGCCTCAAGGCAAAAGGTCAATGAATATAAGTCATCCATCTTCTTCTTCAACACTTTGGGCCCTATTCAGCAGTGGATAGTGAGGACTCTGCATTTTTAGATCGGGACTCCCCCCTTGATTTACTTGGGTATCCCTATCTCGGCTGGCCATACATCCAAAGAATCTTGATAGACTATTTTGGAGAAATTTTAGGTGAAAGTGAATCATTGGACACATAGGTGGTTATCCTTTACGGGCCAGGTTCAGCTTATCCAATATGTGGTGCAAGCTTTACCTATTTATAGGTGTATGCTCTAGGTTGCCCTGATAGGATTCGTTAAGGAGTTTGATTCGGTTACCAGACAATTCTTATGGGCTGGTAGTCTGAACTCCACTAAATGGAGCCTTATTAGATGAGAGATTGTCTACAGCCCCAAACAATATGGCAGGCTCAGTCTGAGGCACATGGACTTAAATGGTATTGCTTTGGCAGCCAAACTTTATTGGTGATGGTGCACTGAACAAGACAAGGCTTGGGCCAAAATTCTCTCATAGAAGTACTACTCTAAAATCACTCAAAGAGACATTCCTCGCTATCCACTTATTGGGAAAGGTTCGGCAATATGGGGTACTCTCAAAAAAGGAGTTGCTCATCAAGGACAGCTTATTCTGGATTTGTAAACAGGGATCCAAGGCTCTCTTTTGGTCTAAATCTTGGGATGGTTATCCTCCCATAATTTTTTAGTTTCAAAATTTGTTGAACCTTTGTCAGAGATTCCTTGATGCTGGTTGGTCTCAGGTGAGTGACTTTAAAGTTTACATTACACAAGGACAGGTGGAGGTAGCTCGCTGGAAAGCTCCTAAAACTTGGCCTGTTAATGGGATGCAGGAAGAGAATGAGGAGCTATTGAGTATCTTTTCTAGGTGTCGCTATAGTCCTCTTCAGGAGGAGGATGAGCTAGCTTGGTCTCCCAATCCCAAGGGAGCTTACACAATTTCATCTGGATTTCAGGCTTTAATTCTTCAAAGATTGGGTAGGGGGAAGTGCAATGGTGGAGATAGGTCTGGAATAAATTCACATGGCCTAAATGCAACTGTTTTGCTTAGATGCTGGCTTGGAACAAGTGCTTGACCTGGGACAATCTCTGGAAGAGAGGTTTTCAAGGCCCTTCAGTATGTGTTATGTGCGGAGTGGTCGAGGAGGATTCAACACATCTTTTTTTGTGATGCCCCTTTGCCTTGCAACTCTGGCATTATTGGTGGGATGTTTGGCAGTGCCCATGTTTTCTAGAATGGAATGGGAGAACCCCCCTCAAGGATGCCCTTCCTGTAGGACATATGGCTAGACAGCCCCATTTTTTTGTTCTGGCAAATCTGGCTTGAGAGAAATAGGCAAATTTTTTGGGGGGTGAGGGTCATGGTGCAGCAAGTATGGTAGAAAGTGGTGGGGATTATCTAGGAAACCATCTAAGTAAAGAGTGTGATCTGCCTTACTTTGACCAAATAGGACGCTCAAGTGGTGGTGCAACTTGGATTCCAATAGTTAACTGGTAAATCAGCATGTGTCAGGAGGAACAAGCAGGTCAAGGAGCAGATTCTTAGGACTGGTCAGTGGCAACGCCCCCTAGGGGGATTCTCAAGATCAATACGGATGGTTCCTCTAGAGGTAATTTGGGACCCACAGGTATTGGAGGGATAGGAAGGGATTTTGAAGGTACGGTGATTTTTCTTTTTGCGATTCCTAAGGGGCTGCAAACCATTAACATGATGGAAGGTTAGGCCATTCTTTATGCCCTTGAGAAGGCCCAGGCATTAAGTTGGCATAGGATTATCTGCGAATCAAACTCTCAAGTCTTGATTAACTTGTTCATTAAGAGGAAAGTGGTGGACATCAATTGACAACTATCTCTGATTGTGCAACAGATTTTATGGATTTGCTCACTTATGGATAGTGTTACTTTTGCTCACATTCTGCGTGAATGGAACAGGGTAGCAGATTTTTTGGATAAATAGGCGTCAGACAATTTGGATGGTGGAAACATTGAGGGTTGGGGGCCCTCTCTCCCTGATGTTACGTTTTGATTTGGAAAGAATTCTGGAGGCTGATAGGGAGGTTCATAATATTGTCTAGTTGGGAGTGTGCCTAGTTTTTCTGTTTTTGCTGCTTTTTTTGGGGGGTTTTTGCCCCCCGTTCTTCTTATAATGCTTTTCTCTACTTATTAATATTATTTTTACCCATTTTTATTTAAATATATATATCTTTAAATTATATATACTATTATTCATATTTTTATATTAGATAGTATATAATTATTATTATAAGATAATTATATATATATATATGTATGTGTATATATATATATATGTGTATGTATGTATGTATGTATGTATATATATATATATATATATATATATATATATATATATATGTATGTATGTATGTATGTCTATATATATATATATGTATGTATGTATGTCTATATATATATATATATAATATAAACATATATTGTATTATTATTTATAATTTATTGTTATATTACAATATATAATATATTATATCATTATAATATATTTCTTTAAATTATATATACTATTGTTCATATTTTTATATTATACGGTATATAATTATTATTGAAAAATAATTACATATATATATATATATAATATAAACATATATTGTATTATTATTTATAATTTATTGTTATATTACAATATATAGTTTTATAATATTTGTAAAATATAGTTATAAAAATATATTATATTATGATAATATATAATTATATATATGATCAAAAATAAATATAATAATTTATGATATTATAATATAATATTAAGATATTAAATATTATTATAATAATATATTTTTATTTTATATAATACTAATAATTAATGTATTTAATATATAACAGAGTATATTATATTAATAATAATGAATATATTATCAGAATGGTGTGGATGATGGGTCGCTGAATCATCCATGGTAGGGAAGCTTAAATGGTTGGCTTCCTTTGTATTCCAACACCAACACACCCATGTTATATATGTTAAGGTACACATCTATTTTCTTCTATTGGTAAAGGATATAAACAAACCATTGCCAATTTGGTTCATGTTATGTATGGTTTTTTTAGGATGACATAGATTATCAAGATATGCTCAAGATTTTTCTAGCCTCAAACATTCCATTGCATATTTGTTCTTTTGATTGGGCTTAGAGTTCAATCTATCCCTACTTTTTAAATTTTTTATGCCACATATCTTAGAACTCAATGACTATTTAGATAGGCCCCAAACATCAGGGATTGTTTTGTTAGCACTCAAACACTAGAGCCTATTTTGACAACTCTTGAACCCTGGTGCATGTTTTAGCATGTCTTAGATCTCAGCACAACCATCGATAGTTCATGCACCCTAGTTACTAATTAGGTAGGCCTTTAATCTTAATGACTATTTAAGCAGTTCTCAATCCCCAATGACTATGTTGGCAATCTATGGACCCTAAATTTTGCATTCATAGCTCATTAAAGTAAGTTTTAATTTATCTCAATGATGGGATGATGTGAGATGCATAAATATTAGGAGATTCCATAAATTTGGTAAAATGTTAAGAACATAGCATATGTGAAGAGCAAATCAGAACTTAGATGTGATTACTTGTAATGGGATAGTTTACAGTTAATTACACCAACTCATTTTATGTTTCGGTCATGGTGAAGATAAATTTAATATTATGTCATTAGGCAACATCATTTTTGCTCAATCTCAAGAATGAAATCACAAAATGTTATTTTTGTGATTTCATTAACACAAATCATGGTAAGCAAGTTTAAGGATTTAGAAGCCACATGATTTTCATGATGGCAGAGATTATCGAGATCAACTCAAGATTTTTCCAGTCTTAGACCAAACATTGTAGTTGTTTTTGTTTGGGTTCATGAAATCCTTTGACCCTAGTGATTACTCAAAGAGGTCTCAAAACATGGTTCATGATCTAACACCAAATGGAACCTAAAGCCTACTCTGATAGCTCTCAGGCCTGTCTATTGTTTTCTCCATAAGGTGATCATTTTTGGGTGATGGTTTGGGATAGTCTTGTGGGGGTTGAGGATGATCTTGTGGTAGGGTACACATCAATTTTATTTTATTGGTAAAGGCTATAAACAAACCACTACCAATTTCGTTCAAGTTATGTATGTCAAAACTCTTACTTTTTCAGGACAATGGAGATTATTAGGATATGCTTGAGATTTTTCTAGCCTCAAACATTCCATTGAATATTTGTTATTTTATTTGGGCTTAGAGTTTAACCTATCCCTACTTTTTAAATTTTTGATGCCACGTATCTTAGAACCTAATGACTATTTAGATAGCCCCAGACATCAGGGATTGTGTTATTAGCACTCAAATACCAAAGCCTATTTCGATAGCTCTCAAATCCTAGTGCATGTTTTGGCATGTATCAAATCTTGACACAACCATCGATACTTCACACACCCTAGTTAATGACTGGGTAGGAATTTAATCCTAATGACTGTATAAGCAGTTCTCGATCCCCAATGACTATGTCAACAGTCTATGTACTTTGAAGTTTGCTTTCATAGCTCATTGAAGTAACTTTGAATTTATCTAAGTGATGAAATGATGGAAGATGCATAACTCTTAGGAGATTTTATAAATTTGGTAAAATGTGAAGAACATAGCATATGTGGAGAGCAAATCATAACTTAGACATGATTACTTGTAATGGGATAGTTTGTAGTTAATTGCATCAACTCATTTTGTGTTTCAGTCATGGTGAAGATTAATGCAATAATATGTCATTAGGAAACATCATTTTTGCTTAATCTCTAGAATGCAATCACATAATGTTATTTTGGTGATTGAATTAACAAAAATCATGGTAAGCAGGTTTAAGGATTTGGAAGCCACATGATTTTTATGATGACAAAGATTATTGAGATTAACTCAATATTTTTCTAGTCTTAGAACAAATGTTGCAGTTATTTTTTTTTGGTTGGTTTCATGCAGGCCTCAGACCCTAGTGACTACTCAAGGAGGTCTCAAAACATGGTAATTTTTCTAACAACTCATGGAACCCAAAGCCTACTCTGATAGTTCTTAGGCTTGTCTATGTTACAATAACTCTTAGTTTTAATTATTTTCTCCATAAGGTGATCATTTTTGGGGTGATGGTTGGGGGTAGACTTATGGGGGTTGAGGATGATCTTATTGATTATTCTCAAGAACCTTTTGAAGACCAAATGTTTTTTCTGAAAGATACAAATTTGATCCATAGGTGGAAAATGGAGTGAGATATGGCTCAAATGGTCAATGATGTACTGGGATAGAGTTCAATTCATCAAGACTTGGAGGTTGTCCCTATTGTTTTAAATCATATTTTTCATGTTTCTCAAGGTCATAGACCTTCTGATGGTGATTTAGGGTTTCTTGAGGTTAGAACTTAGGAAGTGTCTAATAACTTGGATTATTTACAGACTAATGGTGAGATTATTGAAGAAAGTTTACTAGGGGATGTCTTAAAGAGAATAATTTATCATCCATCAAATGGGCATGCATTAGTTTTTCTCATAGAATTTCAGTCCATCTAGTGAGTGAGAGATGATCATATATTGTGTACACTCTCTCCCCTATTTTACCAATTTCTTCATTCTCTATTATAGTGGCAGCCATAATCTATACAATTCATTCGATACAAATAAATATTTGTCACTTTATTTACACATCCCTCTGTAAAATTATTGTGTAATGTGAAAGCCATAAATCTCAACTATCCACTCCTACCCCTGTTCACCCCACCCCTGTGCTATATGTTGTCAACATACTTCAACTTATCTTTCTTCCAAGGTATGAAATAATATTTCTTAGTATATGACATATATACAAAAAGAATTTTATGATACTAGTAAACCTGAAAATATCCTATAAATATTATTCATTTATAAATGTTTAATTTTTAAATATAATTATAGTTTGTATAGATGCTAACTTGTTATTTTTTTCCATTATAGGCTACTAAAACCATACTTATTGAGAGAACATTATTGCATGCCTTAAAATTAGGTCTGACAAAGATATATAATTAAGTTTTTGTTATGAGATGAAAAATGGAACAAAAAAATAAATGATGGCATTTAGACAATTTTTCCTTTTATTATAATACTTTTTTCAATTACATATATTATTGTTTTATTTTGTATGCTAGCCTTTGAGTTTTGTATTTATTAATTTTGAAACATAATCCATGGAATTATAAACATGCTAAAATATTTTTTCTTTATTTTAAATTATTCTAAGTTTTACATATTTGTGTAGATTTCTCGAGTAGGCTAGGTATGTTTTTTTTTTCAATGTGCCATTTCATTCATAACAAAGATTTAGTGCTAAAATTTATTGATTTGAAAAAAAGGAAATGAAGGTGTGGTGCTAAAATTCATTTATATTTCTATTTTATTATTTTAATTTTATTGCATGTACGAGCTGTAGATTTCTTTTTTGAGTTTTCTATTCATAGAACAAAGTGTTTATGAGTTCCAACATTCTTTTTTTGTGAATATGTAATTTAAAAGCATTTTTTTTAAAGTATTTTTAAAAAATATATGTAAATTAAAAACATTTTTTATTTAATGAATTTTTTTTTTGCAGCTTAGATTTCCATAAGTTAAAATAGTGAATTTTTTGAAGATAAGGATGATGAAGATCTCCTTAGAATTTTTGATAGATTGAAGAAGATTTCCAACGTATAGCCTCTATCCAAACTATAAAATTATCCACCTATCTACAATTCAGGTGAATGTTTCTAAGGTAGAGTATCACTCGTTTAAGGACTCTTACTTAATTTTGAAAATTTAGTGACTTTAATCATGTTTTAGTGGGTACTTATAAGTCTAATCACATTGTTCATCTACAACATGTTGAGTAAGAGTAGTAGATTTTAGGAAAAATAATGGTTGTTCGAATAATGCACAAGGAGGACATTGTCATAAATATAAAGGGCTTATTAAAACTAATACTTCTTCACAAACATTTTTGTCTAGGAAAGATTTTTTGATGTTAGCTATGGTGGTGTATTGGATCCAAAGATTGAAAGGTTTATTGAAAATAACGTAATCAATATCTTGATAAAGTTTCATGATTACATTGATAAAGGGGGTATGATCAAGTAATATAAATTGGTTGAATATGTTAGGGCTTTCAGTATGGAGTAGATTTTGAATCAGTTGGTCAGTTCATCTCAAAGGAGTGAGTTGGTAGACTTGAACCATGTTTGATTGATAATAACATTGACCAAAGTTTTTCTACCTAATTTTTATCTTCTTATGGCTTGTTTTGCCTTTAGGTCTAGATGATACTTGTCTATTATTTGTTTGAAAAACCTTGTGACATTTAATATCAAGGTTTAGAGAATCTTTAATGTCTCATTTTTTACCTATTATTTTCTTCTTATATTTAACAATTATTCAAAACTATGATTTAACTTAAATTTCTATTGAATATTATGTTTTCATGTTATTTATTACATTACAGTTGACTATGATCTATTATTCAATATATTATTTCCTTTGATCTAAATACAAATGCATCTAAGGTGGGTTGGTAAAGTTTTTTCCCACTTTTTAGTTTGTTTTCTCAATTATGAATATACAACTAGAATATTTCTGATCGACAATCCATATTAAGTTTTTAAGAATTGATATATTCATATTCACTTAAACAAAACTAGGGTTAGTGGATTTAGATAATAGGAGAATTATATATCGGCAACAACTTGTGCATCAAATAAAAATGAATTTCAACAAAAATTTGTAATAGTTTCATTCCATGTATATGGACTATACATGAAAGGTTATAAAAAAGCCCAAGCCTTTATTATCATGTTGAATAATATTTTTTTTGTGAAATTACAATGTCAAGGTTAATGAAATTTTCTAACCTCTCATCCTTGCATATCTTCCACCTTGTTCCTATTGGGCTAACACACCCCTATTGACGAGCCTAAATCCCTATGATGTGGCCACACCAAAGTGTGCCACATGTTCTTGTCAATGAATTTTTTATTAAAAAATAATAACTTTTAACAAAATCATGTAATGGTTTCATGATGTATCTCATTTATGCATGAAAATATACAATAAAATAGACCTTTTTTATCCTATCGAATAAGGAAAATGAATGTTTCACCATGCAAAAACAAGGAAAAAATAATATATTTTACATAGCAGCCTTACCATTGATGAGAAAAAAATGTCATTAATTAAGTTTATTGACTTGTCAACCTCCTATATATGTGACCTAGTTTCCAGCATGCCAAAAAAACTATCTAAAACATCTTTTCAATCTCCACTATTTTATTAAATAATAAAAAAATATTTTAAAGTTTATGGCTCTCATCTGTATAATCAAAGTGTTTTTTTACCAATGACAAAGACACCTATACATAATTTTTTTCCATAAATATTATTTAAAAATGACCTGAAGATAACTATATGCTCCAAATCTAGTCTATACATGTCGAGTAATACAAAATAAATGACATTTCAAATCCACAATCACACACACACACACACACACACACACACACACACACACACACACACACACACACACACACACACACACACACACACACACACACACACACACACACACATATACTTTTTAATCTTCACCATCATCTTAGAGAATGCAAAAATAATGATTTCCACCTACTAGAATGAGCCCTCTATTTCATACTTAATTGAAAGTCAACATTTTAAGTTGGAGGATGAATAGAATCACATTCATTTTCAATCTCCAATATCTATGTTAGATGTAAAATCACTGAGAGGGGGGTGAATAGTGAGCCCATACTATTCAACTTCAATTCCAAACCTTTCAAACTCTTGATCAATTACCACAAGCATTCATGAAGCATACACATCATCTATAACAATGAACAAGAAAGATAATTAAGATACAAAACATAACATAATATCTATGTGGGAAACCTTTTTGGGGAATAAAACCCACTCTCAAGCTTGCAAACACATGGACTACTTGTCCTATTAGATGATCACAAACATGAGACTGGTCAAGTCCTTCTGACTAGAATTTAGTGAAACATTTGTTCCACAAGGAGCACGTACCCCTAAGATGATCAAGTCCTTATGACCACCTATTGGTCAAGTCCTTTTGACCTAAAACCTTGGTCATGTCCTTAAAACCCAAGGCCTTTAGTGAAACCTTGTTTCCTAAGGAGCAACTACCCCTAATGATCAAGTCCTTCTGACTAGCCTATGAAATGAACATCTCCTTAAGCACTAATTACTTGCCAATCTGATGGAGATACAATGTATATCAACTTTTATAAAATCCTACACACTCATACACATAGTCTATACTATGATTTTCCTTTAAAAACAATCACCAAGCTCACATAGTGTTCACCTTGACTTCACACACACTCTTAGCATCCAAAATAGCCTTTTGGATCAAATTAGATTACTTTTCTCATCCACAATCTTCAAACCAGCAACAAATCTGATCTAATATCATAATTATGACTTACATGTCATAAACACAATCCTCAATTTTCTTTTCTCATCAACCCAACCACTAGGCACACTCACATCCTTCTCTTATTCGCTTCAATGAATACTACTCTCACAAACGCCTCATACCAATCTAGAAATTAACTTCTTTGATTTCACTATTTATAGAGCATTCATGATTATCACCATCTTGGTTGGCCATTATACATGCCTTATCCCTTAAGGCTTATCTCACATCAAGACACAGCTCAATACCATCATCAAAGTTTGGCCATAATATCTATGGGTCACACTTAAGCAATTACACCTTTCACTTATAACTTAGTAGCCATTATAGGTCCCATGGACACCTATTCACCACTTTAGCAATTCATCAAGAAAAACAAGAACACAAGACCAATTTCAAAAAAATAGGTCCACTCTACATGACCCCTTCAACTTCCTCAAATGATCATAATCATCTTTGCTCACCTCTGTGTATGCTCAATCAACTCAAACATAGACCTTGTACACAGGAACACCATGAATGAACACACAATCAACTTATTAAACTTTGTTAATAATAAAAATTGATTGATCACACCTTAAAATACCACATAGATCATCCACAAAGAGTCTCAAACACTTTACAATAGCTAATTCATCATGAGACATCGAAACAACATCAAAACAAGCTCGAACAAGCTTCTCAGGTCACTTGCAAAACAAAGTCAAACACAGTCAAATTTGGAGTTCAATAAATTTGATTATACAAACATTCAGACCATTTAAATAGGTTCAATAGATGTACATTTTATTTTTATACAACTTTACTTTTTAATCTATCAATAAATTCATCTAGATCAAAAGTTATAGCTCAAATACTATAGACTAGTTTTTCCCTTTACAATTTGAATATTCAAATGGCAACAGTCACAGTTAAACCTTGGACACTTTGCAATCATATCATGTAATCACACCTTAGAATAATTACACACTTTTTATCTTATTTTAAGGAGCTTTATCTTTACCTTGTTAAACCTCTGTCACTTTAACTTCATCTCATGCATCTTGGCAATCTTTGACCACATATGGTCAATTGATCTCTTCAAGATTATCCTTGCTTTAACAATGCTAGACAATTGTCACTTTGACCTCTTTAATTTAATACACACTATTTATATCGATCAATATAAACATCTTCTCACCGTTGATCCTTGTAAGAATCTCGATCTTTATCTCTACTCAATGTTAAACATCAAACATTTATCACCATCTCATTGTTTCCTGACATCTTGGAATAAACATGCTCTGTCAATATTTTGTAAGAAGCTTGATCTATAACTTCATTAACCATCAAAAAATTTGATCCATTTGACTTACTACACATCACATAACTAGATGTATGAACTCCCACGAACCATTGGATCTCTATTTAGTCCTGAACTTTAACTTCATGCAGATTTGGCTAAGTATTGGAACCATTACAATATGCCTGGAAGGCCAAATTTGCATAGATATATATTTTGCCTTGATAAAATGCATGTTATCAAATTTTCACCATATAAACTAGGCATAATACTAAATAAACCCATATGACCATTTCTTTTGAAACCTTCACATGTGTGAGATATGCCATTACCAAACTGCTCACTCGAATCTACTTTGAACTTAGATTTTTAACATAATTAAACTCAGATTGACTTCATGCCATCGATATTTGATGTGATGAAATGTGTACCATTATATTTGACTTTGAAAATTGAATAAGTGTTGAAACTTGGTGCACTTTTATCTGAGAGGCCTACTTTGCACTTACATAACTTTTATTTTGCTAAATCGCATGATCTAAAATTTGAACCATGTGATCTCCTCACATAGGATAATCCATCCATATGTCAATCTATTCCTAGAATCTTCACATGTGTGAGATATTTCATCATCAATATTCCTCCTTAGATTTATGTGTCACAGAGCTAATTATGCCTAGATGAACATAATGAAGACCCAGATGAATTCCACTCACTTCCACAAGCTCTCCAATCATCTTTGACCTCTGAAATGACCCCTTACATATGATAAATAATTTAGACTCATCCCTAATCATCTATAATCATTCAAACTCTAAAGATCAACCAAGCCTTCTTCAAGCATACCAGGACAAACACATTGCACACTTTGTCATTATCACTTAGACTAACAAGGCACTTCATCCACTCACTTGGACACCTCCATGACATCACCATAACATCATTGAAAACTCTCCAAAAAAATTAAAGAATAAAAAATAATGCATGACTAATGGTCAACAAACCAAACCATAACCATAAATCATTTCAAGCCTTATGAGCTCTCAATGTTGAAAACTGATGCATTCCATAAGGAGGTTAGAGGTAATCATCCAAATGTATTTTCCACCATAACCCTTATTTGAAAAATGTATCAGCATTGGCAATAAATATAAGACAACAAACATTTTCTCACTATATTTGCATAGTTTATAGCCACAGGGTTGTAATTTTTTCTTGTTAAAGCTGCATTCTATGACTTTAAGGTGTTCAGGGTTAGCATTAGATCAAGGTAAGATCTATATTTTGAATAAAATGAATAATTTGATTCTTGTAAATAGATATTTGTGAATGGTTTTTGGCTCTTCTTAAGATTTATGTAAAAAATAAGTTGTGGGTTTGAAAAATTATGTTGCTTTGATAGCTGGATATACATAAATTAGAGATTTAGTATGCAATTATTATGAGTTGAGTTAAGATAAAATTAGTGCCTCTACGTGAATGGGACAAATATTTTTTGTTTGTTTAAACAATAAAACTAAGATAAAGAAAAATGTTCTTATTGAATTCATGTAGTTTACAGCCCATGCCATAGGAAGAAAGGTATATATGTAATGATGAGTGGTCAATAAATTCAAGTGATGGTGGGTGCCTTTTTCCACACTCAAAATTTTGTTATGTGGATATTTATCTATTGCATTTAATGGATTTTTTTTATTTGAATATTTATGCAGATGTAAGGATATAAAGGTTTGTTTGATGCATTATTAAGCCAAAATAATGTTGCTATTAATGATATCATATTAAAATCTAATCTATATATGAGCTCAACATCTATGAGAGATAGTTTGACAGTTCATTTTGATTATTGAGTGGGATGACAAAAACCTAGACTTTTGATAGCTCAAACTTTTGTAGTATAGAGATTAAGCATGCAGTCATTTTTAGGTGAGTTAGGTTTGAATTAATGTCTTTGCATGAATAGGACAATCATATTTTATTTTTATCAATTTTTTTGCTAACACTAATGTAATTGTTTTAAAAAAAATACATTTGAATGACATAAAATTTTATACAAGTCTAAATAGTCATGCTTTTGTTCATGTCAAACCCCTATCAATGATCTACATTTAAATTTGGAAGAAAAATATGATTGTAGTTTTCCTACTCATGATGTGTGGTAAATTGTTTATATGAGAATATTTTATTTCTCACAATTTTTTTGCTGACACTTATATTAAATTTTTTAAATTGGTACCTTTCTTGTTTACATGAACTTCTTATTAAGTTTGAAGGGTTGTGATTTCATTCTTGCTAAATCCCCATTTTTTCATTAGAAGGTGGTAAGATTCAATATCAAATTTAAGTAACATATGTAGGATCAAAAAAGAATTAGATGTTAATTTTTTAAAGAGCTATTTTTTGGACAAGATGAAATTATTGCATTTTTGTAAACAAATATCCATAAATAGTTTATGGATCTTCTTAAGGTTTAATTTAAAAAAGGTTCTAGGTTTGAAATGTTATGTAGTTTGATTGCTTGTCACACACAAAGTTGAGATTGTGTATGTAGATATTGTGAGATGAGTTAAGCTCAAATCATTATCTTTGTATAAATGTGTTGAGAATATTTTATTTTTTACAATTGCGTTTCTAAAAATGATATCAATTTTTAAAAATTAATACGTTATTTCTTCTAATAAAATTTTTGCAGGTTTGTTAAGTTGTGACTATATTAAAATCATAGCCCATAAAAAAAATTTAAAAATTTCCTCAATTTGAAATCCTTAATAAAACTTTCTTTTAACGTAATATTACACTTATTCACATAAATGACAATATCACACATATTATTTTTTTCAATATGCTATTAATAATATTTAGTTTTAAAATTTTGTAATATTAATTATGTTGATTAGCGTGCACCTTCTAGAATAATCCTTGCCTTTTGTACCTAATTACGATAAAATTTTCAAATCTAGATATAAGATCAATGATTTTAAATTAAGTCTTTATAAATTTTTTGCCTTTACTTTTGTTATTTAAAATTTTTTAATATAAAATAAATTAAAATTTAATCACATAAGGTCGTTGAATATGTTAAATTGACACCTTTTCAAATAAATTTTAAATAAACTTCAATAGAATACATTGCAATTTTTTTAAAAGGCGACTAGCATAGATAAGTTTTTTAGTAATATAAAATTATCATTATCTATTGAAGACATGTTTGGTAATTTTTTCATTCTATTAAATTACATTTGTGTGCACCCACATTGCATTTTGTTATTAATCTAATTGATGGGGATGTGTTGGCTTCCATAATGATATGGGCACTTTTTTTCATGGTGGAAAGTATATTATGTAAATATTTAATTTTCTTGATTAGATACCATTATTATTGATTAGAGGTTTCCTTAATATATCATTAGCACAAACTAATGTTTTTTAGCTTTAACAAATTTTTAATCAAGAAACAAAATAAATATAGGATAAAAATGTTTAAAATGTATTTTAAAAAAATCAATACTTGTCATTTGTTGCAGGTTATATTAATTACTGAATGTTACTAATACATCATATTTTACATGACAAAACAATTATTTTTTTACATAATATTATTATATTTCATTATTTTTTTAATCATTAGCATGTTTTTTAAAATTATTTTTAATTTTCATTATTTCTACAAACTTATGAGTTATACAATATCTTATAAATTTTTAATAATTCATTGTTAATATTTTAATTTAGAATATAATAATAGTTTTTAATATACTATTATATTATATGGAATGTAATTAAAATATCGCCTAACTTTTACTATGTCTTTAAGTTGTTCATTTTCGTTAATAGAATCAAAATCAAATAATATTCTTTATACTATTTTCCTTTATTTCATTTTAAAATAAATATTATGAAATACATTTAAATGAATTTAATTTCAATTATAAAGAATAAAAAAGAAAATATATATATATATATAATGAAGCCACAAAAACAAGAATCTTAGAGATAATACGAGTGCAAAACAACTAATACATGTACCTTTTAATTTATTTTTTTTAAAATTACATCTTTGTTCCACTAAGAAAAACTTATAAATAATGATTTGTTAGCCTATATTTTTTTTATTTAACAATTTTTTTTTAAATTTGTATATTGATTTATGAGATATTATTTTTATCGTATTTAAAATGAATGTTGATAAGAAAACTGACTTGTTTGGAATGTATATGAATAGCGTTTGATATAATATATCTTAAAAGTATTTGGAATCAATTCTTTTTATTGAATAATAATTTATTTCTTGAAAAAAATGTATAGAAATTTTTTATAATCTTTCATTTATATTTTACTTCTTTTTTATTTCAAACAATTATAAAGATATTTGTTTCACTCTTTTAGAATTTACATTGCACCTGCTCTATACAATTACTAGTTTTATTAATATGTAGAAGCATAAAAAAAATCACTATCAAATTTGACATGTCTATCAAAAAATTTATGTGACATTATACTAAAATTAACCTTCACCAAATGACAAAAGGAAGTAAAAAATTTAAATAAATTTATCAAAAAAAAAAAAAAAAAAAAAAAAACTTTTTTATGAATCAAAATATGATGTACATTAAATTTTTAACCATAGAATTTATACATAAATTTTTAACCATACAATTTATACATAATTTTTTTATATTTTCCACCCCAAAACCTTTAATATTAACATAAAAATTTAAGTCAAATATATAATAAGTTTTGGATAGCAAAAAGTCCTATTAGTCATTTTATATTCCTCTGTTCCAAATAAAGAGTAATCTAAACATATTTGGGTTAACCATTGCATGACTTATGCTAATGAATCGACATGGTGGCATGAACTCCTAAAGGTAGTTCTATTGAAAATTTTATCGATGGTACCTTTAGTTCATAGGTGCCTTACATTTTTCATTTAGCTCAATTGTACCAAAAACTAAAATTTTTAAGAATAACGTCCTAAAATTTGATGATATTAAATCATGGATTATAGAGCCTAAAAGTGTGGATTCCTCTTATCTACATTCAATAACCGCACTCTACATTAGGGAGGTGGAAACACTATATTATGTGTTTGCAAAAGCATTTATTGGTGTTCTTAGCTAGTTATGATTTAGAATCTAATAAATGGAATGAAATGCATTGAGTAATGCTAGAGAAATTCAATAAACCTACACATGAGTGGTGTTATTCCAATGGAATATTTTATTGGTTATAGTAACTTGCAGGAATAATGTATGGTGGCCATGAGGGACATGGAAATAAAAAAATTTGTTATGGTTTTAATTGGAATTATTTTTAATGATATTTATTCAATAATTAAAATAATATAGATATTTAATGTTTTTTTTAAAAAGGGGTAAAAATAATATTAATAAGTAAAGAAAAGCATTACAAGAAGAACGGGGGGTAGAAACCCCTAGAAGAAAGCAGCATAAATTGAAAAACTAGGCACACGCTTAACTAGACAATATTATGAACCTCCCTATTAGCCTCCATAATTCTTTCCAAATCAAAACACAACATTGGGGAGAGGGACCCCCAATCCTCAATGTTTCCACCATCCAAATGGTCAGACGCCCATTTAGCCAAAAGATCCGCTGCCCTGTTCCATTCTCACAGAATGTGAGCAAAAGTAACGCTATCCATAAGCAAGCAATCCACAAAATCTGTTGCACAATAAGAGATAGTTGCCAATTGGCGTCCACCACTTTCCTCTTAATGAGTAGGTTAATCAAGACTTGAGAGTCTGATTTGCAGATAATCCTACGCCAACCTAATGCTTGGGCCTTCTCAAGGGCATAAAGAATGGCCTAACCTTCCATCATGTTAATGGTTTACAGCCCCTCAAGAACTGCAAAAAGAAAAATCACCGTACCTTCAGAATCCCTTCCTATCCCTCCAGTACCCAGTCCTGGATTACCTCTAGAGGAACCATCCGTATTGATCTTGAGAATCCCACTAGGGGGGGTTGCCACTGACCAGTCTTGAGAATCTACTCCTTGACCTGCTTGCACCTCCTAACACACGCAGACTTACCAGTTAAGTGCTGGAATCCAAGTCGCACCACCACTTGAGCATCTTGTTTGGTCAAAGGAAGGCAGATCGCGCTCTTTCCTTAGACGGTTTCTTGGATCATCCCCACCACTTTTTTCCATACTTGCTGCACCATGACCCTCACCCCCCAAAAAATTCACCTATTTCTCTTAAGCCAGATCTGCCAAAACAAAAAAATGGGGCCGCCCAGCCATATGTCCTATAGGAAGGGCATCCTTGAGGGGGGTTCCCCCATTCCATTCCAAAAATTGACCACAAATTGAGCATGAAAACATGGGCACTGCCAAACATCCCACCAATAATGCCAAAGTTTCAAGGCAAAGGGGCAATGCAAAAAAGGTGTGTTGAATCCTCCTCGGTTGCTCCGCACATAACACATACAAAAGGGCCTTGGAAACTTCTCTTCTGGAGATTATCTCAAGTCAAGCACCTGTTCCAAGCCAGCATCTAAGCAAAATAGTTGCATTTAGGCCATGTGAAATTATTCCAGACCTGTCTCCACCAATGCACTTCCCCCCTGCCCAATCTCTAAAGAAGTAAAGCCTGAAATCCAGATGAAATTATGTAAGCTCCCTTGGGATTGGGAGACCAAGCTAGCTCATCCTCCTCTTGAAGAGGACTACAACGACACCTAGAAAGGATGCTCAATAGCTCCTCATTCTCTTCCTACATCCCATTAACAGGCCAAGTTTCAGGAGCTTTCCAACGAGCTACCTCCACCTGTCCTTGTGTAATGTAAACTTTGAAGTCACTCACCTGAGACCAGCCAGCATCAAGGAATCTCTAACAAAGGTTCAACAAATTTGGAAACTGAGAAATGATGGGAGGATAACCATCCCAAGAGTCAAACCAAAAGAGAGCCTTGGATCCCTATTTACAAATCTAGAATAAGCCATTCTTGATGAGAGCAGACCCTTTTTTGAGAGTACCCCATATTACCGAACCTTTCCTAATAAGTGGATAGTGAGGGATGTCCCTCTGAATGGTTCTAGAGAAGTACTTATATGAGAGAATTTTGGCCCAAGCTTTGTCTTGTTTGGTGCACCATCGCCAATAAAGTTTGGCCACCAAATTAATACCATTTAAGTCTATCTGCCTTAGACTGAGACCTCCATATTATTTGGGGTTACAGACAATCTCCCATCTAATAAGGCTCCATCTAGTGGAGTTCAGACTACCATCCCATAAGAATTGTCTGGTAACTGAATCAAACTCCTTAACAAATCCCATTGAGGCAACCTAGAGCATACACCTGTAAATGGGTAAAGCCTGTACCACAGATTGGATAAGTTGAACCCGGCCCTCAAAAGATAACCACCTATGTGTCCAATGTTTCACTTTCACCTAAAATTTCTCCAAAATAGTCTGCCAAGATTCTTTGGATGTACGGTCAGCTGAGATAGGAATACCCAAGTAAATCAAGGGGGGAGTCCCAATCTAAAAATGCAGAGTCCTCGTGATCCGCTACTGAATAGGGCCTGGAGTATTGAAGAAGAATATGGATGACTTATCTTCGTTGGCCTTTTGTCCTGAGGCCATTAGTTAAACATCTAACACCCTGCGTAAATTAGCAGCTTCAATCATTGTGGCCATGCCCATAAGGGCAGTGTCATCAGCAAATTATAGGTGTAATTGCACCGGCAATTCCCCTCCCCATCACCATCCTTGGATATGTCCTTCCTCTCTATTCCTGTTGATCAACATCCCCAAACCTTCAACAAGGAGAAGAAAAAGGTACGAAGACAGAGGATCACCTTGTCACAACCCTCTTGTAGCACCAAAAAGCTTTGTGTATTCTCCATTGATAAGCACTGAGAAGGAAGCTGAGGAAATGTAGCTCATGACCCATTGAGTCCATTCATCTGCAAATTCAAAAGCACTAAGAACCTTTCACAGGAATGACCATCTGACCCTATCAAAGGCTTTGGCCATGTCCAATTTAATGAACATCGCCTTATCTTTTGAGTTGGCCATGGAGTGAATGGACTCAATAGCAATAACAATACCATCCAAGATTTGCCTACCTTCTACAAAACCACTCTTCTCTTCTGAGATCACATCACTCAGCCCTCTTTTTAACCTATCTGCAATGATTTTAGTTATAATTTTGTAAAAAACATTGCAAAGGGATATAGGGTGAAATTGACTTAGCCTATCAGCAGCTTCGCATTTGGGTATGAGAGCAAGATAGGTCGCATTTGTAGCCTTAAGCATTTGTTTATTTCACTAAGATTCTTGGACAACAGCTAAAAGGTCAAGTTTGATGATATCCTAGAATTCTTGGTAGAATTTAGTTGGGAAGTTGTCAGGTCTAGCTACTTTCCCTTTTTTCATCTGAACGATGGTTTCCTCAAGCTCTTTAAGTGTGATTGGTTTCATTAAATTTTTATTCATTTCATGTGTCACCAACGACAGAATGCAGAAGAGATCCTAAGCTTCTTTCTGTGATTCCCCGTTAGCATCTTCCTTGAAGAGAGTAGAGAAGTACTGCACTACCTCCTCTGAAATTGCCAAAAAGGAGTTAAGGCGCTCACCTCTTTCATTGACCAGGGTTGAAATAGAATTGCCATGTCTCCTAGCTTTGGATGAATTGAAGAAAAAGGATGTATTTCTATCCCCCTCCTGGAGCCATTCGACTCGAGCTTTCTGCTTCCAAAAAATTTCCTCCTGTAGCTCACATTCCTCCAGGTCTTTCACAGCCTGTGTTTCTTCTTGCAATAAGTCTTCAGTCAGTCCTTCTTCTCTTATTATTCTTGTGATATCATCAAGCTTGGTTTGTGTAGCAGCCTTAGCATGGAAAATGTTCCCAAAACTTTGGTTATTCCACCGCTTGAGCTTGTACTTCACATATTACAGTGTTTTGGAAAAAATATACATCGTTGTACCATGGGCAGGCCTACCCCAACACCACCAATTGGCAACACACTCATGTAGAGATTGATCTCACAACCACATGAGTTGAAATCTGAAGAAAAGAGAGTGCGGGTGATACTATGAGACACTATTAAGCTTGATGGGCCAATGGTCTGATCCTCTCTAGTCCAAAATTTTAGACCTTGTAGACCACATACCTCCAACCCAAAAAGCTGAGACCAAAAAATGGCAATAATGCAATGTTTCCCACTCTTGTGGTTGTTCTAGGTAAACTGTCCATTATTGGGCTTGACGTCAACTAAATTCAAAATTTCAATGTAGTTGCGCATTAGCAAAGCAGATGGGTCTAGCCTTGTCGTGCCACCACTCTTTTTAGTCAAATCAAGAATAGCATTAAAATCACCTTCCATAATCCAAGGGTGAAAGGGGCCCAGGCTACGGACAAAACTTATGTGGCCCCATAAGGAGTTTTTACCCTGCCAATCATTAGGAGCATAGATATTGGAGAAGAGAATGACTTCCCCCATTTCAAATCTAGAAGCAATCATGGTCATGGAGTACTTAGAAGTCAGCCAGCCTATGAGGCCAATATTTTGTGGGTTCCATAGACAAGATAGTCCTTCTGAGTATCTGGTAGCACCAATGCATTGACATTCGCCTTGCCACCACAACTTGGGTGCAAGTCTGGACATGTCTTCAACTGAAAGCTTAGTCTCCTGTAGGAAAAGGACATCCAGCCTATGACTTTTAATCAAGTTGTGAACATCATTTTCTCTGGGGTTGTTGTTTAAACCCCTTACATTCCAAGATATTATAATCATTTCAGAGAGCTCAAAAAGTGTGCATCTAGAGTCTTTACTGACCCTGACTCCACCAAAGTCTCTCCCATTAGCTTGATCTTTTCCTAGTCCTTTTTTCTACCTGGCTTGCCAGATTTCTCTCCCCCTCCTTTCTTAAGGTCTTTTTACAAGAGGCCAAGATGAGGAAAAGATTTACTACTTCTTGCTTCCCTTGGGTCCCTAGTTTTCTCGATAAGGGGCATATTTCTATCTTCTTTAAGGGGAGCAACTGAGGAGGTCATTCCTTCTAAAATTATCAACTGCTGGTCCATATCCATATGAAAATCTCCAGCATCATGTGTTTCAGTTGAAGCCCCTGAAGCATTGGTCTCCTGAGCTGGTCTCTCAATCCCCTAGTCCAAAATCGTCAACCTGGGATTCACCTCCTACTGATTGAGGTCATCTAATATTTCAAATCTATTGAGCGAGTCATCTAATTGTCTTTCCTTCATGGACCATTTTTGGCCTCTATTTCTATATCAGCCATTAACTGACATAAAACCATCAGTTTCAGGCATCTCACCTGGAATCGGACCCCTTTCCTTGTTTAGTACCTGAAGGAGTGTGAGTAGATTTTGAGGTGGGACACCATCACTGCAAATGCCTATAAGCATGACATAGATGACAACAGAAAGGGAGGTTTTCATAATCCAGCTATTGTACCCATGAAAAAGGGTCCACACTCATTTCAACAGCATCTGGTAATGGCTTAATAAGATCAATTTCAACACAAATGTGGGCATAAGTCATTACCTTTTTCTCCAAGAGTGACATTGAGGAACCTACTGGCCTTCCCAACAAGGATGCAAGTAATTAGAGAGTGTCTTCATGACAACATTCCATCAAAAAGCAGGGCAGATGCACCCACACTGGGACATAGTTTGGTAGTTCCTCTGAAGGTATGAAATTGGCATGCCAGGGCTTGATAAATAGTCCCACTTGATTATGGAAATAAGGACCTCCAACAAAAACTCGTTGACAATCTATTATACAGGTAAATGTGACCATGAAATAGCTATTGGCTAGCAATGTGATATCCATATCTCCTTCCAGTGCCCACGTCCTCTGAGCCCATGCTTCTAGGAATAACAGTGATGTCTTAAGCCCCAAAAAATTGCAGTATAGGGAGTGATTAGAATATTATTCAATGTCTTTAGCAATCATTTCCATTGGTATAGCCAGCTTGGGCCTCTCCTTGCATCTTTTCAGATAGCTGTTGACTTTGGGAATGCGCATACTTGGTTGCTCAAGAGCAGAAAAATAACCTAAACCTTGTAAAAGTGGAGCCTTCCCACTGCTACGTGCTCCCTGGGATGCCTTTTGTAGTCCAAGTGCTTCCCTATAGCTGCACCTTGCTTTATGCCTTGTCACACCCTCCTGCTCACCTTCATCCATCGCGATCCCTCTAATACCTTGTTTAAATTTTTCTCTTCAGAGGGAACTAAGGTCACTTGTTTTCTCATTCAAATAAAGAAATATGATTAACAATCTGAGCTCAAAGTCTTAAGAAATGCCTTTTAGTTTGGGCAGAGTTTTGCTTCTATAACAGAGAGATCTCCATAGATATTTAATGTTATTATATCTTTGAAAATATTTTAATTATGTTAGTAATTATTATTAATTATATTTTTGTTAATGGGTTAGTTGTGTATTTGACGATCTCAAGATGTGAGAGCAAAATGGAGTGGGAACACTCCTTTAAGACTATTTAAATTTAATTTTGATAGGATTGCCAGAGAGAACCTAATGGCCTTTGGAGTAGGATGTGTTATTTGGGATTATGTCAGTTCTCTAATCTGATATGCATTGAAGAAGCTTGTGAATGGCACCAATAACAAGGCTGAGGTGCAAGTTGTCATCTTAGGGTTAGTTATTTTGATGTAATAAGGAATCGATCAAATCCTAATTGAAGGTGATTCAATGATTATAACCCATGATTTACAAAATAGAAAGGTTGGATCATGGAATATTAATAATATCCTAAGTCATGCATGGGGAATGCTAGATAATATTAACTTCTAGGAGGCCTCTCACTATTTTTAGGAGGCCAACTCTATGGCAGATAATATAACAAATAAAGGTTTATCATAGGTTGAAGAAATCATTATTGATAATTATTGGAATAACTAGATTTTTTAGGAAACACCATCGTGATTTGGTGATTTAGGCTGGTGAAGCACTTTTTCAAAGCATGTCTTTTGATTGGTACTCAAGCAGTGTTGGGGGTATCATTTCCCATGCATGGCATGCCTCTTACAATTACATATTGGAGGTAGTGGATTTGGTGGTGTATTCATTATATAAGTTATTTGTTCCCCTCGTCATTCTTTTGGGTGCTCTGGTGAATCTTGACACCATAGATAACATGATATAAGTGGTGTTGAGTGAGATTTCAAGTTGCACATCAAAGTAACTAGGAGGGAGATGGCCTTTGGTGGATAGGTGACTAACTCATGTTTGAAGTGTATTTTCATCATTCAATCTAGAAGTGTTTTATAGGCAGTGAAAGAAGTGATAGGTTTGGTCTTTTTAGAAATAAATTATCATGTGAAAGTTAACTCTTTGGTTATGTTGGATTTTATCAAGAATATGTTGTTTGTCTCTAAGGATAAATAGGTGATTATGGTGGTGGTGTGCCAGATTATACATCCAAGATTTTGAGTAGGTTTGGATGGAGCTGTGGAAGAATTTTTGTGGGGAGGTTAATGTCAAGTTCCATTTTCTTATTGATTTGACTTAGGTTTAATCCTTCTATGAACCTTTTGAGATTTGGAGGAATGATTTAGTGCATTGGTGAAACATCTCAATTTTTTATAGGAATGCCTATATAACCTAGGCTTGGAGAGATGTTTTTTGCTTGCACAGGACTTGGACGCCATGTGAGCCCTAATTCATTTAGTGGTGGCAACTCTAAGCTTGAGAAATTCCACTAAGATGGTGGTTACTATTAATTCTCTTGTCAGGTTGTTTGGAGATCCTCTCCAACCTCACCTAACCCTCTATAGGGGTTGGGTGTGGTTCTCCCAATATAAAAAATGTTAGCCTCTTCCCATATGCAGGCTCATCTAGCCTCCATGAAAACAATGTTGGATGTGGGTGGTGCATTACTAAAAAAATAGATGGGCAAACTAAGACTTCAAAGGTGTAAGGTAATTATGTCACGAGCTATTGGGCCCAGTGATGTTTAGGCAATGGTGGTTCTAGTTTATGGATATGACATGGAGGGTAGAGAAGTGAAAATCTAGATGATGAATAATTGGTGCAGGTCACTGGTGGAGGGGATCCCATTGGTGATGTCTCAAGGGTGGATGGTTCAATTAGCTCCTAGGTGGGTGATGAATTTTTTGTGTTCGATTTATTATTTTTACTCTTTAGTGGTTGTCCTTCAGGGTGGTGGTGTTTTGGCTCCTTGTGTGCCTTACGAAACTAATGTTTTATAACCCTTTTATGTCTTATTATTATTTTCACTCTCTCAAGTTTTTTATACTTCTCATAAATATTGTTTTTTCAACTAATATAATGGGTGAGGGACCCCCAACCCTCAAATCGTCTATCATATATATATATATATTCCATCCCATACACGATCGATGGTCTAATTTTAAAGTTGAAGAATGGATATGATCACATTTACACAAAGTTGATGTATAGTATGCATTGGTGCAACCACATTATAGGCCTTGAGGTTTGTTGGTGGAGATGCATTGAATTGTCAATGACTAGGTGGAAAATACAAAAGGTTGGCATGTCAATAAATATAATTCATGAAATTCATTATGTTTTTTCTATTGGTGATAAGGTTGCAATGGAAAGGATATTATTTTTTAAATATGTTTTTTCATACTAAAAAAATCGTTCTTCTTATTTATTAGGACATCAAAAGCATCATTTTTTATATCTCTATTCATATAAAGTAGAGATTGTAAATGCAATCATTACGAGGTGAATTAAGCCTGAATCAATTTCTCTATGCGAATGTAACATATATATTTTATTTATCTAAGTTTTATAGCTAAAACTAATAATTTATTTTAAATAATATTTGCTAAGGATCAAATTAAAATATGTTACAAACAAGAAGTGGATTAATGTTACCTTGCTAAAGTGATCAAATCACAAATTCAAGACAAGAGATTCAACAAGTAGAGAAACCATCGAATGGAGAAAAATCCCATAATATTATTAGAAGACTTGTAATAATGAATCTCCAAAAACATAACAAAAATAAGTGAATAATGAGAGAGAGAATGAATTTATAAAAAAAGAGCACCATATGAATGCAAGAGCAAGAGAAAGATAAAGATTGTACAACTACCAAAAAAGGGAAGAATAGAGGAGGAGAAGAGATCAATAAATAGAGCTAAGAGGAATAAGGAGTTACATGTACAATATTCAATATGTATGCCAAGTGCCCCTAATTTTTTTATAAGTGAGGAGGATGTATGTGTTATGTAAGAAGAGAAGAGTTATATGCAAGTAACTCCAAATCCAACAAGTGGACTAGAGAGATGAGTGACACCTCATAAATTCGAGATAAGTTTATTTATAAATATAATAAATACACACATAAATAATACCTAAGATAAATCTAAAATAATATAGGAATAACCCAAATAAGTTTATTTTTCTAATATTCCCTCTTAATCTTAATTTGGGATTACAAAAGTGAAGAAAACCTTTTACAAACAAGGAAGGGAGTTGAGATTACATAATACTCTCTCTTAATAGAAAATTTCTTCAATAATAATTATAAAAGTTTGACAAAGAAATAAGAAAGGAAGGTACCTTCAAACATCTCAAAGATGAGTGTGATAATTAAGAATATCTAAGAATCCTATTTGAAAAAGGTGGTTGATTCATAATGAAACAAATACCAACATAAAGGAGAAATGATCTACAAAACCCTACAAAACAAATATGCCAACTCCAATCTTTTAACTTAAGTAATTGTTATTCAAAAATATAATCTATATACATAATGTAATAAAAGTAAATATACAAAAAATACAAATGGAGTAAATATAGCTTCCATCATAAAGTGCATAAACTTGCACAAAAATAAGTTAAAAAAAATCAAAGCATATTTCTTTTGAAATAAAAAGTAAGGGATGCAAAAGAATTTGATCAAAACAGAGACAAAGAAGATATGTCACTTGTAAAAGATATTTGTCATGAAGCAATAAAATAATCATCACATCAAGATATATCAAAGTCTCGAGAAGATCCATCATATTTGAGAATTCAAACAATGTTAGCCTTAGAGAACGAGATTTAATGATTTTCTAATAATGTAAAGTGTCGTGTGAATTTACCACAATAGTTACATAGATGCAATTTTTAATATTTAGAGATATAATACCCATGTTTTCTACAATGTGCACAAAGTTTATCATTTTTAACCAAAACATATGCATTAAAATTATTATAATCAAATAGAGTTACATTATAAGTCCTTCAATGATGAGGATAATATGATTATGAATTTGTATTAAAATTATTTGAATCAAAAAAACCAAGACCTTTATAATTTGTATTAGATTCAAGCAAAAAAATTTAATAATACCATTTTCACCCTTACTAAACCCACCAACCAAATAACCCATAATGTATATATTAGGATAGGTGGAAGAAGTGTTCATATGCATTGGAATTTGTTTAGAAGTACAATGAAGTTCACTATTAAAACTATTATCATGTGCAAAAGATGTAAATTTAATATTTAAAACATTAATAGAAAATTATATGGTTGTCTTGTGCTCAATAAAAAAAGGCTTGTAAAACATTTAAAATGTCATTTTCAAAGCGTCATTTTGACATGCAATTTAATATTTGAAAGCACTGATTTCATCATTTTTGAAAGAAATAATTTGCATAGTTTTATTAAAAGCTAAAAAGACAACTAAATTAAATGCCATTGATATGATGAAAAGTAAAAAATATATATATTTTAAATTTCACTGAAAGTATATAAAAATTGTTAGTAAAATGATAATACACTTATAAAAATCTAATAATGCTAAAAATTTGAACGTGCTTTTCAAAACAAATTTAGCACAAAACTTTAAATCAATATCTTCTAAATATAAATCTATACCAAAACATAAATTTAATCTTAAAACATTAACAATAAATTTGACTAAATCTTATTTAAATCAATCTTTTTAAAATAATTAATTTATTACAAAAGAATTAAATAATTTTGAATTATAAAAAATTATATCAATTTTAATTCAAAAAATAATAATTAAATCTTATTAAAATATTAATGGCACAAATACCTCATATGGTAGCTGTCATTTTGGTGGATATGAAATGATTTTAAGATAAAGACAAATTATCTTTGGTAAAAAAATAAAATGCCTTTTTTATTTAAAAAACCCTTAAAAACACAAAATTTGATTAGAAAAACAAATCTTCATGCATAATTGAGTTCTATGGTTTTATATTTGAAAGGCATTTAAAAAAAAGTCTATTAATTATATTAAAAAAATGGCTCCCATAACTAAATCATAAATACAAATTGTTATATAAGCTAAAGGTTTTTTTTAGATGAAATATATTCATATATTAGTTAAATATAAATATACAAATAATTCACCAAAAAAAGGTGGTATGAGAGCACGCCACGATACATTAGGCAAAGCCTAGAAGCAAAACCAAAGTATCAAGTATCAACTAGACAGAGCCTAGAAATAAGTAACTACATCACAAAATCAAAAAAAGAGATAACTTTTAGGTAGAAAGAGTAAGGCTAGTAAGTGGAGGATCTATATAATCTAAATTCTAGCCCTAGCTTGGCAAATCATTGCCATCTAGAATGGGCTCCCAACTAGTGACTTGGGTAGTGTCCATATCATCATCTACTTATGTTTGAGTGGGTGAGATAGCAAAAGATAGCTTGGATAACTTATCTAATAAATTTGCACAACCTCCAATTGGTGCCCCCCAAGCATTTGGGCATGGAGGAGGAGTGCCCCAACCATCTTTCCCAATAGGGGAAGGAGGCGATGGCTGCCACCCTCACTACTACCCAAGAGGGGTAATGCACTGGTACAAGGTGTCATTGTGAGAATGGTGCTTAGAACAACTATGATGATACCCACCATGAGGCAGTCGAGGTACTCTATCATCCAATTTGGGATCCCTGGGTGGAGAAGGTAGAACTTGAGCTATATTTTAGGGAGCATCTCCCAAATGGGAGAGGAGATCCTGAAGGTACCCAAGCTTCATAGCCACTTTATTGGCTTGGTCTTGAATTTGCAAAAGAAAATTGGAGATGATAGAATATTTGTGTAAATTAGAAACATTACAATCAATAGAATCATGATTAAATATAAAATTATTTATTTCTTTTCAAATCTAGAAGAGAATCTCCACTCTGAAAGTATGCCAAACTTACACATAAATAAAGGGCATGACAGGTTTGTACCCAAGGAGGATGTGCTACTAATGAAAAATTTGGGTTGGAAAGGCCTAAGAAAATCATGGATCTAAGTCCAGACCCTTTGAGCTTTGGAACAATACTAGAAGAGATGAGGGAGTGTCCTATATTATTAAAATGTAAGTGGATCCAACCATCCATAGTACAATTTGATGAGTATGGATTTGTACATGTAAATACATGATAATTTTTATTAGAGATAGATGAGCCATATGTTTACCCTCTTAAAATTAACCAATCATTTCTAATTAATGATGTAAGAAGCCCAAGATAGTCATATGTCATTCAAACAGAGTCTTGTTTGAAATTAAAATTTGTGGAAGTTGTCAATATAATCCCTGATGGGCAATATGTTAATTTACAAAAAATATTTGAAGTGGATGAAGATGATGATGGAGTGTTTGAAGAAGAGATTTTGATTATCAGTGAAAATATTGGGAGAGAGAATGCATTACATGTCACAGATGAGGATGAGGAATAAAATCAAGCATATGCAGACATGAGTGATCAGGATTCTTATCTTGCTGGCAATGAAGATGATTATGATGATGTTTTGACACCTTAACTAGCCTATCACCTTAACTTGTTAGCTTGTCACCTAAGCTTTGGTTATATGTATGATGTAATTTTTTATTGAATGTAATAAAGATAAGAGTATAGCTGTATTTATTCACTATTATTTTACTAATACATTTTTGAATGTAATCATCATTATTCTACTGGTACATTGTATACAAAACCTAAGATGTTCACTGCTGATTTGAAGTGCATTTAAAGTTAGGTTCAATCATTCTTCTTATTTTTCTTATTTAGATTGAAATTAATTTTGTTTAGTTAGAATATAATTTCTTGTATGTCTTATATGTTTTCTAAATGTTATACTTTTATAAATTCTATAGAACGGCTAGATATGAAAAGAAGCAAACAAGGTCTAAAGGTATCAAATAATACAACAAGACACCTGTGACAGTAAACTCTTTAAAATCCTTGTAATAAATTGTAGTCATTTCTCTCATATTTAGATAGCTTTAGTTTGTAATACAAATTCTAGCCTCCACATGCATTGAATATGCTTGTGTGAAGGAAACAATAATGAACATCTATTATTTAATAATACATTTATATATCTTAACATTAGGTGAACAAAATATTTAACCTATACTATTAAACAATTTGTGTTAAAAGACAAGTAGAATTCCCTGTCATGCTCCCCTTTATTGTTATGCTCCCCCTAATTTTAGTATTGTCATGCTATTATGGATCATGTTATGTTTTACTACTTCAATTCTTCCCCTTTGACATCAATGGTAAAGTTGCTAGTCAATTAACCCCCTAACTTAAATATTCTCATCAACTTGTAGTGCAAGAACTTTAAAAGACTAAAACCAGAAGAAGAGGTCAACGATGAATTATAAAACCAAAATCCTCAAGGTATAAGGGTTCCATACTGTTGACCATTTTTTGCCCAACAGGCCAAAAATCAGTCCCCTTCTTTTTCATGCTATTCTGAGCCAGTACTTTTGATTTTTTGCATGAGTCTTGCAATTTCTACAAACTCTGCAGGTTTTCTATGGACTTCACAAGGACTTCTACAAACTCTGCAGGTGTAGTCTTTCGGCAGATGAAGAACCAGTTTAGAGAGTGAAAGGTTTTACAAAGATTCTTCAGACTCTTGTCTGAAGAAATTCATAAGGAAAGAGAGCTAAAATGGTTCAAATACACTTTTTATTAAGGTTGGAAGAGTGGTTCAACGACATAATCTTTCCAAGAGTTAGCACCTTTGAACTCTTGAACCATTGAATTGGTTCAATGCCTTGGTTCAACACTTTGGTTTAAAGCCTTGGTTCAATCGGATGGTTCAACGCCTTGGTTCATCACTTTGGTTCATTGCCTTAGTTCAATGCCTTGGTTCAATCAGCTGGTTCAACACTTTGGTTCAAACGCTTCGGTTCACTCAAAGGGTTCATCGGATGGTTCAACGAGCTTGGTTCAATGTGAAAGGTTCAAGCCTCTTGAAGGACAAGTGCCCCTATGGAGGGTAGTTCTAGGTTTAAGATCCCTTTTGGAGGGTAGAGGGAACTTCAAAGAGGCCATAAAGAAAGCCACAAAGTTTCAGACAAAAAGTTTGAAAGAAATCGTCCTTGTCTTTTGCTTTTGCCTTAGGTCCCTTTCTTCCGGGTTTCTTGCTCACAGCTCTTCCGAAATCCTTCAAACTTTTTATCTGAAGGAATTCCTTCAGACAAAAAGTCTAAAGGAATTTGGAAGAGCCGTGAGCAAGAAACCCAAAAGAAATGAACCTAAGGCAAAAGCAAAAGACAAGGATGATTTCTTTCAGACTTTTTGTCTGAAGGAATTCCTTTAGACAAAAAGTATGAAGAAATTTGAGGAAGCTGCAGCCAAAGAGCCCAAAAGGAAATTTCTGAAGGCAAAGTCACAAGGCAATTCTTACAGACTTTTTTTCCATGGGAAAAAGGTCAAAGTAGAAAGCTAAAGGAAAAGGCCTAAAGAAATTTTGCCAAGGACGGTGACATCTCGAAAGCCTTCAACTTTAAGAAGATAGACTAGCTGTTGGTTTTCAAACTGTGACAGGCCTGTAAATGTTAAATTTTACACCAGGAAATCCAGAGCATGGAAGGTGCCAAGTGGAAACCATAGAAGGCTTTGACATTATTTTTTAAGAGCAGTGAAATGTGCCACGTGTCCCCTACAAGGCTCTGCAGAAGCCAACAAGTGTCAACACCCGCAGTCTCTTTCTTTTGTCTCATGAAAACTATGGTGGCCCCTAGGAGAATTGTTAAAGAGAGTAGAAGTTGACACATGTCCTCTTCTGCAAGACCTTTAAAAGGTGCCTAAAGCTTCCATGAGTAAAGCAGATGCTACCATGTGCCTTGCCCATTTCATAGTAGAACACGCCACGTGTCACTTATTTGAAAATCAGTAGAAAGTGGCCAAGGCAAGCAGAAAAGAGCCCAAGGAACGCAGTAACCCACCAAAAGAAGCCAGAAAGTGACAAAGCCAAAAGAGAGGAACTAGGAAGAAGACAAGGTGCAGGAAAAGACAAAGTAGTCTAAGTGGCGAGAAGAGGCGAGTTATTGCTAGAGCGACACAACCTGCTTTCTCCATTTGACATTTATGAGGGGACAAATCACAGTCTATTTGCAGGAAAAGAGTAGTCTATTTGTAAAAAAGAGGTGCAGCCATATTTTCTTATTAATGTTGGGGCACCAAAGTTAGAGCAGGGACTGACAATCAAATGGCTCCCTCTTCCTAAGGCTCAGAGTGCACATGGGCCAGCTTGCAAAAAAGAGCACCAAAGTATTTCCCAAAAAGTGCCAAGTTTTCTTCCTCTTTCTAGATATTTTAAAATTTATCATTTGAGAAAGATCCAATCTCTCATCCTTAAATCAAAACTCTGCCCAAAAATCTCTCGGGCTTGTAAGGCAGAGCTCTACTAGATTTTACCTTGAATCAGGACTTAGCATTTTTACCTCTATCTGGACTTGCACTTTAAAGTATATGTCTATGTTCTTATTTTGTGTTAGTCATTGTATTTCATGCTTTTCACAGATCGATTACAACATGTCCAGTGCATTGTGAAGTCTCCTTTCTGCAGGTCTGCCAGAAGTGTCTACAGTAAGAATACAGGTGCATGTGAATAGGCTCTCAAAGTGTGTCTCAGAACACCTTTGCTAGTTCCTTCCTCCCTATATCTCTACAGACTCCTGACTCACTGAACAGAAGAGTTTCCCACGCCAGATGAAGTGTATGGGCATTTCTTCCTGGGGAAAAGTGTATGTTCAGGGTGAGTGGGTGAATTATCTAGTGTATCACCTTTTCATTTTAAGGTTTAGGTTCTGTTTTTAGCATATCTCTCTCTCTTTTCATCCCCCCTTTTTTTACATGTGTTTGTTAGCAGTAGGAGAAACTAGGGCCTAAAAGATACATCAGAGGGAGCTAGCCCTTATCTAGAGACTCTCCCCTCCAACTTCACCAGTCCCACAGGCGAGAGGGGAGTTTCCATTATTGCATGTGGAAAGGTAGGAGCTCGGCCTCTTGCCAAGGGTGCAATCCACTACATCAATAGTTTTTAGCACACTCGGTGGGACCAACTAAGACAAGTTGTGTCCAAAGAGTTGAAGAATTTTGGTGTGTTCTTCAACCAAATAGCATTTGGAGGCTTTTCTATCAACACCAATGGCGACTCTGAGTTGAATCTGTTGGTTAAGCAGCCTGGTGCCATCAAGGAAATCTTATTTTTGTATGTATAATTCCTTTGCAAAAAATCATGGACCTTGTATTCCTTCATATGACTTTGATCAAACTCAAGATATTCAGAGAATCACCTCAAGCAGTTCTCCTAGTTGCCCTTCAATGATAAGGGAAGTGGCGCTAGAGTTTGAGAAGCAGATAATGGAGATCGACAGACTAGATGAACAGTATGAATATCAATAGGAGCTAATGTATAAAGAGGAATGTTTGTTTAGGCAAGCTCAGGCCTTGAAATCCATGGAGGAGGAGGTAACAAAATGGAGGAATCCATTCATTCAAGGTAGTCAGCCTTGCACACCCCCTCTTATTCTAAAGAAAACCCCCTCTTATACACCAAATCCTTTCTATCAGATAGCACTTGCTCATTCTAGCTCATCTGATTCGTCAATCAACCCTGCTCTTGACCCCGTATGCCTAGCCTTCAAGCATCAAAGGGAAATGGAACAACCTCCCATGGAGATGAACCTTATAAATTATTTAGATCATGAATCTTCCTTTGGGGGGAACATTATGCACCATCACATCTCTCTCGAAATTGCTCCTACTCATCATGATGATGCTGGTGACCTCCAAGAAAGACTCTTTCAAGATAATATAGTCAAGTAAATTGAGGATTTAGAGGCTAAGATGAGACTGCTTCGTGAAAGAGAGATGGAAATTTTAGACCTTGTGAAGGAGCCCCAGGACCTTGGAGAAAACAAAGTTGTTGCCCGTTCATAGGAGCAAAATTCCAATTCTAAGATTCTGAACTAGAAGCAAATAGTAGAATCATGGAGTAGGAAGGAGGAGAAGAAAGGTTTTTCTCAAAACCTTGAAGAAGATGAGGCTGATCCTGCTCATGATAATGCTAGTGACCTCTAATAAAGGCACTTTTAAGAGGATATAGCTAGAAGAATTATAGAGTTGGAATCCAGAGAGAGATTCCTTAGCCAAGGTGTGATGGATGGTTCAGACCCAACAACACATTCCATGTCTGAACACACCCCATCTACACACCTCCAAGAGAGATATCAGGCCACATCTGATATTGATGAAGTGCTAACCAAATGGAAGGAGGAGAATCATTCGATTCTAGCTCAAGGACTGCCTCTCCTTCCACACGATTTTTTCACTTCACCCCTTCTCAAGGAGGAACCTATTTTGTAGGAGGCCAGTGAGGAAGAAAAGATCCAATATAGAGTTCTCCAAGAGGCTATCATGAGCAAAAATGAAGAATAAATCCTCATCGATGCTTCTTTTGAAGACACCATCAATAATGAAGAAGACTCAGGTCACGCATACAAGCAGATGTTCTAGTAGCATGAGGAGGAACATAAGCATGGTGAGCTCTCTTCCCCCTTGTTTGATGAACTTCCTTGTTGCTTCGATGAGGAAGATGACCATGCCATGGAGCTAGATTTGGAGGAGGATCAAGAGGATGCCTTTGAACATCTAGAGGCCTTGATCTTTGAGGAGGAAAAAGAGAGGTCTATCTACCTTGAGGAAATCCTTAAAGAAGAAAACTTTAAACAAAGAGGTGATGTTCTGTGGGATGAGCAATCAGTTTGTGATTCTATTTCAGACATCACAATAGTCACCCTTCTTCAAGAAGGCCAAGAGGAAGCAGAGAATGAGTTTGATAGGATCTTCAATGAAGCAGAAGGGGACAAGTCAGACCATGATGCATTGCAGAGGGACTGTGCAGATCAAAAGGCTTATGGTGATGAGCTAGCAGCCATAGATTTCTTGGTGATATGCACCAACATGAAGGACCAGAATTCAACAAGCTTCCAAGAACAAACAAAGTACGTATATGTTGGAAGCATGTTTGAATCTGATCCACTCAAATGCAAGCCAATCCAGGTGACAGGCAAGAGGAGCAGGTCACCAAATCTCCTTTTCATTCAACCACTTATCTGGCACCATAAGCCTTCTTTCTAGGAAGGGGACTTAAGAAGTTTTCCTTTTGATCCAGGAGGGAGGCAAATATTCCTAATTAGCTATATATAGTAGTTTGCTTTTAGTTTCTTTTCTTGCTTTCCTTAAGTGTAGTTTGCACAAGTAGTGTTTTTAGCCTTGTGTGTGTTTTCCTTTGTGTGTGGGGTAAAAGGCTTCATGTTTGATTCTAGGATCCCTCAAGGCAGTGGCTAACTCTTTCAGAGTTGCATCTGACTCTATGCCCAATGGACTAAAAGGCAACTGGTATCTAAGCATAACATGCATGCTTCCTCTGGGAGTCGCCAATTTGTTGACCATTTTTTGCTCAACATGCCAAAAATTGGTCCCCTTCTTTTTCATGTTGTTCTGAGCCAGTACTTTTGATTTTTTGCACAAGTCTTGCAATTTCTATAGACTCTACAGGTTTTCTATGGACTTCATAGGGACTTCTACGAACTCTGTAGGTGTAGTCTTTTAGCAGATGAAGAACCAATTTAAAGAGTGCAATGTTTTACAAAGCTTCTTCAGACTCTTATCTAAAGAAATTCATAAGGAAAGAGAGCTAAAATGGTTCAAAGACACTTTTTATTAAGGTTTGAAGAGTGGTTTAATGACATAATCTTTCCAAGAGTTAGTACCTTTGAACCATTAAACCATTGAACCGGTTCAATGCCTTGGTTCAATGCTTTAGTTCAAAGCCTTGGTTCAATCAGATGGTTCAATCACTTGGTTCAATGCCTTGGTTCATCACTTTAGTTCATTGCCTTAGTTCAACACCTTGGTTCAATCAGCTGGTTCAACACTTTGGTTTAAACGCTTCAGTTCACTCAAAGGGTTCATCGGACAGTTCAATGAGCTTGGTTCAACTCAAAAGGTTCAAGCCTCCTGAAGGACAAGTGCCCCTGTGGAGGGTAGTTCCAGGTTCAAGAGCCCTTGCAGAGGGCAGAGGGCACTTCAAAGAGGCCATAAAGAAAGCCGTAAAGGTAAGTTCTTCAAAAAAAATTCTAAGGTAGCGACAGAGGCAAGGAATAAATCCTTCAGACTTTTTGTCTGAAGGAATTCCTTTAGACAAAAAGTTCAAAGGAATTCGGAAGAGCCGTGAGCAAGAAAACTGAAAGAAAGGGACCTAAGGTAAAAGCAAAAGACAAGGATGATTTCTTTCAAACTTTTTGTCAAAGGAAATCCTTCAAACAAAAAGTCTGAAGAAATTTGGGGAAGCTGTAGCCAAAGAGCCTGAAAGGAAATTGAAGGCAAAGTCACAAGGCAATTCTTGCAGACTTTTTGTCCGTGGGAAAAAGGCTGAAGCAGAAAGCCGAAGGAAAAGGCCAAAGAAATTTTGCCAAGGACGGTGACATCCTGGAAGCTGTTAACTTTAAGAAGGTAGACTAGCTGTTGGTTTTCAAACTGTGACGGGCCCGTAAACATTAAATTTTACACCAAGAAATATAGAGTGTGGAAGGTGCCAAGTGGAAACCACATAAGGCTTTGACAAGTGGAACATGCCACGTGTCACCTATAAGGCTCAGTGGAAGCTGACAAGTGTCAACACCTGCAGTCTCTCTCTTTTGTCCCACAAAAACTATGGTGGGCCCCAGACAAATTGTTAAAGAGAGCAGAAGCCAAAAAATGTCCTCTTTTGTAGGACCTTCAAAGGGCACCTAAAGCCTCCATGAGTCAAGTGGATGCTGCCACGTGCCCTGCCTATTTCACAGCGTAACGCACCATGTGTCACTTATTTGAAAATCAGCAAAAAGTGGCCAAGGCAAGCAAAAAAGAGCCCAAGGAATGCAGTGACCCACCAGAAGAAGCCAGAAAGCAATAAAGCCAAAAGAGAGGAACCAGGAAGAAGAGAAGGTGCAAGAAAAGACAAAGCAGTCCAAGTGGTGAAAAGAGGTGAGTTATTGCTAGATGGTCATCAAATGGCGCAAATAGTGAGCAACGCGGCCTGCTTTCTCCATTTTGCATTTATGAGGGGACAAACCGCAGTTTATTTGTAAGAAAAAAGTAGTCTATTTTCAAAAAAGAGGCATGGACATGTTTTCTTATTAATGTTGGGGTGCCAAAGTCAGAGTAGGGACTGGCAATCAAATGGCTCCCTCTTCCCAAGGCTCAGAGCGCACATGGGCTAGCTTGCAAAAAAGAGTACCAAATTCTTTCCCAAAAAGTGCCAAGTTCTCTTCCTCTTTCTAGATATTTTAAAATTTCTCATATGAGAAAGATCCAATCTCTCAGCCTTAAGGCAAAACTCTACCCAAAAATCTCTCAGGCTTGTAAGGCAGAGCTCTGCCAGATTTTACCTTGAATCAGGACTTAGCATTTTTACCTCTATCTGAACTTACACTTTAAAGTATATGTCTATGTTCTTCTTTTGTGTTAAAGTCATTGTCTTTCATGCTTTTCACAGATCGATTACAACATGTCAAGTGCATTGTGAAGTCTCCTTTCTACAGGTCTGTTAGAAGTGTCTACAGCAAGAATATAGGTGCATGTGAATAGGCTGTCAAAGTGTGTCTCAGAACACCTTTGCTAGTTCCTTCCTCCCTGTATCTCTACGAACCCCTGACTCACTGAACAGAAGAGTTTACCAAATCAGATGAAGTGTATGGGCATTTCTTCCTGGTGAAAAGTGTATGTTCAGGCTGAGTGGGTCAACTTTTTTGGTGTATCACCTTTTCATTTTTAGGCTTAGGTTCTATTTTCAGCATCTCTCTCTCTTTTCATCCTCCCCCTTTTTTACATTTTTTTGTTAGCAGTAGGAGAAAACAAGGCCTAAAAGATACATCAAAGGGAGCTAGCCCTTATCTATAGACTCTCCCCTCCAGCTTCGTCAATCCCACAAGTGAGAGGGGAGTTTCCATTGTTGTGTGTGGAAAGGTAGGAGCTCGGCCTCCTACCAAGGGTGCAATCCACTGCATCAACACATACTTAGGCAAAAAAATTAAAAATAACAACCCCTATGTTAGAACCTCCAAAATTTGCCTAGTTTCATTATCATAACTAGCCTTGATCCTAATGACTAAAGCCCTGATTCCTATGCTAAAAGTCTCTCTCTCTGACTAAGTGTGATGTCCCACTGATGTAGATGTTGGGTCCCCGGTGCATGTAATCCAAGATGAAGGCCCATGATGTGTCTCCTAACTGGGTCTAATTACCATATGTTCCAGGGGATTGCCTCGATGGTCCTCTTGATGATTAGCCATAGGGGGTCTGGAAGAGGACCCAAATCATCTTGGGACTTTTGGTGTGATGGCCAGTCCTCTAGTGGTATCAGAGCTGAGGTATTGAGGTCAAGACCCATAAAACATGGTGGGCTATGATGTCCCACTAATGCTGGCATAGGGTCCATAGTGCATGTACTCTAGGATGGAGGCCCATGATGTGTCTCCCAATTGGGTCTAGCTACCACATGTTCTATGGGATCACCTCGATGGTCCTCTTAGTGACTGGCCATAGGGGTCTGGAAGAGGACCCAAATCATCCCAAGACTTTTAGTGTAAATTTAGTCTTGTAGTGGAGGACCCAACCAAACATGGTTGAGTGGGCAGCTAAGTGGGATTTGATGTTTACACAGGGTGAGTAGTAGAAGCCAGTTTACCATCCAGAAATTTAGGAGTTAAGAATTAAGCACACTCAGGTATTTAGTGATATTCCACTAGGAAAACAACCAGATAGAGGGATTAAGCATATCATTGAGTTGAAGGAGGGTGTTAAGCCCATGATGGTCACCCCATATAGGCACCCCAAGAGGCTAAAGGATGAAATAGAGAAAAATATTAAAGAGTTGTTGGCCATGGGACACATTAGACCAAGTAAGTCACCTTTTGCATCATCAGTAGTCTTGGTCAAGAAAAAGGATGGTACATTATGGATGTGTATTGATTATAGGCTCCTAAATAAAAGAACAATCAAGAACCATTACCCCATCCCTAGAATAGATGAGTTGCATAGTGCCTACTACTTCTCCAAAATTGACTTGAGGTCAGGGTATCATCAGATTCGTGTTAGGGAGTAAGACATAAAGAAGATGGCTTTCAGGTGCCATTGTAGACATTTCAAGTTTATGGTTATGCCATTTGGGTTAACCAATGCTCTGATGACATTTCATTCTATGATGAACAAGGTCTTCCATTCATAGTTAAGGAGGTATGTGTTGGTATTATTTGATGATATCTTGGTATATAGAAGAACATGGGAGCATCACATTGTACATCTTGATGCAAGTTTGGGTATTCTTGGAGGTGAATCCTTGTATGCCAAGGAATCCAAGTATGACTTGGGAATGATATAATTATTATATCTTGGGCACATCATCAATGTTGAGGGGGTACATATGAACCTAGAGAAGATCAAGGTGATTTTTGAATGGCCTACTCCAGAGAACCTTACTCAGCTTTAGGTTTATTAATGGATATTCATGGAATGCGACACCACTCACTGATTTGAAAAAGAAAGGGACATTTGTTTAAACTCCTGAGGCATAAGATTGTTTTGAGATGTTCAAAATAATTATGACTTCTTTCCCAGTTCTTGCATTTCCAGATTTGTCTAAACCCTTTGAGCTATAGTGTGATGCATCAGGTGAGGGGATAGGTGCAATCCTTATGCAGGATAATCATTTGATTGGTTTTGAGAGTCGAAAGCTTCATGGTCTAGAGAGAGGGTAAAACATATAGGATAAGGAGATGTTGGCCATCACGCATGCATTGGCTAAATTTAGGTAGTATTTGGTAGGTAGTAAGTTTATGGTGAAAATAGACCATAACAGTTTGAGGCATTTCCTTGGATAGAGATATCTTAATGATCGGTAATAGAAATGGGTCAACAAGGTACAATCATATGATTTTGACATCTCCTTTGTCAAGGGGACATAGAATGTGGTTACTGATGCTTTATCTCGATATCAACACTTGAGTTCTATGACTAGGATAGTAGATGATTGGTGACACTTGATAGTGGCAGAGTATGCCAAGGATAGTTAGGCTGCAGGTATTGTTGAGGGGTCAGTACAAGATGCCATATATATAATTGTAAATGATTTAATCATTTAAAAAGGAAGGATTTATTTGAACCCAAGATTAGAGATGAAGAACATTATTTTGAAGACCTTTCATGATACACCCATGGTAGGTCATCCTAGGTATTTCAATACTTACAAGTAGATTCAAGAGAGGTTCACTTGGAAGGGCCTCAAATTAGATGTTCTATGATATGTTAGAGCATGTTTTATTTTTTATCAAAATAAATAAGAATGCACATATCCATTAGGTTTACTTCAACCACTTCTGATCCTTGATAGGAAGCATGAATGCTTATCTATGGATTTCATTATTGGATTACCCAGAGCCCAAGGACAAGATTGCATATATGTGGTTGTGGATCATTTGACTAAATATGCTCACTTCCTTCTGATCTCAACTATTTACTCAACTATGCAAGTGGTAGAATTATTCTTCCATGAGGTATTTAGGTTGCATGGGTTACATTAGATCATAGTCAGTGACAGAGATAGCCAGTTTATGAGTTATTTTTGGTAGGATCTATTCAAGCTATGTGGGATAGAACTCACTCCAAGTACTAGTTACCACCGGCAGACCTCAAGAACTACATAGCATGCTATTAGAAGGGTTGGGTTAAGTGGTTATATTTATGTGAGTATTGTTACAATACCACTAACCATCTATCCATTCAAATGACACCATTCATGGCATTGTATGGGTATGATGCATTGAGCTTTTTGGATTTGTTATTTAGAGATATCTGAGTGCCTAGTGCTAGTGATCTATTACAAGAGAACCAAGACATTATGAGAGAATTATGGGAAAACATATAGAAGGCTTAGAACCAACAAAAGCAATATGTAGATTAGAAGTAAGTTGAATGCTCATTTGAGGTTGGTGATATGGTGTATTTGGTGCTACAGGCACATAGACAGTCTTCTCTTAATAAAAGTAGAGCCGAGAAGCTTGAGCCATGATACTATGGGCCATTTAGGATTATTAGGAGAGTGGGTGAGGTGGATTATGAGTTGGAGTTTCCGGTCAACAACAAAGTACATAATGTCTTCCATGTGTCACACCTCAAGAAGGCGTTAAGACATCGTGTGGTTCCTTTTATGACTTTACCACCCCCAGATGATGAGGGGAAATTGATATTGGTGCTCGAGGCCATCTTGGATGTTCGAGAGAGGAATTTGAAGAGAAGGGCCATCAAGGAATACTTAATTAAATGGAGGGACTTTCCAGTTGATGATGCTACTTGGGAGAGTGAGGAGATTCTACAGCATCCAAATTTGAGATTGCTTGGGGACAAGCAATTTTAGGAGGGGCAGACTGTAATGTCCCCTTCAAGCTAGACATTGTACTTTCAGCATGTTTAGCCTATCAGTGGCCTTCATAGGCTAATACGGCATGGTTAGAGAGTCTTCTTCATAGTTACCCAAATGGTAGTTGGTTTCTTTGGGAAAATTTTGACATATTTTGGAGGTTTTCTAATGATTTATTAGAATGTTTCTATTTTTAGAAACCTCATGTTACAAGATGATGTTATATTTGTACTTTATGTTATAATTCATTATTTTATATTAAAGTGAAAATATAATATATTAAAAGGGAAAAATAATAATAAAATAATATGATGTTTCTAGAAGCTTCCCAAATGAAGGAAAGAAAAAAAAGTAGAAAGGGATGTGTGGGCCATTATGAATAATCCAGATTTGATGTTGTCTTTGTTGTGGTATGTTGGTGGAGCCTAGAGTTTTCTATAGTGAATCAATTTGTCTTTGGGAATGATAACTCCCATTGATAGCATAACTGAAGGAGTGAAATATCTCTTGAAGGGTTGCATTTTAGATGTGATATTTCAGTCATCTTAATTGGAGCAAAATTTATGGCCATTGGCCAATTTTAGAGAAATCGATTTGGTGAATTTGTGGAGGTTGCATAGTTATCTTTTGGTGTTGGTTTCTATAGAGCTTGGCATTGATTTTACTTGGTTAAGAGAGTAGATTGCATTATATAGAAATCTGATATAAAAATTACATATTTATAGTCAAGGAAGGATGTCATTGGGAGGGACGTTTTTGCTTGTGGGGGTTCCAATTTGCATTGATTATTTACTTCGATTGGTGTACCCACTTCCTTGGATTATGGAAATGATATTAGATTCTTGAGATAACACATATTCATTACATATTATTTTAAATTTGATATCAGACTAGAATAGGGGCGGCTAGCTTGGAAAATTTGATTTGGCTTGGGAGATCTCCTTTCACTTGGAAATTGCTTGCTCCTTCATCTATTCTCAAGGGCACCTCAATCCCACGAGGGTTTATTGCATACAATTCATCCTTTAGTATATTTTATATTTGTAGCTATAGGTGTGCATCCTTCATACCATCATACCATACAATTGTAATTCTTGTTTATGCCAAGAGTCTTGGCTAGTCTAATGGAGCATTGTTTCACATAATCAATACAAATAAGAATCACAATTTGTTGGTCATTTATATTTATCTTTTGAGAATTTGAATTGAGATAGTAGGTTGCATACCAACTATTCGACTAAATGTCCATTGGTTGTAGGTGATTAGTTTGCTTTGTGAATTCATCTAATTGCATAGAAAAGAACAAAAAAAGAAGTCATTCTTGCATCTAAAAATTAGCATTGCCATTCTTGCATTATTATATAAACAATTGAAGCTTTAATCCATTGTCATTCAAACAAATCATCAAAACTGTGACAAAAACTAGCAAGAAGCACTTTGCTTACAAAGTGTTTGAAAAAAATACAAGGTAGCAAATTGAGACAATTAAGGGTAGATTGGGCAAGGATTGTTACAATGATATCAGAGCCCTAATCCTACCATCTTGGAGGGTTAAAATATCACATGAGATGTCATCACAGGTACTATACCCATAGAAGAGCAAAATAGGAAGGGAATTGGCAAGAATAAAATCCATTTATAGAGGTGCCTTTGGCTGAAATGGGTGACATAGTAGACGTGGGCCCACACAGAGATGAGAGAAGAGACAATGATAGAAATGGTGACAAAGAAGTGAGATACACTCTAAGAAATTTATGAGTTGGTCAGCAACAGGAAGCTGGGGCCTAACAGAAGTTGGCAAATACTTTGTAGCAGTTGAATTTACCTAGAAGATAACCTCAAGTCCAGGAAGATGATAGGAGTGTAGTTGGGTCCTAAAGAGTGCAAAGGGCACCCTCCTACATTGTAAATAGGCCTACTCATCCCATAACATTGAGAAATGAACCAACTAAGGAGAATATTGAAGAGGTTGAGAATCTCACCTATGTTGATGCATACATGGTTGCCCATGATGAATGATAGCAATTGACACCTGAAGCATAAGAGCTTATGCATTTTGATCAGTTTTTATAGTCAAGGATGGATTACTATAGGTCTCAATAGGATAAAAGACCTAGGAATCAGAACAAGAAACTCAAGCACGCTACTAATAAGCTTACAATACCTATGTTTGATGGCAGTGACAAGACTATGGCATAGTCATGGATCCATAAGTTGGATACCTTCTTGGATCTTTGACCCATGATAGAAGAGGAAGCTATCAAATATTTCACTTTGCATCTAGATGGAGAAGCACATGAATGGTGGTATCATGGACTAGTTACATTATAACACAATCAGATCACATCTTACCAAGAGTTTGTGGATAGACTGATTGAGCATTTCGATAAGAATGATCTAGAATCATACTTCAAGGATTTGGCCCAGCTCAAGCAAGTTGGTAGTTTGGAAAGCTATATTAGATACTTCCAAAAACTATCAGTAATGGTGCCCAACATCTTAGAGAGATGATTTGTAGTGCTATTCATTGAGGGGTTATTGGAGCCTATGCGAGGATGGATTAAAACATTTGATCCTCTCACACTTTAGGAGGAAATGAATAAGGCTAGGAGCATGGAACTTGAAGCCCCACAAATCAAGTACTCATCAAAGGGATATTCTTCATATTGAGATAATAAATTTTTCTCTAAAAATAAGAACAAACTAGATTTTAAAGGCAAATCATCAGCACCTCTAGATAGGGATACACTTAATGATTTACACAAGAAGAAGTTATGTTTCTACTACAAGGGGCCCTATGATGCAAACCATGATTGTCCCTTAAGACCTAAAGGAAAAGCTAATAGAGTAACGTGGGCATATTATGAGGACTCTAAGTCAAAGAAATCAGATCAGTAATATGATCCTGAGGATTCAAGTACGAAGCACGAGAAAGATAAGCATAAAAGAGGAAAGCATGAAGGGGTAGTGAGGCAACATGATGCACACATCACTAGCATCCAACAGGAAGGATCATTTAGAATACATGGAGTTATAGCAGGGTAAAATATTATCATTATTCTTTACATAGAGGAAACTCATAATTTTATTGATTCTCGATTGGTTGAGAGGCATGAAATTAGGATAGAGGAATTTGAGGGAATAAGAGTTAAGATGATAGATGGTTATACCCTCAAGTTCGAAAGGAGATATCAAATTTGCCTATGTGTTTGAAAAAATATGAGTTCAAGATCGAATTCTATGTGGTGAATATGGGTGATACAGATATGGTACTTAGCATGAGATGGTTACATGACATAAGGAAATTCACCTTGGATCTCAAAGAGATGGAAATGACATTCCAGGTAGATGGAAAAAATCATGTCCTCAAGGCTATTCGAGATTCCAATTTTAGGATGATTTATTTTAGGAGGATGGAGAGACTTATGAGACAATCCCCTAGAACATGTGGTAGCTAGACTCGGTCAGGGGACACATCACGGGCCTCCATCCTAGAGTACATGCACTAGGGACCCAACACCAACATCAGTAGGACATCACACTAAGCCTCCTCATTACAAATAAATAAATGATCTCTTGGGTTTGACTAACACTAAAAACTAAAACTAAGAGACTACAAAATTAGAAAATTGTTCAATCTTTTCAATAAAATGATATATAAAATATAGTATTCATAATATACCCCTATATTCCCACCTAAAATACATAAAAAATACAATATCGTACTACCACAACAAACAAAAGAGGTATGTGCGGGATGGTGGGGCATATAGGTCAATGTACAAATGCTTACCGCAATACCATGGAAACTAATTATGAATAGCGTGGGGTGGTGGTGAGAACATGCTAAGAACTAAAGTAAACCACAACCCTGCAAGGGGTAAACAATGACACTATGGTATGCCGGTGAACAATCACTCAACCACTATAATTAACTTGCCTTATGATGGTGAACAATCATTCAATATGGTGGATTAGTTAGAAGCTCTAGATTCAATGATTTATATAGCTTGACATCTATTATATAATTTATCATTTTAAATATAATAAATATTTTTTTGAAAGTAACAAAATTTATGGGTTTTACATTTATTACATAATTTATTATTTTAAATATCATAAATATTTTTTAAAAATAATATGATTTATTTAATTAAATAAGATTTATGTTTTTTAATCTTTCTAAAATGTAAAATTATTATTTTTTCTATTTATTCATTTTAAATTTAAATTACTCTTTTATATTCTTTAAAGTGTGTCAATATATTCACATATTTTGTTTATAATATAATTTTTATATATTAATATATAAATTAAATTAATTATAATATACATGGTAAAATTATTAATAGAATTACTATATGTTAATTAATTTTTATTTTTTCTTGATTTAAATCTTATTTTTGCATGGATTAATTATACCAAATTCACTCGGAGCACGATCCCGGAGGAGATTTGTACTTTGGTAAATGGATAGACAACATCTTTTACACCATCATCTTCACCGTTGGACTATGACCCACTTCATCTAATTTTTATTTTGATAAGTTCATATAAATACATAAATATGATAAATCTTTTTTTTTAAATAATAATTTGTTCAATCATATTTTGTACTAGATTTTAAAAAAAAAATAATGTTAAACTTTTATTGATGAAGAATGTTGATTTATAAGAGTTTATGCTATTTTAATTATGTTGATAGATGTAACCTATAATAAAAATGAGGATAAGTAGTGTTCATGGAATGTAATAGGGTGAGATGTCAATAAAAATGACTTCCCTTAAATTTGATGTATCTTTGATTGTCATAAAACAATTTTACTTCTTATTTGGAGAATGCAATTGAAAAACTATAATATATTAAACATACGAAAGAGTTGTGAACCTATTTTTTTCAATAATTTTTATTTCAAGATCAATAATAATGGTACAACTAGATTAAAATAGTAAACAAAATTATATAATAAATCTACAAAAAATACCTCGAAATTAATACATCTCAATATTATTCAAAAAGATATATTCAATATATATATATACTAATATTTAATTTATTATGTCAAAATATATATAATTTATAATGACAACAGGTGATAATGATAGGGTGTAATAGTTTAAGATAATAAAAGTGGAAGGGCCACAACAAAGGCAATATATCCTCACCCACTCGATCTAATGCCATGTCATTGTAACCACATTCTTTGAGGTCATTCCTCCACCCCACGAGAAATTAAAGGGGTGTGTGTGGGGTGGTGATATGAGACTATCTCACCCACTATCTTGTAACAAGCAAAGTGAAGGTGTGTAGTATAGTGAGGAGAGAAAAATGTTAACTCTACCATACTGCTACCCTACAATGGTCTTGATATGATAGAGTGGTACTGTGGTGAACCATTCAATTTCCCAAGATCAAAGGCATGTATTCAAACTCAAATTATTTTGCATGGATTGACATTAATAGTGAGGTGACCAAACTCAGTAACAAAGGGATTCAATGCCATTTTTGTAGTCATTCACATAGCTCAGTGTATTAGAGGCAAGGGAGTTCAAGGAAGAAGACTCTGCAACTATTATTTCACTGGGTAAGTTCACACAAACCCTCCATAGCAAGTGTATAAGAATTGAATTTTCTCAATTCTACAAGTAGGCATTTAAAAAAATCAAGGAGTAAATTCTTCATCATGCCATGCAAAATAAGTGAATTTGTGAGTAAGAAGGAAGAAGCCACAACCTCTAAAATGAAAAAGAGAACTTTACAACAGTTCATACTTAATGTGTTACCCAATTCAATAGACAAGGGATTCAAAAAGGTGTTTAGAGATGTAGCTCATGGATGCAGATACCCAATGTTATCTTATTGTCTCCAGTTTGATCTTTCCTTGTTATTCAAATTAGTATATCGAGGGTATATCTAGTTTATCAAAACAGATTTGTTGTCTTTGTGCGGTTAATTTATTGGTTCCTTAAAGAAAGGATTAAATTCCTTTAATTAAGTCACAGTAACTTGGGGAGAATCATTAGGATCAATAAGAAGAGTCTGGTAACTACAATCTTGTACATTTATACAAGGTATAAACATCCCAAGTGCTAAACAATTCAAATTTTAGCTAGAAGGACACATATCATTTTGCATTCTTGACTCCATTTCCCAATAAGTAAAGGCACTGATCATATTTATAATAAAAATAATATTTCAAAAAAACTTGTATTTATACATTTTAAATTTCTATAGGAGTAGGAATAAGAGTTAGTTTTTATCTATTTCAAACCCTCATGCCAGTGTGAAATACATTATGAGTGGATGAATAAGTTGAAGAAATAATAATTAAATAAACCCTCTAAATTTGTGTGAGGATATAATTTACTTAATTATCATCATTTATTTTTGGAAGAGTTTATATTTATTGGTGATCAAGGTACACCTGCCTAGGCCTAGCAGAGCCTGAAGAGCAAGGAATTCCAACCATCTTGGTTGATTATGTTCATTGGCCAAAACATTGTTAACCTAATCATAGAACTTGGCATACTCTTAGGGTTTGCAATGTGTGATTTTGGGAACAGGCACCCTAGGACCAAGACAAAAAAGTATAACTCTCCTTTTAAAGACTTAAAAACTAAGAAATCCTAATAGTGTTACCAAAGTCATCATGTCTTCTGATCATTCTAGGGTTTTATATTTTATTTCCATAGCAACCATTTCTCAAATGTTCAATGCAGATGTTTCTAATCCCTAAGAACTAGTCACTTTTAATGATTTTTTTCTAAAATCAAAAGCTCATTCGATGTCCAAAATCTAAGATTCAAACTCATATTCCATTATTGTTCTACTAATTCAAGTTGTTGATTTATATATTATTGTTTATTTAAACTTTAGGAAATGAGTAAAAAGACTTTAAGGCACAAATTAGATGATAGTGATCATAATGCTAAAATTTTAGTGACAGAATCTGAGCACTTTTATAGATAAAATGTGGCCAAGAATAATGAATATTTATCATGTCTTTCTTTGACAAACAGACAAGTTGTAAATCCACTAAGTACTATACTATTTGTTTAATAATGTTTAACAAAATTTTATAGGCAAGATCTTTATGTATATAAGACATGATATTTTTTAGTTTTATAGGCAATAAAAAGAGTGAAGACAAAATGTGGATAAAAAACAAAAGGAAAGAAAAGATACAGTGCCACCAACTCATAGAATCCAACGCATTTATGATTTAACAAATATAGTTGGTGAAAAGAATAGTTGTGATGATGTGTAGCTTGATATAGCACATGGTAATGTGCAGCCTGATATAGCATATGGTGATGTGCAACCTAATATATCACATGGTGATGTGCAACATCATGATGATCTCTTAGCATAAAGTCTAAGAGAGATTTTTAAAAACATGAGAGCAAAAGAATAGTAAGTTGTAGATGATTTATTCAATATTAAAGGATGTGTTCAAAGTGAAATCTATGGATACCGGTATTGAGCTTATACCTACTCATTCCACACCTAATGTGGCCAAGGAGCATGAAGTTCTTGTTAATGAAAGTCATGAAGAGAGACTGCTTGCATCTGGTGTGCCTCAAAGTGCACCTATTGCATCTACAACTTTTGATGGAACTAGTGGATCAGCTAGAAATATTGGTGGTTATTTAATAGAAGACATGTCTAATTTTGTCAAAATATAGAGATTGAGTCAATATTTGTATAGATATATAGAGAGGAATGCAAAATAAATATAATTAGAAGGAAATAAACCATTCTTGGTTGAACTATCAAGAGATGGTGAGCCCATTGGGCCAAATGCTACAAGGTGGGCCTCTGAGTTGGGTATAAGATGTAGGGCCCATTTGGATATTTAAAAATCAAAATTTGTAGAGCAAGATCCATGAAGTGTGGAAAATGTTATACAAAAAATGGAAAATGCTTTTGAGACTACTGGTGGATAAATCTCTCGAAAATATTACAAGAAAAAGATGAGACTTTTGATGAACAATTTTAGATACAATTGTAGAAAAGCAATCATGGAGGGAAAAGAGAGGTTAGAATCCACTCCATCTCCCAAATAGTGGGAGGAATTAAAATAAGTTATGCATTCTAAAGAATATTTGATAAAGAGTAATAGAGGTAAGAGAGCAAGAGATAATGTGAGGGCTAGATATACATTTGGTCGAGGTGGGTTGCAGGCCAAAATGGATAAATTTGGAGTAAGTGTATGGATTTTTAGTTCAATTTATATTATGTTATTTATTTTTATATTTTTTTGAACATACTATATGTCGAAATTGACATTGTATTTTAGGTGGAAAATAGTAATAGAGAAGTAGGTGTAGAAGATATTGTCAATTATATGGCAGCACTATATCCTAGTAAATCTAAGAGTAGGATGAAGTGGAAATCTAGTTCGTCAATAGATATATCAAATCCATCTATTATATGCCTAATAATAGCCTCTCCAAATCATGTCAACTCAAATGAAGGGTACCGACATGTAATGAATTTCATATATAGTCTCACTAAGAAAGTTTCGTAGTTGGTTGCCTTTGTTAAGCCTATAGTTTTTGTGTGGAATGAGCATAATTCCATGGATTCATATGAGGTAAGAGGCTCTATTTGTTGGATAAATATTTTGTCAATCAGCGTACTGATCAACAAAATAGGTCTGATCAACCACAACAGGAAGATTGGTCAGCCAGGTGTGCAGCTTTACTACATCAACCGGAGACAAATCTCTCCTCTCATCAAGGGGAGGTTCCCTATAGATACGTAGGAGCTATATACAAAATAAATAAGAAAAAAATAACACATGGGGGGAAGAATAAACCATCCATCTCTCTTATTTTATAGATGATGCACACAGACAAATGAGAAAATCTTGGTGTAAACACTGAAGGCACTTCTCTTCTTTCAGAAGTGTTCTTGCAAGAAATAATAGGAGTTTCTTTTAGGTAGTGAAAGTAACCAGTAACCAAAGGGCATAGTAATAGTAGCATGAAACAGAACACAAATTTTTTGCCTCAACTACCTAAAGAGTATATCACAAAGGATAATGGGGGCACAAAGTCATCCCAAAATCCTCAACACAAAAAGAAAAGAAAAACATAGACTGAAAATAATTGTGAAAGCACAAAGTCTTCCCACAGTTGGTTTTAGGACACTTCCCTATTACTTTCACTAATTCTGCTTGCCAAATTAAATGAATAAGAACACCTTTAGAAGATAGACATAAGAATGGTCTTTTAAAATGATACAAGCCAAAACAGCACAAAGTCTGTAAACAACCTGCTTTCTCATTTAGATAAAAATGAAATGAAATTACAATCTAAGCTTAAAGTCTCAGTCTTCTTCTTTCAAAATGGGCAAAAGTTTCGCTCTTGTAAAAATGAAAAGTCTCCCTACAAATGAGAGAATAAACAAACTTATAGCCACTATGCAAGGATTGGCACCCTTTTCCATGGGATGGCCCATGCTGTAGTCAACATCTTAAATGCGCCTTCAGTCCTATCTAGAGAGACCATGCTGAGAACAGTGCACTACCATAACTATGGCGTGTCCCTTCATCTAATATGTTTCTTCCTTGGTATGGACCATCTGGTCCTTTTCCAATTTGTTTTTACTTCATGGAAGAAAAATAGGCTGCATCCTTGGTTTGGTGTGCTTAGAAGTCTACTCGATCCACTATTCCACCTACTGGAAATAACTCTTTCAAAGATAATTCTGGTCCTTTGCATCGATCTTCTCTTCCCTGCAACAATTTGAGCCTTCGGGCTCTCTTTTCAACCAATCGCTTGATTCATGTTGAACTTTGAACCCATTAAACCACTAAAAGCTCATTGGTTCATTAGTTCATTATGTCTCTTTTGTTCAATCACTTCTTGGTTCAATTGCTTCTTCACTCCTTGGTTGAACCATCTGTTTTCTGCTTCTCTCTTGACTGAGGCTGCCTTTAAACTTTTAAACCTATGAACCATTAAACTTTGAAATCTTTCAGTTCAAAGTTCAATCATTTCATTGGTTTATTTTGTGTCTCACTTAAACACTGCTTCCTTTATCTTTCTAAGCTCTGGTTGAACCTTTGAACCTTAAACCCATTGAACCTTTTGGTTCAACGGTTCAACGATTCAATCGGTTCATTCAATTCATCCTTTGAAGCCCCTTTTTGTCTAAGTCTATGAAAGTTCCTTTCTGCATCTTTGTTCAGCCTTTGGAACATTCCAAAGGGAAGGTGTCCCTTTGGGCTTTTAAAATGGTCCTTTCTCTATCGCCAAGTGCCCCTTGCAAGGGTACTTGTCCTTCAGGCTTCAACTTCCCCGGTGGGTTCTTACTTCTTCGGCAGGCTTTTTTTGTCGGGCAAAAAGTCTGAAAGAATTCCTTCAGACAAAATGTCCAAAAGAAAGTTTCTTGTTACTTGGCCATTCATTCTTTTCTGTTTCTTCAGACTTTTTCTCTGAGTGAATTCCTTCGGACAAAAAGTCTGAAGGAATTTTTCCTTAACATTTTTTTGAGAAAATCTTCCCGAGAGAATTCTTTCAGCCTCTTAGACTTAGCCATTTCCATCAGATAAAATGTTTGAAAGAATTGTTCCTTTTGGGCCTTTGAACAAATATAAAGGATTTTTATCTTTTATTTGACCTTTAAACCAATGTTGCCTACCCTATGCAAGGGCACTTGCCTTTTTCGCTTTGGAGCAGCCCCTTGAACCTGCCGATTGAACCAACTTTGGTTCAACAGTTCAATGGCTCAATCAACTCATTCTTCATTATTTGGCTAAGTCTTTTTGATCTTTTGCACCAAGCACATTGAACCAACTTGGTCATTGAACCCATTGAACCTTTGAACCAAAGTGGTTCAAAGTTCAATGGTTCAAGCCTTTGTTCTTTATCATTTGCCAATTGAACTCTTTTGATTGAATCAAGGCACCGAACCAATCTTGGAAATGACTAAGTGTTAGAAACTTGATCTTTTGACTAAACTCGCCTGCAGAAGCTTTTTAACCTATTGAACATATGAATCCCTTTATGTAAAAAGCTTAAAAATGAGAAATTTAAAAGGTCAAAACAAATTTTGAGAAGGGGAGAGAGAAATTTTGGTCTATGCAAGGCCAAAATAGTCCGTAGGTTATCCCAAAAATGAGTGACATTTTTTAGGGACAATAGCTAGCTCCAGTTGGGGAGCTTCTTTCAGTTGAAAACTTGAAATATAGCTGAGGGGAGTAGAAACTAGAATCTCCAGTGCCTTGAAGTGTGCCATTGGGCTACGGAGTCGTGCTACCCAAAAATAAAGGTGCCAAAAATGAAAATGAAAAGCACAAAATAGAACTAAAGACTATATAGATATATATATGTACAGGTGAACTTATCTGATACTTCAAGAATTGAAGTACTTCAGATGCTACTCCTTATGAGGTGAAGAAAATGAGATGCCATCCTGATAAACTAGTAGGAAACCATTCTGTCCCCAGAAATGGTGATGGGTGAATGGAACTTTCCACCAGGAAACCAATTCTGTGTCCTCCCTTTTGTTTTCTCCTCTTGCCCCATAACAAGACTTGAATTCTAATCCAAAAACCATTAATCTTTGCTCTCTTGGCAAAAAGTTCTTTTACCTGATTTTGATGCGCAACAGCATGGTCCATTACCATAATTGGTTGCTCTTCTGGTTCAGTCCATCACATGATTTGATTGTTCCCATTCAACACTTGCCAATCATTGGCACTATTAGGCATACTTGGTGTTGTTCCATCTGAACCAATTCCTAGATCGTCACCTACAGGATTTTCATATGCTGAAACATGAATGTCTTTAGTAGACAAAAAATAATTACCCCTGCCTGAAGACTCAAATAGAATTTGAGCTTCAAGCCTTGATGTCTGAGTGACAACATATTTTGCCTCCTTCTCAGGAAGCAACCTCTGCATTACACCTTTCATAGGGATTCCTACATGAGACAAGTCCATGCTTAATTCCCCTCCAACATCCTTGCAGAAGTTCTACCCAAGAAGGTTGCCATATGATGCTAGGATGTTGGCCACTAGGATAGTCATCTTGATTCACTTGTCTGGAAAGGTAGCAAATGAAAATTGGGTGTCTTTAATTTGCCCCAGTAGTGGCACTTTTTTGTTCTCCATGTAGAAACATCTCCCAAATTTCTTGGTCAGTGTGAGACCTAGAGATTCTACCACTTTAGCAAGCATGACATTGTCTGAAGCTCCAGAATCAATGATGTAATTATTCAGCTGATGTCCATTTATCAGCAATGAGACATAAAAAGTTTCAGTCCTATCAGAAGCAGCAGGGGGAGTAATGACAAGGTTGTTCCTAGTGGGTGCTTTCCTGGGGGAATCATGTGTCACTTTGGGAATTGCTTGTTCAACAAGGATGTTCTATTTTTTAACACATTGAACCAGTCTATCTGATTGCTCAAGATGGGACTACAAAAATTCAAATTCAGACATTTGAATTTTGGTTTTCTTTATATGGTCAATGATATCAAATGCCTAGAATGAGCTAGGAGTAGAGGATGGGAGTTCATCCTTTTGATTTTTGAAAGGGGGAGGGTTGGACTACGAATTTGAAGTAGAAGGCGTAGGGGCATTTGGGGTACTTACCTTTCTCACAATCACCGGGTCCTTTGGCTGGAAAGGAAGAGTGGATCCCTACTTAGCAATTAAAACTACTAGTTGAGGTCACTCCTCGGCTTTCTCCTTATCAGCTTGTTGAGCTGATTGATTCTTGGACCGGGTGAATACATCATATGACCCCTCAACTGCATTGCCTTCTCTTTTGAGTTCATCCTGATAGTTAAGAAAACCAATGTGGGAGTCACCAGCTGATTCTTCTTGATCCTCCATGAAGAGACCAGTGTCCTTTTCTTGATCAAACTCAGGTTGGAAAGAGAAATCATGTTCAATTTCTAAATATCCAACTGCTGAGTTGGTTGGAGGTGCTTCAAGGGTGAGGTTCCTCTATGGGGTAGGAAGATGATTTGGTTGCCCTTGATTCCTAGCGGCATTGCCTTGGTACACCTGATTCTGAAATGTCCTCATTGACATATCCCAATTAAGAGAAGCATACATAACTTGGGCCATTTATCTTCTGAGGACTAGCAATTCATTTGCTAGCTTCTGCACCATTGGATCAGTGGTGGCTGAAGGGGAGTATTCAGAAGAAGGAGAAGATTTACCTTTGTTTAGATCTCTTCTCATCTTTTCAACCAAGATAAGGTCATATTCTACCTCAGTAGCCAAGTCTTGAGTAGTAACAAGGTCTATGTGTCTGGCCTGTCTCAGTAGGAAATTCACTTCAGGCAGCTGTGAGTTGATGAAGAAGCATTTGAGGTTCTAAGGTGTCGGCTGGGTGACCATGGAAATCTTATGCCTCAGCTTGTCAAACTTGGCAATAAAATCCCTCATAGGCTCATGGGGTTCCTTCTTCATCTGTGTGAGTTGGGCCAGCAAGGCATGTGCATCTTCTACAGGCTTGAACCTGGCTTCAAATTTGTCTTTCAGATTGTCTCAATTAGTCACTGATCTTGCCTATAGGTGGTAGAACCAGTCTACAGCAGCGCCTTGTAGTGTCTCCATGAATAGCTTGATTGATATGTCTTCAAATTCCACCCCTATTACACCATATGCTATGCTAAAAGCTATAATGTGTTCATCAATATGAACCTTCCCATCACCAAAGAATTTAGGGAAATTCTTCCTTGAAATATGTGAAATCTCATGCAGAGGTGGATTCAAATTCAGTGGACCAAAAAAGTTACCCCAGGGACCTTGAGCCATGATTTGATTATGTAGAAGTGGGATCACAAATCTGGGTGGAGAATGGATAGGTAAAGCTCTACTAGCAGCAAAAAAATAAGCTCTGCCTTGTGCTGGTGACCTGGGAGGGCTAGGAGGAAGACTCCTAGTTCGTTGAAGGTGAGGTTGTGGAGGAAACAACTCGAAATTACTCTGCTGCACCAACTTAAAATTAGGGTCAACAACACCTTTAGATTTCTAGCTTCTTGTATAATGTGGAGTTTCTAGATTATAGAACAAAAATGGAAAATATTAGGATCTGCTTTAGCTTGAAGTTTGAGACTTCAAATTATGCACTCTTCTTAGTGGCTCTAGTTTTGCAAACCAGATAATATAACATAGATGGAGGAAGATGGTAAGGCGATAATGATAATGGGTAAGACATGGAATGGAGTCACTAGAGTTTGTAATATAAAGGATAAGGGAAGGAACTGCTTCAATCTAAAACTTGAGGCTTCAGACTGCACGTTCATCCCCAGCGGAGTCACCAAAAACTGTTGGGTGAATAATTTGTCAATCAGCATACTAATCAACAAAATAGGTCTGATCAACCATAGTAGGAAGATTAGTCAACCAGGTGTGTAGCTTTACTACATCAACTAGAGACAAATCTCTCCTCTCATAGAGGGGAGGTTCCCTATAGATACGTAGGAGCTATATACAAAATAAATAAGCAAAAAATAACACATGGGGGGAAGAATAAACCATCCATCTCTCTTCTTTTAGATATAATGCACACAAACAAAGGAGAAAATCTTGGTGTAAACATTGAAAGCACTTCTCTTCTTTTAGAAGTGTTCTTGCAGGAAACAATAGGAGTTTCTTTCAGGTAGTGAAAGTAATCAGTAACCAAAGGGCGTAGTAATAGTAGGATGAAACAGAATGCAAATTTTCCACCTCAACTTCCCAAAGGGTATGTCACAAAGGATAATGGGGGCACAAAGTCATTCCAAAATCCTCAACACAAAAAAAAAAGAAAAACACAGACTGAAAACAATTGTGAAAGCACAAAGTCTTCCCACAGTTGGTTTCAGGACACTTCCCTATTACTTTCACTAATTCTGCTTGCCAAATTAAATGAATAAGAACACCTTCAGAAGATAGATGTAAAAATGATCTTCTAAAATGATACAAGCCAAAATAGCACAAAGTCTATAAACAACCTACTTTCTCATTCAGATAAAAATGAAATGAAATTACAATCTGAGCTCAAAGTCTCAGTCTTCTTCTTTCAAAATGGACAGAGTTTTGCTCTTATAAAAATGAAAAGTCTCCCTACAAATGAGAGAATAAACAAACTTATAGCCACTGCACAAGGATTGGCACCATTTTCCATGGGACGGCCCATGCTATAGTCAACATCTTCAATGCGCCTTCAGTCCTATCTAGAAAGACCATGCTGAGAACAGTGTGCTACCATAACTATGGCATGTCCCTTCATATAATATGTTTCTTCCTTGGTATGGACCATCTGGTCCTTTTCCAATTTGTCTTTACTTCATGGAAGAAAAATAGGCCGCATCCTTGATTTGGTGTGCTTAGAAGTCTACTCAATCCACTATTCCACCTACTAGAAATAACTCTTTCAAAGATAATTCTGGTCATTTGCATCGATCTTCTCTTCCCTTCAACAATTTGAGCCTTCAGGCTCTCTTTTTAGTTGATCGCTTGATTCATGTTGAACCTTGAACCCGTTGAACCACTAAAAGTTCATCGATTCATTGGTTCATTCTGGCTCCTTGGTTGAACCATCCATTTGATACTTCTCTCTTGACTGAGGCCACCTTTGAACTTTTGAACCTATGAACCATTGAACTTTGAACTCTTTCAGTTCAAAGTTCAATCGGTTCATTGGTTTTTTTTGTGTCTCGCTCAAACACTGTTTCTTTTATCTTTCTAAGCTCTGGTTGAACCTTTGAACCTTGAAACCATTGAACCTTTTGGTTTAATGGTTCAATCAATTCATTCGGTTCATCCTTTGAAGCCCCTTTTTGTCTAAGTCTGTGAAAGTTCCTTTCTGCGTCTTTGTTCAGCCTTTAGAATGTCCCAAAGGGAAGGTGTCCCTTTAGGATTTTAAAACGGTCCTTTTTCTATCGCCAAGTTCCCCCCACAAGGATACTTGTCCTTCGGGCTTCAACTTACTCGACAGGTTCTTACTTCTTCGGCAGGCTTTTTTCGTCAAGCAAAAAGATCGAAAGAATTCCTTCGGATAAAATGTCTGAAGGAAAGTTTCTTGTTACTTGGCCATTCGTTCTTTTCTGTTTCTTCAGACTTTTTCTTCAGGTGAATTCCTTTGGATAAAAAGTTCAAAGGAATTTTGCCTTAACATTTTTCTGAGAAAATATTCCCGAGAGAATTCTTTCGGCCTCTTGGACTTAGCCATTTCCATTGGACAAAAAGTCTAAAAGAATTGTTCCTTTTGGGCCTTTGAACAAATATAAAGGAATTTTGTCTATTCTTTGACCTTCAAACCAATGTTACCTTCCCTCCACAAGGGCACTTGCCTTTTTCTCTTTGGGGCATCCCCTTGAACCTACCGATTGAACCAACTTTGGTTCAACAGTTCAATGGTTCAATCGGCTCATTCTTCGTTATTTGGCTAAGTCTTTTTGATCTTTTGCACCAAGCACATTAAACCAAATTGGTCATTGAACATTTGAACCAAAGTGGTTCAAATTTCAATGGTTCAAGCCTTTGTTCTTTATCATTTGGTGATTGAACTCTTTTGATTGAACTGAGGCGCTGAACCAATCTTGGAAACGACTAAGTGTTAGAAACTTGTTCTTTTGACTGAACTCACCTACAGAAGCTTTTTAACCTTTTGAATCTGTGAATCCCTTTATAGAAAAAGCTTAAAAATGAGGAATTTGAAATCTTAGAACAAATTTTGAGAATGGGAGAGAGAAATTTTGGTCTGTGCAAGGCCAAAATAGTCCGTAGGTTGTCCCAAAAATGAGTGACATTTTTTGGGGACAACATTATTGATCTCATTTTTTCTTGGATTTAGATGAGGTAAGAGGTTTTGTGCCTAATGATAGCTTTGCCATTATCTCTATCATCTATACTCATCTTAATCCTTTTGGTCACTTGATCATATCAATTCTTCTCTATCATCATCTACATCATCTTGATTGATCTAGATTTGAGCTACATCCATCCTTAATCTAATCAAATCAAAATAGTCTTATCTTGGCCTATAAATTTCCCTTACATGCATCCTTGCTTGGAATACATCTAAAGCTTGCACCCTATTAATCCTATCATCATCTTGTTTTAGTTGCTTCCCCCTTGGGATGTGTCTACAACTGTAACACCCATCATATTTCCTCCCTATGCATGTGTCCTTGACAGGGGATTCGTTATAAATTTATATCTCATTTCTCCAATCAAATCACTCATCTTCTTCATATTCTATCTCACACCTGACATCCCATCCCCTCATCTATCCATCTTATCCCACCAATCATTTCTTCTTTTGAGTGGCCATCTAGCTCATTCTTCCCCGTATGTCCCCTTGAGGAGGCATCATGTCCCATAACAACATATATTAACATCCACCCATGACATGGTTTTTATATGAAAGACCATTACTCCTTCCACTTCTCTCCATTTTTAATGCCCTTTCAAAAAGGGGAAAAATATATATGCTTAAAATCATTTGCTTCATTATAGTTGACTAATATTCCTATTAGTCAACACTGATTTCACTTATCTTTTATTCCACTAATTTATCCCATTTTGTTCTATTAATCTAATATCCCCTTCCATTAATCTGCATTCACTAACCTTATTTATCCCATCTCTTTATTAATATTCCCTAATCTCCCATTATCCTAATCTAATCTTGTTTATCTATTATATGGGAATTTTTAATTCCCATAACCCCACCTAACCACCTACTAGCCTACCCCCTAGGTATTCCTACATCCCTAGGAATCCTAATCCTCATTTAGACCTTAATAAACCCCATTACCTACTAACCTACTCTATAATCTCACTAACCAATTTTAAATTCAAAAATATTCCAACTACCCACCCACCACCCTATACTAGCCTTCCCTAAACACCTAAACCCTATGGGGAGATTTATAGAATTGGAGGATTCTATAAATCTCTCCAATTTATTCCTCTTCCTCTAGAATTTTCCTATTCTAGGATTTTCATGGAATTACAAATTCCATGGAAATTCCTCAACCATAGATCTTGATGACCCAAATTTAAATTTGGACCATAGATCTTCCCCCTATTTGCCTATAAAACAAACCTCTCCCTCCACTCTCAAAACATCTTGAAATTTTTTAGGGAAACCATACCAAAATCATTTTAGAAGTCTCATAACATATCCATCATCCATTATAAATTATCCTTCATTAACATCTCCAATCAAGCTATCACTTTGTCAATCTGAGTCTAACCATCTACTTACAAATCTTGGAAGGAGGTTATGTAAGGCAAGGGAATTTGGTAAGCTTATTGTCATTCTAATTTGATTTATAAATCCTTTCTATTGAATAGTTTGCATTTTGAGTTGGAATTTGTATTTTTGAATTCATATAGAGCTCAAAATCCTACTATAATATATTATACTATTATATTATATATGGTATATATATATAATCTCCTGTTAATGGGTCAAGGATAAGTAAGAAAAATTATCATGCTCATATTACTACCTCCTAGACTCTTTTGGTGGGTTTCTTTAAGTCAAATATTTTAATGGTGCAGCTAGAGGAAATCTGAGAGCATTAGGAGTAGGGTGCAGTATTAGGAATTTTTTGGTCTCTCTCATCAGGACTTTGTTGGTAAAATTACAACATGACACAAACAGTGAGGCATAAGCTCAAGCGATAGTCTTAGGTATTCAATTGGATCGATAGTGTGTCATTGAAAACTTGGTGATTGAAGGGGATTCCAAGCTAATTGTGGAAGCTATCTGAAATATTTAAATGAATGCTTGGAAGCTAGAAAACATCCTTATTATGGCATGGTAAAGTCTGGATGAATTATCATCTTGGTTTATCAACCATTGTGATAGAAAATCTAATCAACAAGCTTATTTTTGAGCAAATTGGATGGTTGATCAAATGAGTGACCATATCATTGATAGTCAATTAAAAAGGTGTTTTGGGCTTGAATTGATTGATTAATTCTAAAACTCATGGAGAGTAATCATTTCACAGTGATCATTTGGCTTTGATATTAGGGGATTTTATTACCATAATGATTATTCACTAACCCCTGCCATGTGTTATTTGGCCTAATGTGATCCACAAGTTTGGTGAGATTTAAGTTAAATGGGAAATATGACTGGGAAAATAACATACTTTGGAATTGTTGAGAAGGATCTAGATAGTGACAATGGTTGTAAAATAAATTTGGCTCTAGAAAATGTGGAAATAATCAAACTTGTGCTCTCTACAAGTTGATAAATGGGAGATGGCTTTCATGACTGGATTTTCTGATCGTAAGCTTTGTTTGATTTTTTGGATGCCAAGTATTTAGGTTTTAGATGTGGTAAAATTCATCATAGGATCAAAGTATCTGTTGGGTATTTGGAGGAAAAAAATGAACATGAATGTGGTGTCGATCTTTGTAAGCAATCTACTTTGTACAATCAAAGATGGGAATGTTGCACGCAAGGTGGTAGAGACCCTAGTTTGGCATGGATTGAGAGGAGGGATTTATGCATGGATGGACATATTGGCTGTGTAGGATATATCCTCTCTTCCATTTTTAGGTTCTTAATGTCTAGGTTTAATCCCTCTCTTTGATTTCAAAGATTTAAAATCTAGGTTTGGGATACATATTTTTATAATATATATATAATATTTGTATTTATAATTATATATAAATGTATTTTCTAGAACCTCAATATTTTATCCCTGTGTTAGAGACACAATAATATTGATTAGAGACACACATCATATCTAGAGATTTTACATAATCAAATTAGTTCTCATGACATCATCCCCCACCATCGACAATAAAAAACAACCAATCAAAGATGTCTCCACGTAGAAAGTTGCAAACTCCTTTTGAATGGGTGAAAGTCATGTAAATCCACTATCTTATTGAATATGGGTTTGATGTGAAATATGGGCCATTTATATCTGATATCACTTGAAATACCTTATTGTTTCCCCTCACCATCACCACCTAACTACATTTAAATATTTCACCACTACGCCATTACTCAAGCTCACTGTGAAGCAAAATGTATCCTCCTCACACAACTCATTCCCATGCCATATGAAGAGACACACAAACTCATTTTACACTAACACCTCCACTAGAAAATATAAAATTATTCTTGCTTAACTCTTTGCACACAAAAGGTGAGATGTGGTCATCAATTATGGCTTTTGAGTGAGTTTCGATGATCGATTTACACTCTTTCACTTTACAAAATCCTATTTTATGAAAATAAAAATTAAATGATGTCCAACATAACTTGCACCTTTTGGGGAAATTGCTAGTTTATTCTTTTTTATCTACATCACCATGCTCTAAAAGGTATGTCATGTATTCCCATAAATTTGGACACAATGCATCATATTACTCTCTTAATCTTCTCTTGATGTTATTTTCTTCTAGTGTTATTTGGGTTCTCAACATCACCATGAAAGGGTAGGATATGGAGCACCTACAAGATATCATCAATAAGGTTCCTACCTAAATGATATAGTGTGTGTTTGGAGTTACAATTCTCTATTATTTATTTTACATTATAGTCCTATGGAAAAACACTAGGGTTATAAATAAAGTAGTTGAAAAATTTACAATGTCCCATTCACCTTTCCATTTATTATCAAATCCTCCAAAGTCAAAACTTGAATCTCTAGATTTCAATGCCTGCCATCAAGGGGTAGCTCCTTCAGACAATACTTATGAGGAGCATATACCAACCATGTTCAATCCATGTGATATGAATTACAATGATTATACCCCTTATGAAGACATTGACCCTTCTCACATATATATTATGTTTTTATTTTATATATGTAAGTTATTATTATATATATATATATATATATATATATATATATATATTATAAATAATATAATATATTTATCATTACTATTTTTTCCTTGGAAAAAAATTATAAGTTCATATTAATTAAAATAAGAAATTACATTCTCTAGATGCAACAACATTCCAAATGAAAAATGAGAAAAAAGGGTGTGGTCACACCAACATAAAATAAAACCCCTAGGGAGAATAATAATAAAATCCCCATGACAATAAGGGAAGAGACAACACAAAAAACAAAGAGGTCCAATAGGCAAGACCATAGAGTGAGAAACAAAGCTCCCATCCTGAAGAAGCAAATAAATGAAAATAGAAATAATAGGCATCCAACACTAAGATAATATAATCTTATGAGTATGTGTTTCCTCAATATTCATTAATGATCTAAAGATTGACATCCAAGTGCAACCCCTCCTTGGATAGAGAATCAACTTTAGAATTTAGTTCCCTATAAACATGCAAAAGGAGATGGCTTTGAAGGAGAGACACAAGTTGTTTGTTAGAGAGAAAAGGGGGAGTAGGCATAGATTTATCATTTTAATGACCCCCATTTAACCAATTTATGACAAACAAATCTTCCCCAAATATCTGTAACATTCCCACTCTTCTATCAACTTCTAACCTAAGAAGAAGGTTCAAGGCCATACACTTGAAAAAATTGTTTGATCCACATCCCAGGCCTACCTTGAAATGGAAGAGGTGTCTGGGATTTAAATATAGTATTACAATAATGCCACAAATACTAGGGGTTCCTTGACAAGCTCCATCAAAAATTCCCAAGCACTAGTTTGATCAATGGGAGGATGTAACATGTGTTGTCTCAATATTTTTGAAATGATTTTGAAATGCTTGAAAATTAACCAAATTTGGGAAAGACATCTAAAATTAAGGATGTTTTTAACTTGAAATATGAAAGAATTTTCACAATCCAAATACCATAGTACATAATTAGAGGTAAAGCCATGAACAATTTTAGTTATGGCCTTTGATACCAACTCTCAAGACAATCATCTATAGAAAGACCCTGCCAGTAGTCTCTCACCCCAGTAAAAACCTCTAGCTCTTCTCAAATATTTTGAGAATATGCAGAAAAAACAATAAGATGATTCATAGTCTCCAAGTCTTGAAAAAAATATTACAATGCCCTAAACAATGCCAACTTAATTTTTATAAAACCTCACTAAGTAAGAGCTTTGTTTCTTAATGCCAACCACATAAAGATTTTAGTTTTTTTAGGAGCTTTAATCTTCCAGTATTTTTCCACCACTAAAAACACGTAGCAGGTGTTAAGAAACCATGCACTCTACAACTATGTAAAAAATAACAAAATGCAATTACAGATATAATTAAATAAACAAATCCTCAACATGCATGAGATAAAGCACACAATTTACATGGTAAAACCTTAGCAAGCTAAGGAAACATCCACGATGTAAGATATCAAGATTTATTAATTCCAAGATGAACAAATTACATGTGAACTCACTACGTAGATTACATGGAGACTCTATGAAGATATATACACCTAATTGGCAAAGTATCATTAGGATTCCTCCTCCTAAAAATAGAGTGTAAAAATGCCATGAGGACTTTTCTTTTAAAAATAGAATCCAATGGAATTCATCTTCCTTGAAATAGGGGTTTGACTCCTTGATTTTTTGCTTCAAGGGCATTGCCCCCAAATCCTCACTATGGGGCTCCATAGGATGTCGTTTCCCTCTAGACCCCCTGCGACAATAGTGGGGGGGGGTGTTAACCCCCATGCCCCTTATAAAAGTGGGCTAGAAACTGCACTAAAAAGGGTCCAAAATTTAACTTTGTTGTCACATATCTAACAATATCCACCTTGATAACAATTTATTCCTAATATCTTTATGCCTAACTCGTCACCTTTTCTACAAGCCAAGATAATCCAAACACCATTTTACCTTCTCTAACAAAACTAGTTTTGTGAACATATCAACACTATTTTCCTCTATATGAATCATTTGAAGTGATATTTTTCCTTCATCAATCACCTATTTGACAAGATGGTACTAAAATGCAATATGTTTTATCCTAATATGATAAACTAGATTCTTGTCCAAATAAATTGCACTCTGACTATCACAAAATAACTCTATTTTCTATTTCTCTCTTCCAAATTCACCTAATAAGCCCTTTATCCAAATTGCATCTAGACAAACATGATAAGCAACCACATATTTTACCTCAATAGTTGATGCAGCAACAATATTTTGAAGCTTTGACATCTAACTAATAGGTCCACCTACAAATGTGGAAATGTAACCAAATGTTGATCTTCTTTTGTCCATATCTCTTACAAAATTAGAATTAAAATATTCATAAATAGAATCACTAGTTATATTATAAGTGATGCAATAGTTACTTGTGCCTCACAAGTAGCAAAACACCTACTTCACTACTACCCAATGTTATTTACCTAGATTTTCCATATATCTATTGATAACTCCAACTGCATGTGAAATTTTTGGCCTTGTACATGCCATACCATACATTAAACTTCCTACTACACTAGAATATGGTAGATGAGACATATACTAGTTTTATTCATCACTACTAGGACATAACATTGAATAAATCTTGAAATGGGAAGCAAAAGGGATACTAATTAGTTTCACATACTTCATATTAAATCCAGTTAGTATCTTCTCTAAATAACTTTGTTGTGATAACCAAAGCTTACCACTTTTCTTGTCTCTATGTATCTCCATGCCTAAGATTTGTTTTTTTTCTCCTGGATCCTACATATCAAATGTCCTAACTAGATGAGCCTTTAAACTATTGATTTATGCCATGATTTTGCTTGCTACAAACATATCATCAACATACAATGCCAATATAATGAATGAGCCATTGTCCAAAAACTTGAAGTAAACTCAATGATCACACTCACTCTTAACAAAATTTGAGATCCTCATAAAGGAATCAAACCTCTTGTACCATTGCTTGGGCAATTTTTTCAGGCCATATAATGATTTCCTGAGATTACAAATAAAACCTTTTTTTCTATCTTTTATAAAACCCTTAGGTTGTTCCATATATATAACCTCTTCTAAATCTCCATGCAATAATGTTGTTTTAACATCTAACTGCTTTGAATCTAAATCAAGTAAACCCACTAATGCTAAAATAACTTAAATTGAAACAATTTTAAAAATCGGTGAAAAGATTTCATGATAATCAATACCTTCTTTCTATGCAAATTATTTTTCCACCAATCTATCCCTATACCTTACAACATTTTCATCAACACCTATATTACATTTGTAAACTCATTTGCATCCAATTGGTTTTTTTCCTTTTGGAAGTTCTAGTAGGTCCCATGACTTGTTTTTATCCAAGGCATCCATTTCCTCCTACATTTCTCTTTTCCATTTGGCACTATCCTCATCTTCCAATGTTTCTTGATAAAAACTAGGTTCCCCATCATTAAAAATCAAAGCCATTGAAATATTGGGACTGTACTTACTAGGAGGATGCCTGACCCATGTAGATATCCATAATAGTTGTGGAGGTGTTTCCTCATGTTTTTATGTCCACTCTGACTACTAAGGTGGTACTTTAAGTTATTTTAAATTTTTAAAATATTCATCATCAAAAAATGGCTGAATTTCTTCATTTTTAGAATCTGAAGATGGATAGATTTCAACCTTGACATGTTGATGTTATGGTTCCTATTTTTATTTCATTTCTACATTTGATTTTAGAAAAGATGATTCATAAAACTATACATCTCCATTAATGATGATTTGTTGGGTGGTAGGATCTCACACTTTGTATCAGTTAACACCATGTCCTTCACCATACTGATCAAAGATGTAATTCTTGGATCTTGGGTATAAATTTGAACATTGATTCTTATTAGTAAGGGCATAATCATTACAACCAAAACATTTCAAATCTGAATAATCACATGGATGACTTGTCCATATCTCTTCAGGAATCTTATAGTCTATTACAACTAATGGTGAGTGATTTACTAGATAGCATGTTGTACAAACTGCTTTTGCCCATAAACGCTTGTCCAAATTTGCATTGCTAATCATGCTTATTACTCTCTCTAAAAAATTCCTATTCATGCAATCAGAAACCTCATTTTATTGCATTGTATAGATAGTGGTTTTATGCCTTTCAATCTCAGCTTTCTTTCAATAGTTCTAAAACTCTAAGGATGTGAACTCACCTCCATTATCTATTATTAAACATTTGATTAACCTGCCAATTTTTTTCTCAACTAAAGTTTTAAATTGCTTAAATACACTAAAAATATCATACTACCTTTTCAGAAAGTATATCCATACTTTTCTGGAGTAATCATCTATAAACATAGTAAAATACAATGATCTTCCATATGAAATTATAGGGGATGGACCCCACACATCAAAATGAAAATAGTTAAGAATAACTTTACTTACATGAATTCCTACACTAAACTTCCATCTACTTTGTTTCCCAAAAAAAAAATGCTTGTAGAAATCCAAATCTAAATATTTTAAACTAGGAAGTAACTCATGATTTTTTAGTACTTTTAACCCTTTCTCGCTTATGTGGACCAAACATAGATGCCATAGATGAGCAGGATCTTTTCCTTTTTTAGATACCACAAATTTTTTACTGATATATTCACTTCCTTACAATACATAAAGGTTCCTAACTTTTATATCCTTCATTACAACTAAGGCACCCTTAGACACCTTAAGAGCTCCACCTTGACCTGTGAACTTATAACCACAAGAATCTAATTCACTCAAAAAATTAACTTTTATTTAGGTTCTAGTACATGTCTTACTTATGTTAGAGTCCTTATAATACCATCAAACATTTTTCTCTAAATGATACCACTCCCTTCTGTCTTATAAGAAACATTATTTCCCACAAGAACAAAACTTTTGTCAAGGGTTTGGTAATAATAAAACCAACTCCTGTGTGGACACATGATGTGTAGCACCTGCATCTAATAATCATTCATGATGATAAGTGGAAACATTACAAATAGATAAAACTTCATCACTTATACCTTCACTTTTTTCTACCTAATTCACTTCCTTGGTGGATTCTTCCTTCTTTTCACCTTCTTTTCTTTTTTAGCAATACTTCTTAAGATGTCTTGCTTTACCATAGTGCCAACACTTTGACTTACTCTTCCTATATTTTAACTTAGATCTAGATGTGCCTATGGATATTTTCTCTCTTTCTCTATATCTTCCCATAGCAACCATAGCTTCAAGTGCAGAATTCTCTAGAATATATTTTTTCCTTGTCTCCTCAACTAACAATGCTCCCACAACAGAATCATAGTCAATCTCATCAACAGCACTGAAGCTAATGTAAGTCACTATATGATCCAAAGAATTCAACAAATTACATAACAAGGTGACTGCATTGTCTTATTTCATTAGTAATGTATACAATTACCTCTTCAAACAAATATGATTTTTTATATATTTCATCATGTACAAGCCTTCTATCTAGTCCATAAGCTTGTTGCAGCCTTTTCTCCATCTATGTTGAAAATAAACTCATCTACTAAACACAATCATACTGTACTAAAATCTTTTATATTCATTTCTTCTTAGTCATCATACTTCATCATCATAAGTTTTTTTGCCTTTCTATTCAGGGTTTTGTGCATCCCCTATTGCACCAAAACTTCATGTGCTTTGAGTTTTCATAACTCAAATTTTTTCTTGTCATTAAAATTATCCACCTCAAATTTTGAATTTATAACTTTCACCATTTGATGCTACAAAAAATAATGCCAAATCCAGAACACATTTGTTGTAAAATAAGAGTAACCTTGTACTGATACCACTATTAGGAAACCACACACTCTACAACTATGTAAAAAATAAAAGAATGTGATTATAGATATTATTAAACAAACAAATCCTAAACATGCAGATACAAAACACACAATTTACATGGTAAAACCTTATCAAACTAACAAAACATCCATAATGCAAGATATCAAGCTTTATTAATTCTAAGCTGAATTCATTGCATGCAAACTCACTATATAGATTACATGTAGATTCTACAAAGATAAAAATGCCTAATTGGTAAAGCATCATCAGGATACCTCCTCCTAAAAATAGAGTGGAAAAATTCCATTAGGACTTTTCTTATAAAAATAGAATCCAGTGGAATTCATCTTCCTAGAAACAGGGGTTTGACTCCTTGATTTTTTTTATTTTTGGGGCACTATCCCCAAACCCCTATCAGTGGGGATCCATAAGATGTTTCCACCTCCTAGACTCCCCCACATTAATAGTGGGGGAGGTGGGGGTGTTTCCCCCCACATCCTTTATAAAAGTGGGATATAAACCATGTCGTAAAAGGGTCCAAAATTTAACTTTGTTTTCACATGTCTAACAACAGTGGCTGCATTAAGGAATTTAGATTGATAACCCAACTATAGAGAATATTCCCTCAACTTTAGATTCAAGGACAAAATCAAGACATCATCCTCATTAATGAGTTTAATATGAATCCATTTCAAACTCTTAACATAATAATCCCACCTACTACTAGCCTCCCAAACCAATCCCAACAAGAGATAACTTTTCCAACCATGTCATCGAGGGCTTGTGAGGTTTTGGTCCACATCCTAATCCAAAAAAGACATACCCAAATCCTCCAAAGAATCTATTAGCTCCTTAGACAATTTTTAGTGAACATCACATTTGACCTAAGGATCAATCCCCACTTTGATTTTATCATAGGACCCCACCTTCCTTATAATCTAATTACCGATAATCAGGAAGGACTGAATGAAGGCTTTCCACATAATTGAAGTATTGTGGTAGATTTTGATAGGATTTATAATCCACTCTTCAATAATAAGTGGATAAATGTATTTTTTAATGATGATTTGATTCCATCATCCCTCATTTGAGTTAAGCCTCCATAGAATTTTTACAGCTAAAACCTTGCCAAATAGGTTGATATCATTTAGTCCCCAACTCCAAAAATTCTTAGGTTTAGCAAGGGTCAGCTATTCTACTAAAGATATACCATCCTTATCCTTTATTCTAGTCTAAGGTAAATCTAAACTTTTTTTGTGAATCTTATCAAGAACTCCTTTTGGGACATGAACTAAAGATAGCCAGTAGACTAGAATAGCCTCCAACACTGACTTCATAAAATTAAGTCTACCTCCAAGAGAGAGCTAATAATTATACCAATAATAAACCCTATGTTACACTTTTTCTTAATCAACAATTCCAATCATTATTGTTGTAATCATTTGGATTTAATAGAAACCCTAGATACGTGAAGCCTCTTAGAAGCTCAATAATTTGAAATAGAAAGACCCCTATAACCCAATAAATATGAGATCCTCCATACAATTGAAAAAAATGTTATAATTTTTCACATTTAACATCATGTCTATGTCCACACAAAATAGATTCATAAACTCCTTAATAAAATTAATGTCCCTCTGAATTCCATCACAAAATAGTAACATGTCATCCACAAAGAGCAAGTGCATGAGGAATATTTTCCTTTCAACCTCAACCCCTTTGATTCATCCTAATCTATTGACCTCAAGAATGATTTGAATAATCACTTCAAAAATCATGAGAAAGAGTAGAGGGGAAAGAGGATAATACTACTTTTAACCATGCATCTATTAAAAAAAAATTGAGGTGGAGTCATTAATAAGTGAACCAAAGGACACAAAAGTCAAGTAACCCATAATCCAATTCACCATCTAAAGATGAAACCCAATATGGATCAAGATTAATCTCAAGTAGAGCCAATTTAATTTATCAAGGGCCTTTGAGAGGTCCAACTTCAAAACAACCACTAGAAACTTCATAATTTAGATAGTACGAAGACCCTCTTAGGTCACCCAAATAGCATCATGTATTTATTTCCCATATAAGAATCCAAATTTCTCATTGGATATGGATTCAAATAGAAATATTTTGATTTGAATGAATATCTTTTGTACTGATATTATAGATATAATTACATAATGAGATAGGTTGAAAGTCATAAAAAGAGGTCAAGATGTCTTTCTTGGGAATAATAGCAATGAAGGTGGAATTGAAATCCCAAGGATAATCCCCATATGCTTATATTCCTAAAAAAATCTTAGGATATCCCCAATAAACAAATAAAAAAACCTGCAACATAATTCAACTATCCAACCATTAGGTCCCAGACTCATCCTTTTGAAAAATAACCAAAGCACACAAAAAATCTTCCATAGTACTTCCACATCAAGCCTCTCATTATCGTCCTCATTAATGAAGCTAGGAAAGAAAGAAGAAATTATAACAATATCCATAATGTTCACTTTATAATGTCCCTTATGTTACATATGAAATTGAAATACACCCAAATTGGTTATCTCATAGAAGGTCCTCACATTGGATCCATTTGTGTTTCTTATTTCCTGAATACTATTCTTTTTTTAAGAAATTGGAAAAAAATGGATTTTATATTGTGTTTTCATCACCATTTTTTAGCCAAAGAGCTATGGTTTTTAATATCCCCTAGGATTCAAACTCTACAAGCAAATCCCTCTTTTTAAGCTCAAGAGCTTTAAGCCTAAGTTTCTTAGCCTCATCAAAATCATGTTTAAAATCATGACCATAGATATCAACTATCTGATTTCCCATTGATAAAATATCCTTTTTGGAATCCAAATATTTGATGGCTACTGATCCAGGCAACAATTCAGGGGACAATTCAGGTGACGGGTCTACCCCAATTGTTGACGAAACTTCTAGGAACCATAACTTTTGCACCGTAGATCCAATTGACTCACCGTTTGAACCATTGGAAAGCTAAGAATGAGGAGAACATGGTGAGATGGCATGGATATTTGATAAATGAAGTTTTACCCCCAAAAACCCAATGGAATCGCCCCAAATTTTAATTTCAGTAGTGTAGTCTAAAAATAGTAAGTTTCTAAAAATAGTAATTTCTCAAATTTTGTATTGTTGTAAATCGGGGAAGTCGAACCACTTAATCTCCCTCGAGATTGGTTGCCTTCCATATCCTCCTGATACCTTCAAAACATGTATAAATTAAGATGTAACCCAAAATGGAAATCAGACATCTCTTCTCAGAGATAGGCATATGTTTGGGTCTGCAAATTTGATCAATAAAACATCTTTTCTCAGAGATAACATTATTTGAATTATGTTGTTCTTGTTTCTTGAATTATCTTTCAACCAAAGCTTTTGAGTTTTGGATCAGCTACCCAACTGATAACAAACTTTTTTACTCTTTTAAGATTACTAGAAAATTAAAGACTAATCAATTCTAAAGAGATAAAATCGAAGGCAACCCACTCCTCTTGGACCAATTTAATGAAGTCCTTATCCTTCAACCACGATGGATTAAATTTAAATGGTATTAAAGGTTTTTTTTCCCTTGCTTTCATTTTTTAGTAGAATGGGAAGATGATTGGAGTCTTCACCTAAAGGCACCCAAGATATTATTTTTCTAGAGTCATTCAAAAGGGAATGTGAGATTGATAATGAATCAAGCCTCTTGGCCACACTATTTTAACCAGTTCTCATGCTCTGCCAAGTAAGAACCAACTTGATAGGTTGTAAGTCCACCGAATTAGTATCCTCAATTTTTCATAATAAGAAATTAGCCAGTGAATCAATTCTTGTTGAATCCCCCCACACTTCAACACTTTTGGTGGTAAAATTCATATGGCTCATAAATATTATTCACATAAAACATTTTACCAAACTCCATAGGGTGAAGTTCCACCCCAATACCAGAAAGAAGAAAAGTGGAGTTGGCCAACCTTAAAGAGGTGATTCTCCATCCTAAAACCAAACTAGTAGAGCTTCAATAGAGTTAGTAGCCAAAAAATCCCAGTCCTCTAGAAATTTTGAAAGATCCCCAATGACCTTACACCCTACCTGATTAGTATTTTGAACCATAATCATGTGTGGCTTGTGAAAATGAATCAAATGCTTCAAAGTAGTTTTTTTGGAGGGATTTCTCAACCCTCTTACATTAAGGGACAAAATGAGCATGAATAATGTTTTACCAGGGAAATCCTTGATCCAAGGGCCACAAGTTTAGTTTTTTTTACCCTATTGAATTTCCCAAACAACTTTGAATTTGGCATGAGTTAGATGGGATTTATGTCCTCTCCCTGAAGAAGAATATTTCAAATTTAAAATAACATTGAGGCCACCTATGTTTCCACCTTATTTTATTGTGAAATTCATAAGATGATATCTTAAGGGATATCTCATTGGTTAATTGTAGTTGAATATTCATCAAAGATCAAATCTAGAGAGCTTAACTTGTTTCGATCCAACTTAACTAGGGTAGCCATGGTACTAGTCTCACTGAGTTAGAATGTCATCAATAAAAACTAGTGAAATCACATGCTCTCCCTAAGAGTAATAAAGTCCTTTATCCTTATGAATGAATATATCTCTAACCCATCTTGGAGTGGATGCAACCTCATCAATCATATGTGTTCCTATAGAGCTCACTTGTATGTCCTCAAAGAAAGTGTGTTGAATAGTAATGGGATTTATTAATGTCACATCCCTATGATTGATAATCAAATAAACCTCCAAATATTTGACCAAAAAGAGTGATAAAAAATTAGGCATGGGATATACTTCTCCCATACCTATTTGATGAAGAATCCCCTTTAAGGTAAACTATGATCTCAAAGGATTTGAAACCAACATATGCATCATGTTATTTTTCCTACTATCAACATTCAACAATTGATTAGATTTCTTTGCCTTATTAGCTTTGATCTCTCTTTTGATTCAAAAATAAGAAGACAACTTCCTTTTCCAAATTTGGTGAGTGAAGTGAAGAGAGAATCTATTGGCCAAAATTTTTTAGGCATGACATAAAACACATCTAAATGGAACACCCACATACTCTAAAGTTTGAGTGTGATTCTACAGTCCATTTTCCAAAACTATATCATCTTCGAGTCCCTCCTGCAAGTTTAAATCAACTAATATTTGGCCAATGTCCTATAGGGCTCCTTAATATAGTTTTCATCCATGTCAAAGAAAGTCCTGATGTTATCTATAATAGACTCAATGACATCCTTATTCTAAAATTCCAAAGGTAGGCCCAATAGTTTGAACCAAATAGGTTATGTCAAGGATTTCTCCACCCAAGGATAAAAACCTAATCACCACCTCTTAGGAGTAAGTGGTGATGACCCCAAAAACATTTGTTAGCCAACATAAGATTCACAAATTATATGGAATTAAAGATAAAGTTGAATCATGCCCTAATTAATATGTGAGAGATAGGAATGTATCCAAGAAGTGGTCACCAAAATTGAGTCATCTACTTATCTAAATTTGTTACAACGATCCTTCTCATAAGGAACAACCTGTCAGAGAAGTGTTTGAAAATTCCATAACATGTTCCATCTTTACAACCTCACCAAACATCTAGCAGATACTTCGATCCTATGATGAATTTCACCACATCCAAAACACAAAATAGGCTAATAAGGTAGGGAAATCTTATCAATAACACAAAATAATAAGCTAATAAGGCAAACTAACAGTAATTATTATTAGAGAAAGCAAACTTATAAGCTATTGATTAGATTTTATTAGCTTTGATCTCTTTTTTGACCATTATAAGCAAACTATACAATGGCTATTATATACCCAAAGGAGTAAAACAACTTCCTAAAGAATAGGAAGGACAAATAACAAACTAACTACTTACTTAGGTAATACAACAACTATAAATATTTACCATACGGTAAATAATTAACCAAATATACTATGTACTTCTTGATAAATACTAAAAATCACACAATAATAATGTTACTAACTATTAATCTGTAACATTCACCCCCTTAACATTATTATCCCTAGTTGCACCCCCTTAGCCTAAACATGGGGTAAGCTCTGTCTAGTACCTACTCATGTTTTACATGGTTTTCCTAGCTAACCACTAACCCTAGAAAGATGGTTTTCAAGTGGAACCAACAACCACTCTATATATGGTTTTCTAAGAGAACCAACAACTCAAAAAATGGTTTTCCAGTAGAACCACCAACCACTCTATAGCAGCATACATGTTTGCCCACTCATTTTTACAAAAGGGAAAAATATAGGAAATTATGTTATGAATAGCAATATTACATCTGTTCTTAAAAAAATCACACAATAGAAACTATAACAACACACCACACAAAATGTCACCACATCATTGGTGTGGCCTCATCGTTGGCAACTAATGAGAGGTTATTTAAAGTCCTCCAACCCTCTTGTGCCTCTATCCTCAAGTTGTTGAAACTACTTACTCAGTGGATATCTTGATGAATCTCAGATGCATGAATTTTTTGAGGAAAATCCCCCCATAGGATTGACTCATTTGAAATAAAGACGTCGAAGTTGCCCGATAATGTGTCCATACACAAAATGAAAATTTTTGACACATTTTATAAAATTGACTCTTATACAAAATGACTTTACTCATTTTTATATTGACAATAAAACTCAAATAACTTTTATTTGACTTATTTTTTATTTTGACTCTTTCAATAACACAAAATAGGCTATATGACACTACTAACTTGGACATAATAATATATATACGAATTCTCTATAGATGAGACTATATTTAACAAATATAAACACTTTAGACTAAACATCAATAAACTTTGACTAAACTCATAATAAAAAATTACCCAATATATATGAGTAAAAATTGGGAACAAGATATGAACCTAAAAAATGCACTAATAACTAAAAACTTGAAACCTATAAAATGCCAAACTTAACAACATCAACTCATACCATTTTTTTTCTTGTGGGAATACACATAGTATGTTGAATGATGGAGTCTTGAGGATAGATGGTCCCATGCAGTGATGACCTTGAAATCAAATGTTATACATTATATGCCACGTTATACGTTGTTTGCAGAACAAAACTTTCATGCAAAAACTTTGATTGGTGGCAGATCAAATGGATCAGGAGTACATTTGAAACTGTAAGTGGATGATAACAACACACAGTAGTAGTAAAAATAATCTTGATACAAATTCAAAATATCCATGCATTTAATGCCACCAGTAGACCTTCTAATGTACACATAGGAAGCATATAGATCTGGATAGATATTTAGTGTGGATCTGCACAAAGAAGAAATCCCACAAAAGAAAACTTGACAAAGTGGTTGAATTTTAATACACGGTGAGTAAAGAAATACATGCAAGTTGAATAAATCTTTGGCCTTGAGCTATGCATGTTGCAAGCAAAATGGTCAGATCTGGGTTTGCATTGAGTTGTGGGGAGATAAACTTGACTGAGGATGGGCAGTTCTAACTTGCCAAAACTCTTGTGGAGTGTAGAATCTGAGACAAGCAAAACATGCCCAAAGACAAGCTAAATATGAAGAATCAAAATGCAGGCTCCAAATAGACTAATAAAATTTTAAAACTTCTCACATCAACAAAATCCCATACACAAATGCAACCATGGATCTGCCCCACATAATGCTCAGGATATCATCTACTCTGATACCACATGATCAAAATATAAAGAGTTTGTGAAAGATTAAAACAATAACATATTGGAATAAAAAAGCCAATAAACAGACAACAATGATATTTTAAACACATTATATACTATATTCAACCATTATAAGCAAATTATACAATGGATATTATATAGCTGAATGAATAAAATAACTTCCTAAAGTATAGGAAGGACAAATAACAATACACCCATTAATGGACTCATAGGTATAAAAAGAAAACTACTTAGGTAATACAACTAGGATTATTTACCATATGGTAAATAATCAACCAAATATACTATTTACCTCTCGATAAATTTTGAAACTCACACAATAATAATGTTACTAACTATTAATCTGTAACATTTACAACCTCATCAAACAGCCAACAAATACTTTGATCCTATGATGATTTTCACCACATTCAAAACCTCCATACTTGGCATCCAAAAAATCAAATGAATCCTGCGGTTAGAAAATCCAATCATGAAAGCTATCTCCCATTTATCAGCCCGTAGAGAGAGCATGGGTTCGATTATAGCCACATTTTATAGAGCTGAATTCATTTTACAACCATTGTCACTATCCAAATCCTTCTCAACAATTCCAAAATATGTTGTTTTCCCAATCAGCTGTCCCATTTAACTCAAAGCTCACTAAGCTTCTGGATCACATCAGGCCAAATCAGACATGGTAGGGGTTGATGAAAAATCATTATGGCAATAAAATCCCCCAGCATCAAAGCCAAATGATCACTGTGAAATGATTGCTCTCTATTAGTTTTAGAATTGATCAATCAATTCAAGCTCCAAACACCTTTCTAATTGATTATCAATGATATGGTCACTCCTTTGATCAACCCCCCAATTTTCTCAAAAATAAGCATGTTGATTGGCTTCTCTATAATAATGGTTGACAAACCAAGATGATAATTCATTTAGACTTTACCATGCCATACTAAGGATGTTGTTTAGCTTCCAAGCATTCATTTAACTATTGCGGATAGCTTCCACAATTATCTTGGAGTCCCCTTCAATCACCTAGTTTTTAATGACACACTATTGAGCCAATTGAATACCCAAGATTATCGCTTGAGCTTGTGCCTCATTGTTTGTGTCATCTTGTAATTTTACCAACAAATCCCTGATGAGAGAGTCCAAAAAATTATTAAGACTGCACCCAACTCCTAATGATCCCAGATTTCTTCTAGCTACACCATTGACATATTCAACTTAAAGAATCCCGCTGAAGGAGGAGTCTAGGAGGTAATAATGCGAGCATGATAGTTTTTCTGCTTATCCTTGACCCATTAACAAGAGATAATATATATATATATATATATATATATATACCATATATAATACAATAGTATAATATATTATAATATTACATAATAATATATAATGTATAATATTTATGGTATTAATAATATGTATGTGTTATAATGTTACTTATAATACTATTAATTATTATTATATACTATGTTATAAATTATACACAAATATGTAATAATGAAAATAATATTTTATGATTTACTAAAGATATATATAATATATTATACATTATAAAAAGTGACATGTTACAGATATTTGTATGTTTATTTGCCTTGGTTTCTTCAAGTCCATCCCCTAAAATACCCGTTCATTGTCATTTAGCATCACCATCTACCACATCTTGAAATATTTAATCATTTTCATGCTTTATATCGCCTTGCTCTTTCCCAACACTTCACCATTGTTGGATACTCTCTGTGAAATAGAATATCTCCTCCCTAGGTAGTGCATTACATAAGAAGGAACACACAACCTCATTTTCTACCAAAAATATAAGATTATTATTGCTTGTAACTTCGTTCACAAAAGATGACATGGGGTAAGCATCCAGGGTTTCAAGTGAGGTATGACTATCGATTTACACTCTTTTACTTTACAAAAACCTACTTTACTACAAGCGAAAATTATGCCATCTCTTCCAATGTAACATGCACCTTAGGGGCAATTATTAGTTATATTTATATGTGCCTCAGTAACGATGCATCGAGTAGTTTGAAAGGACAACATAGATTCTAAAGTCATAATGCCGACAAAAATAAGTGTCATGTTTGAAACACAAGACCTCTCATCCAATTGTTATGGAAAAAATAAAATAAATATTAAATTAATAAAATTATCTTAAATAAATTTATCTAAAAATGTCAAGAGAAATTAGTGTTGAGTATTTTTTCCCTTTGATTGGTGATTTATGGCCTACATCTAACTACACTAATCTGTTGGGTTTGAAAAAACTTTTTCTATAGATTTTTTTAAAAAAAGAAACGGGTTCCAAACATCATTGTATATCCATGATATTATGATTTTTCAATCAATGTATTCAAGTAAGAATTAAAGAAAACCTATTTAACAAGCAAATGAACATCATATTTAATTTTAAAACTTACCCTACAACTATCATGTGGACATCAAATTTAAGTTTGGCTATTAATTAGTAAAAAGTCATGAATACTACAACCCACCACTATCCGTAGCTCTCATTATATGAACACAAATTTTTTATGTGCTTCACAAGCTTTCAAAAATCATTTTGGTGCTTTAAAAAATTAAAAGAGCTTAACAAGCTTAGTAAATCTTCACAAGACGAACATGAACTTTGCAAACTTAGTTGAGCTTCATAAGCCTAAGTTGAGCTTCACAAGCCTAGTTGAACTTCATCGGCATAAGTTGAGATTCACAAGTATGTTTAAATGTTTTAAGAGATTATCATGGTGTGGGATCCACACTGGTATAAAACATCTCCCCATGACATATTTATGATGCATCAATGTCATGTTCAAAGTTGCTTAAGGATCGATAAACGTGGAAAATTTTGAAGTAACACATGACAACAAATTCTTGAGTTGTTTGTTAACAAGAATAATAAGTGATAAATGACTTTTGAGGGAAGTTTGATCCTGAAAAGACATTTATATCGAGAATCACAACACTAATAGGAAATAAATGCCATGCAACAAAATTCATAATAGTTAGTGATGGTTTCTAAACTCATGTAACATGTACATTTGTAGTGCTTTGGTGGAAATTTGAGTCCCCTACTACAGTTTCTTGTAACACATCCATGCCAATACATGGCATGTGTAATTGTTGACACCTACAAATGTCCCCTTGCTATTTATTAGTTGTTAGATTGAAAGATTTAGTGTACACTATTTTTTGACAATCAACCTAAATTAAGTGTTATTTGTTTGTTTTTCATGTTTTCATTGTGCCCCCTATTTCTTCTAGCCCCTTCCCTCTCTTCTCTTTGTTTGGTCTTTTGGGAACATTTTCTAGAGCATCCATGGGCCCACCTTTTGGGTCCTTCCAAGTTAGGGTACACCTATCCCCTTGTCCCATATTTTTCACTTCTTAGCCATTTATTGTCAGTTTGGTGCCAAAAGAGTCCTAATTCTATTTCAATTTGTATATAGTTACACAATATCATATCATACTTGGACATATAGTGAATAATGTGTTATGTTGTATTTTTCAATGAACCATTTTGCTATTATGATATTTAGCATCTGATTTGACCAATATTTACATATGAGCATGTATTGTAGTATTTCATTTTATATTTTAGTTGGTTGTATTTCAATTCAATATATGATTTGGTTCATGATTATGTAGAGCCAGTGTTTTTGATGTCATTTTGTGGTCATAGGTAATAGTCACATGACTGAGCTAGGTTTGGGCTTGGAAGACTTCGTCGGATTGTCACAGCAACATTGTATAAGTAAATGAGAAAAAGGTCAAGAAAGAGATCAAGTGAACCATTCACTATTTTCCTTTTGTGTTGTCTTTTATTGTTATTATACATTATTGGGCATAATCATTATTATTATTTGTTCTAAGGTTGTCGTTGGCTTGTAGCCAATTGTGCCCATTATGTCTGTGTGGATACTCAATGTTGTTGGAAAGCTCTTTCAAGTTGTTAGAATCAAGCTATTGGAGCTTCTAATGGAGATACATGTAATTACATTAGTTAAATGCAAAAGCCTATAAGTTTTAAATGCTTTTCATATTTTTTAATGGTGAACATATCTTGATACCTTAACCTTGTTGATACCTTGAGCACATGTTGTTCATACAAAGACATAATGGGTTTGTCTTTGGCTTGTTTGACTTTACGAGGACCTAATGATGGGTTAATGAATATGTTTATGCATTACTAAAGGCCTAAATATTATCGGTTAATTCAAAGTCTTGATTGACTTAGGGATATCATGATGTTTTAAAAATGTCACTTTTGACACGATGAAGCGTGAGCTTGGTATAACATTTGACCTTGGTTTGAGTGAAAAAGTGTTTGTTGGTATATAATTTTGTTCGTTATGCTTCTCGATGACTTTGAAGAAGTAATGAGAGGAGTATGAAGAGAATGTAGGGTGTGGTATGCATTTTGGCCACAACCATGATGGAAGTGGAAGTTATTCATAGAATCCATACTTAGAGGCATTAATGCATTAGTGATGTCCATGGAATTGGGGAAAGGATATATCGTTGTGTGAGACTGTAGAAAAGCACATAGTGAAGAGCATAGAGGTTGTGGAAGAACAAAAAAGAGGAAGAAAAGTAACCGAGAACAAAGCCATTTTGAAAGTAAGTCATTTTACTTGATTATTTTCATTTCCATGCATAGTTATTGTTGTTTGTCTTGGAGGAAAACCTAGGTGGATGTGTGGGTTTCATGGAGGGACTTTACCCTTCATGGAACTCACCCATTACCCTTATAAGTGTTTCCATATGTTGTAGTTGATATTGCATTTTGGATTTGAGAAATGGTTGTTGCTGAGATGGTAATGTGAGTTGTTGAATAAAAACCCTGATGGGTATGCTTGAACTTGTTGCATGTCGCTCTTATGGCTTATAGATAACATGTATATTGTTAAGACAACCATTGAGGATGTCTATATTGATTTGTCATAATACCATGGTGTGTTTTTGTTGTTGTTTTTATGTGTTACCAAGCTATTATCATATGTGGCTGAACTTGTGTGGAAAGTTTGGCCATGGTGGACTTGATTTACTTCTAGACCCTTGATTTCATTCAGTATTATAATCTTTGGCTTTGTTGGGTGACCTCTTCCAACTCCAAACTAATGGTTGGGGTGGGTAGAGCTGCCACCAGATGGATGGGCTCAGCTTTCAAATTATTTTTGTTACTCGTGCTTAAGGAGTACATATGCTATTGAAGATCTCTTAGTTGTTGAAAGGAACTTCTAGCTGTGCCAATGATTTTTGAGGCACTAAAACAACCTATAATCTTCTTTACTTTGTGTTCAATGCTCTAGTAATCAGTGAATAATGATTATGGTGTAATCTCCATTGTTGTATAATAAGAAGTCACTATTTCATGGTGGTCATACTATACTTATTACCGATCTTAATGCAAATATAGAATTTGTGTTCAGATTCGGTATTTACTTCTAATGCTATGTTGGCATCTTCTTTGTATACATGAATATGAAGTTGTCTTGGTTGACTATAGAATAAAATGCAAAGAAGAGGAATGCATTTGTATTCAGTTCCATTATGTTCTAGTCATTTATTGGTCTGGTTGGTCGTGTGATGACAATTCTTCTCAATATGAACGTGTTCATTCTATTGTGTTTTTGTATTATTGCAATGTGAAGAAATGGAGGTTATCATGTTGTATATGTATTATTGAGGTATTGGAAGATTTTATTGTTAGTATAAAAGCTTTCAAGAAAGCTTCTAAACTCAAAAAGTAGTTCGGTATGGAAAGTCTCCAATTTGAATTAGGTCATTACTAATCTTGAGTAGTCTTGAGAGGTCATTTATTGACTGTATTACAAGCTCGAATGAAAAGATATCTTATTTCTAATTAAGTGCTTTCTATGTTTTCAAGTCTCTTGGATCACATAGAGCTAAGTTGAAGGTATAGCTTACAATTAATGAAGTAAGGTCACTTGACTGAGACATGCTTGGGTGATCAAATGTGTTGATCTTCATTGTTTTGTTTCTTAAATTGATGAAGGAAATTATGAATATGGTACCTTGTTCTTAACTGTATCCTCACTTGGTGATTTTGTGGTAAGTAAAATAGGTGAACAAGACCCTGCTCGGTTTTTGAGAGAGAGGAGAATGGGGAAGTGATTCGAACCCAAGACATTGAGAATCTTGCTTTCCATCATCTAGAAGGGGTTTTTACAGAGGCAGAAAATAAAATAGAATCCGAGTCTTCAGTGCCCAAAAACCTGCTTGACGTTGTCCAGTCCACCAGAGAGATTGACGAAGGAAAAGACAAATTAAATTGCAGCCGAAACTAACTAACAAAAGATTATCAAATAAAAACATTGATATATTTAACCAAAATAAAGTTTAATTTAATATTTGATTTGGGTGTGGTGATGGGGGTGCGCCAGGATTCTGTAGTAGTGCAAAACAGAAGCAACGCGTGAAAGCCCTGATAGCAAGCTACCATTGGGACCTTCCCCTTAAAGAAATAAATTTAATATCGTGTGGTTCATTGAACCACGTATCATCGATGTGAGTGAGAGATGATTATATGTTGCATACCTTATCCCTTTTTTTTTATCAAGTTCTTCATTTTTTTATTATAGTGGCATCCATAATCTATAAAATTCATTCAATATAAATAAATATCTGCCACTTTGTCTATATATCTTTACATAAAATATTTGTGTAATGTGAAAGCTATAAATCTCAACTATCCACTCCTACCATGTTTACCCTACCCTTGTGTTATATGTTGTCAACATACTTCAACTTGTCTATCTTTCTTCCAATTGTGACCAACATCTAACCTAAATTCAATTTGTCCATATTTCTTCCAATTGTCTCTTTGCATCTAACATAAATTTTAATCATACACTGCATTCCTCAATTCACTTCATTCCATTTTTTTATTTTTTTAATTAAATAATAATAAATAAAATATTAAAATATGTTATAATATAAATTTCATATATAATATATCAATAATATTATTATATTATATTTATAATACTACTATAAATAATAATTAATAGTATAATAGTATATTATATTATTCTTATTATATATATCTTTAAATTATATATTTTTTAATTAAAAAAATTATATTCTTTGTATATAATTGTATTATTATTTATAATTTATTATTATATTACAATATGTAGTTTTATAATTGTTTTAAAATATAGTTATAATAATATATTATATTACGATAATATATTATATTATGATAATATATAATTATATATATGAACAAAAATAAATATAATAATTTATGATATTATAATATAATATTAATATATTATTATAACAATATATTTTTATATTATATAATAGTAATAATTAATATATTACAATGTATATTATATTAATAATAATGAATATATTGTCGGAATGATGTGGATCATCCATGGTAAGGAAGCTTAATTGGTTGTCTTCTTTCGTATTCTAGCAACCAACACTCCCATGTTATATATGTTAGGGTACACATCGATTTTCTTCTATTGGTAAATGCTATAAACAAACCAATGCCAATTTGGTTCAAGTTATGTATGTCAAAACTCTTGCTTTTTCAGGACCACAGAGATTATCGGGATATGCTCAAGATTTTTCTAGCCTCAAACATTCCATTGCATATTGGTTCTTTTGTTTGGACTCAGAGTTCAACCTATCCCTATTTTTTAAAAATTTTATGCCACTTATCTCAGAACCAAATGATTATTTAGATAGGCCCCAGACATTAGGGATTGTGTTGTTAGCGCTCAGATATTGGACCTTGTTTCAACAGCTCTCGAACCTTGTTGCATGTTTTGGCATGTCTCATATCTTTGCATAACCATAGATAGTTCACATAGATGCCATAAATTTGGCAATATGTGAAGAGCAAATCAGAACATAGATGTGATTACTTGTAATGGGATAGTTTGCAGTTAATTACATCAGTTCATTTTGTGTTTTAGTCATGGTGAAGATTAGCGCAATATTGTGTCATTAGGTAACGTCATTTTTGCTCAATCTCTAGAATGCAATCACAGAATGTTATTTTGGTGATTGCATTAACACAAATCATGGTAAGTGGGTTTAAGGATTTGGAAGCCACATGATTTTCATTATGACAGAGATTATCAAGATTAACCTAAAATTTTTGCAGTTTTAGACCAAACATTGCAGTTGTTGTTTCTGATTGGGTTCATGCAAGCCTCAAACCCTAGTGACTGCTCAAGAAGTTCTGAAGACATGGTAATTGAGCTAATGGCTCATGGAACCCAAAGCCTACTCTGATAGCTCTCAGGCATGTTTGTGCTACAATAACTCGTAGTTTTAGTTGTTTTCTCCATAAGGTGATCATTTTTTGGGTGATGGTTGGGGATAGTCTTGTGGGGGTTGAGGATGATCTTGTTGATTATTCTCAAGACCCTTTTGAAGACCAAATTTTTTTTCCTAAAGATACAAATTTGATCCATAGCTGGCAAATAGAGTGAGATATGGCTCAAATAGTCAATGATGTAGTTGGAAAGAGTTTAGTTCATCGAGATTTGGAGGTTGTCCCTATTGTTTCAGATCATATTTTTCATGTTTCTCAAGGTCATAGCCCTTCTGATGGTGATTTAGGGTTTATTGAGGTTAGAACTTAGGAAGTGTCCAATAAATTGGATTGTTTGCAAACTAATGGCAAGATTATTGAAGAAGGGTTTTTAGGGGATGTCTTAAGAGAGAAGAGTTTATCATCCATCTAGTGAGTGAGAGATCATATGTTGTGTACGCTCTCCCCTCTTTATTTATTTTTTTAAAAAGGGGTAAAAATAATATTAATAAGAAAAGAGCATTACAATAAGAATGAGGGGCAGAAACCCCTAGAAGAAAGCAACAAAACTTGAAAAACTAGGCACACGCCCAACTAGACAATATTATGAACCTCCCTATCAGCCTCCAAAATTCTTTCCAAATCAGAACGCAATGTTGTGGAGAGAGACCTCCAATCCTCAATGTTTCCACCATCCAAATGGTCAGACGCCCATTTAGCCAAAAAATCCGCTACCTTGTTCCATTCTCATGAAATCTGAGCAAAAGTAATGCTATCCATAAGCAAGCAAATCTACAAATTTTATTGCACAATCTGAGATAGTTGCCAATTAACGTCCACCACTTTCCTCTTAATGAGCAAGTTAATCAAGACTTGAGAGTCTGATTCGTAGATAATCCTATGCCAACCTAACACCTGGGCCTTCTCAAGGGCATAAAGAATGGCCTGACCTTCCATCATGTTAATGGTTTGTAGCCCCTCAGGAACTGCAAAAAGAAAAATCACCATACCTTCAGAATCCTTTCCTATCCCTCCAATACCCACGGGTCCCAGATTAACTCTAGAGGAACCATACGTATTGATCTTGAGAATCCCACTAGGGGGGCATTGCCATTGACCAGTCTTGAGAATATGCTCCTTGACCTGCTTGCTCCTCCTGACACAAGCAAACTTACTAGTTAATTGCTGGAATCCAAATCGCGCCACCACCTAAGCATCCTATTTGGTCAAAGGAAGGCATATCTCACTCTTTGCTTGGATGATTTCCTGGATCATCCCCACCACTTTCTACCATACTTTTTGCACCATGACCCTCACCCCATAGAAAATTTGCCTATTTCTCTCAAGCCAAATCTGCCAAAATAGAAAAATGGGGCCGCCCAGCCATATGTCTTGCAAGAAGGGTGTCCTTGAGGGGGGTTCTCCCAATCCATTCCAAAAATCAACCATAGTTTGATCATGAAGACATGGGCACTGCCAAACATCCCACCAATAATGCCAGAGTTGCAAGGCAAAGGGGCATCACAAAAAAAGATGTGTTGAATCCTCCTCGGTCGCTTTGCACATAACACATACTGAAGGGCCTTGGAAACCTCTCTTCTAGAGATTGTCTCAGGTCAAGCACCTATTCCAAGCCAACATCCAAGCAAAATAGTTGCATTTAGGCCATGTGAATTTATTCCAGACCTGTCTCCACCAATGCACTTCCCCCCTGCCCAATCTCTAAAAAAGTAAAACCTGATATCCAGATGAAACTATGTAAGCTCCCTTGGGATTGGGAGACCAAGCTAGCTCATCCTCCTCCTAAAGAGGAATACAATGATGCTTGGAAAGGATGCTCAATAGCTCCTCATTTTCTTCCTACGTCCCATTAATAGGCCAAGTTTTGGGAGCTTTCTAGTGAGTTACCTCCACCTGTCCTTGTGTAATGTAAACTTTGAAGTCACTCACCCGAGACCAGCCAGCATCAAGGAATCTCTAACAAAGGTTCAAAAAATTTGGAAACTGAGAAATGATGGGAGGATAACCATCCCTAGAGTCAGACCAAAAGAGAGCCTTGGAACCCTGTTTACAAATCTAGAATAAGTCGTTCTTGATGAGAGCAGCCCCTTTTTTGAGAGTACCCCATATTGTCGAACCTTTCCCAATAAGTGGATAGTGAGGAATGTCCCTCTAAATGGTTCTAGAGTAGTACTTATGTGAGATAATTTTGGCCCAAGATTTGTCTTGTTTGGTGCACCATCGCCAATAAAGTTTGGCCGCCAAAGCAATACCATTTAAGTCCGTCTACCTCAGACTGAGCCCGCCATATTGTTTGGGGCTGCAGACAATCTCCCATCTAATAAGGCTCCATTTAGTGGAGGTCAGACTACCAGCCCATAAGAATTTTATGGTAACCAAATCAAACTCCTTAACGAATCCCATCAGGGTAACTTGGAGCATACACGTATAAATGGGTAAGGCCTGCACCATAGATTGGATAAGTTGAACCTAGGCCGCAAAGGATAACCACCTGTGTGTTTAATGATTCAATTTCACCCAAAATTTCTCCAAAATAGTCTGCCAAGATTATTTGGATGTACGGCTAGCTGAGATAGGGATACCCAAGTAAATCAACGGGAGAGTCCCAATCTAAAAATGTAGAGTCCTCGCGATCCGCTGTTGAATAGGGCCGAGAGTATTGAAGAAGAAGATGGATGACTTATCTTCATTGACCTTTTATCCTGAGGCCATTAGATAAACATCTAACACCCTATGTAAATTAGTAGCTTCAGTCATTATGGCCATGCCCATAAGGGCAGTGTCATCAAAAAATTGCAAGTGTGATTGCGTCGGTAATTCCCCTCCCATTGCCATCCTTGGATATGTCCTTCCTCTCTTTTCCTACTGATCAACCTCCCCAAACCTTCAACAAGGAGAAGAAAAAGGTACAGAGACAGAGGATCACCTTGTTGTAGCCCTCTTATAGCACCAAAAAGCTCCGTGTGTTCTCCATTAATAAGCACTAAGAAGGAAGCCGAGGAAATGCAGCTCATGACCCATTGAGTCCATTCATCCGTAAAGCCAAAATCATGAAGAACCTTCCATAGGAATGACCATCTGACCCTATCAAAGGCTTTGGCCATGTCCAATTTAATGAACATCGCCTTATCTTTTGAGCTGGCCATGGAGTGAATAGACTCAACAGAAATAACAATACCATCTAGGATTTGCCTACCTTCCACAAAACCACTCTACTCTTCTGAGATCACAACACTCAGCCCTCTTTTTAACTTGTCTACAATGATTTGAGATATAATTTTGTAAACAACATTGCAAAGGGATATAGGGCAGAATTGACTTAGCCTATCAACACCTTCACATTTGGGTATGAGAGAAAGATAGGTCGCATTTGTTTATTCCACTGAGATTCTTGGACAATAGCTAAACGGTTAAGTTTGATGATATCCCAGAATTCTTGGTAGAATTTAGCTAGGAAGCCGTCAGGTCTAGCCGCTTTCCCTTTTTTCATCTGAACAATGGTTTCCTCAAGCTCTCTAAGTTTGATTGGTTTCACTTTCATTAAATTTTCATTCATTTCATGTGTCACCAACGATGAAATGTAGAAGAGAACTTGAGCTTCTTCCAGTGATTCCCTGTTATCATCTTCACTGAAGACAGTAGAGAAGTACTACACTACCTCCTCTGAAATTGCTGAAAAGGAGTTAAGGTGCTCACCTCTTTCATTGACCAGGGCTGAAATAGAATTGCCATGTCTCCTGGATTTGGAGGAATTGAAGAAAAAGGATGTATTTTTGACCCCTCCTGGATCCATTCAACCTGAGCTTTCTGCTTCCAAAAAATTTCCTCCCGTAGCTCGCATTCCTCCAGGTCTTTCACAGCCTGTGTTTCTTCTTGCAATAAGTCTTCAGTTAGTCCTTCTTCCCTTATTATTCTTGTGATACCATCAAGCTTGGTTTGTGTAGCAACATTAGCATGGAAAATGTTCCCAAAACTTTGGTGATTCCACTACTTGAGCTTGTACTTCACATATTTTAGTGTTTTGGCAAAAATGTACATCATCGTACCATGGGCAGGCCTACCCCAACGCCACCAATTGGTAACACACTCATGTAGAGATTGATCCCGCAACCACATGAGTTGAAATTTGAAGGAAGGAGAGCATAGGTGATACTGTGAGACACTATTAAGCTTGATGGGCCAATGGTCCGATCCTCTCTAGTCCAGAATTTTAGACCTTGTAGAACACATACCTCCAACCCAAAAAGTTGAGACCAAAAAATGGCCAAGCCTCTCAACGATGCAATATTTCCCACTCCTACAGTTGTTCTAGGTAAACTGTCCATTATTGGGCCTGATGTCAACTAAATTCAAAATTTCAATGTAGTTACGCATTAGCAAATCAGATGGGTCTAGCCTTGACATGCCACCACTCTTTTCAGTCAAATCAAGAATAGCATTAAAATCACCTACCATAATCCAAGGGTGGAAGGGGGCTAGGCTACAGACAAAACTTATGTGTCGCCATACGGAGTTTTTACCCCACTAATCATTGGGAGCATAGATATTGGAGAAGAGAATGACTTCCCCCATCTCAAAGCTAGAAGCAATCATAGTCATGGAGTACTTAGAAGTCAGCCAGCCTATGAGGCCAATCTTTCATGGGTTCCACAGACAAGCTAGTCCTCGTGAGTATCTGGTAGCACTAATGCATTGACATTCTCTTTGCCACCACAACTTGGGCGCAAGTCTGGACATGTCTTCAACTGAAAGCTTAGTCTCCTGCAAGAAAAGGACATCTAACCTATGACTTTTAATCAGGTTATGAACATCATTTTGTCTGGGGCTATTGTTCAAACCCCTTACATTCCAAGATATTATAATCATTTCAGAGAGCTCAAAAAGTGTGCATCCAGAGTCTTTACTGACCCGACTCCACCAAAGTCTCTCCCATTAGCTTGATCTTTTCTTGGTCCTTTTTTTTGTCAGGCTTGCTAGATTTCTATCCCCCTCCTTTCTTAAGGTCTTTTTGCAGAAGTCCAAGATGAGGAAAATATTTACTGCTTCTTGCTGCCTCTGGGTCCCCAATTTTCCTGGTAAGGGGCATATTTATGTCTTCTTTAAGGGGAGCAACTGAGGAAGTCATTCCTTCCAAAATTATCAGCTGCTGGTCCATATCCATATGACAATCTCTAACATCCTATGTTTCAGTTAAAGCCCCTAAAGCATTGGTCTCCTGAGTTGGTCCCTCAATCCCTTAGTCCAAAATCATCAACCTGGGATTCACCTCCTACTGATTAAGGTCATCCAATATTTCAAATCTATTGAGCGAGTCATCTAATTATCTTTCCTTCAAGGACCATTTTTGGCCTCTATTTCTATATCAGCCTTTAATCAGCATAAAACCATCATTTTCAGACAGCTCAACTGGAATCAGACCCCTTTCCTTGTCAGTTCAGAAGAAGTGAGAGTAGATTGAGTTGGCTGAGGTGCAGTGGATTTTGAGGTGGGACACCATCGCTGCAAATGCCCATAAGCATGACATAGATGACAGCGAAAAGGGAGGGTTTCATAATCCAGCTATTGTACCCATGAAAAAAGGCCCGCACTCATTTCAACAGCATCTGGTAATGGCTTACTAAGATCAATTTCAACACAAATGCAGGCATAAGTCATTACCTTTTTCCCCAAGAGTGACATTGAGGAACCTACTGGCCTTCCCAGTAAGGATGCAAGCAATTGGAGAGTGTCTTCTCAACAACATTCCATCAAAAAGTTGGGCAGACGCACCCACACCAAGATACGGTTTGGTAGTTCCTCTGAAGGTATGAAATCGGCATGCCAGGGCTTGATAAACAGTCCCACTTGATTATGGAAGAAAGGACCTCCAACAAAAACTTGTTGATAATCGTTATACAAGTAAAAGTGACCATGAAATAGCTATTAGCTAGAAATGTAATATCCATATCTCCTTCTGATGCCCACGTCCTCTGAGCGCATGCTTCCAAGAATAACAATGACATCCTAAGCCCAAAAAATTGCAGTACAAGGAGTGGTTGGAATAGTATTCAATGTCTTCAGCAATCATTTCCATTGGTATAGCCAGCTTGGGCCTCTCCTTGCATCTTTCTAGACAACCATTGACTTTGGGGATACGCATACTTGGTTACTCAAGAGCAGAAAAAGAACCTAAACCTTGTAAAAGTGGAGCCTTCCCAATGCAACGCACTCCTTGGGACACCTGTTGTAGTCCAAGCGCTTCCCTGTAGCTGCGGTCTGCTAATTGCCCTGTCACGCTCTACCCTATTGTACCCTCCTGCTCGCCTTCATCCATCGCAACCGCTCGAAAACTTGGGGGACTATAATTTCGTACGCTCTCCCCTCTTTTACCAAGTTCTTTGTTCTCTATTATAGTGATACCTATAATCAATACAATTCATTTGATATGAATAAATATTTTTCACTTTGTCTATATATCCCTCTGTAAAATAATTTTGTATTGTGAAAGGCATAAATCTCAACTATCCACTCTTACCCCTATTCACCCCACTCTGGTGTTATATGTTGTCAACATACTTCAACTTATCTTTCTTCCAATTGTGACCTACATCTAACCTAAATTCAACTTGTGCATAACCTACATATATAATTTTATGATGTTAATTACTATAGCCATTTTTGTAGACCTTATATCAAGGTATGAAATAGTATTTCCTAGTACATGATATATATATATATATATATAAAAACATTTTATGATACTAGTAAACCTCAAAATATCCTAAAAATATTATTCATTTATAAATGTTTAATTTAAAAATATATATAGTTTGTATAGATGCTGACTTGTTTATTTTTTTCACTACAAGGTACTAAAACCATACTTATTGCATGCCTTAAAATGAGGTCTAAAAAAGATATATAATTAAGTTTTTATTATGAGATGAAATATGGAACAAAATAATAAACAATGGCGTTTAGACAATTTTTCATTTTATTACAATGTTTTTTTTTAATTACATATATTATTGTTTTATTTTTTATGCTAGCCTTTGAGTTTTGTATTTATTAATTTTGAAACATAATCCATGGAATTATAAACTTACTAAAATATTTTTTCTTGATTTTAAATTAGTTCTAAGTTTTACATATTTGTGTAGATTTCTCGAGTAGGCTAGGTATGTTTTTTTTTTCAATGTGCCATTTCATTCATGACTTTAGTTATACATCCCTCTATAAAATAATTGTGTAATGTGAAAGCTATAAATCTCAACTATCCACTCTTGACCTTGATCACCCCGATCTTGTGCTATATGTTGTCAACATACTTCAACTTGTCTATCTTTCTTCCAATTGTGATCGACATCTAATCTAAATTCAACTTGTCCATATTTCTCATATCTAACTTAAATTTAACTTGTCCATATTTCTTCTAGTTGTTCCTTGCATCTAACAAATCTTAATCATGCACTGTGTTTCTCAATCCACTTCATTTCATTTTTTAATTTTTTTCTTAAATAATAATAAATACAATATTAAATTATGTTATAACATGAATTTCATATATAATATATCAATAATATTATTATATTATATTTATAATATTATTATAATTAATAATTAATATTATAATAGTATATTAAATTATTATTATAATATATATCTTTAGATTATATATACTATTATTTATATTTTTATATTATATTATATATAATTATTATTATAAATAAATTATTATATATATATATATAATATAATATAAACATATATTGTATTATTATTTATAATTTATTGTTATATTACAATATACAGTTTTATATTATTTGTAAAATATAGTTATAATAATATATTATATTATGATAATATATAATTATATATATGAACAAAAATAAATATAATAATTTATGATATTGTAATATAATATTAATATATTATATATTATTATAAAAATATATTTTTATATTATATAATAGTAATAATTAATATATTACATAGTATATTATATTAATAATAATGAATATATTGTCAGAATGGTGTGGATGATGGGTCGTTGAATCGTCCATGGTAGGGAAGCTTAAATGGTTGGCTTCCTTTGTATTCCAACAACCAACACTTCCATGTTATATATGCTAGGGTACACATCAATTTTCTTCTATTAGTAAAGGCTATAAACAAACCACTACCAATTTGGTTCAAGTTATGTATGTCAAAACTCTTGCTTTTTCAAGATTATAGAGATTATCACGATATGCTCAATATTTTTCTAGCCTCAAACATTCCATTGCATATTTATTCTTTTGTTTGGGCTCAGAGTTCAACCTTTCCCTACTTTTTAAAATTTTTATGCCACCTATCTCGAAAGCTAATGACTATTTAAATAGGCCCCATACATCGGGTATTGTGTTGTTAGCGCTCAAATACCAAAGCCTATTTGGATAGCTCTCAAACCCTGGTGCATGTTTTAACATGCCTCATATTTTAGCACAACCATCGATAGTTTGTGCACCTTAATTATCGATTAGTTAGGCCTTTGATCCTAATGACTATTTAAGCAATTATTGATCCCCAATGATGATGTTGGTAGTTTATGGACCCTAAAGTTTGCATTCACAGCTCATTGAAGTAGCTTTCAATTTATCTAAGTGATAGGATGATGCAAGATGCAGAAATCTTAGGAGATGCCATAAATTTGGCAAAATTTGAAGAATATAACATATGTGAGGAGCAAATCAGAACATAGATGTGATTACTTGTAATGGGATAGTTTGCAGTTAATTATGTCAGCTCATTTTGTGTTTAAGTCATGGTGAATATTAGCACAATATTGTGTCATTAGGCAATGTCATTTTTGCTCAATATCTAGAATGCAATCACAGAATGTTATTTTGGTGATTGCATTAACACAAATCATGGTAATTGGGTTTAAGGATTTGGAAGCCACATGATTTTCATGATGATAGAGATTATCGAGATTAACTCAAGATTTTTCTAGTCTTAGACCAAACATTGTAGTTATTGTTTTTGATTGGGTTCATGCAAGCCTCAGACCCCAATGACTGCTCAAAGAGGTCTCAAAACATGGTAATTGATCTAACGACTCATGGAACCCAAAGCCTACTATGGTAGCACTCAGGCATGTATGTGCTACAATAACTCTTAGTTTTAGTTGTTTTCTGCATAAGGTGATCATTTTTTGGGTGATGGTTGGGGATAGTCTTGTAGGGGTTGAGGATGATCTTATTGATTATTCTCAAGACCCTTTTGAAGACCAAAAGATTTTTCTTGAAGATACAAATTTGATCCATAGGTGGAAAATGGAGTGAGATATGGCTCAAATGGTCAATGATGTAGTTGGATAGAGTTCAGTTCATTGAGACTTGGAGGTTGTCCCTATTGTTTCAGATCATATTTTTCATGTTTCTTAAGGTCATAACCCTTTTGATGGTGATTTAGGGTTTCTTAAGGTTAGAACTCAGGAAATGTCCAATAACTTGGATTGTTTACAGACTAATGGCAAGATTATTGAAGGGTTTATAGGGGATGCCTTAAGAGAGAAGAGTTTATCATCCATCTAGTGGGCATGTCTTAGTCTCTCTCATAGAATTTTAGTCCATCTAGTGATTGAGAGACGATCATATGTTATGTATGCCCTCCTGTCTTTTACCAAGTTCTTTGTTCTCTAATGTAGTGGTACCCATAATCAATACAATTCATTTGATATGAATAAATATTTTTCACTTTGTCTATACATCCCTCTATAAAATAATTGTGTAATGTGAAAGCCATAAATCTCAACTATCCACTCCTACCCATGTTCACCACACCCCTGTGTTATATGTTGTCAACATACTTCAACTTATCTTTCTTCCACTTGTGACCTACATTTAACCTAAATTCATCTTGTCCATAACCTACATATATAATTTTATGATGTTAACTACTATAGCCATTTTTGTAGACCTTATATCAAGGTATGAAATAGTATTTCCTAGTACATGATATATATACAAAAAACATTTTATGATACTGGTAAACCTCAAAATATCCTCAAAATATTATTCATATATAAATGTTTAATTTAAAAATATATATAGTGTGTACAGATGCTGACTTGTTTATTTTTTTCACTACAAGGTACTAAAACCATACTTATTGCATGCCTTAAAATGAGGTCTGAAAAAGATATATAATTAAGTTCTTATTATGAGATAAAATATGGAACAAAATAATAAACGATGGCGTTTAGACAATTTTTCATTTTATTACAATGATTTTTTTTAATTACATATATTATTGTTTTATTTTTCATGCTAGCCTTTGAGTTCTGTATTTATTAATTTTGAAACACAATCCATGGAATTATAAACTTACTAAAATATTTTTTCTTGATTTTAAATTAGTTCTAAGTTTTACATATTTGTGTAGATTTCTCGAGTAGGCTAGGTATGTTTTTTTTTTCAATGTGCCATTTCATTCATGACTTTAGCTATACATCCCTCTATTAAATAGTTATGTAATGTGAAAGCTATAAATCTCAATTATCCACTCATGACCTTGACCATCCCGCTTGTGTGCTATATGTTGTCAACATACTTGAACTTGTTTATCTTTCTTCCAATTGTGATCAACATCTAATCTAAATTCAAATTGTCCATATTTCTCATAGCTAACTTAAATTCAACTTGTCCATATTTCTTCTAGTTGTTTCCTGCATCTGACAAATTTTAATCATACACTTTGTTTCTCAATCCACTTCATTTCATTTTTTAATTTTTTTCTTAAATAATAATAAATACAATATCAAATTATGTTATAATATGAATTTCATATATAATATATCAATAATATTATTACATCATATTTATAATATTATTATAAGTAATAATTAATATTATAATAGTATATTATATTATTATTATAATATATATCTTTAAATTATATATACTATTATTTATATTTTTATATTATATTATATATAATTATTATTATAAAATAATTATTATATATATATATATATATAATATATAAACATATATTATATTATTATTTATAATTTATTATTATATTGCAATATAAGTTTTATATTATTTGTAAAATATAGTTATAATAATATATTATATTATGATAATATATAATTATATATATGAACAAAAATAAATATAATAATTTATGATATTATAATATAATATTAATATATTATATATTATTACAACTATATATTTTTATATTATATAATAGTAATAATTAATATATTGCAGAGTATATTATATTAATAATAATGAATATATTGTTGGAATGGTGTGGATGATGGGTCGCTGAATCATCCATGGTAGGGAAGCTTAAATGGTTGGTTTCCTTTGTATTCCAACAACCAACACACTTGTTTTATATATGTTAGGGTACACATCAATTTTCTTCTATTGGTAAAGGCTATAAATAAACCACTACCAATTTGGTCCAAGTTATGTATGTCAAAACTCTTGCTTTTTTAGGATGGCATAGATTATCGAGATATGCTTGAGATTTCTTTAGCCTCAAACATTCCATTGCATATTTGTTCTTTTGTTTGGGCTCAGAGTTCAACCTATCCCTAGTTTTTAAATTTTTAATTCCACATATTGTTGACCATATTTGCCCAACAGGCCAAAAATCGGTCCCCCTCTGCCCCTGCTCTTCTAGGCCATTTTCATTTTTTGATTTTGCATGAATCTATCTAAATCTACAGACTCTCTAGGTCTAAATCTATGGACTCTATAGGTATAAATATATGGACTCTATAGGTCTAAATCTATGGACTCTGCAGGTTTTGGATTTCTACAGACTCAGCAGGTTAGTCCTTTGGTGCATGAAGGATCGGTTCAGAGAGTGCTAGGTTTTTGCAAAGGCTTCTTCAGGCTCTTTTATGAGGAAAAATCATGAAGAAGGTTGGCATCATTGAACCATTGAACCGGTTTAATGCCTTGGTTCGATGCCTAGTTTAATCGGTAGTTCAATCGGCCTTGGCTCGAGCCTTGGTTCAATTGGTAGTTCAATCACTCCATTTCAAAGCTTAGTTTAATGCTTCAAGCCCAGCACAAAGTTCATCAGCATTTGGTTCAAGGTTGGTTCAACCACTTGGTTTATTGGTGCGCAGCTTTGAACCGTTGAACCGGTTCAACCAATTGGTTCATTCGGCAGGTTCAACGCGTTGGTTCAATCGGGTGGTTTAATCATTCAGTTCACCCAGTTGGTTCAGTGGCTTCTTCAATCACTTGGTTCATTGGATGGTTCATCAGCCTTTGGTTCAAAGGGGCTCGGTGTGTAATGTTAAACCGTTGAACTGGTTCAACACCTTGGTTCAATCATTCAGTTCAACGCCGGGTTCAACGGTTAGTTCAAGCGGCTTCTAGTTCAATCAGATAGTTTAAAATCTTAAGTTCAATGGGCTCGACATGATTCATTGAACCATTGAACCAATTCAATGAACTGGTTCAATCATTTGGTTCAGCGGCAAGTTGAAAGGGCTTGGTTCAACGGCATCGGCACGTAGTGGTTGAACCGTTGAACTGATTAACCGTTGAACCAATTTTGGTTCAATGAGTTGGTTCAATAGCTTCGTTCAAGTGTGTGCCCTACAGTTGAAGGGTAGTTTGAATCCAAATTCCCTTACAGAGGGTAGAAAGAGTTTCAAAGAGCCTGAAGAAAAGGACAAAGAGTGGCCAATTCCTGTAGACTTTTTTTTGTGAGAAAAAGGCCCAAAACAAAGGCTCGCGAAGCAAAAAAGTTATAGAAAAGGACCCGATGAATTTCACCGAGGATGGTGACATCCTGAAAGCCATCAAATTTAAGCAAGTGAACTAGCCATTGGGTGACGACTGTGTGAACGTCAAATTTAACATAGTGAAGTAGCCATTATTTTTGAACTACCTTAGCGCCAAATCATGAAAATAGCCTGAGGAACGTAGTGACCTGCTAGAAGATCTCCCTTGAGGGCTGAAAGAGTAGGAAGAAGACAACGAGAAAAAATGACAAGGCATTTAAGTGGTGAAGGGAAGGTGAGTTATTGTCAAACCCAATGGTGCAGCCTATTTTTTGCAGTTGGCATTGATGAGGGGAAAAACTACAGTCTGTTTGCAGACTGTAGAGGTGCGACCATGTTATTTCATTAATGCTCTAATGCCAAAGTAAATTTGGGTGATTGTGTAGCATTATTCTAGCAGGCCTCTTCTAGAGGAATGACATCAGTAACAGTGGTTTCCTCTTCCCAAGATTTAGAGTGCACATGGGACACTTGCAGAAATGAGTGCCAAAATCTTTCCCAGGAAGTGCCAAGTTTTCTTCCACTTCATATAAATTGTAAACTTCTATTTTGAGAAAAGGGATCTGCTCTCAGCTTTAAGGCAAAACTCTGCCCAAAAATCTTTCGGGCTTGTAAGGCAGAGGTTTGCCAGAATTTTTACCTTGAATCAGAGGCCTTTAGTGAAACCCTATTTCACAAGGAACAATTGCCCATAAGGATGATTAAGTCCTTCTGACTAGCCTATGAAATGAAAATCTCCTTGAGCATTGATTGTCTGCCAATCATGTTGTTCCCAAAATCTATCACTTGTTTTTGTGGACAATAGTCGACCATTTTGGTCCTGTAGGCCAAAATGGTCCCTTTCTTTCTCAAAATGTTTTGAGCAGTCAAGTTTTTCAATTACTCAAGCCTTTTTAGCCAAAGAAATCATAGGTTCAATAGGCGAGCTTTCTCAAAGGGAAGTTCAACACATTTAAGGCATTTCCTAAAAATTATAAGGACGGTTCAATGCCGAGGTTCAATCAAAAGGCTCAATGGCGGGGTTCAAAGAATTGGAATGAATCATTGAACCGTTGAACTATTGAACCATTGAATTCCACCTCTAAAAGGTTCAATGAGTTCAAAAGTTCAATGAGTTAAAAGGTTCAATGAGTTCAAAGGTTCAAAGAGTTCAAAGCTTCAATGCGTTCAAAGGGTTTAAAGTTCAAAGTTTGAGCGAATGGTTCAAGCAGAAGATTCCAGAAAAAGGTTCAACCAAATGGTTCAACTGAATGGTTCAAACAATTGGTTCAATAACACCTTGAACGCATAAAGAAGACTAAGTGAATGCGGCTCTTTACAAAATATTGAACCACCAAACTGTCGAACCGTTGAACTTTGAACCGTTGAACCATTGAACTCTGAAAGGTTCAAGGTTTAAGGTTTAAATGGTTCAAGCGACCGGTGACATCCCCGCAAATGTCAAACTCAAGATTATGGAATAACTATTGATTTTCAAATAACACAGACCTGAGGAAAAACTTAGTAATCTACTAAAAAAGGTGTTGAAGGAGCCAACAGAAAGTGAGAAGATAGCCCTGAGAGCTCAGATCACCAAGAAGAGGCAAAATGTAACAAGGAAAGAGGGAAGGATACAGAGAATCCATAAATATCTATAGAAGAGTTATTCTAGTAGGTGGAGCAGTCCACCAGGTAGACCTCAGAGAGCACAAGCATTCATTTTTCTTCATTGAGTAAAGATGAATGGACAGTCATGTAAGCATCATAAAGAAGACTAGGAAACCCATGCTTCAGAGGAGACATTTGAGATGTGTTGACCATTTTAGCCCTACAGGGCAAAATCAGTCTCCTTCCCCTGTTGTTTTGAGCTAGTTTAATTTTTGGTTTGCACAAGTCTTTCAGCAAGAGGATGAACCAGTTCAACAACATGAAATTTGAACTTGAACTTTGAACCATCGCTTGGTTCAATCACTTGGTTCAATCGCTTGGTTCAATCACTTTGAACTTGGAAATATTGAATCGTTGAACTGTTGAACCATTGTTGGTTTAGGCAGTTGGTTCAAGTGATTGGTTCAAGTGGTTGGTTCAATTGATTGGGTCAAGCACTTTAAACTTGGAAATATTGAACCGTTGAACTGTTGAACCATTGTTGGTTCAAGCGATTGGTTCAAGCAGTTGGTTCAAGTGATTGGTTCAAGCACTTGGTTCAATTGCTTTGAACTTGGAAATATTGAACTGTTGAATCATTGAACTGTTGACCCATTGTTGGTTCAAGCGATTGGTTCAAGTAGTTAGTTCAAGTGATTGGTTGAAGCGCTTGGTTCAATTGCTTTGAACTTGGAAATATTAAACTGTTGAACCATTAAACTATTCAAACATTGTTGGTTCAAGCAGTTGGTTCAATCGGTTGGTTCAAACAAATGGTTTAATCACATGGTTTAATTGGTCAGTTCAATCAAAGGGTTCAATCAGTTGGTTCAAGTGGTCAAATGAATGAACAGAAAATAGTATTAAACCATTAAATCATTGAACCAATTGTTGGTTCAATCGGTGAGTTCAATTGGAAGGTTCAAGGGAGTCCCCCAAAGCTTAAAAGACAAGTGCCCTTGTAGAGGGTAGGGAACACTTGGAAAGGGATCAAAGAAAAGGCTGAAGGAATGGACCAAATGGCGATGAGCATGCGAACATCAACTTTATGGCAATGAAATAGCCGTTGATCTTTAAATAAAAGGTACAAACCCAAATGAATTCAAAGGCTTAAAGCTAGAAGGAAGAAATCATCGAGGAGGGAGTCCAAAGAGCCAAAGAAATAGCAAAAGATAGCCCTGAAGGATGAAGGAACTGAAAAAGACAAAGCCAAGAAGAGGCAAAAGAGCCAAGTACAGAAATGGACAAAATAGTCCAAGTGGCAAAGGAAGGTGTCGACTCAAGGAGTTACTCCAGCGATTGACACAGTATCTGCCAAGTGGTCATCAAGGGGTGTGAACAGTGAATGATGCGACCCATTTTTCTTCACTTTGCATTGATGAGTAGACAAACTGTGTGAATGCATTGAAGGAGCGGTCTTGTTTGTAGACAAATGGTGAAACCCATAATTTCACATATGATGTTTAATATATCTTAAATGCTTAAAATCAAAATAGGATCTGACACAACATTCTCTTTTAGCGGCTCTCTCTTCCCAATGTTCTCAACACACATGGATCAATTTTAAAAGGGTGCCTTTGCTTCCTCTTTCTATATATATTATAAATTCTCATTTCAGAAGATATCTCTTGGCTTGTAAGGCAGAGCTTTGCCAAAATTTATCTTGAATTAAGACAACATTTTTACCTCCATTTGAGCTTACACTTTTGCATATGTCTATGGATTTGTTTTGTGTTAAGTCATTCTTCTTTTATGCTTTCACAGAATGATTCTAGCATGTCTAGTGTATTGTGAAGTTTCTTCTTTTGCAGGTCTGCCAAAAGTGTCTACAACAGAGTATAGGCACATGTGAACAGGTTGCCATAGTGTGTCTTAGAACACCTTTGGTAGTTCTTCCTCCCTGTATCTCAAGAGGACCCCTAGTTCACTGATGTAGAAGAGTTTATCATATCAAATGAAGTGTATGCCAGCTTGTTCTTGGTGGAAAGTGTAGGTTCAAGCTAAGTAGATCAAAATTTTTGGTGTATCACCGTTTAGTTTAGGTTTTATTTTCAGCATCCTTCTCCCTTTTCACCCCCCTCCATTGTTAGCAGTAAGAAATCTAGGACCATAGAGATACATCAAAGGGAGCTAGCCCTTATCTAGAGACTCTCCCCCCAGTTTTGCTAGACCCACAAGCAAGAGGGGAGTTTCCATTGTGATGCGTGCAAGATAGGAGCTTAGCCTCCTATCAAGGGTGCAATCCACAGTGTCAATAGTTTTTGGCACGCCCGATGGGACCATGTTTTAACACTTAGAAAAGTTCCAAGATTGGTGTTGGTCTTGTTATAGTAGAATGAACCATTAATACAGCATTTGACCTTTAATCAGGTGATTGTGGGACAAGTTTTGTCCAAAAAGTTGAATAATTCTAGTGTGTTCTTCAACCAACCAGTCTTTGGAGGCTTTTTTATCAACACCAATGGCGACTCTGAGTTAAATCAGCTGATTAAGCAATCCTGGTGCCATCAAGAAATCATATTTTGGTATGTATAATTCCATTGCTTAGAACCATGGACCTTGTTTTCCTTCATATAGTTTTGATCAAGCTCAGGCTGTTCATGAAATCACCTCAAGCAACAAGGATGCATATGGTTATGATTTTTACCCTTTGCAAGTCCAATATGACCAGTCTCAGCCCTGTCATGAGCTATATCATTCTTATGCCTAGTCTTCTCAATGTGTCACTTCTCCTACTCAACCTAATCTCTTTGCTAATCAACCCCTTTCCACCTTCAAACAAGCACTGCTGGAATATGAAAAATATGTAGTAGAGCTTGACACCAGAAGGGGATGTTGCCAAGAAATCCCTGATCATGTCATCCATCAAGTGAGAAATGCACTAGATTTGGTTAAGAGTGAATGGACTCCCATTGAAAGAGCCAACTGGCAAAGGCTTACAAATGAGATGTTGGATGTGAGTGGTTTGATTGCATCTTTGGAAGGGAGGCTGGGTATTCATGAGAGGCAACCTTACCAAGTCTATTAACCTACATACTCGCTGCCCCAAGTTTCATATCAGTCATACATAGCCCCTGCTCATGAGCCAAGTCAAGCCTGTCAAAGTCCTTTCCCCAATCATATTGAGGAGAGTCCCAAAACAATAAATCTTGTTTTTAAGGCCAATCTTGATAAACAGATTGAATTGGAAAATCTTCAAATGCATCAGTCTATTTTGGTAGCAAGGGAAGTGGAATCCAAACCCTCACTACCCTCTCACATTGTAGCCCCATCACCCCAAAAGGAGATGTCCAGTCCTAATATCATGAGTTGGAATAAAGTAGTTGAGTCATGGAACAACAAGGAGGAGAAAGACATTGTCCAAGAGTGTGAGGTACAAAATGAGGCTAGTCCCTTTCAAATCCCCCCCCCACCCTTCCTCAAGAAGCTTCTTGTATTCCATGGAAGATTTCATGTACTCCCCATTTCCATGATGATTCCTATGAGCTCCAAGAAATACTCGTTCAAGAAAATCTAGCTAAGCAAATTGAGGAATTAGAAGCAAAGGTGAGATTGCTTAGTGAAGGAGGGATGGAGGTTTCAGACCTTAGAGAGGAGCCTATGCCAAAAGACACCCCTTCTACCAATCCTCAAGTCTCTCAACATGATGTCCAGATTCCAAGTTGGAGGAGTGCCTATCATGAACTGGCTTAGGACCTTGAAGAAGATAAAGCTACTCCTACTCATCATGATGATGATTGTGACCTCCAAACTTCCAAAAAAATATAGCCAGGAAAATTACAGAGTTGGAATCCAGAATGAGGTTCCTCAGCCAAAGTGTAATGGATAGTTCAGATCAAGCAAAAGATCCTACATTTGAACACACCCCATCTACACCCCTCCAAGAGAGCTATCAAGCCACATCTGATATAGATGAAGTACTAGCCAAATGGAAGGAGGAGAATCATTCGATTCTAGCTCAAGGATTGCCTCCGCTTCCACCTAAGTTTAACCTTCAGCTTTCCACTTCATCCCTTCTTAAGGAGGAACATGTTTTAAAAGAGGTGAGTGAAGAGGAGTATACTCAGTTCATGACTGATCAAGGAGACTCCATGAATGCAGATGAGAAGGAGATCTCCAAAGACGTCATAGAGGAGCATAGATAGTCTCTTGTTCATGTTTTGAATGATTTGTTTGAAGTCATTGGGGCAGGTTGCACCCTTCTTTAAGGAGGCTATGAGCTAACTAAGGGTGAAGAAGGTAGCATTAGGACTCAAATAAGTATGTAAAGGGGTTGCAAGCTTTTAGATTTATCCTTTCAAGAGGTTGGTGAATCTGAAGATGATATTTTTGAAGTCATCAAGGAGGGACCTATTTTGAAAGAGGCAAGTGAAGAAGAAAGGATCCAATTTGTAGCTGATCAAGAAGCTCTCATGGATGTCAATGAAGAAGAAATCATCATGGATGCTCCTTTTGAAGACATCATCAACAATGGAGAAGGCACAGGTCATGCATACATGCAGATGTTCCAGCAATATGAAGAGGAAAGTAAGCATGGTGAGCTCTCTCCTCCCTTGTTTGATGAGCTTCCTTATTGCTTTGATGAGGAGGATGACCATGCCATGGAGCCTGAGTTGGAGGAGGATCAAGTGGATGTCTTTGAACAACTAGAGACTCTGATCCTTAAGCAGGAAAAGGAGAAGCCTATCTATCTTGAGAATAGCTTTGAAGAAGAGAGCCTTGAACAAGAAGGTGATGTTCTGTGGGATGAGCAATCACTCTGTGATTCCATTTCAGACATCACAACAGTCACCCTTCTTCAAGAAAACCATGAAGGAACAGAAGGTGAGTTTGATAGAGTCTTCAATAAAGTAGAAGGGAACAGGTCAAACCATGATGCATGTCAAAGGAGTTATGCATATCAAAGGGCTTATGGTGATGAGCCAATAGCCATCAATTTCTTGGTAAAACACGCCAGCATGAAGAGCCAACATTCAACAAGCTTCCAAGAACAAGAAGAGTACATATATGTTAGGAGCATGTTTAACTCTGATCCACTCGAATGTAAGCCAATTGAGGTGGCAGGCAAGAGGAGCAGATCACCAAGTCTCCATTCCATTCAGCCACTTGTCTGGCACCATAATTTTCCTTGCCATGAAGGAGACTTAAGAAGTTTTCCCTTTGATCTAGGAGGGAGGCAAATATACCTGGTTAGCTGTATATAGTAGTTTGATTTTAGTTTTCTTTCCCTATTTTCCCTAAGTGTTATTTACACAAGTAGTTTTCTTAGTCTTATGTGTGTTGTCGTTTCCTTTTGGGGGCAAAAAACATCGTGATTGATTCTTGGATATCACAAGGCTGTTACTGACTCTTTCAAAGCTTCATCTCAACTCTGTGCCCAATGGACTTTGAGGCTACTAGTTTCTAAGCATAGCAGGCATGCTTCCCCTAGGAATCACCATTTTGTTGACCATTTGGCCTTGCAGGGCAAAATTGGTCTCCTTCTTCCCCTGCTGTTCTGAGCTAGTTTAATTTCTAGTTTGCACAAGTCTTTCAGCAAGAGGATGAACTAGTTCAACAACATGAACTTTGAACCATCGCTTGGTTCAATCACTTAGTTCAATTGCTTAGTTCAATCGCTTTATTCAATCACTTGATTCAATTACTTGGTTCAATCTCTTTGAACTTGGAAATATTGAACCATTGAACTGTTGAACTGTTAAACCACTATTGGTCCAAGTGATTGGTTCAAGTGGTTGGTTCAAGTAATTGGTTTAATCACTTTGAACTTGGAAATATTGAACCGTTGAACCATTGAACTGTTGAACCATTGTTGGTTCAAGTAATTGGTTCAAGAGATTGGTTCAATCGCTTTAAACTTGGAAATATTGAACCATTGAACCATTGAATTGTTGAACCATTGTTGGTTTAAGTGGTTGGTTCAAGTGATTGGTTCAAGTAGTTGGTTCAAGTGCTTGGTTCAATTGCTTTGAACTTGGAAATATTGAACTGTTGAACCATTATTGGTTCAAGTGGTTGGTTCAAGCAATCGATTCAATTAGTTGGTTCAAACAAATGGTTCAATTAAGCGGTTCAAACAAATGGTTTAATCACATGGTTCAATCGGTCGGTTCAACCAAAGGGTTCAATTAGTTGGTTCAAAGCAGTTGGTTCAAGTGGTAAAATGAATGAGCAGAACACAGTATTGAACCATTGAACCGTTGAACCTATTGACCATTTTTTGCCAAACAGGCCAAAAAAATCGGTCACCTTCTTCCCCTGCTATTCTAGGCCATTTCATTTTTTTTATTTTGCATGAATCTAGTGATTTATATAGACTCTACAGGTCTATTTCTACAGACTTTGTAGAGATTGGTTTTCTACAGAATCTGCAGGTTTTCTTTCGATAGTTGAAAAACCAAGCGAAAAGGGCAATTTTTTACAAAGCTTCTTCAGATTTTCATCTAAATAAATTCACAAGGAAGGTTCGCATCTTCAAACCATTGAACCATCAGTTCATTTCAAGCTTTGGTTTAATCGACAGTTTAACCAATCTTGGTTCAAGCTTTGGTTCATCAGCAAGTTCAAAGCAAACGGTTCATCGGCAAGTTTAAAGCAAACGGTTCAATCAGCTTGGAGCATAGCCTTGAACCATTGAACCATTGAACCAAATTTTGGTTCAACAGGTTGGTTAAATGGCTTGGTTTAAGGGTGTACCCTACAGTTGGAGGGCAGTTCAAAATCCAAAAAAGCCCTTGTGGAGGGCAGCCAAAGGGCCCAAAGTAGAAAAGTCACAGAAAAAGGCTTGATGAACTTTGCCAAGGATGGTGACAGGCCTGAGAATGTCAAATTTTACACCTGGGAATCCAGAGCATGGAAAGCACCAAGTGGAAACTATGGAGGACTTCAACATGCTTTTTTAGGAGTAGCAAAATGTGCCACGTGTCCCCTACAGGGCTCAATAAAAGCCGACAGGTGGCAACATCTGTGGGTTTCTCCTGTTGCCTTCAAAGAAAACTATGGTGGGCCAAAATGAGTTGATAAGAGCTAAGCAGAGCATGCCAAGTGTCAATGTTCGCTAAGAACTAGAAAATGTCCCAAAAGTTTCTCTAAGGCAGTTAAAGGCTCTATACGTGTCAACTTTTGCCTAACTCTCAAAAGACCCTCTAATGTAAGCATCAAAGGGAGCTAGCCCTTACCTAGAGAATCTCCCCTCCATATTCATCGGTCCCATAGGTGAGAGGAGAGTTTCTATTTTTTTGTGTGGAAGGCAGGAGCTCAACCTCCTTGCCCTAGGTGCAATCCACTGTGTCAACAAAACCGTTGAACCAATTATTGGTTTAATCGGTCGATTCAATCAAAAGGTTCAAAGGAGTCTCCCAAAGCCTAAAGGATAAGTGCCCTTGTGGAGGGCAGGGAACACTTGCAAAGGGATAAAAGAAAAGGCTGAAGGAATCGACCAAATGGTGATAGGCGTGCAAACGTCAACTTTACAGCAATGAAATAGCTGTTGATCTTTAAATAAAAGGTGCAAACCCAAAGGAATTCAAAGGCTTAAAGCCAGAAGGAAGAAATCATCAAGGAGGGAGTCCAAAGAGTTGAAGAATTAGCAGAAGATAGCCCCATAGGATGAAGGAACTAGAAAAGACAAAGCTAGGAAGAGGCAAAAGAGCCAAGTATATAAACAGACAAAAGAGTCCAAGTGGCAAAGGAAGGTGTCAACTCAAGGAGTTACTCCAGCGGCTGACACAATATCTGCCAAGTGGTCATCAATAAGTGGGAACAGTGAATGACGTGACCCATTTTTATTCACTTTGCATTGATGAGCAGACAAACCACATGAATGCCTTGAAGGAGTGGTCTTGTTTGCAAACAAACAGTACAGCCCATAATTTCACATATGACATTTAATATATCTTAAACACCTAAAATAAAAACAAGAGCTGACACAACATTCTCTTTTAGTGGCTCACTCTTCCAAATGCTCTCAATGCACATGGGTCACTTGTAAAAGGGTGCCTTTGCTTCCTCTTTCTATATATATATATTGTAACTTCTCATTTCAGAAGATATCTCTTGGCTTGTAAGGCGGAGCTCTGCCAGATTTTACCTTGAATCAAGACATATCATTTTTACCTCCATTTGAGCTTACACTTTTGCATATGTCTATGGATTTATTTTGTGTTAAGTCATTCTTCTTTTATGCTTTCACAGAATGATTCCAACATGTCTAGTGTATTGTGAAGTTTCTTCTTTTGCAGGTCTGCCAGAAGTGTCTACAATAGAGTATAGGCACATGTTAATAGGCTACCATAGTATGTCTTAGAACACCTCTGGTAGTTCTTCCTCCTTGTATCTCAAGAGGAGCCCTAACTCACTGATGTAGAAGAGTTTCTCATATCAAATGAAGTGTATGCCATCTTGTTCTAGGTGGAAAGTGTAGGTTCAAGCTAAGTACATCAAAAATTTTGGTGTATCACCATTTAGTTTAGGTTCTATTTTCAGCATCCTTCTCCCTCTTCACCCCCCCCATTGTTAGTAGTAGGAAATCCAAGACTACAGAGATAAATCAAAGGGAGCTAGCCCTTATCTAGAGACTCTCCCTCTAGTTTTACTAGACCCACATACAAGAGGGGAGTTTCCATTTTGATGCGTGGAAGACAGGAGCTCAGCCTCCTATCAAGGGTACAATCCACAACATCAACAAGATACTTTAGAATGCCAAAGTTAAGGCTGATAACCTGTTCCAACATGGCCCCTTCACAAAATTTCCAATGCATTCAATGCAACATGGGCCATTTTGTGAAAACAAGCACACAAGTCTTTATTTGGATGCTATATATTGTAATCTCTCATTTTGAATAAAAGGAGATCTCTCTATTATTAGAAGCAAAACTCTACCTAAATTGAAAGGCATTCCTGAGACTTTGAGCTCAGACTTTTAATCATATTTTATCAAGTGAATGAGAAAGCAAGTGACCTTTTAAACTTTCTGTTTAAATAGCTTGTGTTATCTAAGAAATCGTTCTTATGTATTTTTCCTAAAGATAGTCTTGTCCATTTAATCAAATAAGCAGAACAAGTGGAAATAATCTAGAAGATGTCCTGAAGCCGACTGTGGGAGACTTTGTGCTACCATAATTGTCTTTAGTCTATGTGTTTTGTGTTTTAATGTAAAGGATATTGGAGAGACTTTGAGCTCCCCTTATCCTTCGTAATCTTTCACTCTATTGTAGTTTTCGGTAGAGACTTTGTGCTGCACTTCATACTACCATGTTACTTCATCCTAAATTAGTAGGAGAAACAATGAAAGACTTTGTGATTTCATGGGTTTCTTGTGGATCCAGTTACTCCCCAGGAAGAATTCTTGCTCTTTACTGAACATCATTTCTAAAAGAAGAGAAATGCCTTCAGCAATTACATCAAAATTCTCCTTTGTTTTATGAACATCATCTCTGAAAAAAGAGAGATAGACGGTATGATTTCACCCTTGAGTCTATTTTCAGTTTATATTAGTATATTATAGTTTATAGGGAACCTCCTCTTGCTGAGAGGAGAGATTTATCTCATTATACTATAGTCACCACACCCATTTTGTCGTATAAATCTCATTGTGCTATGGTTGATATACCCATTTTACCATCAGTTAGTTGATGAAAAAATATTCACCCAATAGTTTTTGGTGACTCCACTAGGGAAGAACGCACAATTTGAAGCCTCAATCTTCAAATTGAAGAAGTTCTAGTTCTTTTCTATTTCCATTTCACACTCTGGTAGATCCACGGTATATGCGAAGCCAAAGAGCTCAAGGTATTGTTGACCCTGTATTCAAGTTTGTGCAGCAAAATCATTTTGATCTTTCTCCTCCACAAGCTTGCCTCTAGTGAACCAGGAGTTTTCCTCCTACCAACGTCAAGTGTCTAATACTAGGTGAAGCTTTTCTTTCTTCTGCTAGTAGAACCTTGTCTATACATATCCCATAATGATTTGTTATCCCTCCTTTCAATAGTCATATCATGGTAGCTCAAGGCCCCTGGGGTAATACTTTTGGTCCCATAAATCTAACCCCACCTTTACATGAACTACCCCGTAGTTTAAGAAATAATTTTCCAAATTTTGTGATGATGAGAGAGTTCATCTTGATGAGCATATTGCAGCCTTCTACATAGCTTGTGGTGTGATAGGCATTGAATTTGAAGATATAGCGGTCAGGCTATTTGTGGAAACATTGCAAGGTGCTATCGCAGACTGGTTTTATCATCTGCAAGCTCAGACTGTAATTGACTGGAACACTCTTAAGGCCAAGTTTGTAGCTAGGTTTAGACCCATAGAAGATGCATCTTCCCTATTAGCCTAGCTTACGCAACTGAAGAAGGAGCCTCATGAACCCATGCGAGACTTCATTGCTAAATTTGACAAACTAAGGAACAATATTCCTATAATTTCTCAGCGGACACCTGAGAACCTTAAATGCTTCTTCATCAATTCTCAACTTCCTAAAGTGAGTTTCCTATTGAGGCAGATTGGCCACATAGATCTTGTTGCGACTCAGATTTTGGCCACTAAGGTTGAAGATGAACTTATCTTGGTAGGAAAGATAAGAAGAGATCCTAACAGAAATAAATCTTCATCATATTCTAAAAAAATTTCTACAGGCACCACTGATCCTATGGTGTAAAAGCTAGCAAATGAATTGATAGCCTTGAAAAATCAAATGGCATAAGGGATGTCTGCTCCTCCTTCTTATCGGGATATACCAAGGAAGATGTTTCCTAACTAGTCATATCAAAGTAATACTGCTAGGAATCAAGGGCAACCAAATTGTCTTCCTCCCCCACAAGGGAAGCTTGCCATTGAAGCAACACCAGCTAACTCAGGAGTTGGTTATCATGAAGCTAAACATGATTTCTCTTTCCAACCTGAGTTGGACCAAGAAGATGACGTTGATATCTTTATAGAAGGTGAAAAATAATTAGCTGGTGACTCCAACATTGGTTTCCTAAATTACTAGGATGAAGCTAGAAGTAAGAGAGAAATGTTTAATGTGTTGGGTGAATATTTCGTCAATCAGCTAACTAATGGAGAAAAATAGGTCTCTTCACTATAGCAAGGGAGATTGGTCAGCCACATTTGCAGGTATACTACATCAGAGGTGGACAAATCTCTCCTCTCATCAAGGGGAAGTCTCCTATAAAGATGCAGGAACTATATACTATACACATAAGCAGAAAATAACACTCAAGGGTAGTACCACACCATCCATCTCTCTTTTTTAAAAGATGATGTTTACAGACAAAGGAGAAAATCTTGGTGAAAACACTGAAGGCACTTCTCTTCTTTCAGAAGTGATCTTGTAGGAAACAACAAGAATTTTTTAGGTAATGACAAGGAACTAGTGACAAAAATGTAGTAACCAACAAGATGAAATAGAACCCAAAGTCTCCACCTCAATTTCCCAAAGAGTGAAACATAAAGGATAATGGGGGCACAAAGTCATCCCAAAATCCTCTACATAGAAAGAAACTAAAAACACACACTGAAAACAACTATGACAGCACAAAGTCTGAAAGTAACTGACTTCAGGACATCTTCTAGATTACTTCCACTATCTCTGTTTGTTAAATTAAAATAAACAAGAATGCATCTAGAAGACAGACATAAGAACAATCTCCTAAAATGGCACAAGCTATAACAACACATAGTCTATAAGTAACTTTCTTTCTCATTCAGATAAAATAATATGAACAACAATTTGAGCTTAAAGTCTTAGTATTTGCCTTCCAATTTGGGTAGAGTTTCGCTTATATAAATGAAAAGATCTCCCTTGCATAATACAAGAGATTACAATGTATAGTAGCCAAGAAAGGCTTGGCACTTTTTCCCATGGGATGGTCCACGCTGCATTCAATGTCTTGAATGCATTTTCAATTCTATGTAGAGGGCCATGTTGGGAATAGTGCATTGCCTTAACTATGGCGTGCCCATTCATCTTGTATGTCTCCTCCTTGGCATGAATTGTCTAGTCATTTTCCTAATGTCTATGCAGCTGTCCACTTTGCCTTTACTTCTTGGAAGAAAAATAGGCTACGTCCTTGATTTGGTGTGCTTAAATGACCACTTGATCCACTATTTCACCTACTATAAATAACTCTCTTGTAGATATTTTTGATCTTTTGTATTGTTCTACTCTTCCCTGTAGCAATTTGAGCTCTTGGGCTCTCTTTTCAGTTGGTCACTTGGTTTATATTTCAAGTTTTGTGCCATATTTGAATTTTAACGGATATTCCATTACCTTAAATTTCACGTCCATAGGGCTGTCAATAGTTGATGGCTGTTTGAACCATGTTGAACCATGAACCTTTGAACCTGCTAGTTCATCAATTCATTGGTTCAATGGTTCAAGTGATCTTTATTGGTTCATTGCTTATTTTTTCAATCACTTCTTTGCTCTCTGGTTGAACCATCGCTTTCTTTGATCTTGCCTTTGGAATCATCCGTTTGCTACTTCTTTCTTTGCTTGAGGATGTCTTTGAACTATTAAACCATGAACCTTTGAACTTTGAACTCTTTTGGTTCAAGGTTTAATCTGTTCATTGGTTCATTCTCTAATTTGGTTCAATCGTTGCTTCCTTTATCTTTCTAAGTCCCTTGATCTTCATCAAACTGGTTGAACCTTTGAACCTTTGAACTCATTGAACCATTTTGGTTCAAGGTTCAATGGTTCAATGGTTCAATGGTTCATTCTTTGTAGCCTTTTTTGGCTAAGTATTTGGAAGCTTTTTGGAACGTCTTTATCCAGCCTTTAGAACACCCCGAAGGGAAGCTGTCCCTTTGGGCTTTGAGAAAGGTCCACTTTTGGTGTTCTGAGAGCCCCCCGCAAGGGTACCTACCCTTCAGGGTCTTTTGGGTGGCCTTCGGGCTTTAATTCCTTCAGGCGGGCTTTTGTTTCTTCAGCCGACTCCATCCTTGATTTCCTTCAGACAAAATGTTCGAATGAATTCCTTCAAACAATTTATTCGAAGGAAATCTTTCCTTTACCATTTTTTCACTAGGCTTTTGCTTTGAATGCTTTTCCACTGGGCTTCTATTTTCCCTTTCGGGTGAATTCCTTCGGACAAAAGTCTGAAAGAATTCCTTCAGACAATTTTTTCGAAGGATTTTTGCCTTAGTCACTTTTCTACAGAAAATCTTTTTGAAGAAATTCTTTCAGCTCCTTTACTTAGCCATTTCCTCAGGGAAAAAGTCCAAAGGATTCTTCTCTTTTGGCCTTAGTCATTTTTTTGAAGGAATTCTAACTTTGTCTGTTTTTGCTCACTACCCTCCACAAGGGCACTTGTTCCTTTGGCTTTGGGGCAGTCCCTTGAACCTACTGATTGAACCAACTTTGGTTCAATGGTTCAATCGGTTCAATCTCTTTGTTTTAAGCCTCTTTTCTTCTAAGTCTTTTGATCTCTTGAACCAAATGTGTTTAACCAATCGCTCATTGAACCCTTTGAACCTTTGAACCTTTATGGTTCAAGGTTCAATAGTTCAAAGCCTTTATTTTTTGCTAAGTGTTTGAAGTCATGGAACCTTGAAGCGGTTAAACTTTGAACCTTTGACAAAGTGCTTAACTCTTACCGACGACATTGAACCTTTGAACCCGTTGAACCATTGAACCTTTTGGGTTTAAGGTTAAATGGTTCAATCCTTCCTTTGATGCTTGCTAATGAACATTTTTTATTGAACCAAAGCATTGAACCGATCTTGAAATTGTCTAAGTGCTAGAAACTTGCTCCTTTGAGAGAATTTACCTATTAAATCCATTGAACCTGTTGAACCTGCTAATTTCAAGCCTACAGAGTCTGTAGTTTCAAGCCTGTAGAGTCCGTAGAAACTTGAAAAAGCTTGAATAATGAAAAATTTGAATGCTCTGAACAAATTTTGAAAGGGGAAGAGAGGATTTTGGTCTGTTGAACCAAAATAGTTCATATGTTGTCCCAAAAAATGAGAGGCAGATTTTGGGAACAACATGATGGATCATACGTTATTTTTACTAGGTCCCAGAACCAATCAACTCAACAAGCTGATAAGGAAAAAATAGGGGAAGAATCTCAATCATCAATTTTAATTGCTAAACGGGGGATTTCTCTACCTTTCCAATCAAAGGACCTGATAATCAATAAAAAAGTAAGTACCTCAAACAACCCTGCACCTTTTGCTTCAATTTCTCAAACCAATACCACACCTAATAAAACTCAGAATGATGGACTTCCTTCCTCTATTTATAGTTCATTTCAATTATTTGACATAATTGATCATACTAGGAAGACCAGGATCTAAATGTCTGAGTTTGAATACTTACAAGCCAACCCTGAGCAGTTAGATAGGGTAGTTGAATGCATCAAGAACAAAACCATCCTTGCAAGACAAGATGTTTCAAAGGTAACTCATGATCCCTCAAAGAACACATCCAGATAAAACAATCTTGTCATTACTCCTCCTATTGCCCTTGAGAAGATAGAACCTTTCTATGTTTCCCTGTTGATAAATGGTCATAAGCTGAACAACTGCATAATAGACTCTGGCGCCTCTGACAATGTGATGCCCATCAAGGTAGTAGACTCTCTCGGTCTCACTTTGACTAAAATTTTTGGGAGATGTTTCTCCATAGAAAATAAGCAAGTACCACTTTTGGGACAGATCAAAGATGCCGAATTTGCATTTGTGGCCTTCCTAGAAAAAAAATTAAAATGACAGTCTTGGTGGCCGACATTCTAGCTTCCTATGGCATTTTATTTGGACAAATTTTTTGCAAGGATGTTGGTGGAGAATTAAGCATGGACCTGTCTGAGGTGAGGATACCTGTTAAGGGCATCATGCAAAGGTTGCTTCCTGAGAAGGAGTAAAAATACATTGTCACCCAAACATCAGCCCCTGAAGCTCAAATTCTATTTGAATCCTCGGGTATGGGTAACTAATTTTCATCTACTGAAGATGTTTCTATTTCATCAGACGAAAGTTTACTAGGTGACAATCCAAAAAAATTAGACAAGAAATTAGAAGAATTGGTAGAGCACAGTTCAGATGAAGAAGGATCTTCCCTCTCTAATGAAGAAAAATCTAAAAGAAGATCATATTCTAATGATGTATAGATTCTAGAATTTGATGGCAGTAATTCTTCTACCAGTACTAGAGCTGGGATTGTTTTGATATCTCTGCAAGGAGATATTTTATCCTATTCGTACAAGTTGCAGTTCAGCAATACCAACAACACTGCCGAGTATGAATCTTTGTTGCTGATATTGAAAACTGCTCAAGCTAAAGGCGTTAAACTTCTTCACGCCTAAAGAGATGATGAACTAGTGTTTTATCAAGTGAGAAACCTATATTAAACCAAGAATGAAAAATTGTGACATTATAATAATCTGGTGTGGGACTACCTTAAAAGTTTTGAGGCTTTCAGTATTTATGCGATGCCCAGAGAATTCAACAATTGAGTAGATTCCTTAGCTGTCTCTGTAACTCTCATGGTTCCTCACCAAAATTTTAAAGGGAACAAGTACACTATTGAGTTGGTATTTCAACCAAGTGTACCTGATAATGTCGACCATTGTCAAGTGTTTAATAGTGACAACTAAATCATTGCTTTTATAGAATAGATGGATAGCTTTAAGGAGCTTTATTTTGAAGGCAGTAAATCTCTGCTGCAAGAATCAGTGCCTGAAACAAATTTAAAAACTAGTAAAGAATTCTTTCAGCTCAAAGCGAATAAAATTCCCAAAGGGTTAGTTTCTCTTGAGAAGCTATTCGATAAAAATGATAGGTTTATCAAGAAGCCACAAATGGATTCAAGTCCCTCCAAATATTTTCATCAAATAAATTTGAGTATAGAAGATAATCCTAAAATGGTCAACATCGGGAATTGTTGTACTCCTGATGAAAAACTTAAATTCATTACTCTACTTCACCATTACATTGATGTTTTGGCATACTCTTATGATGATATGAAATATCTCAGGCCTGAAGAAATTTGGCACAAAATTCCTCTCAAGGTTGGGTCATTGCCTCACAAGCTAAAACAAATGCAGTACAACCCTAGGATATCAGGTACTATTCTTTTTGAGATTCAAAAAATGTTGAATGCAAGAATAATTTTTTCAATCCATCATTCCACCTAGATTGTGAACATAGGAAATGTGAGAAAAAAGAATGAAGAAATTTTCCTCTGTGTTGATTTCAAAAATCTGAAACAATCCTCTTTAAAAGACAACTACCCCCTGCCCATCATAGATCAGCTACTGCAAATAGTAACTAGCTCAGAGATGTTATCAATGTTAGATGGTTTTTTGAGATATAATTAAGTGAAAGTTGATGAAGCAAACCAACATAAGACCGCTTTCACTACACTTTGGGGCACTTTTGCATATCGTAGAATGACTTTTGGCTTGATCAATGCTGGCACCACATTCCAGAGAGCGATGGATCTTGCCTTCAAAAATGAAATGGGGAAGCTCATTGTGATATATCTTGATGACTTGACCATCTTTTTTAAACATCGCCTTGATCATGTGCATCATCTACAACAAGTGCTGGAATAATGTTAACAAAATGGCATTTCATTCAATCTTAAGAAATCAATTTTTGGGGTTACAGAAGGGAAACTTCTCAGTCACACTGTATCTCGAGAAGGCATAAAGATTGACCTAGAAAGATTCAAATTCATCCAAGAGCTTGCTCTTCTTGCTAGTAAGACTGCAGTCCATTCTTTCTTTAAAAATGTGAATTTTTTACAAAGTTTCATTCCTAAATTCGCAGAGAAGACTTGCCACATTGTTAACATGATGAAGGGCAAAGCTACTTTTTGCTGGACTGAAGAAGGCAAGTAAGCATTTCTAGATATGAAGGAAGCTATCGCCCATGCCCCAATCCTAGTTTATCTAGATTATACCAAAGACTTTGTAATATATAGCTATGCTTTTGAACACACACTTTCAGCCATTTTGGTTCAGTATAATAAAGAAGGTGTGGATTCCCCCATATATTTCATGATTTGTCCTCTAAAAGCTCATGATTTGAAATATTCAAACATGGAGAAGCATGCTTATGTTATGGTTAAGGTGGTAAAACACTTCAGTTTTTACATCCTGAACTCACACATTGTTGCTCTGGTTCTTGATACAATAGTAATGTCCATTCTAACTCAACAGGAGTTTGGAACTAAAAGGGGGAATTTGATTGCTAAAATCTAGAAGTTTGATCTTGTTATCAAAATTATGAAGCTTATGTGGGGAAGAGGTCTTTGCCAATTAATTACTGATAATATACCAGACGAAGCAGAGCATGAATAAACAGAGGTTGAAGACATGCCCACAATTATCTTTGTCACCATTACGAATGAGTGGTATTCCAATATTGCTCATTTACTTACCTATGGTGAGTGTCCTACCCACCTGTCTCTAAATAAAAGAGAAATTTTAAGTTGAAAGATGCTAACTTTGTCCTGTGGGACAATAGTTTGTACTAGAAGAGCCTTGATGGGGTATTTCTTCGATGCATGGATAAAATGCAACAAAGCAAATTTTTGGAGTCTTTTCACAATTTGGCTTGTGGAGGACATTTTTTGCACCCATGACTGCCCATAAGATTCATTGAGCTAGGTACTATTGGCCTAATCTATTTCAAGATTCATACACTTGGGTGCGTAGATGCGAGTTGTGTCAACAATTTGTTGAAAAACCCAAGTTGGCTGCATTACCTCTCAATCATGTGGTAATCGAAGAGACTTTTCAGCAATGGGGTATTGATTTCATTGGCACTGTAAACCTATCCTCAAGTTTTGGACATAACTATGTTCTCACAGCCATAGACTATTTTACCAAGTGGGTGGAAGCCATTCCAGTCAAGCATGCTACTTCAGAAGTGGTATGTAATTTTCTCAAGGAAAATATTATTTTCTAGTTTAGAGTCCCAACCAAGATTGTAACAGATAGTGTAGCCTATTTCTCTTCTCATGAGGTTATCCAGTTCTGCTACTATTATGGGATTATCCTCTCCCACTCTTCTAACTATTATCTACAAAGAAATGGTCAAGCAAAATCAAGCAACAAGAATTTGGTGACCATTATCAGGGAGCTGATAGATAACAATCAGAGAACCTAGCATAAAGCATTGCTTGATGCTTTATGGGTAGACATGATTATGCTTAAGAGGGGAATAAGTATGTCCCCATTCCAACTTCTATATGGTCTAAATGCAAAGATACCAATCACCTTGGAACTACCAGCACTAAAGTTGGCAAAGACAGTCAAAGATTCAAATTTTGAAGATTTTATTGACAAGAGGATTAGGTGCTTGACTGAACTAAATGAGCAATGAACTATGATGGTGGATCGTATTATTGCACATCAAAGTCTGGTAAAGAAACTCTTCCACCAAAAAGTGAGGATTCATGATTTTCAGATTGGAGATCAAGTCTTGTTGTGGGACAAGAGGAGAGAACCAAAAGGAATGCATGGAAAATTAGATTCCTTACGGAGGGGGCCATTTGCCATTCATCGATTAAATGGTGAAAATAGTTTCTTGCTAAAATATCAAGATGGAACACCATTTTCACTGCCTCACAGTGGGCAGCATCTGAAGTACTTCAGTCCTTAAAGTATCAGATAAGTCTAGTTATATATATGTATAGTCTTTGTTTGTTTTGTGTTGTCCATTTGGTTTTTGGCACCTTTCTTTTTTGGGTGGCATGACTCCGTAGCCCAATGGCATAGATGAAGGCACTTAGAGTTTGGATTATACTCTTTTTGATTGTTTCAAAATATAATCAATAGAAGTTCCCCAACTAGAGCCAGCTATTGTTCCCAAAATCTGTCACTTATTTTTATGGACAACATGTCAACCATTTCAGTCCTGCAGGCCAAATGGTCTCTTTCTTTCTCAAAATGTTCTGAGCAGTCAAGTTTTTCAATTACTGAAGCCTTCTCAACTAAGGAAATTTCAAGTTCAACAGGCGGGCTTTCTCAAAGGGAAGTTCAAAACACTTAAGGCATTTCTTAAAAATTATAAGGATGGTTCAACATTGAGGTTCAATCAAAGCTCAATAGCGGGGTTCAAAGAATTGGAATAAATCATTGAACCGTTGAACTGTTGAACCATTGAACTCCACCTTTAAAAGGTTCAACGAGTTTAAAGGTTCAAAGAGTTCAAATCTTCAACGCGTTCAAAGGGTTTAACATTTAAAGTTTGAGCAAATAGTTCAAGCAGAAGATTCCAAAAAAAGGTTCAACTAAATGGTTCAAATAATTAGTTCAATGACACCTTGAATGCATAAAGAAGACTAAGTGAACGCGGTTCTTTACAAAACATTGAACCATCAAACTTTGAACCATTGAACTCCGAAAGGTTCAAGGTTCAAAGTTCAAAATGGTTCAAGTGACCGGTGACGTCCCTGCAGACGTCAAATTCAGGATTATGGAATAATCATTGATTTTTAAATAATGTAGGCCTGATGACAAACTCAGTAATCCACTGAAAAAAGAGTTGAAGGAGCCAGTAGAAAGCGAGAAGATATCCCCCAGAGCTTAGATCACCAGGAAGAGACAAAATGTAGCAAAGAAAGAGGGAATGATACAAAGAATCTAGAAATATCTACAAACAAGTTATTCTAGTAGGTGGAGCAGTCCACCAGGTAGACCTCAGAGAGCTCAAGCATTCAATGGCATGGCCTATTTTTCTTCATTGAGTAAAGGTGAATGGACAGTCGTGTAAGCATCATAAAGAAGCCCATGTAAGTCAGACATTTGAGATGTTTTAAAATGCCAAAGTTAAGGCCGATAACCTGTTCCAGCATGGCCCCTTCACAGAATTTCCAATGCATTCAATGCAACATGGGCCATTTTGTGAAAATAAGCACCCAATTCTTTCTTTGGATGTTATATATTGTAATCTCTCATTTTGAATAAAAGGAGATCTCTTTGTTATTCGAAGCAAAACTCTGCCCAAATTGAAAGGCATTCCTAAGACTTTGAACTCAGGCTGTTAATCATATTTTATCAAGTGAATGAGAAAATAAGTGACCTTTCAGACTTTGTGTTGAAATAACTTGTGTTATTGAGGAAATATTTCTTATGTCTTTTTCTTAAATACAGTCTTGTCCATTTAATCAAATAAGTAGAATAAGTGGAAATAATCTGGAAGATATCCTGAAGCTAACTATGGGAGACTTTGTGCTACCATAATTGTCTTTAGTCTATGTGTTTTGTATTTTAGTGTAAAGGATATTGGAGAGACTTTGAGCTCCCCTTATCATTCATAATCTTTCACTCTATTGTAGTTTTTGGTGGAGACTTTGTGCTACACTTCATACTACTGTGTTACTTCATCCTAAATCAGTAGGAGAAACAACGAAAGACTTTATGCTTTCATGGGTTTCTTATGGATCCAGTTACTACCCAAGAAGAATTCTTGCTATTTACTAAACATCATTTTTGAAAGAAGAGAAATGCCTTCAGTAATTACACCAAAATGCTCCTTTGTTTTATGAACATCATCTCTGAAAAAAGAGAGATGGATGGTATGATTTCAACCCTAAGTCTATTTTCAGTTTATATTAGTATATTATAGTTTATAGGGAACTTCCCCTTGCTGAGAGGAGAGATTTATCTCATTCTGCTATGGTCACCACACCCATTTTGTCATATAAATCTCATTGTGTTGTGGTTGATATACCTATTTTACCATCAGTTAGTTGATGACAAAATATTCACCCAACAAATCTGATGGAGATACAATGTATATCAACTTATCTTCAATATTACACACTCATACACATAATCCATATTATGATCTCCCTCTCAAAATAATCACCAAGCTCACATAGTCTTCACCTTGCCTTTGCACACACTCACAACATCCAAAATAGCTTTTTGGATCAAACTAGATTACTTTACTCATCCACAATCTTCAAACCAGCAAAAACTTTGATCTAATATCATAATTATGACCTACAGGTCATACACACAATCCTCAATTTTCTCTACTCATCAATCCAACCATTGGGCACACTCATTCTCTTCTCTTCTTCACTTCAATGAATAATGCTCTCACACATGCCTCATACCAGTCTAAAAATCAACTTCTTTAATTTCACTATTTATAGAGCATTCATGATTATCACCATCTTGGTCAGCCATTAGACATGCATTATCCCTTAAATCTTATCTCACATCAAGACATAACTCAATACCATCCTCAAAGGTTAGCCATAACATCTATGGGTCACACTTAAGTAATTACACCTTTCACTTAGCCCTTAATAGCCCTTATAGTTCCCATAGAGACCTTTTCACCACTTAATAAGAACACAAGACCACTTTAAAAAACATAGGTCCAATCTATATTACCCCTTTGACTTCCTCAAATGATCACGGTCATCTCTGCTCACCTCTGTGTATGCTCAATCAACTCAAACATAGACCTTGTACATAGGAACACCATGAATGAACACACAATCAACTTCTTAAGCTTTGTTCATACTAAAAATCAATTGATCACACCTCCAATTACCACATAGATCATCCACAAAGAGTCTAAAACACTCTCCAATATTTAATTCATCATGAGACATCAAAACAACATCAAAACAAGCTCGAACAACCTTCTCAGGTCACTTGCAGAACATAGTCAACTTTGGAGCTCAATAAATTTGATTGTACAAACATTTAGACCATTTAACTAGGTTTATTGGATGTGCATTTTATTTTTATACAAATTTGCTTTTTACTCCAAGAAATTCATCCTGGATCAAAAGCTATAGCTCAAATACTATAGACTGGTTTTTCCATTTTTAATTTGAATATTCAAATGACAACGATCACAGTTAAAACTTGGACACTTTTTTGCAATCATCTTGTGTACTTACACCTTATAATAATTATGCACCATCAATTTTATTATAGGGAGCTCGATCTTTACCTCTTTAAATCTTTATCACTTTGACCTCATCTCATGCATCCTGGCAATCTTTGACCACATATGCTTCATTGATCTCTTTGAGATTGTCCTTGCATTAATAATGCTAGACAACTATCCCTTTGACCTCTTGAATTTAATACACACCATTGATCTCTACTTAATGTTAAACATCAAACATTTGGCACCATCTCACTGCATCCTGACATCTTGGAATAAACATGCTCTATTGATATTCTATAAGAAGCTCGATCTTTATCTTCATTAGCCATCAAACACTTTGATCCATTTGACTTACTACGCACCATAGATCTGGATGTATGAACTCCCATGAACCATTGGATGTCTATTTGGTCCTGAAATTTAACTTCATGCAAATTTGGCTAAGTATGGGAACCATTGCAATATGCCTGGAAGGCCAAATTTGCATAGATATATCTTTTACCTTGTTCAAATGCATGATCTCAAATTTGCACCATATAAACGAGGCATAATAATGAACAAACCCATATGACCATTTCTTCTTGAAACCTTCATGTGTGTGAGAAATGCCATTACCAAACTTCTCACTTAGCTTTACTTTGAACTTAGATTTTTAACATAATTGAGCTCAGATTGTTTTTGTGCCATAGATATTCAATGTGATGAAGCATGGACCATTAGATATACCTTTTCAAATTGACTAAATGTTGGAACTTAGTGCACTTTTGTCTAAGAGGCCAACTTTGCACCCGCATATCTTTTGTTGCACTAAATTGCATGATCTAAAATTTGAACCATGTGATCTCACATAGGAGAATCCATCCATATGTCAATCTATTCCTAGAATCCTCACATGTGTGATATATGACATCATCAATATGCCTCCTCAAATTTATCTATCACAGAGCCAATTATGCCTAGATGAACATAATGAAGAACCAAATGAATTTCACTCACTTCCACAAGCTCTCCAATCATCTTTGACCTCTAAAAGGACCCCTTACACATGCTTAATATTTCAAACTCATCTCTAATCATCTCTAATTAGTCAAACTCTGAAGATCAACCAAGCCTTCTTCAAGCATACTAGGACAAACACATTGCACACTTTGTCATTATCACTTAGACTAACAAGGCACTTTATCCACTCATGTGGACACCTCCATGACATCACCATGACATCATTGACATCTCTCCAATAATATTAAAGAATAAAAAACAATGCATTACTAATGCCCAACAAACCAAATCATAACCATAAATCATTTCAAACTTTATGCGCTCTCAATGTTGAAAATTGATGCATTCCATAATGAGGTTAGAGATAATCATCCAAATGTATTTTCCACCATAACCCTTATTTGAAAAGTGTATTAGCATTGGCAATAAAAATAAGACAATAAACATTTTCTCACTACATTAGCATAGTTTATAACAATAGGGTTGTGATTTTTTCTTGTTAAAGTGCGTTCTATGACTTTAAGATGTACAAGGTTAGCATTAGATCAAGGTAAGATCTATATTTTGAATAACATGAATAATTTAATTGTTGTAAATAGATATTTGTGAATGGTTTCTAGGTCTTAAGATTTATGTAAAAAGTAAGTTGTGGGTTTGAAAAATTGAGTTGCTTTGATAATTGGACATACATAAATGAGAGATTAGGAATGCAATTATTATGAGTTGAGTTAAGATAAAATTAGTGCCTCTACGTGAATAGGACAACCATTTTTTATTTGTCTAAGCAATAAAACTAAGATAAAGAAAATTGTTCTTATTGAATTCATGTAGTTTACAACCCATGCCATAGGAAGAAAGGTATATATGGAATGATGAGTGGTCAATAATTCTAAGTGATGGTGGGTGCCTTTTTCCACACTCAAAATTTTGTTATGTGGATATTTATCTATTGCAATTAGTAAATTTTTTTTATTTGAATATTTATGTAGATGTAAGGATATAAAGGTTCGTTTGATGCATATTAAGCCAAAATAATGTTGCTATTAATGACATCATATTAAAATCTAATCTATATATGAGCTCAACATCTATGAGAGATAGTTTGATAGTTCATTTTGATTATTGAGTGGGATGACAAAAACCTAGACTTTTGATAGCTCAAACTTTCATAGTATAGAGATTGAGCGTGCAGTCATTTTTAGGTGAGTTAAGTTTGAATTAATGTTTTTACATGAATATGACAATCATATTTTATTTTTCTCAATTTTTTTGCTAACACTAATGTAATTATTTCTTAAACAATACTTTTTTATGCCATAATTTTTTTTTTTTGCTGATATTCATATATATATTTTTAAATTAGTACCTTTCGTGTTCACATGAACTTCTATCTAAAATTGAAGGGTTGAGATTTCATTCTTGCTAAATCCCCATTTTGTCATTAGAGGGTGGTAAGATTTAGTATCAAATTTAAGTAAGATTTGTAGGATAAAAAAAAGAACTAGATGTTCATATTTTTATAGAGCTATTTTTTTGACAACATGAAATTATTGCAATTTTGTAAACAAATATCCATGAATAGTTTATGGATCTTCTTAAGGTTTAATTTAAAAAAGGTTATAGGTTTGAAATGTTATGTAGTTTGATTGCTTGCCACACATAAAGTTGAGATTGTGCATGTAGATATTGTGAGATGAGTTAAGTTCAAATCATTACCTTTGTATAAATGTGTTAAGAATATTTTGTTTTTTACAATTGTGTTTCTAAAAATGATATCAATTTTTAAAAATTAATATATCATATATTCTAATAAAATTTGTGCAGATCTATTAAGTTGTGACTATATTAAAATCATAACCCATAAAAAAAATCTAAAAATTTCTTCAATTTGAAATCTTTAATAAAGTTCTATTTTAACGTAATATTACATTTACTCACATAAATGACAATATTACACATATTATTTTTCTCAATATACTATTAATGATATTTAATTTTAAACTTTTAAAATATTAATTATGTTGATTAGCGTGCACTTACTAAAATGATCCTTGCCTTCTATACTTAATTAGGATAATTTTTTTAAATCTAGATATAAGATCCATGATTTTAAATTAAGTCTTTATAAAAAATTTTGCCTTTGCTTTTGTTATTTAAAAGTTTTTAATTTAAAATAAATTGAAATTTAATCACATAAGGTCCTTGAGTATGTTAAATTGACACATCTTCGAATGAATTTTTAATAAACTTCAATAGAATACATTGTATTTTTTTTCAAAAGTGATGAGGATAGATAAGGTTTTTTAGTAATATAAAATTATCATTGTCTATTCAAGACATGTTTGGTAATTTTTGCATTCTATTAAATTAGATTTGTGTGCACATATTGTTATTAATTTAATTTAACATGGTGATGGGGATGTGTTGGCTTCCATAATGATATGGGTACTTTTTTTCATGGTGGAAAGTATATTATGTAAATATTTATTCTTTCTTGATTATATACCATTATTCTTGATTAGAGGTTTATTTAATATATCATTAACACAAATTAATATTTTATGACTTTAACAAAATTTTAATCAAGAAATAAAATACATATGAAATAAAAATATTTAAAATGTATTTCAAAAAAATCAATAATTGTCATTTGTTGCGGGTTATATTAATTACTGAATGTTATTAATAAACCATATTTTATATGACAAAACAATTATTTTTTTATATAATATTATTATGTTTCATTAGGTTTTTTTAAATTATTAACATGTTTTTTAACATTGTTTTTAATTTTTATTATTTCTACAAATATATGAGTTATACAATATTTTATAAATTTTTATTAATTCGTTGTTAATATTTTAATTTAGAATATAATAATAGTTTTTTATATACTATTACATTATATAGAATGTAATTAAAATATCGCTTAGCTTTTTACGATGTCTTTAAGTTGTTCGTTTTCATTAATAAAATCAAAATCAAACAATATTCTTTATATTATTTTCTTTTGTTTTATTTTAAAATAAATATTATAAAATACATTTAAATGAATTTAATTTCAATTTAAAAAAATAAATAAATAAATAAATATATATATATATATAAATAATGAAGCCATAGAAACAAGAATCTTAGAGATAATATGAATGTAAAACAACTAATACATGGAGATTTTTTTTTAAATTTTTTTAATTGCATCTTTATTTCATTAAGAAAAAATTATAAATAATGATTTGTTAGTCTATATATATTTTATTTAACAATTTTTTTAAAAAAAAATTGTATGTTGATTTGTGAGATATTATTTTTATCGTCTTTAAAATAAATGTTAATAAGAGAACTGACTTGTTTGGAATGTATATGAAGAAAGTTTTATATAATATATCTTAAAAGTATTTGGAATCAATTCTTTTTATTAAATAATAATTTATCTTTTGAAAAAAATGTAAAGAAAATTTCTATAATATTTTATTTGTATTTTACTTCTTTTTATTTCAAACAATTATAAAAATATTTCTTTCACTTTTTTAAAATTTATATTACCCCTGCTTTATGCAATTACTAATTTTATTAATATATAAAAACATAAAAAAAACACCATCCAATTTGACATGTATATCAAAAATTTTATGTAACATTATATTAAAATTAACCTTTACCAAATAACAAAAGGAAATAAAAAATTCAAATGAATTTATTATAAAAAATAATAACAATTTTATGTATCAAAATATGGTGTACATTAAATTTTTAACCATAAAATTTATACATACATTTTTAATATTTTCCACCCTCCAAAACCTTTAATATTAACATAAAAATTTAAGTCAAATATATAATAAGTTTTGGATAGCAAAAGGTCGTATTAGTCATTTTATATTCCTTAATTACAAATAAAGAGTAATCTAAACATATAAGGGTTAACCATTGCATGACGTATGTTATTGAAAATTTTATCGACATGGTGGTACCCACAAATATACTTTGAGATTCTAGAGCAACTCCAAACAATGGAGTAAGAAACACAAACATCATTAAATGTGACTTTAGTAATAACGTCCTAAAATTTGATGATATTAAATCATGGATTACAAACCTAAAAGTGTGGATTCCCCTTAACCGCAATGTGCATGATATTAAGTGTTTGCAAAAGCATTTATTGGTGCTCTTAGATAGCTATTTATGATTTAGAATCTAATAAATGAAATGCATTGAATAATGCTAGAGAAATTCACTAAACCTACACAAGAGTGGTTTTATTCCAATGGAATATTTTATTGGTTGCAGTAACTAGTAATTTGCAAGAATAATGTATGGTGGCAATGAGGGACGTACAAATTAAAAAAAATCATTATAGCTGTAAATGGAATTATTTTTAATGATATTTATTAATTAAAATAATATAGATATTTAATGTTATTATATTGTTGAAAATATTTTAATTATGTTAGTAATTATTATTAATTATATTCTCGTTAATAGGTCAGTTGTGTATTTGATGATCTTAAGATTTGAGGATAAAATGGAGTAGAAGCATCTTTCCAAGACTATTTAAATTGAACTTTGACGGAGTTCCCAGGGGGAGCCCAAGGGCCTTTGGAGTAGGATGTGTTATTTGGGACTATGTTGGTTCTCTAATCCGATCTACATCGAAAAAGCTTGTGGATGGCACCAATAACGAGGTTGAGGTGCAAATTGTCATCTTAGGGTTGGCTATTTTGATGTTATATGGGATTGATCAAATCCTAATTGAAGGTGACTTAATGATTATCATCCAGGATACCCCGAATAGGAACGCTGCATCATGAAATATTAATAATATCCTATGGCGTGCATGGGGAAAACTAGATAATATTAGCTTCTAGGAAGCCTCTCACTATTTTTGGGAGGCCAAGTCTATCACAGATAGTCTAGCAAACAAAGGTTTATCATTGGTTGAAAAAATCATTATCGATAATGATTGGAATAGCTGGAATTTCTAGGAAGCACCATCGTGATTTGGTGATTTAGGGTGGTGAAACACTTTTTCCAAACATGTCTTTTGATTGGTACTCAAGCGGTGTTGGGGGTATCATTTCCCAAGCATGGCATGCCCTTTGAAATTATATATTGGAGGTAGTGCATTTGGTGGTGTATTCATTATATAACTTATTTGTTCCCCTCATCATTCTCGTAGGTGCTCTAGTGAATCTTGACACCATATATAACATTCTATAGGTGGTGTTGAGTGAGCTCTCAAGTTGCACATCGAAGTAACTAGGAGGGAGATGGTCTTTGGTGGACAGGTCACTGACTCACGTTTGAAATGGATTTTCATCATTAAATCTATAAGTGATCTATAGGTAGTGAAAGAAGTGATAGGTCTGGTATTTTTGGAAATAAATTGTTGTGTATAAGTTAACTCTTTGGTTATGTTGGATTTTATAAGGAATATGGTGTTTGTCTCCAAGGATAAATAGGTGATTATCGTGGTGGCGTGCCAAATTATACATCCAAGATTTTGAGTAGGTTTGGATGAAGCTATGGAGGAATTTGTGTGGGGAGGTCAGCGTCAACTTCCCTTTTTTGATCGAAATGACTTAGGTTTAATCCTTTTATGAGCCTTTTGAGATTTGGAGGAATGCTTTAGTGTGTTGGTGAAGCATTTAAATTTTCTATAAGGATCTCTAGACAACCTAGGTTCAGAGGGATGTTTTCTTCTTGCACAGGACTTGAACACCATGTGAGCCCCAATTCATTTAGTGGTGGCAGCTCTAAGCTTGAGAAATTCCACTAGGATCATGGTTGATGTTAATTATCTTGTTAGGTTGTTTGGAGATCCTCTCCAACCACCACCTAACCCTCTATAGGGGTTGGGTACGGTTCCCCCAATATAGTGAAGGTTAGCCTCTTCCCATATGTAGGCCCATCTAGCCTCCATAAAAATAATGTTGGGTGTGGGTGGTGCATTACTAAAAAAATAGATGGGCAAATTGAGACTTTGAAGGTGTAAGGTAATTGTGTCCCGAGCTATTGGGCCCAATGATGTTTTAGGCAATGGTGGTTTTAGTTGATGGATACGACATGGAGGGTAGAGAAGTGAAAATCCAAATGATGAATAATTGGTGCAGGTGGTTGGTGGAGGGGATCTCGATGGTGATGTCTCAAGGGTAGATGGTTCAATTGACCCCTAGGTAGGTGATGAATTTTTGGTGTTCTATTTCTTGTTTTTTGCTTTTTGGTGGTTCTCCTTCAAGGTGGTGGTGTTTTGGCTCCTTGTGTGCCTTATGAGGCTAATGTTTTGTAATCCTTTTAGGTCTTATTATTTTCACTCTCTCAAGTTTTGCCCACTTTTTATAAATCTTATTTTTTTTACTAATATAACGGGTGAGGGACCCCCAACCCTCAAATCATCTATCAAATTATATATATATATATATATATATATATATATATATATATATATATATATATATATATATATATATATATATATATATATATATATGTTCTTAAGTGTTATTACACTGATAGGAATTTAGTTATTGGATTGAACCTTCCATTCCATTTGCGATCAATGGTCCAATTCTGAAGTTGAAGGATGAATATGATTACATTTCCCCAAAGTTGACGTATAGTATGCATTGGTGCAACCACATCGTAGGCCTTAAGGTTAATGGTGGAGATGCATTAGATTGTCAATGACTAGGTGGCAGATACAAGACATTGACATGTCAATAAATATAATTAATGTAATTCATTGTGTTTCTGTTGGTGATAATGTTGCAATGGAAAGGCTATTATTTTTTTAATATGTTTTTTCATACTAAAAAAATAGACTTCTTATTTATTAGGACATCAAAAACATAATTTTTTTTATATCTCTATTCACATAAAGTAGAGATTGGAAATGCACTCGGGTAAGTGCACCAACTTGGGGGACAAAAAAGGGCCTACTTGTGGACATGATTTTTCTAAAATTTGAACTTCTACAGATAATTAGAGATGGTTACACTCAAAATTTGAAGATGGTATAAAAACATGAATTATATCATTTCGAGTCTAGTTTCTAAAAAACTATTTTTATGTGAAAAAATGGTTAAGTATAAATAGGTTAAACATCTAAAATTTGAAGATGACCTATTTTTTTTAGAAAATTTGAATTGTACCATTCCGTGCGACCCACCATTTTTGAGCATCATTTAATATTGTTAGAAACCCTTTGGTGAATATTTAGATTAGATCTTCTAGTGTGTTATGAACTTTTTTTAATATTTTTTTTCATGAATATTACAATTAAGTATATCTTAAAAATTGACAAAAAATTGGATAACTGTCCGTGTGACCCACCCTAACCACCTCTATTTTTTTTTTCTTAATGTGTGTAGAATTAGGCCTAGTTTGTTACCATATAATTTGTTTTGCGTTTGGATGAATGAAAAAAAATTAGATAAACATGAATAGACATGTATGGCTGAGGCATGTAGTGGCCTAAAAAAGGTATTGTTAGAAATAAATATAGCTTGAACCCTTAAAATAGCCCAAAATTTATAAAAATCATACGTTTAAGAAGAGGACAATGTGCTCATTGTAATGGTAATAATTTTCTAAATTTTGATGTTGAAATCCATAACGTATTTGGTGATTAAAGTTGAAATTTGTTGGTTTTTCTTAAAACTCTTGATCTCGACTGTAGATGCACAGTCCCAAGCCTTTGGCTCAAAAATCCAAGCCATTTCTGAGCCTAAAGGCTCAGTTTTAAATTCAAATTCAAATTCAAATAATGCATACGTATCATATAACACAATAAAGAACGTGTACACATTTCTTTAACATAAAACAAAATAAACAAATTTCATGTTTGTTATGGGGGAAAGGTCCAATTAGTCGTGCATCCTTATAGGGGAAATGTCAAATTTTCATGTTTCTTATACTGGAAAGGTCCCATTAGCTTTAGACAATAAATTAAGCTGCCATAACATTGCATTAGACTTTAAAAATTTTACCCATTTCAATACATCGTCTTAGCTACTTATAACTAAGGTTTCAAGGTCTAACACATTATACATTTGACAATATAACTGATTTTATCATGAGAGGTCATAAAATGCATTTTTTGAACCTATGATCAAAATTTAACCTTTAGTGTACCAATCATTGTGCATTAGAGTATCAAATACTTGACTCTTATTTGTCAAGATGTGATTGGTTACTTTTAATTTTTATAGAATAAATGTTGAACAAGTATTAGATATTACATGTTTAGCTTCTGGTGCACTTTAATATTTATATGCACCATATGTTTTGTCAATAGAACACATGTTAACAAAATCCTTGTTCAAAAATTGAAACATGCACAACTATTGGGATCTTTCCCCTAGTAGGGAAAGGATATACCTTACCACCTTACTTGCCTAAAATCCTTCTTACCCTCAAATTTTGTGTTTCTTATTGATATTATCCTACTTGCCTAAAATCATATCTTACCCTTTTATTTTTTCTTTGATAACTTTGACCAGACCCCTTTATTTATAAATTTTGAACTAATTTGTTTAAGTGTCAAACTCATTGAATTGGACTATGTAGTATAGATAATCTTGTCTAAGTAGAAATAAAAATTGAGCCCTTGGTGTAATAGTGCATCTCTTTGATATATATTTCAAGAATGCTATCTAATAGATCCCAATACCTGTGAATCATGCCTTGGATTGTCCCAAAAAAATTCCTAAAATGTGTTGAATAAAATCCCTTAAGTTTCCTCCAAGGTCACTTAGTGCATCTAATTCAATAGGTGCATTTTGAGGTCCCAATTAAAAGTCTAACAAGAGTCTTCTATTGTTAAATTTTTTTGAGTTTGATTCCCCTAATGTATTCAAATACATTATTCAAATTTTGCCTCAAATTAATATCTCTTGTGAAAGTATGGTTAATCCTCCATTCCATGGACCTCCTTCATCTACCCCTCTATCACATATGGGATAACCATCAACCACTCCATCCATTCCCACGTCATTTGAAGAGTGTGTCTTTGACATGGGACTAGTCCTAGCTACACCATGGCTGCAATAATTTCAAGCTCAAAAACAAGCTAGACAACACTTGATGTTTATCAATACTATAGAGTTTTATACCTTACTATGTAATTGGGATGGTAAGATACGAAAGTAGGATGATGGACCTACAATGTATGTACATGTTAAATTCTTAAATATTTTTGTCAAGTTGGGTACACATTTTATTTTGTATAAGATGTGGTTTTGAGTTCAATAAACTTTAAATGGTCACATGTATCCATTAGTGATGATGTGGTTTTCAATGTCGTGCTTGTAGTTGTGAATGTATAACTTAGAAAATATATAAATGCACTAGGGACTTTGTTTAAAACCATTAAGGGATGGTGTAGACCTAGCATTGACCAAGTACGACATATGTATAAGTTACCCCAACTCAAACTCTATTGAACTTATTCAAGATACATTACACATGTGACAATGTCCCCTAAATCTAAGACCTGCTTCCCCTCAAGGATGATGCTAAGCAGAGAGACCCAATAATTATTCATGTGGATGATGAACTACTCACCTCATATAGATGGTTGATCATAATTAAGTACCAGTGTGCACCCCCTCATCATAAGTTTCAAGATTATATATATTTTGTACATATATATTCAATCATCTTGTTCATATTTCATTGCAATGAACTTAAACCTTATGATGTGGATTGCAAGAAAGTAATACATGTCTTAGAATTCTTGCTCTAGCTTGGGATTTGAGGTTGAGGCTCATCCATTTCTAAATTATGTTCTCTCCTACATGTAGAACTTAACATGAATGTAAGTTTTGGGATCTTTAGAGTTAATTCAAGGTAGAGGGATATAAATAATTTGAATACATACATGTATAAAAATGATAACGTTTGATGCTTTCTTAATTCAGATGGGACCCTTAAAGGCTCTACATGACAATTTCTATATTATAATGGCAAGTCAGAGGCTCGTACCATGTGAATTATTTACTAGACATGAGTTGATTAGATCGACGTCAATCTTTAAACATTATTGGATTTTATGTATGTATGATAAATTTATGAATATGCCTTAGTTGGATTGGTTGGTTGGGTGATATAACATGTCTAAATATCAAAGATGTGTATATTTGACAACTCTAACACTTATCCAAGTGTACTAGACCTACACATGTGGAAATATTTGATTAGATTGGGCATCTTAAGGCTCTGATAAATCTGATGCTTATAGGACAAGTGACAGTTAGATATCTAACACAAATATATGTGTGTACAAGATACACATGTGTATACATATCTAATTAGATCAAGCCTCATAGGGATCTGGTAGAGCTCTTTAATGCTTCTAGGACTTGACACCTCTAACAGTGTTGACACTTCTAAGCATGTATGAGGTATACATGGTGATATGTAATTGGATTTGGCCTCCCAAGGCATTTTCAACTATAAAACTTCTAGGACTTGATGCATCTCTGATAGCTTTAACACTTTTGGGTGTATGAGGTACACACATGGCACAACAAAGTTCAATTATAAGGGAAATTCAATCAAGGAGGCATGAGAGGCCAATTTAAACCCCTTCTTGACATAACTATAAGATCATGATATATATAATTTGGGACAAAATTAAGGATGATTCTATTTATCATGAATTGAACCAATTAGTCAATTGGTTTAATTAGGGATGTGATTTGGGAAAAATTGAACCCCTAAACCAAATTTATGGCCCAATCAATTATATAATATAGATGCAACATGTATTACTTAACTGACCCTAATTTAATCAGAAATGCAAATATGAATGCAAATGTGGCCAATTTTAACCCATTGAACCTAATTGTGAGTCTAAGATGTGATTGAAAGGGATAAATTAGGTCACATTTCATGACATGTTGATCATAAACCATAATTTTATCACTTGAACATGCATGTAGTTCCTCTAAACCCTAATTTCGTGACATATACACATGTACAAACCCGTTACACTAAACCCCTAACTGTAAATCCTAATTTCATAACAAACACAACCCCTAAGTTCCTTGATTTCATCAAAAATGCATAAATTCATGAATGTGATTAGTGCCAATTTGTGAACCTGTTATTCACCTAGTTTTGTAAGGACCTATGATGGAATTTTGGGTAAAATTAGTTCATTTCATCTTACATATTGAGCCTTATTGCATCATTCATTAGTCTTATTGCTTCATAGTCTTATCAAGAGTCTTATTGTATCATGTATTGGAGATTTATGCATCATATTAGGGATTTATGCATCATATTGAGAATTATTGCATCATATAATAGCCTAATTACATCATATTGAGCCTTATTACATCATATGATAGCATAATTGGATCATATCAGAGATTTATTGCATCGTATGATAGTCTTATTACATTGCATGATAGTCTTATTACATCACATGATAGTCTTATTGCAACACATGATAGTCTTATTACATCATAGTGAGCCTTATTACATGATATGATAGTGTTATTACAACATCTGATAGTCTTATTAAATTGTATTAGGGATTTATGCATCATATTATAGTCTTATTGAATGTTATTGCATCATATTATAATGGAAAAAATGCTTGAATATGAGCCTTTTTGCTTATTTGTATATTATATGCCTATACTTCACATAATGCGTACACGTTATAGGAACACATACGTATTCCTATAACATGTAAATGTTCCTTAAAGTATAAACAAAAACTCACTTTTCAACATCTATTTTTATCCCTAATCAAGATTGCTGTCCCCACAAACATTCCCTATGTACACTCTTGGTTGTAGTTTTTTTTTGGACCCCAAATTTGAAGTACTTTTTTGGATGCTTTTGTCAAAATGGGATTTGATTAATGTTCACAGTGGAGGAAGAATTTTAAGAACAAAAAATCAGAGCAATTATTAGAGTTGAGAGAAAAAAAAGGTACGAATGCAAGAAATTCATTCCATACAAGGTACAAACATTAACCCTGATGAGCCAAATGCCTTAGATAATGAGGCAATTGACAATAATCAATTGAATAATGATGAAATTTATAATAATGAATTGAATTATGATGAAATTCACAATAATGAATTAAATTATGATGAAATTGACAATATAAAATTAGATAATGTTGGAAATTCTCATTCAAAGTTTAAAGTTTTTGATTATGTTGATGAAGAGCCTGTGCATGATACTTTACCCACAAACAATGAAGAAAATTTAATGGACACAAACAATGATGAAATTAAAAATGAATAAAATTTCATGGAAACATATAATGATTTTGAAACACCCTCTGAATGGATTCCACTAATAACAACACCTCCAAGAATTATGTGTAGAAAAGATTAGTACTTAATTGAAGTTGATGAAAATATTTTGAAACCAATGCATAAATTTTTTTTGACCACCATTCAAGAATATTGGCTCAATAAATTTGGGATAGTTTCTTTCATAGATTGGATTATTATGGTCAAAGATGTCAATTATTTGTTTCGTTGATGAAATTGCTTAAGATGAGACCTATAATGTACACATTAGGACTAAGAACATCTAACATGGATAATGAAAATGATGAAATTGTTGAAAACCTACATGATGCATATCATATTATAGGCCCAAAATCATGCAACAAAGATTGTAATGTTGCTTGACACAACTTGTGTAGTAAGTACTGAAACAGGGAAAAATGATTGATTTCAAAAACAAGTTGAAAACTTGATATAAATAGAAAAACATTAATGAAAGCGATTTCAAGACGTGAAAGACTTAATGAACCCAATATGAAAGAGCTCTGGGCATTCTCTAGTAGACTTCCACGAAAGGACAAGGCTATAACTGATGCTTTGAAAGACTTGCACAATTTTGGAAAGATAATACAAGAGTTTCATCCAATGCAAGAGATGTAGTAAAAATAAAAGTTAGTTCTTGTAATAATGAACCACATCTGAAACATTTCTTCGATATGACTCAAACACAATTTTACTCTAAGTTTTTGGAAAAATATCCACAAATTGCTATTAGTCAAAGATTTTTTGATATGACCAAACCTTTTTATGTAAAAATAAATCACACACACACCACTTGTTGTTGTAGGCAACATGTTGAATTTTCAATGCACTATGATGTTTTTCACCATATTCATTGTACTTTACATACTAATAATATTTTATAGGAGTGTGGCATATAAGTTCTACCAAAACCAGCTAGGGAATTTATTTCAAATATTTTTTGTGAAAGACTAGATGGACAGTTCTTTTATAAGAAAGCATGTTTGGATGGAAATTGCAACATTTATGGTGGATTGCCAAAATTGAAAAAATATATCCATGAGGAGTGTATAAGTGAAATTAGACAAGAATTAGTTAGTTTGAGCAAATATAAATTTGTGACTTATCAAGTAAAATATGACAAAGAATATAAAAGGTGTGAGCTTATTACGAAAGAGATACCTATTTCAGAATTTATGGTTGAATTCATGGAGAAAATTGTTTATGAGTATGTAAGGCATACACATTGTTGTTTCCAAAATTGGATTAGCCCGTTTTTGGAACAACCCCCTACGAAACTTGTCTGTTTCGTCTTTTGTCTCTCTAAATTTATTTTTGAGACAGGCTCTTGAATTCATTTTCATCTTGGCCTAAGAACGTGAGAGTAGTTACAATCTTGTTGAGACCGAGTGAAACACTCCCCCAGACTGCCTCTTCCAAAGTTGGTCTTTCCTTTCATTTTCGTGCATGAGCGGCAAATTTTATCGCCAGTGCATTTTTAACCTTCGTAATGCAAGGGCAGAAAATTTTTCTGCCCCTGCATCATGACCTGCAAGGGTGGAAAATTTTGCCGCCCTTGCATCTGAATTAACCAGACATGCAAGGGCGGTGATTTTTACCGCCCAAGCATGCCTTGGTTTCCATGCACGACATTTATTGCCACGTGCGGCAGGTTGTTGGGGTTGTTTTTCACCCCATATAATCCAATTTGGGCCTCATTTTATTTCATTCTTCCTCCTCTCCTCCCGCTTTTTTCATCTGGATGACCCAGCGAATGAGTTGAAGTGCATTTTGGTGGATTTAAGCTTGTGCGCACACGGTTTTCCAAGTGGGTCTTGCATTTGTTCTTTTTGTCCTTCCTTTCTTATCTTCTTTCTTCTATTATCTTTGTTAGTTCATTTTTATTATCGTTTAGGTGTTTTTATTTTTATTTTTTCCCCTTTCCTCCGCCTTGTCCACAATTTTTCCTCTTGGGAATCTCTTAGGGCAGAAATTTTCGCTGTGTCTCCTCTCACCCACAGGTTTCCTCCAAAAGACCCGCATGGGTGGCAAAAAATCACCACCCATGCCTCGACCCCCAAACCCTTTTCTTTGCGTGGGTGGTGAATTTCACTGCCCACACAGTCCTTGCACGCAGGGGTGGCAAAAATCACGGCCCACGCATCTCCCCACAGATTTAACCATCCCTGCAGGGGCGACAAAATTTTCTGCCCCTGCCCTTTTCTCTCCCGACATGCAGGGGTGGAGAAATTCACTGCCCCTACATGTTTCTCTCAGCTGTTGTTTCTAAAATTGGATTAGCCCATTTTTGAAACAACCCCCTACGAAACTTGTCTATTTCGTCTTTTGTCTCTCTAAGTTTGTTTTTGAGACGGGTTCTTGAATTCATTTTCATCTTGGCCTAAGAACGTGAGAGTAGTTACGATCTTGTTGAGACTGAGTGAAACCCTCCCCCAAACTGCCTCTTCCAAAGTTGGTCTTTCCTTCCGTTTTCATGCACGGATGGCAAATTTTGCCACCAGTGCATTTTTAACCTTCGTAATGCAAGGGAAGCAAATTTTGCCGCCCCTACATTTTTTGCAAGGGCAGAAAATTTTGTCGCCCCTGCATTCGAATTAACCAGACATGCAAGGGCGGCAATTTTTGCCACCCAAGCATGCCTCAGTTTCCATGCACGGCATTTATTGCCACACACGACGGGTTGTTGGGGTTGTTTTTCACCCCATATAATTTGATTTGGGCCTCATTTTATTTCATTCTTCCTCTTCTCCTCTTGCTTTTTTCGTCTGGATGACCCAGTAGACGAGTTGAAGTGTATTTTGGCAAATTTAAGCTTGTGCACGCGCGGTTTTCCAAGTGGGTCTTGCATTTATTTTTCTTGTCCTTCCTTTCTTATCTTCTTTCCTCTATTAGCTTTGTTAGTTCATTTTTATTGTTGTTTAGGTGTTTTTATTTTTATTTTTTCCCCTTTCCTCCGCCTTGTCTGTGGTTTTTCCTCTTGGGAACCTCCTAGGGCGGCGATTTTTGCCGTGTCTCCTTTCGCCCACGGGTTTCCTCCCAAAGACCTGCATGGGTGGCAAAAAATTGCTGCCCGTGCCTTGACCCCCAAACCCTTTTCCTTGCGCAGGTGGTGAATTTCACCACCCACACAGTCCTTATGCGCAGGGGCAGTGAAAATCGCCACCCACACATCTCCCCACAGATTTAGCCATCCCTCCAGGGGTGGCTAAATTCGCTGCCCCTACCATTTTCTCTCCCGACATGTAGGGGTGGTGAAATTCACCACCCCTACATGTTTCTCTCATGATATGTATAGGTGGTGAATTTCGTCGCTCGTGTAGGCCATCTCTGCATGGGCGGTGAAATTCACCACCCCTACTTTCTTTCCAGTTTGCAAAGGTGGTGAAATTCACTGCATGTGCAGGCCAAAGCTGCATGGGTAGCAAATTTTTTCGCCCTTACACTCTATCACTCTAACTTGCAGGGGTGACAAATTTTGCTGCCCATGCATTCCTCCTCCGAATTTTCCTAACTCTAGAGGATTTTTCATCTTGTCTTTTTCTTTCCCTTTCTGCCTCATTTCTCGTGCCTTTTTTTGACCCAGCCTTTTTAAGTGACCTCCATTGACCATGATCACTTAAAATGCATTTTCCCCAATTCATCCCCTCTCCCCTAATTTCGTGATCATGACTGCAGTACAATCAGAGAAATCTTGCTCGTTGACGCCTATTCGACCAAAGCCAATTCCAATGTCAAAAGCATCTCCAAAAAATGCAAAAATGATGAAGTATAAATACCAGGCTATCTTCCCGCTCACTTCGGTCACCTTCAATGTTGATGACATCTGAGACACCAAAATTGGCCATGTGGACATGGTCGAGTTCATAGCTCGAACGAAGGCGACGAACCCAAGCACCAAAATAAAGAGGATCATCAAAAGCAACATCCACTTAGTTGCCACTTTCCTAGTGGCAGCACATCATACCGAGTTCATTCTCTAATGTGTCCGCTTCTATAACAAAGATACAAGGTCAGTCTCAGATCCCAGCGGTAATATGGTGATTCGGCTAGATCTCGAATTCATCAACAAGGTCTTCATGTGCCCTCTAGCTACTGAAGTAACCAAGATTGACTTCGTAGAAGCCTAGAAGGAATACGACAAAGACCCTGAGAGGGCAAAGAAAGTCATGAACAATAGGTGGCTGAAGGCACCCAGGTCTAGTTTGTCTAGGTGGCCGCAAAACTTCCCAAGGAGTGACTTCATTGAAGAAGTTGGTGACTTGATCACCCTTCTTAACAGAGTGCGAGGCCTCCCGTCCTCCTCACAGTTCCATGAATGGATGTACCCATTCATCAAGATCATCCTCTAAGGCAAGCAGGTCATCTTTTGGGGAGGGTAGATCAGTAACGCCCTCCACGAGCAACTAACCAAGGTACAAACTTCTTCCAAGTTTTATATGACTTCATACCTTGTATACATAGCTACTGCAATGCAAACGTTTTTGAGTTTAACAACTGAAGGGGATAGAAAGACGACCCCAGTATACTCATATTACCCCCAGTTGACACTTCAAGGGTCAACCCATCATTTTAAAAGGGTAAATGACACCTTCTTTGCCGTATTTTTATGCCTCTTCGACCCTCAGCTTGAGCAAAAAAGAGTATCAGATGAGGCTTGGACAGTCGTCAATGACTACGGGTGTATGTTCCTGCAATTTTCCACCTTCTACTATCTCTAGGTTGGCTTTTTCCAAGGCTACCCCTATATGCTCCCCAGGTTCCCTTATGACAAGTTGGTTCTAGTGAAACTTTACCGACAACTGGTTGTCGTGCACACTAGACAAATGGAGATAAAAAAGCCAAGTTTCAGGTTTCCAATCGAAATTGGCAGATATTCCATTGCAACAATAGCCAAAGCCAAAGTAATGGAAATAGAAATGCAGATGGTCACCCTAAAGCAGTTCAAGAGAAGAGATAAATTTGGCTATAGAGGAGTCAAGGACAAAATCAGGTGGAAGACTCAGTTCCATGAGCCCATGATCAAAGATATCTGAATTGACCGAAGGACGGTCGAAGAGATCAGAAAGATTGACTATTGAAGGCTGACCCTAGAGCAAATTGAATATCTGGGGCTTGCAGAGATCCCCTCCAGTCTGATCGATGATGAGAACATTATCAATAGCAGATACCTGGCTGAAAAGGTTGCTGACTCCCCTCTTACTCCAACTCAGTGGTCTTAGAAGGAACTAACTTCTCTGAGAAAAAGATTTGAACCAATATTGGCTAACACCAATGATTGGTTAGCAGCCAAAGGGATCTTCTTGAAAGAATTTATCACAAGATCCGAGGACGAGTACCAAGCAGAGATGAAGAAGAAAGCAGAGAACAGGACCAAGAACAAAGGCGATGTTCCTTCCCCTTCTAGGCTTCACAAGCCTAGAATCATCTTTGTTTCTAAAAATCCAAAGACTACTGAAGAGCCTGAAGCGGCAGCTAAAGTAACTGAAAAATAGAGCCCTCAAACATAGGCAGCTCAGTGAATGGAAACAGATGACCGGCCGTCAGGACAGCCAAGCACTGAACCTCTACCTTCACAGGGAGAAGCACAACCACTCAAAAGTGTCTCTCCTTCTCTGCCTCAATCTCATGTGGTTTCCCCTTCTTTTCTCTCTCCTATCAGTGTTCTCTCTTCTGGAGTTGCCTCCCCTTCTAGGGTTATATTTGGCGATCCTTAGGGCACTTGTGTAGGTACTCCTCACTCCTCTGGGTCCATTCCAAGTTTGTCATCTCCCTCTTTCAATTTGGAGGAAAGTTCTGTACAAGAGCTAGAATCAGTAGTTGGTATAGTTTTGCCTATTACCCCAACTGTGACCACTGTCACCACTAGCAGTGTAGAAGCTGCCACAATAACACCAGTTGAGGGAACCATTGCCACGACATATACTTCTTCTCTCCTGCCTTGGATGTCAGCATTCACATCCAAAAGGAAGAAGTTGGCCATCTCTCCAGATGACTTTGACTTTGGGAAAATAGTGCCGGTGAAAGCTAAGGCTCCTAAGAGGCCAAAGATCCTCTCTAAATTGGTCAAAAAAAAGGACAATTTTTTTTGGAAATTGCCAAGCCTCCACAAAACGCAACTCTTGAGGGTTTCGAAATGAGTAGCTATTCCATCTCTCGTGTTGAACTTGGCAAAGTTACTCATGAAGGTGTGAAAAGTGACCTTCAGTCTGCTATGGACATCATGGTCCAAAAATTTGACCGAGAGAAGAAAATGAAAGATTATTACAAGGCCAAGACAGAATAGCTGATGATAGTAATAAGAAGGTTCACTATTCCCCCTGAAGCGGCAACTCTAGAGGCCTTCTCTGTAGATGACCCTATTATTCAAAAGGCAGAGAAAACTTACTTGAAGGGGAAAGTCTTAGAGGATTATATTAAAAAAAATGCATACTCAGGGAGTTTCCTTGCTATCAGAGGTTGCAGAAAAGACAGGCAAGATGAGGAAAGTGAGGGCAGAATTAGATGACCTGATATCCCTTATCTCTCAGGAGGTCGATAGTTTAGAGAAAGATCTTAGTAAATAGAGGGAGATGAAGGATTTGAAGAAGAGCACCTTGATATCTATCGGTGTCATCTCCAATAAAGACTCTTACGTTGAGATCAAGGAGTCACTGATCTTCAGGATCCAGGTACTCAAATATTTAATCGAGGATCTCAAAGCTTCCAAAGATGCTAGCAAAAAGAGCGACATGAACCTGCTCAATAAACTGGAAGAACTGCCCTGCAACCTAACTTCGAGGGATAATCAATTTCTCTCCACAGAAGAAAAGATTCAGAGTTTCAAAAGGATGATTCAGAGAGATTTTGAAGAAAAGGCCTTCTCAATGACCTCGGTGGATAATATCCTGGATACTCAGCTAACTCTAGATAATCTAAAATCCAGGTTGACTGGTCATGCTAAGGCCATCACAGCATTGAAGGATGCCTTGATCAGAGCTAGATTCATGACTCTAAGAATACAATTGCACTAGACATCATAAGAATTTAGGCATCCATTGCCATGTACGATGCTCATATAAAGAAATCTGGTAGCAAGAGCTGAACCTTTTTCCCCTTCTCTCTTTTTCTTCTTTCCTTATGCACTTTTATTTTGTGAAAAGTGCATGCAATTTTGTAATATGTAATTACATGTAAAAATTTTGAAAAAATATCTCAAAGTCAAAGATGAGTCATCTTTGACTGAGATACTTTTGTATTTTATTATTTTCTAAATTTTGAGAGTTTCTCCCTATATATAGTGGAGACCTCTTTTGTAAAATAATCTTGGAAAAAATTAAGAGCAAACACTCTGCCGAAATTGAAGCAATTTTTGAGACTTTGTGCTCAAACTTGTAAATCATATTTTGTTGAATGAATGAGAAGCAGGTTTATTTCAGACTTTGTGTTGAAGTTATCTGTGTTGTCTAAGAAACAGTTTCTTATGTTCTCTTTCCTGATAATCTCTTATTTATCTGATTTAATAAGTAAAGTGGATGTGTTAATATTATCTAAGGGCATTTCTAAAAGGTAGAAGAGAGACTTTGTGCTACTTTTACGTTTGCAATCCTTTTATCTTTTGTATTTTCAGGTGGAGACTTTGTACTTTGTTTCATTCTACGGTTACGTTTGTTCCAAATCGGTGAAGGAGGCTATGGAAGACTTTACACTTACATGAGTGTTATTGTGAACTTTGTTACTTCAAGGGATTTTTTGCTTCCCGTTTGATGCCATTCCTGAAAGAAGAGGAATGTTACTAGCTAAGGACCAAGATTTCTCTCTTTTGTTCTTTATACATTACCTCTGAAAAAAGAGAGGTAGATGTTGTTATACCACCTCATGTGTTATTTTTTGCTTAATTATATATATATATATATATATATATATATATATATATATATATATATATATATATATATATATATATATATATATATATCTGGCACATAAATATTAATAAGGAACCTCCCCTTGATGAGAGGAGAGATTTACCTCATCCAGATCTGGTAAACCCACACTTCTCGTGGTGTAAATCTCTTTATGCTGTGGTTGATATACCCATTTTGTCATCAGCTAGTTGACGATAAAATATTCACTCAATAGCTTTTTGGCGACTCCGCTGGGGACTACGAACGTGTATTTTGAAGCCTCAAGCTTCAACTTGAAGCAGTTTCGGTCCCTTTTTCATTCAAAACTTGGAAAGTTCGTGCTACACTAGAATCCAAAGAGCCAAGGGTGTTTTTGACCCCGTGTTTGAATTGGCACAACAGAGCAATTTTGATCTATTTCCTCCACCACCTTTCCTACAATGATCTAGGAGTCTTCCTCTTGACCTTATCAGGTCACCAACGTAAGGTAGAGCTTCTTTTCCTGCTGTTAATAGTGCCCTACCTATAAATACCCCACCAAGGTTTGTTATCCTGCCATTTAATCGTTCTATCATAATGGCTCAAGGTCCGTGGGGAAATTCCTTTGGTCCTCTTAATTTAACTGCACCTTTGCATGAACTACCTCGTAGTTCTAGGAAAAAATTTCTAATTTTTTTGGTGACCAAAAGGTTCATCCCGATGAGCATATTGCATCTTTCTCCATAGCATATGGCATAATTGGTGTCAAATTTGAAGATGTAGTAGTGAGACTTTTCATGGAAACCCTGCAAGGAGCTACTGCGGATTGGTTCTATCACCTGCAAGCTGGGTCAGTAACTGACTGGGATACGCTCAAATCCAAATTTGAAGCTAGGTTTAAACTTGCTGAAGATGCACATGCTTTGTTAGCTCAGCTAACACAGATGAAAAAAGAATCCCAAGAACCCATGAGAGATTTCATAGCTAAATGTAACAAGTTGAGGAACCGGATTCCAACGGTGGCTCAGCCCACTCCAGAGAATCTCAAGTGTTTTTTCATAAATTCACAGCTTCCCGAAGTAAGTTTCCTATTGAGGTAAGCTAGCCCTATGGATCTAGCCTTGGCTCAAGATTTGGCTACTGAGATTGAAGATGATCTTATCCTGGCAGGTAAGATTAGGAAAGACTATAGTAAAAATAAATTCTCTTCATCTGCTAAAAGTTCTTCAGGCACTACAAATCCTATGGTGCAGAAGTTGATGAATGAACTGATAGTTTTAAAGAGGCAAATAGCCCAAGGTACGTTTGCTCCTACCTATCGAGATATGCCCAAGAGAATGTTCCAAAATCAACAATATCAGGGTAATGTTACCCAGAACCAAGGGCAATCAAATCGCCTACCTCCCCCTCCAAGGAGATTGACCATTGAAGCAACACCTGCCAATTCGACGGTCGATTACCTAGAGGTTGAACACGACAATTCATTTCAACCTTAGTTAGACCAACAAGAAGATGCTAATCTCTTTGATGAGCAGGAAGAAGAATTAGTTGGTGACTCTAATATCAGTTTCTTAGATTACCAGAATGAAGCTGGAAGTAAAGGGGAAGGTTTGGATGGATCTTACATTGTTTTCACCAGATCTCAAAATCAGTCAGCCTCACAAACTGACAAAGGAAAGGCAGAGGAAGAACCCTGGCCAGCGGTTTCCATCTCTAAATGAGGGACGCCATTGCCCCCACAATCAAAAGATCAGGTGATTCATAAAAAAGTAAATACCTCCAATCATTCGATACCTTTCACTTACATTGCTCAGACCAGTGTCGTGCCTACTAAAGTCCTTGATGATGGAATCTCTTCCTCTGTCTCAAGTTCTTTTCAATTATTTGATATCATTGATCATGCTAGAAAGACTAAAATTCAAATGATAGAGGTTGAATATTTAAGGGCTAACCCAGAACAATTTGATAGATTAGCAGAATATGTAAAAAACAAAGCCATCCCCATAGGACAATTTTTTGAAGGCCATTCATGATCCTCCTAAGGATAAACCAGCCCAAAATAATCTTGTTGTGACTCTCCCTATTGCTCCCGAGAAAATAGAACCTTTCTACATTTCCCTGCTTATAAATAGTTATAAACTGAGTAATTGCATTATAGACTCTAGAGCCTCATATAATGTCATGCCCGCAAAGGTGGTGGATTTTGTTGGCCTAACTCTGACCAAAAATTTTGGGAGGTGTTTTTCTATATAAAATAAGCAAGTTCCCCTCCTTGGTCAGATAAAAGATGCTCAATATGCTTTCGTGGCTTTTCCAGAAAAATGGATAAAGATGACGGTTTTAGTGGCCGATGTTTCAGCATCTTATGGCATCTTACTCAAGTGGAATTTATGCAAAGACGTTGGAGGTGAGCTAAGTATGGACTTGTCTGAAGCAAGAATTTCAATTCAAGGTGTCATGAAGAAGTTACTTCCTAAAAAAGAGGCAAGATATGTAGTGACCCGATCATCAGCACCGGAAGCTCAAATTTTATTTGAGTCCTCAGGGATGGGTAACTACTTCCTGTCTACAGACGAGTTCTATGGGACATCTGATGAAACTCTTACAGGTGATAATTTGATATTGTGTTCAACTGACACAGCAGGAGAATCGACAAATCAAAATGCACACATGGAAGAGCTTCTTCCCCCAAATGAAAGAGTTTTCAGAGAAAAAGCAACGCCTAACGAGGTATGGACCTTAGAATTTGATAGCAGCTACTCTTCTACTAGTTCAGGAGCCAGGGTTGTGTTGGTATCTCCTCAGGGAGACATTATTCCTTTGTCCTACAAATTGTAGTTCATCAATACCAATAACACAGCTGAGTATGAGTCCCTATTGCTCGAACTACAGGCTGCCAGAGAAAAGGGCATTAGACTACTCCATACTAAAGGAGACGCTGAGTTAATAGTTTTCCAGGTGAGGAACCTCTATCAGACAAAAAATGAAAGGTTGTGCCACTATCGAAATCTTATCTGGGATCAGATTGAAAATTTTGACGCTTTTAATATCTCCGTCGTTCCTAGGGAATTCAATGACCGGGTGGATGCATTAGCTGTCTCTGTTATACTCTTAGTCCCTCACCTAGACTTTAAGGGAGATAAGTACACTATTGAATTGGTCTTTCAGCCAAGTGTACCTAATAATGCCAGCCATTGGCAAGTTTTTAATAACGATGACCAAATCATCGCCTTCTTGGAGCAAAAAGACAGTTTTGAACAACTACGTTTTGAAGGTAGTAAACTTTGAGGATGTGAAGCGACTCCTGAGTCAAATATGAATACAGGTGAGGATTTCCTACAGCTTAAAGGGAATAAAATTCTCAAAGGTCTGGTTTTTCTAGAGAAGTTATTTGATAACCATGATAGGTTTATTAAACAATAGCGAATAGATTCAAACTCCTCTCAAGATTTTGATCAGGTAAACTTGGGAACCAAGCGCAATCCTAAGATGGTAAATATTGGAAAATGCTACACTCCCAAGGAAATATTTAAGCTTACTAGTTTACTTCGCCAATATATGGATGTATTGGTCTATTTCTATGATGATCTAAAATCACTCAGGCCAAATGACATTCGCCACGACATTCCTCTGAAGGCAAACTCCGTACCTTACAAGCAAAAGTCCAAGAAATATAATCCAAAAATCTCAAGTACTATTTTAGCTGAGATACAAAAAATGCTCGATGCCCAGATAATTTTCCCAATCCATCACTCAACATGAATTGCCAATATAGTGCCTGTTAGGAAGAAGAATGGTGAAATTCAAATTTGCGTAGGTTTCAAGAATTTGAACCAGTTATCTTTAAAAGATAACTACCCTCTCCCTATCATGGATCAAGTTCTGTAGATGGTAACATGTTCTGAAATGTTATCAATGCTGGATGGTTTTTTGAGGTATAATCAAGTTGAAGTTGAAAAAGCAGATCAGCATAAGACAACATTCACCACACCTTGGGGCACATTCGCTTATCGAAGAATGCCTTTTGGTTTGATAAATGTAGGCACCACCTTTCAAAGGGTGATGGATCTCGCTTTCAAGGATGAAATGGGAAAATTCATTGTAGTATACCTGGATGATTTGACAGTGTTTTCAAAGCACCATTCTAAGCATGTCCATCATTTGCAAAGGATACTGGAACGCTGTCGTCAGAACGGTATTTCTTTAAACCCAAAGAAATCTGTCTTCGGAGTTACTGAGGAGAAAATTTTCAGACACATCGTGTCCTGTGAAGGTATTAAAATTGATTCAGAGAGAGTCAAGTCCATCCAGGAACTTACTCTGCCTACCAGCAAGACTGCAGTCCACTCTTTCTTTGGAAAGGTGAACTTTCTTTGAAGGTTCATTCCTGAGTTTGCTAAGAAAACTGATCACATTGTCAACATGATGAAAGACAATGCTACATTCAGGTGGACTACTGAGGGCAAATCAGCGTTCAAAGAAATTAAGGAAGCAATCACCCATGCACCAATCTTGGTTTATCCAAATTATACTAAAAGTTTCAAAATATATAGCTATGCCTCTGAGCATACACTATCAACCATTTTGGTCCAACAAAATCTAGAAGGTGTAGAATCTCCTATCTCTTTCATGAGTTATCCACTTAAGGATCATGAGCTAAAATATTCCCTTATGGAGAAACATGCATACGCAGTGGTCAAAGCGGTCAAGCATTTAAGGTTTTATATCTTGAACTCTCACACTAAAGTTTTCGTACCCAACACAACAGTAAAATCCATTTTGACTCAGAAGGAGTTTAGTACGAAGAGAGGTAACTGGATTGCCAAGACTCAAGAGTTTGATCTGGACATCAAACCGACCAAGCTTGTATGAGGAAGGGGCCTTTACCAGTTGATTGCCAACAACATTCCAGGTGAAGCAGAAAGTGAAGAAGTAGAGATCGAAGGCGTGTCTACGGTCCTCTTTGTTGCAACTACTGATGAGTGGTATTCTAACATTGCTCATTTTTTGACATATGGTGAGTGTCCCGCTCATCTTTCTTTTAAAGAGAAATGGAATGTTAAATTAAAAGTAGTTGGTTATGTCCTGTGGGACAATGGTCTTTACAAGAGAAACCTAGATGGGGCATTTCTTCATTGTGTTGATAAGGCGCAACAAGAAAAACTCTTAGAGTATTTCCACAATCTAGCCTATGGAGGGCATTTTTCTGCACCGATGATAGTGTATAAAATTCTACGAGCAAGGTACTATTGGCCCACACTTTTCCAGGATGCCTACAAATGGGTGCGTAGGTGCGAATTGTGTCAATAATTCGTTGGAAAGCCTAAGCTACCTGCATTGCCTCTCAAGCCGGTAGTGATTGAAGAACCATTTCAGTAATGGGGTATTGACTTCATTGGTGTAGTCAACCCATCTTTAAGTTCCGGACATGATTATGTCCTCACGGCAATGGATTATTTTACTAAATGGGTGGAGGCCATCCCAACCAAGCACGCTACATTAGAAGTAGTGTGCAACTTTCTCAAAGAAAATATCATCTCCAGGTTTGGGGTCCCACTAAAGATTGTGACAGATAATGCGGCCTATTTTTTATCACATGAAATTACTCAATTTTGTTTTTATTATGGGATTACCCTATCGCACACTTCAGATTATTTCTCTCAAGGAAATGGCCAAGTAGAATCGAGTAATAAGAACCTGGTCTCTATTATCAGGAAGCTGGTAGATGACAATCAGAGAACATGGCACAAAGCATTGTATGATGCTTTATGGGCAGACATGATAACACCCAAAAGAGCTATAGGTATGTCACCTTTTCAGCTTCTATATGGATTGAATGCAGAAATTTCCATCACCCTTGAACTACCAGCGCTCAAGTTAACTAAAGCAATCGAAGACTCAACCTTCAAAAGCTCAGTCGATAAAAGAATCATGTGTCTGACCAAGCTGAATGAGTGATGAACCATGGTAGTGGATCGGATTACAGAGCATCAGAACCAGGTAAAGGAACTTTTTGATAAAAAAGATAAGATCCATGAATTTCAAGTTAGAGACCAAGTCTTGCTGTGGGACAAGAGGTGAGAACCAAAAGGGATGCATGGCAAATTTGACTCCCTATGGAGAGGCCCGTTCACCATTCGACAGCTCTGTGGTGAGGCTAGCTTCTTACTGGAGTACCAAGATGGAATGCCATTTGCACTACCTCACAGTGGGTAGCATCTGAAGCTGTTCCATCCTTGAAGCTGGAACAAGTTTGTTTGTGTATATGTAAAGTTTTTACTTTTTGTCTATTTTTCTTTCATTTTTAGCTTGACTCCGTAGCCCAATGGCTTGGATGAAGGCACTTAGAGACTGGTTTATACTCTCACTGATCAATTTGATTAACAAAAGTTCCCCAACAGGAGCCAACTATTGTTTCCAAAATTGGATTAGCCCATTTTTAGAACAACCCCTATGAAACTTGTCCGTTTCGTCTTTTGTCTCTCTATGTTTGTTTTTGAGACAGATTCTTGAATTCATTTTCATCTTGGCCTAAGAATGTGAGAGTAGTTACGATCTTGTTGAGACTGAGTGAAACCCTCCCCCAGACTGCCTCTTCCAGAGTTGGTCTTTCCTTTCGTTTTGATGCACGGGTGGCAAATTTTGCCGCCATTGCATTTTTAACCTTCGTAATGCAAGGGCGGCAAATTTTGCTGCCTCTACATTTTTTGCAAGGGCAGAAATTTTTTCTGCCCCTACATCATGACCTGCAAGGGCGGCAAATTTTTTCGCCCCTGCATCCGAATTAACCAGACATGCAAGGGTGGCAATTTTTTTCGCCCAAGCATGCCTCGGTTTCTATGTGCATCATTTATTGCCATGTGCAGTGGGTTGTTGGGGTTGTTTTTCACCCCATATAATCTGATTTGGGCCTCATTTTATTTCATTATTCCTCCTCTCCTCTCACTTTTTCGTCTGGAGGACCCAACAGACGAGTTAAAGAGCATTTTGGCAGATTTAAGCTTGTGCGCACATGATTTTCTAGGTGGGTCTTGCATTTTTTTTTGTCCTTCCTTTCTTATCTTCTTTCCTCTATTAGAATTTTTAGTTCATTTTTATTGTCGTTTAGGTGTTTTTATTTTTATTGTTTCCCCTTTCCTCTGCCTTGTCTGTGGTTTTTCCTCTGGGAACCTCCTAGGGCAGCGATTTTCACTGTGTCTCCTCTCGCCCATGGGTTTCCTCCCAAAGATTCGCATGGGTGGTGAAAAATCACTGCATGTGCCTTGACCCCCAAACCCTTTTCCTTGTGCGGGCAGCAAATTTCACTGCCCACGCAGTCCTTGCGCACAGAGGCGGTGAAAATCGCCGCCCACACATCTCCCCACAGATTTGGCCATCCCTACAGGGGAGGCAAAATTCACCGCCCCTACCCTTTTCTCTCCTCACATGTAGGGGTGGTGAAATTTTCTGCCCCTACATGTTTCTCTCATGATATGTATGGGCAGTGAATTTCGCTGCCCGTGCAGGCCATCTCTGCAGGGGCAGAAAAATTCGCCACCCCTACTTTCTTCTCAATTTGCAAAGGTGGTAAAATTCACTGCCTGTGTAGGCCAAACCTACATGGGTAGCAAATTTCATTGCCCTTACACTCTAACACCCCAACTTGCAGGGGCGGCAAATTTTGCCACCCATGCATTCCTCCTCCAGATTTTCCTAACTCTGGAGGATTTTTCGTCTTGTCCTTTTCTTTTTCTTTCTGCCTCGTTTCCCACACCTTTTTTCAACCCAACCTTTTTAAGTGACCTCCATTGACCATGATCACTTAAAATGCATTTTTCCCAATTTGTCCCCTCTCCCCTAATTTCATGATCATGACTACAGTACAATCAGAGAACTCTTGCTCGTTGACACCTGTTTAACCAAAGCCAATTCCAATGTCAGAAGCGTCTCCAAAAAGGCAAAAATGATGAAGTAAAAATACCAGGGCATCTTCTCGCTCACTTTGGTCACCTCCAATGTCAACGACATCTGGGACACTAAAATTGGCCACGTGGACATGGCCGAGTTCATAGCTCGAACGAAGGCGACGAACCCAAGCATTGAAATAAAGAGGATCATCAAAAGCAACATCCACTTGGTTTCCACTTTCCCAGTGGTAACACATCATACCGAGTTCATTCTCCAATGTGCCCGCTTCTACAACAAAGAGACAAGGTCAGTCTCAGATCCCAACGGTAATGTGGTAATTCGACTGGATCCTGAATTTATTGACAAGGTCTTCATTTGCCCTCCAACTACTGAAGTAACCAAGATTGACATCATGGAAACCCAGAAGGAATACGACAAAGACCCTGAGAGGGAAAAAAAGTCATGAACAATAGGTGGCTAAAGGCACCCAGGTCTAGTCTGTCCAGGTGGCCGCAAAACTTCTCAAGGAGTGACTTCATTGAAGAAGTTGGTGACTTGATCACCCTTCTTAGCAGAGTGCGAGGCCTCCCGTCTTCCTCACAGTTCCATGAATGGATGTATCCATTCATCAAGATCATCCTCCAAGGCAAGTAGGGCATCTTTTGGGGAGAGCAGATTAGTAACACCCTCCATGAGCAACTAAATAAGGTACAGACTTCTTCCAAGTTTTATATGACTTCATACCTTGTATACATAGCTACTGCAATGCAAACTTTTCTGGGTTTAACAATCAAAGGGGATAGAAAGATGACCCCAGTATACTCATATTACCCCCAGTTGACACTTCAAGAGTCAACCCATCATTTCAAAAAGGTAAATGATGCCTTTTTGTCATATTTCTATGCCTCTTCAACCCTCAACTTGAGCAAAAGAGAGTATCAGATGAGGCTTGGACAGTCGTCAACGACTACGGGTGTATGTTGCTGCAATTTTCCACCTTCTACTATCTCTAGGTTGGCTTTTTCCAAGGCTACCCCTATATGCTCCCCAGGTTCCCTTCTGACAAGTTGGTTCTAATAAAATTTTGTCGACAACTGGTTGTCATGCACACTAGACAAATGGAGCTGAAAAAGCCAGGTTTCAGGTTTCCAATCGAAATCGGCAGGTATTCCATTGCAACAACAACCAAAGCCAAAGTAATGTAAATAGAAATGCAGATGGTCACCCTAAAGCAGTTCAAGAGAAGAGATAAATTTGACTACAGGGGAGTCAAGGACAAAATCAGGTGGAAGACTCAGTTCCATGAGCCCATGATCAAAGATATCTGGATCGACCTAAGGATTGCCAAAGAAATTAGAAAGATGGACTATTGCAGGCTGACCCTAAAGTAGATTGAATATCTGGGGCTTGCAGAGATCCCTTCCAGTCTGGCCGACGATGGGAACATTATCAATAGTAGATACCTGGCTAAAAAAGTTGTTGGCTCCCCTCTTACTCCAACTCAATGGTCTCAGAAGGAACTAACTTCTCTGAGAAAAAGATTTGAACCAATATTGGCTAACACCAATGATTGGTTAGCAGCCAAAGGGATCATCTTGAAAGAATTTATCACGAGATCCGAGGTCGAGTACCAAGCAGAGATGAAGAAGAAGGTAGAGAATAGGACCAAGAACAAAGGCGATGTTCGTTCCCCTTCTAGGCCTCACAAGCCTAGAATCATCTTTGTTTCCAAAAATCCAAAGACTACTGAAGATCCTGAAGCAAAAGCTAAAGGAACTGAAGAACAGAGCCCTTAGACACAAGCAGCTCAGCCAATAGAAATAGATGACCGGCCATCAAGACAACCAAGCACTAAACCTCTGCCTTCACAGGGAGAAGCACAACTGCTCAAAAGTCTCTCCTTCTCCACCTCAATCTCTTATGGTTTCCCCTTCTTCTCTCTCTCCTATCAGTGTTCCCTCTTCAGGCATCCATTACTATGTACATCCATTACTATGTACGATGCTCATATGAAGAAATCTGGCAGCAAGAGCTGAACCTTTTTCCCCTTCTCTCTTCTTCTTTCCTTATGCACTTTTATTTTGTGACAAGTGCATGCAATTTTGTAATATGTAGTTACATGTAAAAAGTTCGAAAAAATATCTCAAAGTCAAATATGAGTCATCTTTGACTGAGATATTTTTGTATTTTATTATTTTCTGAATTTTGAGAGTTTCTCCCTATATATAGTGGAGACCTCTTTTGTAAAAAAATCTTGGAAAAAATTAAGAGCAAACACTCTGCCTAAATTGAAGCAATTTTTGAGACTTTGTGCTCAAACTTGTAAATCATATTTTGTTGAATGAATGAGAAGCAGGTTTATTTCAGACTTTGTGTTGAAGTTATCTGTGTTGTCTAAGAAACAGTTTTTTATGTTCTCTTTCCTGATAATCTCTTGTTTATCTAATTTAATAAGCAAAGTGGATGTGTTAATATTATCTAAGGGAATTTCTAAAAGGTAGAAGAGAGACTTTGTGCTACTTTTACCTTTGCGATCCTTTTATCTTTTGTAGTTTCAGGCGGAGACTTTGTGCTTCGTTTCATTCTATGGTTACATTTGTTTCGAATCGGTGAAGGAGGCTATGGAAGGCTTTGCGCTTACGTGAGTGTTCTTGTGGAATTTGTTACTTCAGGTGATTTTATGCTTCTCATTTGATGCCATTCTTGAAAGAAGAGGAATGTTATTAGCTAAGGACCAGGATTTCTCTCTTTTGTTCTTTATACATTACCTCTGAAAAAAGAGAGGTAGATGCTGTTATACCACCTCATGTGTTATTTTCTGCTTAATTATATTTATATATATATATATATATATATATATATATATATATATATCTGGTACATAAATATTAATAGGGAACCTCCCCTTGATGAGAGGAGAGATTTACCTCATCCAGATCTGGTAAACCCACACTTCTCATGGTGTAAATCTCCCTATGCTGTGGTTGATATACCCATTTTGTCATCAGTTAGTTGACGACAAAATATTCACCTAACACACATAAGGCTAAATGGTTGGATGAACATTTCAAGCTAAGAAAGGACACATTCCCACTTGATTCTATTGTTTTAGTAATCAACTTTGTAGAAAATTACACATTCAAACCACAAATTGAAGTTCAATCACAATATTACAACTCAACACAAATTGCCATATTCATGCATACTCCTAATAGTACAGAGGAAGATTGAAAAATATTAATGGAGTATGTAATGTCCCCAATTTTCTATTAAAATGGTTTAATTAATTAATTTAATAATTATGGAAATAAATAAAATAGCTTAATAAAATAAATTTGACTTCTTCTAGAAGTCTCCTGGAAGCCTTTAAAAGAAGGGGAAGGCAAATCACTTGGAATATCATCTAATATCTTTGTTGCAAAAATTATTCTGAGTATTGTGAAGCTTGAATCGATGATTCAGCTGAAATCTCTGAGGATGCAAACCTTCAGTAGATTGGAGAAGAGTTGGATGAAAACCCAGCCCTTTTCAGAGGTGGATTCGTGACAGAATTCAGATTGGGCATATTGATCAGATATGGAGCTTCAGAGGCCATTCACTGAGTATATCAGGGTTCAGCCTATGCAAAGGTTTCCAAGTATTTATTCATTGTTTTGATTTCAGATTTATATATTTTTATAGTCAGATCAGGTTCGATACAAAATCTGTATAGATCAGCACCAAGCCGTACCAGCAGGTTCAGAGAAGGGAAGGGCACAGTTCGCAGTTGTGGGCCGCAGGGTATTACAGAGACCGGCATCGGCACATAGACTGACATCCGCTGATCAGCGACCGACGCCGGCAGACAGGCAGTCACAAGCAGGCAGAGATCGCCACCAGACGACCGACGGCGGCAGTGTATCAACCGACGTCGGCATCATTATCACCGACATCGACGACTGTGTTTTTCTTGGACACAGCAGGCCGAGCACGCAAACCTAGGTTTTTATTTCCAGTTTGATAGTTTGATATAATAATTGGGTTTTGAGACCACATCTGTAATAATTTTATGAGACCTGGATTATATTATCAATTGCAATTCAGATTTATATCTTTGTCCATTTGATTGAATGCTGCAAGTAGTTGAAATCAATTTTATTTGCATTCAATTCTAGTTTGGGATCTTCAGTGGTATCAGAGCCATGCATCTTGCCAGCCTGGAGGGGTAATTTCAGGGTCAATTTGATTATCATTATGGCTCAAAAAGGGGTCAAATATTTGGAAGAAAGCATGCACAATGCAAAGAAGAAATTAGATAACCCATGTTAGCAAGCAGAGGACATTCTAAAAACTTTGGAGGAGTTGGAAACTTATTTAAGCAAGGTTGATCAGTCAAATTCTTATGAGATGCAAACAACGCTATCTCCAGCATTTGGTTCGTTGGTGAAGCCCCGTTTATTGAGACATCGTGATGAGGTGGTAAGACTTACAGCTCTCTCTTGCATTAGTGAAATCATGAGGATCATAGTTGGCTTTGATTTTAATGATGATCAAATTATGAGAGAGGTACTTCATGCCATGGTAAAAAGCTTTGAAAAGTTGGATGACATTAGAGACCCTCATTTCTATAAGAGGGCAAGATTACTTGAAATATTTGCAAGGTATGGATTTGAAAACCTTATGATGTTAGTAGGTTGTATTGGTGACATTCGCAGGATGTTTAAAATATTTTGGACTATTTTAGATGATTTTCATTCCAGTGATGTATTAGCATCAATGCACTCTATCATGTTCACAATCTTGTTCGAGGAGGAGGATAAAATTTCTAAACTTTTGGCAGAAGATTTATGGTATGTCTGGACAAAAGGGAAAAATGTCTCACCTAGAGCTTGTATGTGGTTAAAGAGTTTAATTAATAGGCCTAAGGATCGTAGTGCTTTCCCTACGACATGCAGCAACTTGCATGATGAGTTTGACAGTCATGCTGATCCAGTATAGGGAGATATTAACACATCTTCAGGTAATGATTTATCTGCATTATCTTCATAGGTAGGAGTAGTTGAGGATGTTGTGGATGAGCTTTGTCTTAAGGTGAGTTTAACTCAGGAGTTAGACAGTGAGGATGAGTCTGATGCTTGCATTCATAGTATGGAGGTATACTCAGATGTTAGTACACTGAGTGTTGGTGATGAGTATGTTTCTATAGCTGCTTATGAGGAGCATGTGGTTGAGGCTCACACACATATTCAGAACTTGGGAGTACCTGATTCTGAGGAGTTTGGGATACCAGTGGAGTCGAGTCTCCAGATTGATTCTTCTCACACATTTGATAGTGTGGTACAGTTGGTTGTGCCACCGTTATAGAGGGAGCAGTTATGGGATGGATTAACACCATCTTTTGTAGATGGAATTTGCAGTTACCAATTACACAGCCTATAGTATCGACGCATCCAGGGCAGTTGTGATTTCAGAGATGGGTTGAGTTATGTTCGCCAATTTGATTATGGGTTCCTCTTTGTTTTACTTTTGATGATATTGCAGGTACTTACATTGATTTACAGCAGTAAAGAGCATAACTACATTTGGGATCCAGGAGGATCGAGTGGTTCATTGTTCTGAGATTGCTTGGGACAAGCAATCTCCAGGAAGGGAGGACTGTAATGTCCCCAATTTTCTATTAAAATGGTTTAATTAATTAATTTAATAATTATGGAAATAAATAAAATAGCTTAATAAAATAAATTTGACTTCTTCTAGAAGTCTCTTGGAAGCCTTTAAAAGAAGGGGAAGGCAAAGCATTTGGAATATCATCTAATATCTTTGTTGAAAAAATTATTCTGAGTATTGTGAAGCTTGAATCGGTGATTCAGCTGAAATCTCTGAGGACGCAAAACTTCAATAGATTGGAGAAGAGTTGGATGAAAACCCAGCCCTTTTCAGAGGTGGATTCGTGACAGAATTCAGATTAGGCATATTGATCAGATCTGGAGCTTCAGAGGCCATTCACTGAGTATATCAGGGTTCAGCCTATGCAAAGGTTTCCAGGTATTTATTCATTGTTTTGATTTCAGATTTATATATTTTTATAGTCAGATCAGGTTTGGTACGGAATCCGTACAGATCGGCACCAGGCCGTACTAGCAAGTTCAGAGAAGGGAAGGGCACAGTTCGCAGTTGTGGGCCGCAGGGTATTATAGAGACCGGCATCGGCACATAGACCGACATCGGCCGATCAACGACCGACGCTGGCAGACAAGCAGTCATAGGCAGGCAGAGATCGCCACTAGATGACCGACGGCGGCAGTGTATCGACTGACGTTGGCATCATTATCACCGACGTCGACGACTGTGTTTTTCTTGGACACAGCAGGCCGAGCACGCAGACCCAGGTTTTTATTTCCAGTTTGATAGTTTGATATAATAATTAGGTTTTGAGACCACATCTTTAATAATTTTATGAGACCTGGATTATATTATCAATTGCAATTCAGATTTATATCTTTGTCCATTTGATTGAATGCTGCAAGTAGTTGAAATCAATTTTATTTGCATTCAATTCTAGTTTGGGATCTTTCAGAGTACCATTTCTATATCAGTGATAACCAATCCCATTGTACAGAGTATGTGTAAGCTTATTTTGATAATTTTTATGGATAGTTGAATCAGAGGAACATTAATTTCAAATGACATTACATTTGGTCAAATAATTGCACATCACAATTCAAGAATGCATAAATGTTTTATTGGTTGAGCAAGATGCATGTTACCACTGGTGTAGAACATATTTAGAGTTTCACTGAGGTTGACCATGAAAAAGGGGAACATGATGGTGCTGGAACATGTATAAAAAGAGCTATTGCAAGGGAGGAGTTAAATATGACAATGTTGCTAATTTGATTGACATAAAAACTATGGTTGACTAGTGTAATGAAAATATATGTCATGGTGGTCAATCAAATTCTACTATTCATAGAAATTTCTGGTCAATGGAGGGAAAAGACTTGGAAAACTATGAGGATTGTATGACTCTAACAGGTTCAAGTGAATTCCACTCATTTCATAACTCAAATGCAGGTTCTTAGACTTTTCATAAATGAAACTTGGCATGCTTTTGTTCTATATGCATGGACTTTGTTTGGAATGAGTGTGAGTCACAAGAGTGGTTGAATGGCTGGAGTTTCAAACCTCTAATTCCAATCAACACATATCAGGTTTACAAATTACTGACATGACATCCTCACATGACTTTGACATATATCCGATCTAGTACAACCAAGTAGAAGATTAATCTTTATGTTCTATTTATTCTCATAATATATCTTCATAATGTCATTAATTTTTTTTTATGATATAGGCCATGTTTTTGTAGTTATTGTAGATGAGGACAATAAAGAGGGAACAAATTACTACTTATGTCAGTGTGTAGATGGAAAGAAAAAATTGATTTCCTTGATTGTAGATAGAAAAAACATTGATTATCACACTGGGTTTGTGCTAGTCACTAGAGCTTGGCTTCGACGATATCCTATAAAAAGTTTAAATGTATGGTTGTTTGAAGACTTTGAAACTCATTGGAAGATTCTACACTATTCAAATTAGGTTCTTACATCAAATATTCAATTACAAAAATATCATGGGAGGTCAAGAAACAAGAATTTATGGAAAGTTCATGAGTCAGACCATGAAGCTATTCTTGATACTATCAAGATTAGAGCAGATTAAAATGTTTCATTAGATTGAAATACATAGGTATGTTGAATTTTAAAATGTAGACGTAATCAATTTTACCAAATGTTTTTGATTTTGTAGGTAGTATGTGCATAAATTTCATCTTTAATTACTTACTAACATTTTTTTGTAAGTTAGTGGTGCCAAATCAGCTTCAACCTTCATGTGGTTGGCACCGTTAGTAAATAATTTCATATTCTTAAAGCTAAGAGAATCTTACTAAAAGTACTTGTCATTTTTGCACTCCTAAACAATTGCTCATGAAAAGTTTATTTCTCTTTGTAGCCTTCCAAACATATTTGTTGTCAGTGTTTTTGTGCTCTAAAATAGTAGTGAAAATGCACTTGCGGGAGGAAGTGGGTGTCATAGTGGTTGGAAAGCATGTAATTTGACTATATAAATGCATTTGAAGTGGTATATTTGCACTTTCTGGTCTTGGAGGCAAAGTTGCGAGTTGAAGGTCAAGAAGTTGTCTCTTCACTACCAAAAATTTGCATTTTAAGACCCTTTAATGCAACTTCTACCACATATTTCTCTTAGAGGTGCTTCAGACTAGATTCAAGGTTCCTCCATATGACTTATAGTTTTGGTTTTATGCATGCCTGAAGTTAGGCTAAAAATCAACATCTTTCTTATATTGGGAAGTACATTCTTGAGCTTAGAATGGGTGGTGGGTTTGTCATCTGGGCTAGATGGGAGGCTAAAAACCTAGTCCTAGATATTATTCAACCCTTTAGATGTGTTGGAAATGATATTTTAAAGCCAATAAGCACTAAAAATTGAGTTCTCAGATCGTAGCTTCAACTTTGACAACATTTATTATCAGCGTTTCCATGCTTTGGAATAGTAGTGAAAATGCACTTGCAGGTGGAAGTGGGTGTCATGGTGGTTGGAACACATGTAATTTGCCTATATATATGCATTCAAAGTGGTGGATTTGCACCTACCAGTTCTAGAGGCAAAGTTTATAGTTGGAGGTCAAGAAGTTGTCTCTTCACTGCCAAAAATTTGCATTTTAGGACCCTTTATTGTAACTTTTACCATGGATTGATCATAAAGGTGATTCAAAATATATTCAAGATTAAAATAGAGGAATTTTTTATGCACACAAGGATCTTATGGTTCCTCCATATGAATTACAATTTTGGTTTTATGCATGCCTAAAGTTAGGCTAAAAATCAACATTTTTCTTGTATTTAGAAGGGTGTTCTTGAGCCCAAAATGGGTGGTGGGTTTGTCATCAAGGCCAAGTGGGAGGACAAGAACCGGTAATAAATTTTATTCACTCTTTTGGATGTGTTGGCAATGCCATTTTTCAGCCAACAAGTATTAAAAATTGAGTTCTCGAACCGTAGCTTCAACTTTGATAACATTTATTGTTAGTGTTTTCATGCTCGAGAACAGTAGTGAAAATGCACTTGTCGGTGGAAGTGGGTGTTATGATTGTTGGAAAACATGTAATTTACCTATATAGATGCATTAAAAGTGGTGAATTTTCACTTTTCAGTCTCAAAGGCAAAGTTGCTAGTTGGAGGTCAAGAAGTTGTCTCTTCACTGCTAAAAAGTTACATTTTAGGACCCTTTACTACAACTTCTACCAAAGATTTTTCTTAGAGGTGTTTTAAAGTATATTGAAGATGGAATTAGAGGAATTTACCATGCACAAAATGGATCTTATGGTTCTTCTGTACAACTCACAGTTTTGGTTTTATGCATGCTTGAAGTTAGGCTAAAAATTAACATCTTTCTTATATTGGGAAGGGCGTTCTTGAGCCTAGAATGGGTGGTGGGTTTGTCATCTAGGCCAGATGAGAGGTTAATAACCTAGTATTATAATTTATTCACCCATACGAATGTGTTGGAAGTGCCAATTTTTAGTCAATAAGCACCCAAAATTGAGTTCTTGGACCATAGCTTCAACTTTGACAATATTTATTGTCAGTGTTTTCGTGCTCCAAAATAATAGTGAAAATGCACTTGTAGGTTGAAGTGGATGTCATAGTTTTTGGAACACATGTAATTTGCCTATATAGATGTGCTCAAAGTGGTGGATTTGTACCTACTAGTACTACAGGTAAAGTTTCTAGTTGGAGGTAGAGGATATTATGACAAAACTTTTGGTAAGGATTTAAGCCTTTGAAACGTTGTAATATTTTAAATTATGAAAAGGAGGGGATTATTTATGGAGTTGGAAAAAAATCAAGTTTTCATGCCCTTAATTAACCAAATTAGGTCAAGAATTAGAAAGATGGATCAATTATGCCAATCCACCGAACTTGTACCCACAAACCCTCTTTGCACACAACATATAAATTTAACATAATGCAATGACAATTATGATAACTAAATGTATGGATTCCCTACTTTAAGTGTTGAAGGTGATTTGGAGGTTGGGGAAAGTATATGGAAGGAGATATGGCCAAATGTCAATCCCAAAGAAGCCTAAAACCCTAGTGGGACAAGTTCATAATAGAGTTAGTTGTTAGGCCTAGTCTTTGAAGCCATAAGGGGCAACAAGTGGATAATTTGGAAGATTGGATGTCTAAACTTGTGAGAAAAATTGTTTAATATTGAAATAAGTATTATATATGTGAGAGTGGGGTCAAGAGTGAGCAATAAGGTCACAGGGGAAAAATAATCTTTAAGAACATGAATTAGGCCTACTAGGCCTTATAGTCCTACTTGGGAAAAAATGGGAAATAGGTATAAGGAAGACTTGAGGCCTTCAATTAAGGTTGGTTGGCATGTTTGAGGATATAGTAGGAGGTTAGAATCTATTATATTTGACTCTAAGTGTATATAGATAAGGTAGATGATAATAAGCCTAGACAATCCTAGAAGGTGCAGTGAGAGATTGAGACAAGATTGATTGCAAAAGGAGAGTGGAGATTTTAGAGTGAGTTGAACCTTGATAGGTGACTACTCATTCAAGATATATAACTTTTGGTTAGAATAGGCCTAATTAGGCCTAGTTTGGGGGTTTCTATCAAATCAAGTGATAAATAGGAGAAGAGTAAGGTGTTGTAACTTTGTGAGGAGTTGAAGGGTGATAGAGGGTATCCTAAACTATTCTTACATCTTCAAGAAAGGACACATGTTAATGAAACTAAGGGAAAAATAGTGAAAATAGGGCTACAAGCCTAGACAGAGTATTGTGACTTTGAGGTGTATTAGTAATGGAATATAGTATTTGGTCACTTGAGAAGACTTTATACAAGTGTGTAATGATCACTTAAGACCATCAATGTAATGAATTGTATTCTTAGCAGCTTAAAGCAAGGAATGGTCCTAAAGACCTAATGGGCTACATAGTGTGAAGGATAGTGAACACCCTAGGAGAGGTATTAAAAGGTGAAGTAGGTTTGGAAAATTGAAATATATTTGGGCATGATTTTACCATTTAATACCATTCAAGCATTGTGATTGTACTCTTGAAACCTAAAGTGAGATTTGGTCCTTGGAACCCAAGGGGTTGTGCCTAGTCAAAACTAGTGAAGAGACTAAAAGCATCAAGTCATGAAGTACATTAAAACCAGTTGAAATGATGAGTTTTATACTTATACTCAATTATATTCATCACAAACCAAGGAAAAATAGGATGATGACTCATTTTTGAAATTTGACCAAGAAGACATGTGTCACTAACTTTTGCCAAATTGGGCCTACAAGCCAAAATATATCAGATCTAATCATGAAATTTGGTGGATAGGCTCATTATGACCTAATATACCCATTAAATATATATTTTTGGATTTTTTAGAATTTAAACTATCCAATATTTTAGTACATTCAACCCTATGTCAAATCAAGGTCAATATTGGAGTGTGCCATACAAAAATTGGTCAGTTTGGGGCATCTACAGGTTGAGTCAAAGCATGAAATTTGGTATGTATGGTATCCATGACCTAAAAAAATTTAAAATTCCATCATAAATATCTTAGAATGAATGAAATTGCCTAATATTTTGATACATTCCTCTTGTAGTCAAGAAGGCAACCATTAGAGATTTCTGGAAGTTTTGTCAGTTTCGGATGCCAAGAAGTAGTTTAGGCCTTGGAGAGATCTTAAAACCATATAATATGATGTATTAAACCTATATTGTCCTATATAAGTGATCTTATTTATGTTTTTCGTGTAAATTTTTTAATAAAGACAAGTTTTAGCATGAAGGAAGAATGCAGGCAGCTCAAGGTAAATTGTGGTAAAAAGGGTCTATAAGACAAAGTACATATACAAATAACTTAAAACTTGGTAATATTGGTATTAATGACATAATATAACAATATATAATCTTGGTAAGGTCATATGATGAGTTGAAGTTCTCTTTTTTTTGTCATAGTCCCCTCCATGTCTCATAATGGTCACTATTCATGCAAGCATAATTTTTGGAGTTTTAAGATGTGTTTGAGGGTTAAAAAATTAGATAAGTATTTTATAATTATGTTAATATGGTTTTAAACCTATTAAAAACCTTTAAAGGGTGTTCAAACTCTAAACTTCATGCAATCCCCACAAGTAGGCTCAAATCCCCAGAGGCAGTCTCAAAGGCATAAAGGCAAAGTTAGTTTTTTGATCATTGGAAAGGTGTTATGAGATGTTTTAGATGTAATGGGTATGTTTTAAATTAAATAAAGTTAGTGGGAAGGTCAAATTGGTCCTTTGGAGAGTATGTACAGGGTATGGGAAACCCTAGATTAGCAAGCTACAAGCATTTTTGAGAGATTTAACCATGGGAAGTTAATGAAACTTTATAATATTGATCCCCTATACATTTGAAAGGTGAATCAAAAGGTTTTAACCTAATATTATATGGATGTGTACGGATTCTAGGACTGAGGGATTGAAATAGGGCTAATTAGGCCTAAATGAGGGTAGGCTAATGAAGGAAGTGATAGTTAGAGGTGGAGTTGGGATATGAAATTTGAAAAAGACATGAAAAAGAATATATTGTACTTAAAAATTCCCTTATAATATATTAATCAATCATAATATTTATGGACAAGGCAAAATATAATAAAATGAGGCTACAAGCCTTGAGAGAGCATTGTGTCCATAAGGTGTGGAATGAGAGTATGCTATTGTTTGAGTGAAGGGGGTTATACCAGGTATGTTACGATCATCTAAGACCATATGTGACAATAAGTTGAGCTCATGAAACATAGACCAAGATTTGGTCATTGAGACCTAAATAAGGTGCCTAAGAAGAAACTAGAAAGAGATTGAGAGAAAATTTGTGAATGAGACATGAATGGAATGAGGTAAAGGATGTATGGATAGAGGTCAATGCCATAAACAAGGTGATACTAAGAGTAAAAGGAATAATTAATAGGTGTAAGAAGCTAAATTAAGTCCAAAGAGTCAAAAGAGGAGTTAGCTTGTGAAAGAATATTCAAATCAAACCATAGCAAGTGAATGTCATCAGTTAGGTTTAGAACAAGATAATGATTTGTTTTTATACTTCTCCTCCATACATCTACATCATTATATAGACATAATTCAAATGCAATCACTTATATTCTTAATTTCTTATAAGGGTATGATTTGCAACATTATCCTAACAAGTTATTCTCAATCTCATAAAATTTGTAATCCTTAAGAATACTTCAAAACCAATCATTTATAATACTCTGAACACAAGTGATTCAAAAAAGATTTACTTCATTGGTTTTCTTAAATATTCATGTAAAAAATAAGAATTCCATGTACGAATGCCATATGTAGGCATACAAAATTAATAATACATGCATTTCCATAAAGGCATATAATGTCAATAACACATGCATTGCCATAAAGGCATACAAAAAATTACATCATGTCTAACAACCTAGTATCTAATATCGAGTGAATACATCATATACACATGTACAATTACCAAAAATGCATACCTTGCCATATAGGCATACAAAAAAGTACATCATCTACAACATCCTAATCATCAAATAGTCTCCCTCTCTTTTCCTTCTTTGAAGAAGACTCTCCTTAGGATGCCTTACTTGTAGATGGAGATAACTCGAATACCTTGGATTGCTCCAAGGTTTGACTGCAGGTACTATGCTCATAACTCACTTTCATCTGAACCTATTCAAATACAAAAATTATTATAAAATTAAAAAGTATACATGAAACCAAGTTAGGAAACTCATGTTTTCAACTATAATAAAAAAACATTTAAACATGCACTTACCGCAATCTCATGGTCCTCCTCAATTTGCCATTGATGCTTGACTGGGGCAATGCCAGTTCAGCTACATGAAAAAGCATGTAAAATGATGAAGAAACATGATGAGCTATTGTAGTAGTCATCTGACTTAGACTATCAAATGTCATATGACAACCCTGCATACACAATACATTCGTGCATATAAGTTATATTTTCCAAAGTATATAGTAAAATTATTAAAACAAAAGTACTAAATTATAATTCAAAATTACAAGTGAATATACATACCTCGGTGAGTGCCTATGCAGATGACATTGTAGCAACAATGCCCGAGTTTGTCTTGAGTCACAATGATGGAGGAGTGTCCACCCTAGTCATTAGCTGAATAAAAAACCTAATAATAAATAAATTAGGTAATTCATTGATTAAATAGATTAATAAAAAACTTAGTATTGCATAAGATATGAAAAAATATAATGAGGTCATGGGAAGCATGAATGTGACAAGTGGATATGTGCAACATGTGACTTGTAACACTACACTGAAGGCAAGAAATGTCAGTTTCATGAGGGATAATGACAAGATAATGAGGGAGGATTTTTGAGTGGATTTTGTGAAATTGAGTCATTGAATTCAGGGGCATCTTGGAATGCCAATACAAAGTCTAATATGTGTCTTAAGAATGTTCAAATTTGAATTTAAGTTCAAATAGGTTTTCCCTCTAAAAAAGAAATTCAAATCTTTACAATGTAATATTGGGTCTAGGTTAGTCTAGTTGGTGTGTAATTGATAAATAAAATGTTGTAATAGACCCTATATAGTTTATTGAAGGTCCTAAGTTGGGTTTAATTATATTTTCCAAGTTGGTTGTAAGGTGGCAGTCCACCACCCTACATGGTCTAAAGGTTGGTGAGAGGTTTCTTTTCAAGAAACAATTATCCATTATGTTTTAGAGGGTATTTATTATTAATAGGTCTTTTGTTGTGTAAGAGAAGGAGGGTTTATAAGAGGATTAACATATCATTCCATTAAATAATAAGGAATGGAAATGTAAAGGTAGAAACTTGCTGAATTCAAGAAAGTTGGTGACTTCAAAATATTGTTTGCATTGCATTTGTAAAGAGAGCAGAGGATATTATGTGGTTGTATCTTTCATATGGTAAGATTTTTTTTTGAATTTTATTGGTATTATTAATGATCAAATTTTATACCACATTATGTTATGGGTAATCCAAGGTTGAATTGAGAATTAGTCACTTTTGTGTTGTCTGTCAAAGACTACTATAGGGCATGCATGCATACAGTCCAAGATTCAACTATAGTCTAAAAATTTGATTATTTTGGTATAAAGTTATGTGGAAGGTTAACTAAAGAAAACATGATAATTTTGAGAATAATATTTTTAGGAATATAATTGGTCAATAAGTGGTAAAATCCTATTTGTCCATAGTTCTTGTTCTTGGAAAACATATAGTTTGTAAATTAAGAAATTTTGTGCCTTGTGTTTAGTCTTGTAACTTTTTATGGATTCTAAAGAGTTCAAATAAGGATTTTGAATGATCAGATAAAGGGGGATATCATATTGATATAGGTTTATAGTGATTTGACATTGAAAGAGGAAATAATCCTTGAGTACCCTATTTGCTAAAGGGCAACATACAGTCAAAGGATTGAGTTATATTATTTTGAAACTAGTTTGGGATTCCACTAAGATTTTAAGGGGCATAAGATAGTCAAAAGAAGTGTATATAATCACATATTAGGTTTTGAATATATTGGGAGTTGAAGGAAAGACAAAGTAACCCTGTACCCTATTTTCTTGTGTGCATAGGCAAGGTTGTAAACAAAAAGTTTTGAGTTTACAATTGATTGTGGGCTTTCATAACTTGCTGTTTGAATGAGAAAGTTTTATAGGGTCAGTATATACCCAATTAATTTTTTTTGTGGTTTTTAAACCCACTAAGGCAAATTATCCCCTTTAGTGTGCTCTCATTTTTAGGGTTTAGTGTATAAAATGAGATTGACAGTTTAAAAATTACAAAAACTTTTAATCTTACATTATTTGATGTATTCTAACTAATGGAGGTGGTTTTAGGATTTTTGGGTATACAAAAGTACGTAAATGAGGCTGGGATCTAGTGTTAGGCCTAGAGAAGGGTTAAGAGAGAAGGGGTGATATAGAAACATGAGGATTTGTCCAAATAAGGGGTTCAATAAATGATTTATTTAGTTTAAAGGGCTAAATGGGTATCTAAAAAATTCAATATATTATAGATAAAGTTTGTACATGTTTCATACTAAGGAGGTTTGCTCAAATGAAGGGTTAATTGGTGAGAGGCTTAAAGAAGGAAGTACAATTTTCCTTGAGAGTTGTGTCAAAGGGTTAATGTGGGAATTTTATGGGACAAATGGGTCCTTAAATATGTAATTATTTTATAGTGAAGATCTGCCAGATGCTCCCAACAAGGAGCTTTACCCAAAAATAGGGCTAGTAGAAGGTAAAGCTAAAAAGGTGTATGTGAGGGGTAAGTAGACAGACAGTTTGAGTTAGTGACATGAATAAGGATGTAAATAGAGTGTGATAATAATATATAAGGATTGATTTGACTAATATTATCATTGTTATTTGATTTCCCAAAGGACTAAGGGAATGAGTTATGAATGGATGAAAGAGAACCTTGAAAGGAAGGGATATAGGTAGAGTTTGGTATAGAAGTTGATATAGCTCTAAATCAATGGATATAGATAGGGCCTCTCCCCCAAATAGATATATTAGGTCTTTGGGCCCCCTAAATAGGTGGTGGTAACAAACTACTCAACCCCATATATCTATATGGGGTTGAGGTCCCCTATTTGTATATGGTCACAAGGCCTATGCCATATACATATAGGCTATAGTTTATATTCGATGCTCTCCCAAAAAACCAATGAGATCTAATGGACACTCTCCCAAAAAACCAATGGAATTAACTAGGTATAATAAGATCAAGAGGCTATGCCATCTAAATTTCTAACTCCATAGATAGAGATAAAACCATTATACTCAGATGGAATCAAGATGGGAATTGAATTGATAGCTATAACCATTTTGGATATCAGTCATAGATATTGAACTGCTATATGTGATTTGGATAATAAGGAATAAAGTGCTTGACTATGAGGCCAGTATTTAAAAGAAAAGAGTTGTGTGCATATTGATGAAGACATGCTATGTTTGATTGGGAAATTGATAGAAATATATTGTACCAAAATTTTTTTATCAAATGAATTATACACACACACACACACACACACACACACACACACACACACATCCAATCCTACTGAATATGATTGACCCGTTATGGAAACTACATATAATGGGATATCAAGTAAATGTTCAACTCATTATTTTGGTTATTAAAAACATACTTGAGATGGAGGGTGAGTTTCTAACAAGTTACAACAATCCATGTTAATACATCAAACAATAAAAAGTCCAACAAAATTATATTAGGTATTTTATATTTTCTTACACAAAATCTACCAAGGATGCAATTAAGGTATATGAATGTACATAGACAAAGTATATAATATTCACTTGAAATTTTACCTCTGTAAATGCATATGGTATCGTACTGACATAGATAGATGTAGTAACCTGGGTTGGCCCACTACCTAGTTGTGATGTTGAAAGCAACATCTCCTCCTGGAACACAATATATATATATATATATATATATATATATATATATATATATATATATATATATATATATATATATATATATATATATAATTCAATTTAAACATGTAAATTAGTTTTTACCTTTTTAGTTTGTAAATATAACTTAAGAATTTAACATTAAATTTATATAAAAGATACCTTTATGTGTGTAGAGACTCCCAAAGTATCCAAACCAAATGTGTGTGTCAAAATCTCATCAGTCAAGGATATATCCTCTAATCCCTTTGAAGGGCCACCATCATCATCTAAAGGTCTAGTGCATATAGCACCACAACAACTACATGGGTGGGGTCGAGTATGACCACTAGCTAGAGTATCTCGAGCATCTATCTTTGAAATTCTACTCATATGATGAATGAGTGTATTATTAAGCACACTAAGTGCATGAAAAGTGTCTATCTCCATAACCTTTATCACCACAGAGGGAATCTCTAGATAAAGTGGTGTTTGGATAAGGATCCTTGTAGGCCAATTAGGTACATAACGTGTACCTCATCTATCCTATGTGAAGCCTTTCCCTTGGCCCTAAAACTTACCATTGTCAAAATAGTTTGAAATTTGATTAAGGATAAACTCGTAAAAGAGTTTTCTCAAAAATTATAAAGGGACCTCATGGTTATTACAAGGGGGATAGTCAAACACCATCCACCATCACTCCCAAAAATTGGCCTTAATCAAATCATGTTAGCATCGATGGATTGGGAAATGTTTGGTCATTATGGGAAATGGGACATTGGTGGTCAGGTCGATAAATAAGGTAAAAATTTAATCTTTTGTTATATTTTTATTCTTCACCTTAGATGTTGATAAGTTGTTAGCATAGTAAGCCCTACAACTATCCCTATATAACCTCCATCTATTAATTTGACTCATTATCAAATCAACTTGACCTAATACTAACTCTAGGTTATTTGCCAAATAGGTACAATGGGTGTTTGTGGAAGCGAGCTCCCTCATTCTCCTAATTATTTACTCAATTTAAATTTTGTTCTCCACTATATGAACAACTATATCCTCTTGACTACCTGAGGGATCTAGGGGAACTACAGGAGGGTTAAGTGAAGGGTTAGGAGGGTTGGGTAGAGGATTAGGTGGAGGGTTAGGCAGAACATGTTGACCTATTGGAGAAAAATAAAAAAACAAACTACATGTAATTCACATTCATAAAAAATTTAAAAAATATCAAAAAAATTGATTTAATCTATAAAAAACATACCTTTTTTTTTGTGGCGGCATCATCGATCTAGCTAATAGAGGGAAAAACACTAATCTTGCAGGCCAAAATGAGAGCTTGAGGTCAAAATGCAATATTGTAGACCAAAATGTGAATGGGAATCACCAAAATGTGAATGGAAAGAATGAGGAGGATGAGGGTTTTTTCTTTTGTTTCATAGTTTCAATAACATGTGCATGTTATGTAAACTTATAAGAATGCGTATGCATTCTATAAAACTTAGACAAATAAAATATATATGTTGCATTTGCATTGATAAGTTGATTCGAGCTTAATTCACTTTATAATGATTGGGTATATGCACAGAGTTGGGGGATAATTTTGTGGACATAACCCATAATATGTATGTTATATAACATAACACGTACACGTTATTATTATAGCATGTATAAATTATGGCTCAAGATTTCTGAGCCATAACACATATGTATTATAACAATAATACATGTGTGTTATGTAAACTTATAAGAATGCACACACATTCTTATAATGTGTATGTATTTATATAAGTTTACATAACATATACACATTATTGTTATAATATGAATGCATTATAGATTGAGAATCCTGAGCCATAATACGTACACGTTATAATAATATGTGTACATGTTATGTTATAATGCGTATGTGTTATGGGTTATACCCATGAAATTATCCCCCAACTCTGTGCATATACCTAATCATTATGAGGCAAATTAAGCTTGAATCAATTTATCAATGAAAATGCATCATATATATTTTATTTGTTTAAGTTTGATAGCTAATGCTATTTTTTTTTGAAATAATATTTGCCAAGGATCGAATTAAAATATGTTAAAAATAAGTAGTGGAATAATGTTACCTTTCCAAAGTGATCAAATCACAAATCCAAGATAAGAGATTCAATAAGTGGGGAGACCATCAAATGAAGAAAAACCTCATAATATTATTAGAAGCCTTGTAATAATGAATCTCTAAAAACATAATAAGAACAAGTTAATAGTGAGAGAGAGAATGAATTTAGAAAAAAAGAGCATCATACAGATGCAAGATCAAGATAAAGATAAAGATTGTATAACTACCAAAAAAAAGAAGAAGAGAGAAAGAAAAGAGCTCAATAAATAGATCTAAGAGGAATAAGGAGTTATATATGCAATATTCAACATGTGTGCCAAGTGTCCCTAATCTTTTTACAAGTGAGGAGGATGTATGTGCTATGTAAGAAGAGAAGAGTTCTATGCAAGTAACTGTAAATCCAACAAATAGACTAGAGAGATGTGTGACATCTCATTAATTTAGGATAAATACATTTATAAATAAAATAAATGCACACAAATAATACCTAAGATAAGTCTAAAATACTATAATAATGACACAAATAAGATTAATTTTTTACCACCCCCTCTTAATCTTAATTTGGGGTTACAAAAGTGCTTTTATAAACAAGGAAGGGAGTTGAAATTACATAATACTCCCTCTTAATAGAAAATTTCTTCAACAATAATTACAATAGTTTGAATAATAAAAAAGAAGAGAAGGTACCATCAAAATTCTCAATGATGAGTGTGATAATTAATAATATCTAAGAATTCTCTTTGAAAAAGATGGTCGATTCCTAATGGAACAAATACCAATAAAAAAAAAAGATCTACAAAACCCTACAAAATAAACATGCTAACACAAATCTTTTAATTTAAGTAATCGTTATGCCAAAAATACAATTTATACACATAATGTAATAAAAATAGATATACAAAATGGAGTAAATACAACTTCCATCATAAAGTGCATAAATCTACACGAAAATAAGTTAAAAAAATCAAAGCATATTTCCTTTGAAACAAAAAGTAAGGGATGCAAAAAAGAGTTTATCAAAACAAAGACAAAGAAAATGCGTCACTTGTAAAAGATATATGTCATGAAGTAATCAAATAATCATCACATCAAAATCTTTAGAAGATCTGTCATTTTTAAGAATTCAAACAATGTTATCTTTAGAGGAGATTTAATCATTTTCTAATAATGTAAAGTGTCGTGTGTGGATTTACCATAATAATTACATACATGTAATTTATAACATTTAGAGATATAATACCCATGTTTTTTACAATATGCACATGGTTTATCATTTTTAACTAAAAAATATGCATTAAAATCATTATAAGCAAAATGAGTTGCATTATAAGTCCTTCAGTGAGGAGGACAATACGATTCTAAAATTGTATTAAAATTATTTGAAACAACAAAACCAATACATTTATAATTTGTATTAGATTGAAGCAAAAAATATTTAATAATACCAATTTCACCCTTACCAAGCCCACCATCTAAATAACCCATAGTGTTCATAATGTATAAATCAATATAGGTGAAAGAAGTGTTCATATGCATTGAAGTTTGTTTAGAAGCATAATAAAGTTCACTATTAGAACTATTATCATGTGTAAAAGATGTAAATTTAACATTTAAAACATTAATAAAAAAATTACATGGCTGTCATGTGCTCAATAAAAGAGGCTTGTAAAGCATTTAAAGAGTCAATTTGACATGCAATTTAATATTTAAAAGTACTAATTTCATCATCTTTGAAAGAAATAGTTTGCATAATTTTATTAAAAGTTAGAAAGACAACTAATTTAAATGCCATTGATATGATGAGAAATTTAAAAAAAAGATATTTTAAATTCCATTGAAAATACATAAAAATTATTAATAAAATGATAATACACTTATAAAAATCCAATAATGCTAAAAATTTGAACTTGTTTCATTTAGCACAAAGCTGTTATGAACTCGTGATATCTCTTCTCTTTACTTTATTAGTTTAGTAGTTGATATGGATACATATGCTTTGTAAGTCATCCCATGAGTATTTTTTTTAATCCCACATTCATGGGAAGTAGTAGTTACTTAGATTAGAATTCATTTATAAGTAAATGTTGAGGCCAATGAAGGCATCCATGAATTTATTATATTGAGCTTGCTCAAAGGAGGTTGCCCCCTCGAAGTGGTCTATGATTAATATAATCATTTTAATGCTTCAACTGATTTTAAAAATCTGTTATTTCATGTATTTTTATCAATTTATTGTAGAAGGATCCTCTCATCTAGTATCTAAGCATTTTTCAAGGCCAAACATTTTTCTTCAAAAAGTCTTACCTCTGTTCTATTGCATAATTCTTTTCAATAATTTTTCAAAAATTATTAACTCTATTTTGTGGCATAATTAATTTAAATAATTTTCTATATCATAATAATCTATTTTGGATCAGGGTAAAATTTGACCGTATAATTATGGAAAGTGCTTGGGTGAAATCCCTAAAATTTATTGTGAGGAGCATCATAGGAACCCCAAATTAGCTGGCCCATTGAGAGGACCCGCCAGCAAAATGGGCAATGACGCCTTCCCCATTGAGTAACTCCCATCTATGAGGAAAACTAACAGTTGTCATTGAGAGATAAATCTATGATCAGAATTTTTTTGAAGAATGATACTCATTTAGATGGCATTGGTGGCCAGAGTGATTTTCAAAACCTTTAGATAGCCATTGAAACTTGGGACCCGTTTCTCTCAATTTCAGACTATTTCTAATAGACTCAAAAAAATCAATCAGTGGAGTATCTATAGACTGTCAAAGGACTTGTAGGTAGAAATTTGATAGAAACCTGAATCCATAAACCATCCGCAAAGTATAAGTAGACTCTCAGAGGATTTACCGTCACACAGAAAATTAAAAAAAAAAGAAAAAAGAGTAAAAGTTTGTTTTTTTACAATATTTCTCCATATGTAGCCCCATTGTGTTAGGAATATAAAATTTAGAGCAATGATAATTAAATAAAGATATAATTAAAATTCAAAAAACATAACAGAATAGAGACACAGATTTAACATGATTCACCTAACATGGGCTATGTCCACACAAAAACTACCAGTCTTTATTATTCAGTCTAACAAATGAAGGAAAAAACATACAATACATCCACTACAATATCCTCTTCACTCTCACATATTCTGTAGACACTTAAATCTGATCATCGATAACCTCCAACCAAGGTTTTGACCAATTTCCATCAAAGTGCACAATTTGACATAAAAAATTAAAACACATTAAATGAGTTGAAATTGATATATTCAAGTGCCGATTTTGACTAGAGTATCATTAAATAGGGTAATTTAATTTATGGGACAACTAAATTTGATCAAATCATTTTGAGTCAAAATACCAATTTTGCACCTAGGTGCTCTAGATTATTCTTTTCTATCAAATATATTACACAAGACATGTGCCTTTGTTATTTGGTATTGGTAACATCCTAAATAGGATAACGGATCCAACGCATTTGATATTGACTTCCAATTCTAATTCAGTCAAATTTTGGACCAATAACAATATTTTGATTAATTTGTGCACCAAGAACCAAGATTTGAATCAAAGTTGACTAATCATGTTTTAAGCTAATTAAACCAAATTAGGGTCTTAAATTAATTTTCTATGGAACTTGTTGAATAAATCTTTATTGAAAATTGATTTCTATTAACTGCATCATCATATGGGGTGGCATCCATAAACCATAAATACATAAAATATCAAGATTATGGGTCTCCCATGCCTCATTAAGACCCTTCATGTCTCATTAATACCCTCCATGCCTATTCAATATCCCTCTATCCCAAATATTAATGTGAATATTTGTAGAATAAATTTTATATTTGGATTTATTCATGGCCACACATCTCAATCTTGAAATGGGCAGTCATAGTTGATCCTTAAACCATTCAAAAAATTTATAAATAGGAGGCCTTACCTATTGAATTTTAAGCTCTCACATGCCAAAGTTATAATGCTAAATTTATTTCAAAGCTTCATACAAATTAGTGTTATAATGTTCAAATATTGAGCCAAGCCAAGCCAAGCCAAAGACACAAGGTGCCAAGGAGAGATGGAGGTAGCCAAGCTTCCATTGATGCAAACTTTATGAGCACAAATCGAGAAATCCACTATATAAATCACTTTGGAGCATCCAAGGAAGGTGAAATGAAGGTTTCTTTTGCTTTTTAATTGTGTTTTATATTTATATTTTGTTAATTAAGCTCCCCCTAATAACTAGGCCTAGATATGTTATGCTAATGTGTTTATTTCAATTTCAATTTTATTTTTTGAACTAATACCAAAATAACCATACTCTATTGATTCAAATTATTATTCTACATAATGGCACTCTTGGTGGGACTATCTTCCTGAGAGCGCAACCCACAAACTTTTTTATTTCATAGTTTTAATTCTTTTTTTGTTGTTTTTGCTTTGAGTAAAAATAGATAATAAATAATTCATAAATTTTTATTTACTTAATATTTTTTTTAAATTTTTTGTATGCATATATCTAAATATTTCATTGATATGCTCTAAAAATTTTACAATTTTTTTTTATATTTTAGAAACTATGATTGTTTTAGTGATTGTCACTTTCTATTTTTTATTTTTCTAATAAAAATGGTCAGAACAGAGTTAATAACTTTTTTTTTAAAATTTTTTTGACCTCAAATTTTTTAAATATATGCACCCTAGAGTTATCGATAACCTCTCAAAATTTTGAGACAAAATGATTTATATTTTAAAATTTATGTTAAAAATACTGACTATAATTTTTTATGTTTTATGTGTAGGGTTTTATGTGTTATATTTTATTTTTAGTCTTCTAATTTGTTGTTTGTAGGTGTTCATATATTTAATATATATATTTTTAAATATTTTATCGAGTTTTTTTTCTAACCAAATCTAATTTAACGCATTTGATTTCTTGAAATTTTGCCTTCGGGTTGATAGATTTTGTCCTTAAAGCTTACTTACCTCATTTGATAAATGTGCTTCAAGGCTAAACAAAGAGCTAACATTTTTATTATAGGATCGACATGAAAAGTCATCTAAAATAAATAAATAAGTGTCTTTCATACTTCATTTGAGTGTTTTAAAATGAATTAGGAACTTTCTTTTGGGATTAATGAAAAATTTAGATGCTTAAGTGAATGCTTTGATAATTGTGCTTTCAAAGTTATAACTTAAGACCAAGAGGTCAAAATAACACCACCTAATATTTTTTTTGATGCTTAAAATTGAACACACTTGTCAATTTTTGTTTTTAATAGTTGTTCAATTAGAATTTTTTTGGCAAAAAAGAGGTTTATGTGTGTATGCTCTTCCATTTGTCCCCTTTAGGGAACCCTTGGAATCAAAAGTGCCATCTTTATTACAAAAAGCCTAGTCCAAGGCTTAGAAAGAATGTCGTCTAAATTACTCTCCAAAAACTTGTCATAGTTTGGGTGACCTTGAAAATGACTCTATAGTCTTTGTTTTTATGTCTTTCATTTCATTGCATATTGACTTACGAGGGGGACATCATTACCTCCCATGAGTTATTTAGAGAAGATTTGACCTAGGGTTTCATCTCTTAATATTGAATTCACCCACTCTCACTAGGATTATAAGGTTTGATTGGTTAAACCACCTTCTAGTGATATAGTTTCACATGAGACATATTTATACTTTAGACATCCCACTACACTGAGCAAGCGATGGATGTAGTGGTTGCAAAAAATACTAGACCTTTTTTCAACAAGCCAAGTACTACAGACCCAAATCTATGATTTTTTTGCATCATTTAATGTGAAAGTTATTTTGCAATTGATTCCTCTAGAGATGTTTAAAAACTTGTAGATCTTAGACAAATCTCCACTCGTCATGGAATTGTTATTGGTGAAAGGTGCACCTCAAGGTCCATGTCACAATATTATCATTTGAGAGAAGGTGGGGTGGAAAAACCCTACAATATAATACACATTTACTTTTGGATGAACACTTAAAATCTTCTCAAATGATGTATATTGATGGATTCCAACAATACCAAGCAACCTTGTCAGTTTAGGATTTAATCACGATTAATTAATTAGTTTTGTCCTAGATTAAAGTTTTATTTTGAGTCAAAATTTGGTGTGAATAAATGATACAAACCAAAACACATAGTCCTCATTTTCCTTTAAACAAAGAGGCGTTATGCTGCCCGTATGAATCATCAATTTGCCTTGTTCAAAGTTCATCAAAACTTGGAGTCATATCATTCACTTTGATGTAGTTATGATACCTAATTGATTCTATAACTTTGCTAAAATTTGTTTGAGTCCTTCATTTATAATATAAATTCTAAATTACACCTACACAAATTTATAGGGTTGATGTGTTAAGTGGATTCTCCATTTGCACTAAACTTGATGGAACTTAGGCTTAATTTCCAATTTGAGTTGAAGGCCATTTAAAACTCTTGATCATTATCACGACTTGATAGGCTTAAGTCATTTTATGCTAAACACTTATACTTTGAGTCTATGCACTACACCATTTTAAGTCGAGAAAGGTAGTGTTATGATGTCAAATTTGTGTGAAACTATCTTTGCCTTAGAGAGTTTTTGAAACAAGAAATTTTTCACATATTTTGAGTAGTATAACATTGTTATGCTACCCAAAACATTTCAAATATTGTTTCATAGGCCCTCTTGCATATAGTTTAAATTTGTTCCTGCATTTTCAAACCAATCCAAGTGTACCTTTGTGAACTTTTGTCTAGCATAGTTACACTGTTCACTTTTGGCTAGCTTATTTGTCAAAAGAACCAAGTTTTATACCATTATTTGTGAGAAAATAAACTAACTCTAAAGTGCCTTTTGTTTCATACCTTATACCTATTTGATCAAGTCCATGCCCAAGAATAAAATTCCTAGTGTTTATTAGAAGTGTTTGAAATCTATTAGATTAAAAATTTCATCTATTTCAAAGTCTAGATTTTGACGTCATTTGGCCAAGAGTCCTAGCGCATGCCTTGTTTGAGCCTAGCTTTTGACACTGTGTTTTGGCCAAAATACATAACAACTTTTAAATTCCTAGATTAGATTGATTTGAAACACTTTGACCTTAGCATTTGGCATTTTGATTTTTAAATTATTTACTTAATCTTTTTTTGTAAGACATGTAACATTAGACACTTAATGTTAGCTTATGTTATCACAAATCTTTGCATAAACCTTTTGATCCTTTTGACAAATATAGACCAAGTTTGAACATCATCTTTTTAGATAGTCTTTTTAGAGTTTGAAGACCTTTCTTTATCGTAAAACATTGACTATGGATCCCAACATGTACTCATACACTCGTAGTGGACTCATGTACAATCTAGGGAGTATTAATGTGGTTACGTAAGAAGAAATGGTGCAAGTCCCATACTTAGATAATATTTCTTATGATATGGATCCTTATTCCTCTTATAATACTCAATTAGGGACACAAAGCCAAGATCCATTAGCTAAATATTTAGTTAATACACCACCTTATTCATAACAAGACCAAGAACAAACCACACAATACCCACAATTGATGAACCAGTTCCTCAATAGTCATGCTTTACTAATACACCTTCCACACATGATTAATTTTTATTTGAGCATCATTTGTTAGAGAACAAAGATGAGATTTTGGTTTGAGCCATAGAGGTAGGGGCCAAGTTTTCGACAATTTTCTCCCATGAGAATTTACCAAGCCTAGTAAGAACTTTCCATAACATAATTTATGATCAATAGGCTTCTTCTAGAATTCCTTTGTCTCTAGTCCAAACAACATATTAAGACCCTAATATGCCTAACAAAGGAAAAAACCTCATAGAAAACCACTTTAACCAAATGTAGATGGCACATCAAACCTACCTAAATCTAGAGCACAATTTCAATCAAATGACCATAGTGAACAAACCTCTTATTGACTTAGTTCCTTCAATATGAGTTTTGATAAATTTAATTGGTCCAAATAATCAAAGTTCAGACCCATTCATGAAAAACACTTTGGTTGACAACTTATTTCATACCCCAATAATTGAAGAAGTCTCTTCTGCTTCTACGTAGCACAGTGGCCAAAATATAGTGGATAATGTGCAAGCAATGTCCAAACCACATCAAAATAGTGTTCATATGTTAGTAGCTATCTAAAAAAATGTGCCTTTATTTAACACTATAAGTGGTTCTCAAAATTAGGGAGTAGGAGTTTCTACATCTTAACCTTAACCAACTGCTTCATCAAGCGTGCAACCAATAGGATTAGGTATTCAACCAACAACCAATGTCATGCCTCAAAAACAAAATGTGATGAATCCTACTCCTCAAAAAGTGATGAGTAGTATTTCACAACAACAAACACAATCTAGTGTTCCATCTCAATAGGGGGAAACTAATGTTCCACCTCGTTAGGTAGTGGCAAACACACCTCTTCAATCACAGACTAGTGTACCAATCCAAAACCAAATGATGACTAGCCAATAATATGTAAATATTGGTTAGCGATAGATGCCAGATTTTCAACATTCATTCAGTTCCCAATAAGGATTCATGAAACAAGGAGGCTCCCATGTTTCTCAAGTACCTACTAGGAAACAATTAGTTCAAAATGTGCCACAAATTTAGAGATAGGGTCTTGGTTCACAAGTTCCCACTCAACATCAAGGTTCAATTGGTCACCAGCATGTCCCTTTTCAATCACAACAAACACATTATAGTTATATCCCTCCATCCCAACCATAAAATCTTCCAAGTCAAACCTTCCTAGCCAACCCAAACTAGGATATCACACAACCAAATATGTAATTTCAAGTACATCCTAATATTCATATGCAGAGTCCTAGTCAATTTTCTAGCCAAACCAACATACCCTAATAGATATCTCCATCATACCCTGGTAAAAGTGTCCCACTTATGACCTCTCAACCATTTACCCAGGGTAATTTTCTCCCTCAAACCAATGTTCCCTCAAGTTTCTTAGCCCAAGAATTAAAATAGATGAAGGATGCAATTGCTACCATTCAAGTTGGAAAACAAACTAAAAAGTTTAAGTTGGATGATGTGTGTTCTTATCCATTCAACATGAAATACTTGGAGATAATATTTCCTCAAAAATATGAACCACTAAAATTTGACAAATATAAAGGGAAAGGTGACCCTAAGGCCCATTTAACTGAGTTTTTTTGTCACATGTCAACTAGTGGCATATAACGATATATACATTTTGTTGTTTTTTCCAAGGATCTTGGCTAGACAAGCCTTAGAGTGGTTCTTAAAGTTGCCCAAAAATTTAGTAATAGATTTTGATGATCTTTCTAATAAGTTTGTGCAACACTTTTCCTATAATCTCCAGCATGAGATTTCATTGGTTGATTTGACATAAGCTAAATGAAAAGCTGGTGAGAGTTTTATAAGCTATCTACAATGGTAGAGAGCACTTGCAAGTCGATTCACTCACAATTTACCAGATAAAATATTAGCCACTATATTCACTAAAAACTTATATAGTGAGATAGCCTATCCTCTAGAACTATAATGTGCACATACCTTTAAAGAACTCATTGACAAAGGTTTGTTGATGGAGTGAGTGCTCATAAATAAAGGAGTCATCAAGCTTAATTCAACTAATCAAAACCAAGGTACCAATTAGGGAAGCAGTCAAAACCAACATCCAATCCATGTGCAAGAATTATAACCAGCACAAACCAATAACCAAGATAGATCAAAGCAATTCAACCATAATAGGAATGTTGTGGGCAACAAAGTAACCGAGTCACACCATGTACAAATAGTGAAAACATCATCTACACCACCTTTTCAGCTTCATCCTACCTGATAACCTCTCCAACCAATACCGTAAGCACAACAACCAAGACCTATGCAATAGATGCAACAACCTTTACCATTATAAACCCCTCCTTCAAGAAGAATTGTGCCTACTCATCATTTATTCGGTGACTTTGGAGAGGCTATTGAGTCTTTATTTTACAAGAGTCTTTATTTTAAAAACTTACTATTGTTAATTTGATTAGTTGGCCTATACCAAAGCATTATCTACAAGGCATTCTTTATCCTGATTGGTACCATGAAAATGAATTCTATGAATATCATTGGGTCAATGGGCATAATTTAAGAAGATGTGTGAAAATTAAGTATTTGATTGAGAATATGTTGGAGAATGGGGAGATAACATTGGATAATGGTGCTTCTACCTCTAATAAAAATCCTAGGATTTATCAAAACCCCTTTCCCCAACATATTACCCAACAACATAACAATCAGTAATAATAACAATAAAAAAACCAATCGGTGTAACAAAAAAATCAACACTATCAATATTAAATTTCAAATCAGTAGAATTAACAATAGAACCCACAATTTCAAAACAATAGACAAAACCAAGGTCAGATTAATAACAACCATCAAACCTACTATGTGGTTATACATGACTACAACAATGTTGTAGGTCATATTGTAGGGGGTATCATTAATACCATCTCTATTAATCTTAGACCGAGCACTAATCAATCTAGACCATTGCTAAACAATACTACTCAACCAAATTACATGGATAATTCTTCTTTGACCTGGGATTGTACACATGCAAACTTACAAATCAAGACTTCTACTTTTGGACCTTATATCGATAACTCACCCTTGCCATGTGACCACATACAAGTGCACTGGCAATCGAGACTTGGCCTATCTAGTCCCACACCATTCCCAACATTTGTTAGCAATCATGGTCCAACATCTAATCCTAATTGTACAATCATAACTCATAGGTCAAAGATTACTATCCCAGGCCCATAACCATTTGCCACTTTGCTTGTTGTCTAACTAATCGTTTAGCCTTGAAATAAACCATTCACCATTGACCAAGACAAGAAGTTTGATATTGTGGAACAATTACAGAAGACACTAACACACATCTCTATTTTAGATTTGTTGTGAATGTCAACAATCCACAAGAAGATTTTCAATGAGTTTTTAACCCAATCCACTATCACCAGTGACATATCCCTTGATAAATTTCAAGTTTGGTTGGACACTTAGCTCCATCCCAACAAGCCACATTCAACAAAAGCGATATGTCTTCCCTTGGCCCACTCCATAATAATCTATTGTACATAGAAGTTTATATAAAGTGGCATAAAGTGAAACATGTCCTTATAGACAATGGATCAGGCCTCAACATAGTGTCTCTAAAGCTCATCAAGCTTCTTGGGTACATAATGGTAGATCTTTAGCCATAAAAAATAACTATCAAAGCCTAGATAATCAAGAGAGAGAATCACAAGGCACCATTAACTTACTAGCTATCATTGGGCCTTTGACCCATGATACACTTTGCCATGTGCTTGATCTTGAGTTATCATATAATATGCTTCTAGGTAGGCCTTGGTTACTTGAGATTCATGTAGTCCCATCAACACTACACAAATATATCAAGTTATCCCACTCAGGGACGGAAGTAAATATTCCAAGAGATTTACACCCTTATGAGCATTGTAAACATCTTGAGGTCGAGTTTCAAAGTTACAATTACCAATATGGCATGAATCTAAGTTCCAAGTAGGATAAAGAAAAGGCCATACTTATTAATTCTCTAGAGGATAATTGCATAGATCCTAATACTTTGGATTCCCTTTCCCACATGCCACTTGTTGACCAATTTTGCCAACAGGCAAAATTTTGGTCACCATCTTCACCTGTTGCTTAATGCCAGTCATTAACGGGCCAGTTCAATGCATGGTTCAAAGGGATGCCTTTGAATTGAAGGGCAGTCTTCAGTCAAAATCCCCTTTCGGAGGGCAGGCACAACAAACAAAGGACTCAGGCAATTTTCAGTTCAAGGCTTATTTTTTAAAGTTCAAATGTTAAAGCCCCAAATTCCTTCAGACTTTTTGTCCGAAGGAATTCCTTTGGACAAAAAGACTGAAGGAATTTGGGCGCGCTCGAAGCAAAGACATAAGGCAGGCATTTACAAATGCCAAGGGGGCGGGTGGCATGGCTTAATACAAAGGTAGTCCACAGAGCATACAAAGTCCATGGGACTTTTAAAGCCTGACGCAAAAAATTTAGAGGCCTAACAATAGTCCACGGAGTAGCCAAGGTGCCCGCCGAAGCGTATACAAGGCAGAGGAGTGCCCGACTGGGTGCTAAGACTAAGCAAGCAGTGAAGAAGTTTAAAAAGGGAAACCAATAGGCCCGATGACGTTTTTGAGGACGTCAAGTTTACAAAAAGGAAATAGTCATTTAGTTTTTAAAAAGAAAAGGGAAGCGCTAACTATAAGGAGCCAGAATGTAGCAACCCACCAAGGAGTTTGCCTAAAGGGCCAAGCAGCCAGAAAAGACAAGAAAGACAAAGGACAAAGCAAGAGGTGACAAGGCAAGAAGAATGACGAGGCATGGAGTAGTCAAATAGTCTAAGTGGCATAGAGATAAGGCCATTTATTGCTTGTTAATCCCCAAATGGCACAACAACAAGTAGCATGGCCCGTGCATTTAAAAAAGGGGACAAATTTCAATCTATTGGAAAAAAAGAGGTGATCCATGCTTCCACATTAAAGCTCAAATGCCAAAGTCAAATTTGGTGATTATACAACATGGTTCCAGCAGGCTTCTTCTAGGACGATGACAATGCAATAGTGTTTCTTCTTTCTAATGGGATGCGATAGGCCAACTTGTCAAAGAAGCTCCAAGTTTCTTTCTCCTTTTCTTTTATATATTGTAACTTCTCATTTTTGAGAAGGATCGGTTCTTCCACTTTTGTAAAGGTGCAGCCCTGGCAAAATTTCACTTGAATCAAATAAAATGCAATTTTTTACCTCCATTTGGATGGATGTTTTAGAGTATGCCTTGAGTGTTTGTTTGTGTCCAGTCATTGTCTTTTGATGCTCTCACAGGTTCAACACCAGCAGACTTGCTGCCTATAAGGCACCATTTCTACAGCTGAAAGGAGAAGAACTGACATTTAGAAGACCAAAATAAGGGAAGTTACTTATAGTGTGCATTTCACAGTGCCTCAGTGATTTTGTATTTCCTATGTTTTCATGAAGCCTCCCTGTCAGTCTTTTACAACCTAGTTCTTTCTGCCAAATGTGTAGAGTATGTCTGTATTTGTCTGGTTCTGAGAGTGGATGTGTGAAGGTTGACCCTTATTTTTTGGTGCATCACCTCTTTAGAGTAGGCTTGTTTTTCCTGCATTCTCTTTCTCCCTTTTCACCCCCCCTTTATATATATATATATGTGTGTGTGTATGTTATCACTTGCTGGAAAAACACGATGCATTAAAGGGAGCTAGCCCTTATCTAGAGACTCTCTCCTCTAGCTTCATCGGTCCCACAGGTGAGAGGAGAGTTTCCATGTTGTGAGGAGAAGGCAAGAGCTAGGCCTCCTTGCCCTGGGTGCAATCTCCAGTGTCAACACCACCTCTTGAATCTTCCAATCATTTTACCATTTTAGCTAATGGCCCAAGGGAGTATGTGACCCATGATACCTTTCATATTGTCAATATTCCTCAAAATCCCAAGACCTTTGGAAGACCTAAAGTCACCCCACACATGCATTGGAAATGAAAAGGTAAATATAAACTTCATAATCTAGGACCAGTCACAGTCATATCAGCATCTAGCCAAGAACAAGAGCCTCTTGAAAGAGATGAATCATGGTTATACAATGAAAATTTGGCTGACTTTAACAAAATCACCAAGTATCCTATTCCCAATAGGATCATGAAACATCAAGATTATAAGGAAGAGGCCTCAGATCGAATCAACAAGGAACCATTGAGCCAATTTTCATGACTAAGTGCAAAAGACCTTATGGACTTTGATTTAAACCACCTAGGGGTGACCCCATATATCTTATTCAAGTTCCATCATTGATGGCTAGTGATGATGATGCCGATATCAAAGCAGATTCCAATCATAGCCTCACCTTTGATGATCTAGCTGAGACTAACCTATTTGATAACAATGCCATTTGTACCCTTACCCCAGTCATTCATCACAACCCATTGCCATTATACTATCCCTAACTGATAGATTGGGACTAACAAGAATCCAATTTGTTGATTGATGAGTTTCAAAATGATGAGGCATTCTGTGACTTTTTAGGCCTTAAAGACAATGTTCCATTGGGAGATCATAAATCAGGATTCTCAATTACATTAGATCTTGAAGCCTATTTTGGATAGTAGGTGAACACCCTTAGCCAAAAACAAATAAATAAAACATTGAGGTCAACAAGTGAAAACCTCTTTGAGGCACTTTATGACCTAGGAAAAATAAAAGATAAAGGCCAGTCTAGTGGTGAAAACCTGTTTCAGGTGCCATTAGATGGGGGTGTTCATTCTTCTTCAAATTTAGACTAGGAGCCCACCAATGATGAACTTGCCTACAGATCTAAGTTTAGTTTTGAACAACAAGTTTTTGATCAAATTCTTCAAGAATTTCTGACTATTTTTGTCACATAGCTAAATCTCCCATTGTTGGACTCAAATTCATCATGCCTAGGAGAAGTTGAAGAGTAAGTTCTAACAGAGGACCCTGATATAGTCCAATAGTTCAAGTCTTTACCTACTATCCTAGAAGATAATTTGACCCTTCTAGTTGAAGATACAATAGAGGTAAACATCGAGACTCCATCGGACCCATAATGGATAAAGTTTGGTGCATCCCTCACTAAGGAGGAACGTGAAGTCTTTACAGATCTATTAAGAGAATTTGTAGATATCTTTACATGGGCTTATTCTGACATGCCAAGTTTGGACCCCACCTTGGTTCTGTACTACCTTGTGGTTAATCTTGATGTCAAATTGATGAAACAAAATCTACATAAGATGCATCCTCACATTGCTATCTTGGTAAATAAAGAGTTGAAAAAACTCTTAGAAGCAGGATGTATTCAATCCATCGACTACTCATAATGAATATCTAATGTTGTACCTATTAGCAAAAAGCCTAAAAGAATCAAAATCTATACTGATTTCCAAGATATAAATAAAGATTGCACAAAATATGAATTTACATTGCCTAGTATTGACATGATCATCGAATCCAAGATGGGTTATGAAATGCTTTCACTCATGGATGGCTTTTCAAGATATAACCAAATCATAATAACACCAAAAGACCAACATAAAATAATGTTCACCACTCTATGGGGAACATTTTATTATTAGGTAATGACTTTTGGTCTTAAGAATTCTAGAGCCACATATCAAAGAGCCATGACCATCATATTCCATGATATGATACATGATATTGTTGAAGACTATGTCGATGACATACTATGCAAATAAAAAACTAGGGCTGACCATCCAATAGTGCTATGTAGAATATTTGAAAGGCTACATGAGTATAAAGTTTGATTGAATCCAAAGAAATGTGTGTTTGGAGTAACCTCATGAAAGTTACTTGGCTTCATTATGTCTTGTAGGGGCATTGAAATCGATCCAACAAACGTCCAAGCTATAACATAGATGCCACTACCAATCAATTTGAAGTAGTTCCATAGTTTGTAGGGCAAGATCTAGTCAATCTGATGCTTCATATCTTAGTTAGTAGACAAGTGTCATCCATTTACACTCAATCTAATGCTTTATATCTCAGTTAGTAGACAAGTTTCATCCATTTACACATCTTCTAAAGAATGGAGTTGTATTCCACTAGGATAATCATTGCCAAGTAGTTTTCTAATAGCTAAAAGATTACCTAGCAAATCTACTTGTTTTATTACCCGCTATGTTAGGAAAACCATTTTGTTGTACCTATCAGCTATAGACAGTGCCTTGGGGGCACTTATAGCTCAACATGATGACAAAGGAAAAGAACATGTAGTGTACTACTTAAGTTGTACATTGGTCACATATGAGCACAACTATACACCTATTAAAAAAGCCTATTTAGCCATGGTCTTCACATCTTAAAAATTATGATACTACATGTTGAACAATAAGACCATGGCCATTTCAAAAGTAGATCCACTCAAGTATCTACTATCTAAAAAAAAATTATAAGGTAGAATGGCCAAGTGGATCATGCTTATTAGTGAGTTTGACATAGAGTATGTCAATAAGAGGGTAATCAAGGGATAGGTCCTTGAAAATTAGCTTGCTGAAGCACCCCTTGCAGACACAGAGCTACTCACATTCCAATTTATTGATGAATCTATAATGGCCATCATTGACACACCTCTTGAGGACCAATACTAGAAGTTTTATTTTGATGGATCATTCATAACACATAGATCAAGGGTAGGCCTCTTATTTATTACACCATAGGAGGATCTAATCCCTAAGTCATTCAGAATCAACTTTTCTTGTACCAATAACATGGTTGAATATGAAGCACTTGTTGCAGGTCTTCACCAAGTGGTATAAAGGAATACATCTCATCTAAATATTTATGGTGATTCTCAGTTAATCATCAATCAGATTACAAACCATTTTTAGACCAAAGATGACAAGTTGGTTCCATATAAAGCCATGATTGACACTCTTAAAAAACAAATTACCAACATTTAATTTGAGCATATACCAAGGGCTAGTAATATAACTGTAGATGTCATGGCTACTATTGGTTCTCTGATTCAACAAATAGACAAAACTAGAGAGTATCAGTTTTTCATCAAGAATTTGCTCACACTAGCTCATGAACCTTCAACTATGGCAATGATTTGTGATACTTTTGGTCCTAATTATATATGGTATTCAAAACCTTTATAACTATCTTCATGACCAAGTTATACCACCTAACCTATCCCAAAAACAAACTAAATCCTTTATCCATCACTCCACTCGTTATACTCTACTTGGATCAACCATTTACTATCATAGTTTTGATGGAACTTTGATTCATTATTTAGCTTCGACAAAATCTACACTAGTGTTACAGGAAGTTCACGAAGGGGTATGTAGAACCCACTCTAGCAAGGTTTTTCTATCTAAAAATCTCTTGTGTATTGGTTATTATTGGCCCATAATAGATGTAGATGTATCTTCATATGTAAAGAAGTGCGACAAATGTCAATGGCATGGCAATCTAATTGATGCCTCAGCTAAGACTCTGAAACCAATGTTAACACCATGGCCATTTGTTATATAGGGCCTTAACCTCATTGGGAAGATCAATCCCACTTCATATGATGACCATAAACATATCCTTATCGCTACTAAATATTTCACTAAGTGGGTTGAAGCTATACCCCTCACGTGACTAAAAAGTAAATTTCCAAGTTCATCGTCAACCATCTCATTTTACGCTATGATATCCCCTCTGACATTATATCTAATAATGGAAGATCATTCAAGAACAAAGATGTTGACAAGTAATGTGCCAAATATAACATCACACAATTTTTTTTTACAACATATTACCCTCAAAGTAATGGCCAAGCTAAAGCATTGAACAAAACCATTGTCATCATTCTCAAAAAGATTATCAATGATGTCAGTCATGATTGACACCTTCAGATATTCTATGCCCTTTGGACATACCATACCAACCACCATACCCTCACAAGAGCCACTCCATATTCACTTGTTTATGGTACATAATCCATCTTTCTCATTGAGGTTGAGTTTCCTTCACTACACATATCTTTCAAGGATGTCCTATATGATCATGACTATTTAGTAGCTCACCTACAAAAACTAGACCTACTTGATGAAAAATACACAACTACACTCAATAATCTTTAGGATATCAGAACTGACTCAAATGCCACTACAATCACCATGTCAATCATAGTACATTTGAACTTGGTGATCTTGTTCTTAAAGAAAACCAAAAGAATACCATGATTGAGAAGAAGCATAAAGGTAAATTCAAACCAAACTGGATAGGGACTTTCATCATTACTAAAAATTATGGATCAGGAGCATATAGGCTTGGCACACTAGATGGAGATGAACTTCTTGAGCCAATGAATATTATTCACCTCAAGCAATACTATGCTTGAGCACTATGATGTATTATCTATAAGGACCATTTTAATTTTACTAATTTATCACTATTCTTCTTTGTACAAATGTCATTCTTATCATTCCTCTTATGTTGATTACTTATCCATTTTACCATTCTATTCTATCAACCAACCATATTTTGAATCCTATCTACCTAGCCCGTTTGACCTTGGTTTCATTGTTAGTTGTACCTTTTCAACACCAATGAGTCTGATCAGTTTCAATAGTTGTTTCAAGCATTCTAGATAGAGACAATATTTTGGAGTAGTATGATAGAAGTTTTAGTAGTTATATCCTTCATTTGTTGTTATTTCCTTATCACCGATCTTGCTACTAATTATAACCACCTAAGGGTAGATTAGTAACCTTGATCTATGCTTTTTTGTCCTAGTTATAACCACCTATGGGAAAACTAAGGGTAACATTTATTTATGGAGCCTTGACATACTAACTTGCCATTTCCTATGTTGTACTATGTCTTTATACCAACTATGTCTATTTTGTTTGAATTGACTACTCCACTAGTTGAATTCCTCCACTATAGGGAAGAGCTATAGTGCCTTAAGGTCCTACTCTAGGACTATGTAGGTAGTGCTTGATACTTGTTGAGGTTAGCTCAGTCACTCTTTTCACCATGCTCTCGCCATTTTATGAGTAACCTAATCCACACTCTCACTATTTTGTGAGCAATCTAAGCCACACTCTCACCATTTTGTAAGCAACCTAAATCACACTCTCATCATTTTATGAACAATATAAGTTAATATCTCATTTATTTATGAGATTCCACCATTTTCGTATCTTATCATTCTCGATTGAGTTGAGATACTCTAAAAATTCCAAAAAAAACATTTGTAAAACTGTTAGAAAAAACTAAAAACATTGATCACTTCTTTACCTTAAGGATTTTGAGAACCCTTACTAAGTTGAAATAAAATCACTTATCACTTAGTTTATCCATATTTTTTGGCCTTTTATCCCATGCACTTGCCATTTTGCAAGACTGTTCTTATTCTTCTATCACGTCCATTCTATTTGTTTTCATTATTTATCATTTTTTTCTCATTTTATGGGAGAACTACATTTGGCCTAAAGTTTTTATTGGATATTACATCCATAGAACTATGTAGGCAACCTCCACTTGTCTAGTGCATATGGAGATATCTTAGCCACCCCCTTCTTTTTCTTCTATTCCCCCATTTTTTTAGTTTGTTAAGTTGTCACATATTTTCTAGGGGTAATGTTTGTATGGTTTATATTGAGTTGTTTATTTGTTTGTTTCTTTATTATTTTATTTGTGTGATTTCGATACTATTGCCTTGATTCAATCTATATGTGTTCATTAGGTGATTCCTTATGCACACCTATATTTGAATCCATCCATATTCATCTATTTACATTGACATCATGGTTTTTATCATTAGTGCATTGTTTTCTATTGAGTATTGGATTTTGGGAGTCAGTCCTTATGCATATTTTGGCCAAGTCCTCATGATGTTATACCATGATACCTACCAACATGTGTTATAACAAACCTCAGCTTAAAAAAGTCTATTCAATAATGGTGGCATTGACATCTCTTCAGCACCAGCATCCCAATTCAATCCCAATAATATCCCAAACAGAGTAATTAAACACGAAAGAATTTAAACCTTTGTTAGTTTAGACGAGCATCTCCTTACTAGTAGGTTGTTCCAATTCATCATTACCCTTTGTGTTAAGTTACCATCATCAATCAACCAATCGATCATATTTTCCATAATCGAGGTTCAATGATTATAACCACCTATGGGCAAATCATTGCACACCGTCCCACCTGCATTTCTCAATGATTATAATTGCCTTTGAGAAAATCATTGTGCTGTCACCACTTTAATTTTTATATCCATACAGAAGCATTTTCTTATCTTGTTTGTTTGTCCTAATTGGGGTAGCTCATCTTCTCAATGATTATAACCACCTTTGGGCAAATCATTGTGTTATCATAACATGTTGCCACTATCAAGGTATAATGCTTATAACCACCTTTGGGAAAACCATTGTACACTATCCCACTTGAATTCTCAGTGATTTTGACTACTTTTTCAATATCATTTTGTTCTTGTTCTCCTCCCATCATTTTCCTTTTCTTTGGTCCCCTCATCTCCATTCTTTTTTTTAGGGACCGCTTATCGACCTTTCCTTGTGCCAACCGTTCCCTCGAGGGGGCATCATGCAGTTAGTTAATCATCATTGAAGTTGTAGGCATAGAAAACATTTTCATTATTTGAGAAGATGTTACTGTGATTATAACTTGCAACACCTTCCTAAATAGGGGCAAACTGTAGACACCTAAATCTGGCCATCAATAACCTCCAACAAAGCTTTTGATTAATTTTCATCAAAGTGCACAATTTGGCCTAAACACACTAAAACACATTAAATGAATTGAAATTGATATATTCAAATGTCAATTATGGCCAGAGTATCATTAAATGAGGCAACACAATTTATGGGCCAACTAACTTTGATAAGATCATTTTGAGTCAAAATGCCAATTTTGCACCTGGGTGCTTTGGATTGCTCTTTTCTATCAAATATCTTACATAAGACACATGCCTTTTTTATTTGATGTTGGTAACATCATAAATGGGATAATGGATCCAACACATCTAACATTGACTTCCATTTCCAATCCAGTCAAATTTTGGACCCCAATTTGATTAATTTGTGCACCTAGAGCCAAAATTTGCACCAATGTTGACTAATCATGTTCTAGGCTAATTAAACCAAATGAGGGCCTGAATTTAATTTTTTATGAAACTTGTTCAATAAATCTTTATTGGAAATTGATTTCTATTAACTGCATCATCAGGTGACATCATCATATGGAGTGGCATCTATAAGCCATAAATGCATAAAATATCAGGATTATGGGTCTCCCATGCCTCATTAAGACCCTCTATGCCTATTCAATACCCCTCTATCCCAAATATTTATGGAGATATTTGTATAATGAATTTCATATATGGATTTATTCATGGCCACACATCTCAATCTTGAGATGGACGGTCATGGTTTATCCTCAAACCATTCTAAAAATCTATAAATAAGAGGCTTTGCCTATTAAATTGTAAGATCTCACATGCCAAAGTTATAATGCTAAATTTATTCCAAAGCTTCATGCAAATTAGTGTTATAATATCTAAATATTGAGCCAAGCCAAGCCAAGCCAAAGACATAAGGTGCCAAGGAGAGATGGAGGTAGCCAAGCTTCCATTGATGCAGACTTCATGAGCACAAACCAAGCAAGCCACTACAAAAAGTATTTTGGAGCATCCAAAGAAGGTGAAAGGAAGGTTTCTTTTGCTTTTTAGTTGTGTTTTCCATTCATGTTTTGTTAACTAAGCTCCCCTAGTAAATATGCCTAGAGATGTTATGCTAGTGTGTTTATTTCAATTTCAATTTTATTTTTGGAACTAACACCAAACTAACCATCCTCTCTTGAGTCAAATTTTTAGTCTACACATTCTACCTGATTACAATGCTCTCATATCAAAGGAAGGTTACAAATTAGGGTAAAAATGCACTAACTTAATTTCTACTATTAGATCTAAAACATAATAGTAAATTGTCTAGATTAACTATGAAATCACAATATTTTATAATGCATTTTTCACAAAATTTTGCTTCAGGGGGGATACCACTAAACCCCAACAAGGGGGGATCTAAAATAGGTCACCATTCCCCTTAGATGCCCATGGTGACCATAGTGGGAGGACGTTGCCCCTTACACCCCCTTTGTCAGGAACTGGGCATTAAAATAAAATCAAGCTCCACCATCCAACACATTGATCCTCAAATTTTATTCCATTCCCTATATTTTATTCTTTGAGGTCCCATATCCCAATTCCACTACTAATTCTCATAAATCTCAATCTTTTTATTTTTTTGGGTTTTGCCATAACTTCTATTTTTATCAGTTTACCTCAAAAAATTTCCACTATGTTCATCATCTCTTTCTACTCCTTTATCCATCTTTAAATTTTTTTTTAGTTTTTTCATTTTCACTCCTAAAATTGACCTTGCCTTCATCAATCATACTCCCACTATGCAAAAAAAATATTAAAATCACGTTGCAAAGAGAAGTGTCACTATGTGTGTATATCTATTGGAGATTATAACTTGCACTCTAACATGTTTGGCTTTCCCTTAGGTAGAAATGATATTGTTTTGAGAGCTTAGTGGTTACACACACTTGGACCCATCTTATGGGATTTTGCTAAACTTTGGATGTAGTTTTTAGATAATAGACAAACACACACATTGAAAGGCTTACAAGTAGGATCTCTCAGCATCATAAGTTGACATTACATGAAAAATCTTCTTAAAAATAATTCACATGGCATCACTAACAGGCTCTATTCCATTCAAATGCAACCATCAATAGTCTCTACTACTCCTTCTCATCTACAAACCATTCTGTAGAGGTATGAATGTGTCTTTGTCAAACTAGTGGGATTACCACCTTTACAACTAGAGGACCATCGTATTCAGCTTCTTCCTAGAAGTGTTCCTCCCAACATCAAGCCTTATCACTACCTATTTCAAAAAAATATTGAGATTGAGATGCTCCTTTGAGACTTATTGAAGTTAGGTATTATTTGCCCTAATACCAACCCATATTCTTCCCCAGTTCTCCTTGTCTAGAAAAAAGATAGGTCATGGCACCTCTGCATTGATTTTTATGTACTTAATAATCTCACAATAAAGGATAAGTTCTCAATCTCTATTATTGATGAGCTTCTTGATGAACTTTATGGTGCTCATTTTTTATCTAAGTTAGATCTCAGCTCTGAATATCACCAGATCTGAATTCATGAGGATGATATCCCTAAGACAAATTTTTTCATGCATGATGACCACTATGAGTTCTAGTAATGCCATTTAATCTCACTAATGCTCCTTCAACATTCTAGGAATTGATGAATAAAATATTATGGCCCTACCTATGGAAATTCATTATAGTCTTCTTCGATGATATCCTCATCTATAGTAAAACATGGTTTGAGCATCTCCAACATCTAGAGCTCACACTACAACTTCTCTCTAATCATCATCTTTGTGTAAAATAGTCTAAATACACTTTTGGCTCAGACAAAGTGGAGTATCTCGAGCATATTATTTTAGCCCAAGGGGTTTAGGTGGATCCTAAGAAAATAGCTACCATGATAAATTCGCTGCATTTTTAGACACTCAAGAGCCTCCATGGTTTTTTGGGGCTGAATGGATACTATCGTAAGTTTGTTAAGGATTATGAGAAGATTGCAGCTCTACTAATAGCTATGTTGAAAAAATATGCTGTTACTTGGACATAAGTTACTAAGTGTGCATTTGAATAATTGAAACAAGCTATATGTACTACATATGTTTTAGCTATACTGGATTTTGCCAAGACCTTCACTATCAACAGTGATGCTTGTAGCATTGGACTTGGTGTTATTTTCCTCCAAAAAGGACACCCCATTGCATTCTCCAACAAATCCCTTTTTGGCAAGAATTTAGTGCTCTCTAATTATGAGGACATGATGGTCATTTTACATATAGTACAAAAGTTGTGGCCATACCTACTAGGAATTTATTTTTGGATCAAAATTGATCATCAGATTCTAAAATATTTCCTAGAACAATGGGTCTCTACCCCATCATAATAGAAATGAGTCAACAAATTCATGGGTTATGACTATGAGATAACTTAATAGAAGGGTAAGGATAATATTGTGGTTGATGTTCTATCTCACATATTTGTAGATCAAGCTCCCTTTCATCTATTTTCATGCCTATTCTGAATTGGTTGGACACTATACATTAGGGTATGTCAATGACTCCTCATTATCTCAAATCATTCAATAGTTGGCCACTAACCTCTCAGTTGTACCACATTATTCTTAGTATGGTGCTTCTCTATGATATCATCTGGTGCTTCTCTAGAGCATAGATCTTCAGTAGGATGTATCTTATGAACTCCATACTTCTCCATCCATAGGGCACTTAGGGTTTCTCAAAACTTATGAGTGGGCATGACACAACTTATTTTGGAAAGGAATGAAAAAGATAATTCAACAGATGGTGGATGAATGTGATACCTGCTAATGCAATAAGGGTAAAATAACACTCATCCCTAGGTTACTTGAATCCTTACCCATCCCTACCAGGATTTGGATAGATATTTCTATATATTTCATTAAGGGGCTTCCTAAATCTAGAGGAAAAATGGTGATCTTGGTTGTGGTTGATCACCTCTCCAAATACAGTCATTTTTGTGCCCTCAACCATCCCTATATCGCCTCCATAGTCACACAAATTTTCTTGGACTAGATTTTCCATCTTCATGGCATTCCTTCATCCATTGTCTCAGATCATAATGTAACCTTCACCAACCATTTTTGGATAGAACTATTTTGATACATCGGTACCCAACTGAATATGAGTTTTGGGTATCATCCATAAACAGATGGCTAGACTGAAATTGTTAACAAATATTTGAAAACTTTCCTTCATTGCTTCACCTCAGAATAACTACATCATTGGGAAAAGTGGCTCCCTCTCATCGAATGGTTGTACAATACCTCCTACCACAATTCAACAAAAATGACTCTATATGAAGCAGTCTGTGGTCAAGCACCACCAGTGCTCCTTTCGTATACCCTTAATAGTTTAGCAGTTCATGCAATCGATGTGATTCTCTAACCCAGGATCAGATTCTAGTATTCTATGGGAAAATCTTCATATGTCATAAAATCAAATGAAACAACAGATAATTCAACACCGTTCTAAGCACACTTTTTAAGTAAGTGATATGGTTTTTCTTTGCTTGCAACCCTATAAGAAATTCTACCTAAAACTCAAAGGGCATCATAAGCTAGCCCCCAAGTTATATGGGCCCTATAAGGTTCTTCAGAAGATTGGGTCGATTGCTTATAAGTTGGAGCTCCCACCTTCTTCCTGAGTTCACCTAGTATTTCATGTCTCTTGTCTGAAGAAATTTCTTGGCACAAACATTAGAGTGCAGACCATTTTACTAGAATTTGATAATGAAGGATCCATTCTTCTTGAGTTGGAGGTAATCCTGGATAGGTGCACATGCCAACTTTACTCCCATTCCATCATTGAGGTTTTAATTTAATGGCATGGAATGCAACCAGAAGATGCAATATGGGAATCACTATATCAGATTAAACATCAATTCTCACATCTGAAGCTTTGAGGACAAAGCTTTTTCTAAGATAGAGGGGATGTTATGAACCCGTGATATTTCTTCTATTTACTTTGTTAGTTTAGTAGTTGCTATGGATGCATATGCTTTGTAAGTCATCCCATGAGCATTTTGTTTTATCCCACATTCATGGGAAGTAATAGTTAGCTAGATTAGAATTCATATATAAGTAAGTGTTGAGGCTAATGAAGACATCTATGAATTTATTGTATTGATCTTACTCAAAGGAGGTTGCCCCTTTGAAGTGATCTGTGATCAATATAATCATTTCAGTGCTTCAGCTAATTTTATAAATCTGTTATTTCATGTATTTTTATCAATTTGTTGTAGGAGGATCCTCTCCAAAGCTTTAAATTAATATCTTGTAAATATAGGTATATACCAAAATACTAATTTACTTTTAAAACATTAACAGTGAGTTTGGTTCAATCATACCTAAATCATTTTTTTTTAAATAATTAATTTATTATAAAAAGATTAAATAATTTTAAAATTTTGATTATGAAAATTTGTATCAATTTGCTAGGGTACAAATCTCTCTAGGTAATCGTTATGAAGAGTTAAGCGGTTAAGGCCATTATTGTGTCCTGAGTGAATTTGATAACGTAGATACCTCTTAATCATGGTTGCTTAGTCAAAAGAGCTCATTGATTTAGATATACATTTACTCATCATTGTAATCTACTATATATTCATTTTTGAAATATAGACTGAGAAATTGATATTCTATATAATTGAATAATTCTATGTAAACATTGTTTATAAAAATATGCACCAAATATATATATATATATATATATATATATATATATATATATATATATATATATATTCCAAAAAATAATAATTAAGTTTTATTATAATACCAATGGCACAAATACCTCATATGGTCGCTATCATTTTGGTGGATATAAAATTATTTTAAGATAAAGACAAATTATCTTTATAAAAAAATAAAATGCCTTGTTTGATTTAAAAAACCCTTAAAAACCCAAAAGCTGATTAGAAAAACAAATCTTCATGCATAATTGAATTTTGTGTTTTTATATTAGAAAGGCTTTTGAAAATAGGTTTATTAATTATATTAAAAAATGGCACGCATAACTAAACCATAAATACAAATTGTTATATAAGACAAGGCATTTTAAAAAGTAATGCACATCATTTTGGAAGGAAAGTTAATGTCAACCAATAACAAACTTGCCACTTGGAAAATTTTACTAGTATAATTTTTAAATTAAAGTTTACCTTTCAAACCAAAAAAAAAAAAAAAAAGTTGTGAATAACAATAATAGGAGAAAGGTCTTCATCGCTGTGCATGTTCCAATTGTTGAACATGGTTTTTGTTAACACGTGTTTCATCAACGAAACATATTGGTGTGTATAAATATTAAAATGCACCAGACACTGAACATGTAGTATCTAATACTTGTTCAACATTTATTCTATAAAATTAAAAGTGACCAATCACATCTTTATAAATAAGACTCAAGTATTGATACTCTAATACACAACTATTGGTACTCCAAAGATTAACTTTTAGTCTTAGGTTTAAAAAATGCATTTTATGATTTCATGTGATAAAATTGATTATATCGTAAAATGTATAATGTATTAAACCTTGAAATCTTAGTTAAAATTACTTAAGATGATATATTAAAATAGGTAAATTTTTTGAAATCTAATATAATAAATATTATGATACCTTAATTCACTGTCCAAAATTAAAATGTGTAACTAGTAAGACCTTTCCTCTAAATCATTTAAAAAAAACAAAAACAAAATCAAAAACATAAATATAAAATGCCACGAATCATGCTTGGTTTGATTTTAAAAACTTGAAAACACAGTATTTGTTTATTTAAAAATTTTAAGAATTAAAATCCACAAAAAAATGGAAGTAAGATAGAAAAAGTGATTAAAATTCAAATTTGATCAAGCCAAAGCGCCAAAGTGTCAAAAAGGAATTAAAGAAATATTTTATAGCCAAGGAAAAAAAAAAAAAAAATCCATTTGTAATGAGTTTAAAATATGTTATAGCCAAGGAAAAAAAAAATAGTATTGAAACAAAATACATTAAAGAAAGACTTAAAAAGGAATAAAATGCAATAAAAAATTGATGTAAATAGTGAATTATCAATAGGTGATAGTTTACACAACTCTGGAAAAAAAAAATGCTGAAGGGAAACATTAAGGTGAAACGTTAAGGTAAAATTTATATATATTATTACACATAACTACATAGTACCAAGATGCTAGGAAGATGCCAAAACTTATAAATTGAAAGTAATGAACTAACATACATGTCCTTATGCTGCCACATAATAAAAATGTCTAGTTTGAATCAAAGAGACACCAAAATTTACCAAGCACTAGTCTAAAAAGTAGAGAATAATGTAAATGAAATCAGAAGAGAGCAGAAGGCAAATTGCTATATTAAATAATATATTAAATCAGTTTTAAAACACTACATAAGAGTATAAAAATCAAACTTCCACTTTCTAAAGAGCATGTAAAAAAAGGTTAAAAATAAAATGCTTCTCCACCCAAGGGTTTATACAAAATCTCAAATATTAATGAAAATTTATTTTTGATATTATGAAATAATATTTTTCAATAATTGAATTAAAATATATTAAAATCAAGTAATAAAACAATGTTATCTTATTAAAGTGAGTAAACCATAAATCTGAAAGAAGAGATTTGACAATTGAGAAAACTGTTGAAAAGAGAAAAACCTCACAATATTATTAGAAGCCTTGTAACAATGAATCTCCAAATACATAGTAAGAATACGCGCACACACACACAGAGAGAGAGAGAGAGAGAGAGAGAGAGAGAGAGAGAGAGAGAGAGTGGATTTAGGCACAAAGAGCATCACATGAACGCAAGAGCAAGAACAAGAACAAGATCAAGAATGTACAACTACCAAAAAAAGTAAGAAGAGAGGAAGAGAAGAGCTCAATAAATAGATTTAGAAGGAATAAAGAGTTACATGTGCAAGCTTCAACATATGTGTCCGTAATCATCTTTAAAATAATTAAGATGTGTGTGCTATATGAGAGAAGAGGAGTTACATGCAAATAACTCCAAATCTATTAAATGGACTATAGAGATAATTGTTACCTCATAAATTCAAGGTAAGTGCATTTATAAATATAATAAATGAACACATAAATAAGACTTAAGAAAAGCCTAAAAAAATATAGGAAAGATCCAAATAAGGTGAACTCTCTAACACATTTAAAATAAAGTTTACAGATGAAAATATTTCATGGATAGTTGTTTATATCCTCTTAGAGGAAAATGTCGGTTTGAAAATGTGAAATTTATAAACTTTTAAATGATTTTTGGTATGATTTGCTTTGTTGTCCATTGATAATTTGATATTTTTTATTCTTTAAGATGGCAGTGAAGATTGAGAAGGGATTTCAAATATTTTTCATGTTGTTTGGGGTTTAAAATGTCATGTAAATTTTCTAAAATCAATGTGCACAGAATAGAGTTTGGGCATTTAGTCATTATCAAGTCAATTTTTATAATAATATTTGTGGCATAAAATATGTGTATAGTTTCCTCTACTGTTGTGGTAGAAAGGTGTGAATTGTTAAGGTGAGAAGCATAAGACTCAATAAAATTTGATTATTTAAAATGATAGTGGAGATTGAAAGGGGTTTCAATAGGATAGTGAAGACCTAGATTTTTTAAATAGATTTGCATGCATAGACTTCATATTGAGCATGCAATCATTATGGGGTGAGTTAAGTGCAGATCAATTTCTCTACATGAATGCACTGATAATATTATTTTTGTCTACATTTTATTGATGATATTGATATAATTTTTTTATAATAGGATTTAGGGTTGAAAATATCTATGGATAGTTGTTTCTATCTTTTTGATGAAAATTGTCAGTTTATAAAGGTGGGAGTCATAAATTTTGAAACAATTTTTTATTATGATTTTGTTTGCTGGCCACTAGTAATACAATTTTTTTTTCTTTAAGATGATAGAGGAGATTGAGAATGGGTTTTAGATATTTTTTCATGCCATTATGGGTTTGAAACATCAGGTAGTTTTGATAGCTAAACATGCATGGGTTTGGGTTTGGGCATGTGATCAATGTCATGATCAATTTTTTTAATAAATTTTGCAATAGAAAATATTTGTGTATAGTTGTCTTTGATATTATGGAAGAAAGGACTGGTTTTCAAGGGTGAGAGGTATAAACACACACACACACACACACACACACACACACACACACACACACACACACACACACACACACACACACACACACACACACACACACACACACACACACACACACACACACACACACACACACACACACACACAATTTAATATGATGATGGAGATTGAAAAGGGTTTTTGTGTTGGTGCAACTGTGTGGTAGGGCTTGAGGGCTGAAAATAAGGATGTTTTAGCTCACTGGTGACTAGGTGGAAAGTTAATAAATATAATTAATGAAATTTATTATGGTTTTACATAGATGGTAATACTTATGAGAAAAATATATTATTATTTTCGTGTTCGCATAGTGAAACTTTTGTTTTTATTATCTAGTGTGACAAAGAGGGCTTACATTTTTTTATAACTCCATGTTTATATGCCAGAGATTGGGCATGCAATCATTATGAGGTTGGCTAATCTCAAAGCAGTTTCTCCACACGAATGTGGAAATAATATTTTTTTAATCTTTAATCTTTGTTGCTAAAACTAATACAATTTTTTTCAATAAGATTTATAGTAGAAAATATTTAAGGATAATTATCTCTATCCTCATGGTGGAAAGCACCAATTTGAAATTGTGACAACCATAAATCTTGAAATATTTTTTGGTTATGATTTGGTTTGTTGGTCATTTGCAATGCATTATTTTTTATTCATAAATATAATATCTAATATTTAAAGGGGATTTTAGATAATTTTTCATGTTATTTTCTTTTTTAAACATTGTGAGTTTGTGCATGTAGAAAAATTTAGGTCAATTTTTAATTTGAAAATAAGGTTTATGGAGGAAAATATTTGTTTATAGTTACCTCTATCATTGTGGTAGAAAGGCTCGGTTTGAAAAATTGATAAGCATAAATATAGTTATTATGTCTCTTTCAAGAGTTTATGTAAGAATATGTTGTGAGTTTGAAATTTTGTGTAGTTTTGATATATTTTCATGCATAAACTAGAGATTTAGAATGCAACCATTGTCAGATGAATTCAATAATAATATTTTATTTTTATTAACTTTTTTCTAACATTGATATCATTTAAAAAAAAATAAGGTATATGTATTTCACCATCAATAACTGAAAATTTTAGCCACAAAGATAGATACAAATATCCACACACACACACACACACACAATTTGGTTTCACATAGTGAAACATTCTTTTTTTTATTGAGTGGGATAGAGAAAGCCTAGACTTTTTTTATAGTTTGATGCACACATAAAAAAAAATTGGGTATGTAATCATGTTAGATGGGTTAAGCCCAAATCATTTTATATGTAGTTATAGATTCTTACGTTTGGAATTATATGTTAAACTAGTCTTGTACACTTGACAAACATATCTCAAGGCTTTACCCTTCAGTTTGACCTTCCTTATAGCTAAAAGGCTCATATTCATTACCTCATTAGATCTAACTACTTATTTATTAGTCCAACCTTGATTAATCTAATTATCTAGATCACTTGTTTAAAATATGATATATATACTTCGCTTTCATTTACAAAACCTCAATAGTTTTCCTCCTTCTTAGATAGTTGTGTTCAACATATGATATAACATTTATGCTACTATCCCTATTCTAACACAATTATCCTTTCCCTAAAAACACTCAAATTTGAAAATATTTTGATGTGTACATGTTGACCTAAGAATTTCATTGACTCTTCCATGAGGATCACTTCAAAATATTTACTATAAATATAAGCCTACTCATTATGTATACAACAAATACAAAATAATTGCCTCTCAAAATTTGAAATATTATTAAATTTCAAAACACACAACTAAGTTCTTATGTCATATTCATCCCTATTTTCATATTAATCATAGGATTAGTCATACTATAGGTTTGAAGCACTCAAATTATATCCCATGAGCCATAATTGTCAAGTTACAAGCTATATTACTACATGCACCTTCGCATAGTATATTTCACTCCCGTGCACACATATTCCCACACATAGGGGAGAACTACGTAAGTATGAGGCCCTCCTTGGAGTATTGGCTATGTAGGAAGTGCTCATTGACAGAGGGGTCTTTGAGTTCAACTTGACATCATGAACCCACTAACCCATTTTGGCAAGGTAACCTAACTTAAAGTGGAGAGATATGATTTGAGATATAAATAGTGATAAAAAGCCTATGCACAAGATCTAGATATATCAAACACAAAATGATATACAACTAAGAAAGATCTAGGTAGTAGAAACTTGAGACAATGAACATTTCATATACGTCAGTTGCAACAAGATTTGGATAATAGCATCAATGTAAGTGTCCATAAGTCAATGCAAGTATCTAGGAAAATAAATAATACTTATAGAATTTGAAGATTATTTTTTGAACATTAGACATCTTATTTTTACACCTATACATATTAGATCTGTCTATGCATCATTGAATAAGCTAAGTATTGTTTCTTATTTGTGGTTACACAATCAAAATATTGTTTAACATTGTAATTTTTATATTTAATATTTTTTGTAATTCAACATTGAAATTAAATATCATAATTAAATTATTTAATTGGCATGCTTTTAGGAATAATTTGCTTCACTCTTGAATATACTATTCCTCATAACCCTTAATTCTAAAAAGAATTAAACATTTGGTGAACCTAACCTTTGTGTTTCCTTGTGTAAAACCCTAGTTTGACCTAGGGTTTCTTGATTTTATGATTTATAAATTAAAACTATTTTAAAAATCATATTTTCATTTATTAGAAAGTAATCAATCATGTTTAATATGGATACATTGAATACTTATTTCATTTCACAATATATGATGGTGATACTTGTTTTTTAATTTCTCGTACATTATTAAATCAATCAAATATATAATCAAATCAAGTAACCAAATTGGTTAATTTAAAGAAAGTATTTCAAAAAAAGATTATAATTTAATTTCTCTTTAAAAATATTCTTACAATAATATTGAGCCTATTCCTCCTAACTTAAGGAGGGTGATAGATACCATCCCTATAACCAGGTACATGTTATCACTCTTCTAAGGGGTACTGTGGCCTATATTATGGTTTAAAATAAAGGTAATCAATATATCATTACTAGAACCCCTTTACCTCCCACATCTCATTTAAATGATGTGTGTATGTATATTTAATCTGAAGTGCCTAGGGTTTGTGCTCATGAAGCCCTAAAATATCAAATCATCACTATGAGCAAGTTAATAGAAGAGATACAAATACAAAATTAGTATTTTATTTCAAATATCACATCATTAGAAAATCAAATTGCATAACTACACAATCCAAATCATTTATATACACACATATATTTCACAAATACTTGAGTGTGATTCAAGAATACATTAGATCCATGATATATTAAGTATGCAAATGTTGGAACTTTTCCATTCTAGCATGATACACTACGTTGGGGGAATTTTTATTCTATATGATCACAATTGACAATGATTATATTAATTTATGACCATTTTCTATTATCTTACTAAGCTTATATATCTTACACATGCCTATACTCATGTTGATATCTTACATAGTGTATTTGATATGTTATTCTACATGACATTTTGCTAACACAGGTATGTAGGGACTAGTTTTTCATGCTTATGCTAGTTGCTTATTGTCTTATTACTTCATATTTTTACATTAGCTTACTTGAGTGTACTTCTTTACTTCTTTGTATTATTTGTGGAACATTTGAACATGTTCCTACTTGTTGGTTATAATGCCTTGAGTGCTATTTTTTATTTGGTGTGTGTAAATTTGCACATATTCTACTTGAGTGTACAACATTTGAACATTCCCTTTATTTGTGGTCTCTTTAGACCCCTTTTTTGTATGACAATTAAGTAATCTTATGTGTGTTTTTGATTTTTGTTGAGATTTCTATCTTCTAGACATTACCATGATTCATATCATGCATCTTATAGATTGTTATGTATGCATACTATGAGCTTTATTGATATATATACTTTGATATGACACAACTATATGCTTCTTCACTACATGATTCACATAGATACAATATAGTTCTCTTATCCTTTTGAGATAACATAATTATCACTTTTGCAATCCCCTCACCTCAAAAGTGGGGGGCTTATAAATGGGAAAAGGTCATAAAATACATGACTTCACATATATAAAATTGATATAATGGGATAAATTTAATTCAATTACATAGTTTACATTATTCGTATATACACTTGAGATAAAATTCTATGCATTTAGCACAAATTCAAGACAAATTTTCAGATTTGTGATACATATTATACACATGTTATAGGGCATAGATTAAATTTATAAAATAAACTTAAGCTTGAGACATATTTTAGGTGCACATGCACCAAATTATAGATACACTTTCAGATTATATGCACATTTATGCACTAACTCTACCAATATGCATTGTTTGAGATTTTATCTACTGCATCAATTGGATCTTTGTTAGTAGTACAATAAATATTATGTGCCCTTGATATAATTGGAAATTATTTTGTTATTATGGGTTTATATGGTTATACCATTTAACTTGGGTGATATTGGTTAAATTAGTTAAACTGGTTACATGAGATTTTGGTACACTTGAGTTGTGTGATTGAGATTTTGTGCTCTCAATGAAATTTAAAATATTCATCCATATAATATATTAGGGGCATGATCAACCTCAAATTATCCTCTTCATATATCTAAGTTTTAGTTTTGAAACTCTCTCTAATGATTCAACTAGGAAGCATCTCTACCAAGATAAACTACTAAAGGGTAACATGGTTGCATCGACACATATGTGTACTCTTTCTTTGCTCTCTTTATCTCAAGTATTTTAAATTTATTCTATTTTAAATTATATTCACTAATTACACATATAACATGCTCTTGCTTTTAGGTCATTCACATAAACACATTCAAGTGGGCTCAATAAAAGATAAGGTGTGTCGTACACCATAGTATTCTTTTGTTCATTTAACCTAGTAATTTCATCATTATGCATTACTATATTAAGGGGGAGGGGGAATTAAGATGATTAAATATATATTTATATGTTAAAATAGTCTTTTGTAATTGAAAAATATATTTCAAGGCTCTACCCTTTAGTTTGACCTTCCTTGCAGCTGAAAGGCTCACTTTCACCACCTCACTGGATTTAATTACTTATTTCTTAGTCCAACTATTGTGACCAATTCATTCATTTTTATAGAATACAAGGGGACCCCTTCAAGAATTAAATCTCAAAATTTTGGCCCCTTATCAGACCTCATTTGATTTCAAAATCTTGGGAATCCATTGTATCCTAATATTTGAGATTTTATTTGAGTCTTAACAAAGTTCATTTACAATTATTTAAATATATTCTTCAAGTTATTTGTATCAAAAAAGGATGGATCCCACCATAAATTTTTAGTATTTCTATGCTTAATTAATTTTTAGGTGATAACCTTTTTTTTCTCAGAAAATATCTGAAGTAGATAGGTCCCATATCCCTAATCCTAGAGTCTAGCTAGCACCGTCCTAGAGGTTTTGTTTTTCACAAGTTGGCAACCCTTTGTTTGAGAAACAATTTTATAATAAATTAGTATTTTGTATGTTTTATAGGTCTTGGATTTTTTATTGTTGATGGAAGCTAGAGAGGATTGATCTCATAATATATTTCCATGTGTATTTGTACATTAAAATTTTTTAAAGGCCCTAGAGGCCCGATTCAATTAGAGATCACCACATGTACCCACACACCTGAAGTTGTAAAATATGTCAAAGGCCCAATCCAATTAGAGATCACCATGTGTGCTTGTACACTTAGAGTTATCAAAGTTATTAAAGTCCCAAGAGGCTCAATCCAATCATATATATCCACATGTACCCATAAACCCAAGGTTGTCATACACCTAGATAGCCTATGCTGCATAAAACCCATAACACAACCCTTTTATACCATGGTATGAATAACACTTAGTAGGATCCAAATGTATGTAGGGTTCCATAAGCACCAAATATGGGTATGTGTCTAGCACACTCTATATTTATTGGCATATTTAGGTAGTTCATGACTCAACACCTGAAAAGGTCTCATTGTCACTAGCCAATCCATTTAAGGCTGATTATACATAAAATCAATACTAAGCAAAAGGAAAAAACACTATCCCAAAATTAGTCAATTAATTTAGAGATTAATTCACATAAAATGAGCCACCAATGACATTAATTAAAAAATATCCTATATCCCTATAAAGTCCCATCAAAATTGGGATCATTATTATCTATTCTACATGATTCAAATAATTCAACACCCTTTCCTAAGTTATTTCTGAATATCAAAATGTATCCCTGCAAAATATTGACACAACATAAAGGTGAAATTAAATAATGAGGGTATATAAATCTAGTCCCAAACTAGAAAACAAGTTCATAGATACTATATTATTATAGGGGTTACACACTTAAAACACTATAGTTAAATATTAAATATAATTGAAGATATTCAAAGGCCCAATAGTGATGACAGGATGAAGGAAGATGCTGTCAAATTCACAAGTGACCTAATATATCTTAGATCCTTGGGATTGCATAAGATATGGTCAAATCCTATGTATTATTATGTGGTTATCTCTTTTCTAAATTTACTATGGACATCCAAGAATACCAATGACATCATACATTCACTAAACAAGGGGCCCCAAATTGTAAATATCTATAAGACCTCCTTAAAAACTATTATAACCTCCCTGATTATGAAATTATGTATGACAAATAAATCACTACTATATGCATTAATACCCACAACATCTATGAGAATTTGTAGTATTTGGCCAAGGACACTAACCATTGGGTTAGCAAGGAAGACATTGACTCCTACACTATCAATACATTCAAAGAGTGTAGATGGGCATGTTTTTGCATAAATGTTTATACAAGGTAAAAGACATCATGCATGTCAATAAATAGTGGTTCCCCTTGATCAACATTATCCTTGAAGGGAAGTAGGTCCTAGCTCTTAGGGACATAATCACTTTTAATATATTACAAGTCCCTAGAGTTCACATCAAGGAAAACTTCTACAAGATGTCCTACATGGTTTATGACACCTATTCCATCCTCAAATTCAAGAGTAAAACTTCCCCCAATGGATATCTATGGGTTCCTCACTCTATTTGGTCTTCATGAAATTATACATTCACCTCTTTAGGCACCATGGATCTGGGAAATCTGTGATCACTTTTACCCTCCTGTATACCTAGAAATCAATGAAAATCCTATGCCAAGGCTATTAAAATAGATGAGATCTTCCATCCTAACCATCAGTGCCTACTATTACTACTAGGACCACATGATCATTAAGATAAAAGGTGTCTAAGGACCTCCTTTCAAGCTACCTTACCTCATCCCAAAATGGATGGTAGAGTAGGAGATCACCTTTCAAATCATCAATTATATAGTTACTTTTTACCTCAATAGAAGATAAAAGTATTATAATTCACTCTCTATATTCATAGGGTACCAAAAACACAAGACCTTCCCTAGCCTCCAGGTCATGGCCATGCACACAAACTCCAATCTCCCCAAAGATGATGATAGGTAGTGGGATTGTCATGGCAAGGTGAAGTCTCATGTGGAATTATATCAAGGATAAACATCAATTACCATCATGAGATCCACTTAGATGATGCCATCCACCTCAACCCTACCAATGATGTTAAGGTAATACAAAGCTATAAGTGACACATCTACATATATCCCAACAAGCATATCATGGGCCCATACTAGAGGAAATGCCTTTCCCCCCATAACCTACTGTGAATACCCCAACTACTATAAGGAGGGTTTATGAATTAGTCTTATAAGTGATCCCAATAACAACTTCATCAAATTTGGCTTCCAAATCACTTTCAAAAGCTTCTCAAGTAAGCCAATCTCATGTTTCCCATGATTTTCACCTTTATAACAGCTCTAAATCTCAATAAAATTCCCCTCTAGCCAAACATTTGACATCCATGAAACCTTTGACTCCCACCTCCATTATATCTAGATAATAGATTGTGGCCCCTCTAGGCTTTCAAATCTAGGTTAACCTTCCCCTATGATGGCTCCCCCTATAGTTTCCCTACAAGTGATCCCCAAGTGTCATACTCTATTGATCCCTATATCCCTAAGTGATCTAAGCTTCCATGCCTCTCTAATTTATACTACACCATCATGTCCCACTCCTAGATGGTCGTCAAGCTGGCCTATGTGATTGGCATGACCCTTTTAGTTCTCCTACTCCAAATCCTGCAATCATAGTATCCCATACAAAATTGGTCCCTCCCATTATTCTAACTGACCCCACAATTATTTTGATCCCAAGTGTGTAGGCCTACCCTAATTTAAAACCTCTAATGTTCCAACAAGTTTAAGTGCATTAAACTTGGGAAACACACCAAATTTGAACATAAATAAATTATACACTATGAACCTATTTTCACCTGAGGCCCCTTTTAGTTCTACTCCTCAAAGTGAAATAAAACCACAAATGATCCCTCTGTAGAATCATACTAAGCACCTAAATTTTATTTCCCCTAGGCCAGTAGTACAACCTCCTTTTATACCCACAACACCATGTTGGGCGTCTCTCTCTCTCTCTCTCTCTCTCTCTCTCTCTCTCTCTCTCTCTCTCTCTCTCTCTCTCTCTCTCTCTCTCTCTCTCTCTCTTATACCTAGTTCCCTAAGAATTAGATTGAATTGGCTCATCTCATCCTTTAGGTTGAACACCTATGTTCCATGTATAATTGGTCCCCAAGTCTATATGACTTATGACCAACTGAGACCACATTTGTTCCAATGGGAAACCTCCCTAGCCACTCCCCCATTTTCACCCATTTACCCCTCCATATTCTATCCCATTTCACATCCATCATCTATTCTTTCCACCTCCACTCATGCATCCACCATCCACTTCATATGTTGCCTCATATTCAATATCCCTAGGAATAATGGGAGGACAATGATGGATTGGTACCATGAAATATTTAAGATCATTGAGACCTAATATGGTTTACCATGTGGACCTAGACATCCATCTCTAATTAGATAAATATAATTGTAGGCTAAAGAGGGTGATGACCCAAGACTTCACCCAATAAGGGGACCCTATTATGTGGATAACATTATAATACCTCTTAACACTCACCATGAAGAGGACTTAGATGGGAGAAGAAAATATTGGAGACGAACTAGTATCTATGGTATGTACTAAAAAAGAGTTGATAAAGAAGCTCATGGAAGATACCAAGGAACAAGTTAGGATCTTAGAGCCCCAAGTTAGGAGCTCATTCCTAGTTGGCCTCATTGGAAAGGTGGAAGAAACACTCACTAAATTATTCACAACCTTAGGAGAGGGGACCATGGCTCTTTTAAAGGGTACTATACTCTTATAAAGAGAATAATAGTAACTAAATATGATAATTAAGTAGTGATAATCAATAAGGGGATGTTCCCCAAGATAAAAACCATGCCCTTCATGGACCTCAATTTATACTAGACATTCACAAGAAGCATGAAGATTGAATTAGAGGATTGGATCAAAGACATCCAATCTATCATCAAACCCTTGGAGAAAAGCATCTACGAAATCCTTTCTTACTTCAAAGAGTTTGGCATTACTTTGTTCTTCTACCTTGATGGTACACTAATTATCACCGATGAATTTTAGATCCATTTCAAACATTTCAAGGCATCCATGAAGAAGAACATGGTGAGGGCTAACAAATATGGGGCCCATGATGTTTTAGAGCTCACCATGTAGTACACCAATAACATTAACCAGTTGAACATTGTAAAGGTCTATCTTGAGGCCCCTCTAAAGGCACATGATAAATTATTGACTCAAGCCAACATTTTGTTTAGGGAGCCACCTTACAACCTAACCAAGCTAGATAGACAGGAAAATATTGTTACATAGGCAATGATAGCTTAATAAGGTGCCCAAATGCAATTGGGAAGTGGTTCCCCCTAGGGTTATAGCTAATGATATTTCCATTCCTCTTGTGATCCAAAAATGTAAAGTTGTTATCATGTTTTTTATGTTCTCCCCCCTTTTGTCTCTTTTAGGACATGTTACTATATGGTTATAACTATTTTTTCCATGATGGCTCAGAGTGGGATTCCATGTGAATTAGTGGTGGATCCCATCTCACTCCTATATATGTTACTTTGTAGCATTATTGAAAGGTCGTATTTTTTTAATATAACGCATGAATAATTAATTTACTTACAATTTTTACATTATGTGGGTTTTGATTATATTCCATTATGTCTGATATATGAATGCCTTCCAATTTTGAGGTAAAAATTGGAGAATATTATTTTTAAAGGATGTGATACGAGTCTTTATATAATACATGTGTCTAATTGAGAATGAAATACATTTTATTTTATTTTATTTATGTATTTATTATTATTTTATAAAGTAGTTATAAGTTTGTATGTATGTTAACTAAAATATTGTAGGTGTTTATCTATAAAGTGAAACTACAAGAATTGAACACATGATTTTTCTTTCGACTAACTTTCTTATATGGATGAATTTAGAGCTTATGTAAAACTCAACATATAGTGGTAGAACTATGATGAACATTCCATATAGCTCATTATATCTAATACAAACTGTCCATATGTGTTACATTTTGGTTATATAATACATTGCATTTAATGGTTAAGGTCTTATCTAAGTAGGAAATGAATGCAATTATCCTTTGTTTATATGTGATACATTGCTGATTCTTTATCTTTTTATTGTGTCTAACTTGGATTAAATGAGCACAATTTTGTGTACAAAAATACATACCTATGGTAGGATCATTTTGAGAAGACATCAAATAAATTTGGCAATATTTTTTGAAGATTCAACAACAGATACATTGAGCTCCGAAGAAATGATGCTCCAAAGATTCTTTTAAGGTGATTCAAAGATACTCCAAAGATTATCTAAAGGCACTTCAAAGACCTATACAGAGTGATCTAAAGATGCCAAGGTGTGCTCCAAAGATGTCCAACTGGATCCTGCAAATCACGATAGTGATTTTAAATATATCTATTGTATATATATAGACTTTCCATATTTAGATATCTTATTTTAGACATTACTATTCATAGTAAGGGTCTAAAATGATTTGGATATATTTGTATTTCTATTTTGTAAAACCAAATATAAGCTCTTCAGATCTATGTTCATTATTTTCCATCTATTGTTAGTTGAGTCAGTTCCAATGCCTTCTTATAAGCATGGGATCTGATTCCTAGATCATCTATATTTTGAATAGGTAGATTTGGTCATTTAAATCATTAAATTTTATATTCTATGAATAAGTGTTGAGATGTGCTTTAAAAACATGTCTCCTTCTCATTACAGATAGTTATAAAGTTAGTTAATCATTGAGTTAATTAGAAGAAACATTCTAGTGTAGTTTTGCATATATGTATATGTTCCTTTAATAATGAAATAAAGTTAAAAATTAATTTTCATTATTGAGTAAAAGTTTTTCCTATTATATGGAAGGAGCAAGGGCCCACTTCTATCCAAAGATCAAGATAAATTGGTATTTTTAGTTTGTAGACTAAAAGTGTATTTCTTTATTTTAGTTATAGTTCATTTTACTATAAAGAGTGATTTCATTTTCAATGCAAGAGTGATTTCCTTTTTAATGCAAGTGTGAATTTACTTTTTAAAAGTAAAGTGTGAATATCCTTTTAAATGCAAATGTGTTTTCCTTAAATGCAAAGGTTGTTTCAATTCAATGCAAGTGAGTTTTATTTATGCAAGAGTGTGTCTTTCAATGTCATAGGAAGTAAATTTTGTTAACCTATCTCCATAATCATAATTTATCATGAATAAATTTAAGTGACAATAGATAACATCCTCACATTTTGGAATATCACACTATCTTACCTAGCTGGGTAAGTTGAGTGAGGACACCATAATGTCTTATGTCAGATGTTTAAGTTATAGATGTTGATGGTGTGAATGCCATAAGAGATCTTTAGTTATCAATCCTTTTAGATTTATTTATCTACAAAATAGAGTTAGAGTCTTATTTACTATCCTTAAGATTTAGACATAAACATAAGAGTAAACCCCCCAAATAGTGAACTATAAACTCCAATATCCAATGGTATCATTGCATATAGCCTTGGACACTGGACCTGGTAGAAAATGACACCAATCCATTGATTGGTTAAATGATAGGTATAATGATAGCCTATCATTTTTGGTGCCATTGTTGGGGATAATCATCAATAAGTGTTAGTGAAATATTACATTAGAGTTATATATGGAAATTCAAAAACATTCATAAAACTCAAAACAAAAAAAAAATATAGGACTCTTTAGATTTATGAACCACCCAAGGGATTTTCAAGGATGGTTTATCTCTAAAGGACCCCAAATAAATCAAGAAGAAGAGAGGATCCAATATTTGATGGAAAGATCAAAAAATGAAATAAAGATAATTGAAATCCATATACAAGATTTTTCTAATTCCTCTCTTGTATAAGGTTCCTCCTCACAAACATATTCTACAAGAAGAATCCTATTTAGGACATCTTCTCTTATAGGAAGAATTGATCCTAAAAATTCCCTTTTTGGAATAGTTGGATTTATTCCACAAGCTTTACAAGAAGAAGATTTGAGTACAAACAAAGATTCTCCTCCTAAGATAAACCATAGTTTGAACACCTAGTAAGATAATTTATATTGGATTGATAACCAAAGTTGAGAATAAAATATGGGAGACAAACATGCACATGTGAAAAACCCTGATCGATAGCCTCAACAGGACATAATTTTTTCCTATCCAATCAACTTAATTCTTGATGATAGAAGTTCCATGAAAATATCTCACCATCCATTTTACCTAATTTTATACGTAAATCCTTAGAGGATCCAAATCAGTTCCTCTTTGAATTTTAGGTTCTCTACCAAACATATGACTATGTCATAGATAATAAAAAGTTGAAGTTATTCCCATACATACTTAAGGATGTAGCCATGAGATGGTTCATGGACCTTGAGGGTAATTCTATCACCACTTGGAATGAAATGGAAAATGAATTTTTGGAAAAATATCAAGATTATTGTAGAGTCAAATAATGGAAGGAATACTTGTTCAAGATCAAATAAAATGAAGATGAAACCTTAGAAGATTACCTTGATAGGTTTATAGTTACCCATAAACATAGTCATTAACAACTCATTGAGGAGGTCATCAAGATAATATTTATTAAAGGGTTAGATGATTATTCACATGATGCTTTGAATCTAATGGGAAAGGGTGACATTGATAGATTAACCTTTTATCAAATTTTAGCATTGTGTACTAACTACTCTAGGACAAGACCTAGCATAAAGAAATAAAGGTTAGGAAAATCACTTCAAGTTGGAAAATTAATGGAAGAATTTATTAATTTAAAAATAGACATTATAGTAAAATTGATCACCTCAAATCAAAATCTAATGATGCCAATACTGAACATTTGTTAATATATTGTCCTAGATCTAGACTCAAACATGCGGTAAAAGATTGTCCTTTAGACAAAACATAAGTATGTGGTATTTGTGACCTAAACCATAACACCAAGAATTAAAAACACATTTATACTATAAGAAACTAAGTAAAACAAAAATCACATACAATTGAGGAAGTAAAATTTATCCAAAGACAAGGAAATCAGTACTCCTAGCGTCAAATCAATTTGGTCTAGATTTCCTCCCAATCCATCGATTACACTATGGGCTGGAGAAATTACACCACCAATATGTGGAACATCATAAATACAACCATGGGATACTCAATAATGGATGCCATATATTTGGGGAATGCCTTAAAATAATTCACAACCGTAGGCACAATAACAAAATCAACAACCACATTGGGTACAATAATCACCACCTTAATGGTCAAATCAATAATATCAGCCAAAAAGAAGGTTTCCTCCATAGCAGGGCTTGTTTTCATCACAAAATCAGACACCATTAATTAATAATAAAGTTAACCAACCACATTTACCTTCTAAACTAGTGAAAAATCCAAATAATAGTTAAAATACACTTGTTTATGAAGCTGATCAAGAACATAATGTTGCAAGTGGTTCAACTGAATGTAATAATGTTCAACTCAAATCAGGGAAGGTAGTAAGAGATTCAAATATTAACATAATTGAAATTTATAATGGTGAAAACACTCTTGAATCACCTATATTCCAAGAACCAACTAAATAAAATGTAGAAGTCACAACCACACTAATCACAATTCAATATCCCCCTGCTATTCCATTTCCTAAGAGACTTAAGGAAGAAAAACCTAGGGAAGATTTTGAATTGATGCTTGAATTAAAAAAGATGAAGATATAAATTATAATGTTAATAACCATTAAATATATTCCTAATTTGAATAAAATCATTTAAGGATCGTGCATCAAAGCACCAAGAAGGAAGAAGTAGTATCCTAAAACAATTCAGGTAACGGGGAAAATTATTGATTTACTAGTAGGAAACAAACTTATTGCTAAATATGAACATTATGGAAGTCCTGTGATGACTATGACAATTAGAAACAAGTCTATTCCAAATGTTCTTATATATCTAGGTGTTGGAATAAACATAATGGCTATCAAAATAGTAGAGTCTTTATCTCTCGCAAGGCTTCAACCCACCACTACAATCTTGAAAATGGTAGATCAATCTAATGTTGTCCTAGAAGGAACCATAAAGAATGTACCAGTCACTATATAATCTTGGGAATACCCTTTTGATTTCATGAAACTTCAACTTAAACTAAATAAGGTAGGATATCCAATCATTCTTGGTAGACCTTGTTTAGCTATAGTTGCAACATGAATTGACTATAGATCTAAAAACATGACCATTTTTAATGGAATTCATAATAAATAAATATCTCTCTATCTACCTACTAGACCTTCAATGGGTATTTTTGATAAGATATGGGTGGATCATCCTGAACAAAACTAGACTATTATGTCTTCCTTACCATGGTTACCATTAAATACCATGTTCAAAAGTTTGAGGAACAAATAACAAAAGATTTGGACTAAGAAAGCCTAGCTTTGAAGATTGATAACTATGCTCCAAAGATGAAAAATCATGAATGAGAACAATCCACCTCCATTATTAAGAATCAAGACAATACCATAAGATCAAAAAACATGTTGTCTGGTCCATAAGACATTCAACAAGTCATAGTTGACTGGGCTCAAAATGGGCATAATTTATTTTTACATGATTTTCATTGTTCATTGACCAATAGGATTTTCACAAGTGAAACCTTTAACAAGGATGTAGATACACTTCATAAGTTACTACCACACACATGTCAATTGAATGCCTTGATGAGTTAATACAAATGGTTAAATTTGATTATTCCAAGCACTAAATAAATTACAATCCAACCCGATAAATTGTTGAATATCAATAGTTGGTTAACTGACTAGTAGGAAAGAAAAGTATTTGATGTATTGGTACAACACAAAAAATATTTTTTTTGGGATTACAATGATATGAAAGGAATACATCCTAGTGTTTGTACACATCACATCTACATAGAATATGTTAGACTAGTCAGACTACCACAACAGAGGATTAACCCAGCCTTGAAATAAATTGTTAAGAAGGAGATAAAAAAACTAATGGAAGTTAGTTTTATCTATCCCATATATAATATTCAATTAGTTTCACCTCTTTTCATTATGATTAAAAATAATGGGAAATGAAGAGTTTTTGTAGACTATAGAGAACTGAATAAATCCACTATGAGAGACTACTTTCCCTTGCCTTTTATTGATCAAGTTTTGGATAATTTGGTAGAAAAATAATATTATTATTTATTATATATTCAATGAATATAATCAAATAAAAATAACCCATAAATATCAAAATAAAACTACATTTACCTACCCCTAAGGAACATATGCTTATACAGTCATTCTTTTTAGATTGTGCAATGCACTTGCTACCTTTCAAAGATTAGTGTTAGCCATCTTTTTTGATCTTAAAAATGATTGTGTGGAAGTGTAAATTAATGATTACACTATCCATGGTACTATATTTCATGAAGCTTTGAACAATTTGGATAAATTACTTACTATATGTGAGGAATACCAAGTATCTTTGAGTCATGAGAAGTGCATCATAATGGTTGATGAAGGGATAGTATTAGATATTAGTGTAAGTTTTTATTTTTCCCTATTTATTAATTAAGGAAATTGTATTTCTTGTGAATACATAGATTTTTCCTACATTTGTGGGACATGCTAGCTTATGTGGAGGTGTGTGTCATAGATGTGTTATAGGTGTCATAAAAATGTCATAAGTAACTCCTTTGATGGGAGTTACTTCTCTATTCTTAGCACCTTGTCACCACCTTTCATGAAGGAGTTACATTCTATTTTTGGGGTGCCTTGTCCACTTTTTGTGGAGGAGTTACTTACATACTCTCCTATTTGTAGTCCTCACTTTAGCCATCTCATGTTAATCAGATTTTGGTTTTCTCCATTTTGTCTTGTGCAATTTATCTTATTGTGTTAATTTCAAATTACTTTAACATCTATGTGGTGTGCACTTGCTTCAACTTGTGTGATCACATCTCCATTGCACTTGAATTATCTAGATTCTGGCAACAACTATGATATGGTATCAAAGCTAACCCGGTAATCTTGTGTGTGATTATGCTTTCAGCTTATTTTGAAATCAAGAGGAGTGGAGTTATCTTTATTTTTTAATTCTAGATTTGGTCTAAAATTTTAAAAAAATTATGTGTATATCAATTCTGGTTAGTTTCCTTGGGATCCTTGGCATTTGGGTGTCTTGGTAGAATACCACTAGCAGACAAGCTATTTGCAGATAAATCTGGGGGTTGATGCACTCAGGTGCCATTGTTGAGCAGAGAGCAAGGAGGTAGGCACCAAACTTCTAGTCTGCACCAAACTTTTTCTATTATCCTTCAGTTGTATGGCATCCAAAATAGTAGTCTGCGCCTTCCTTCCAACAAGGTGCCTCAGACAGTCCAGGTCTGCTTTTTTTTGGAAGAAACTTTCTGCTGTTTCTCTTTGCTTACAGCTGACTAGGCCGTACGGTGCAAGTCTGCACCAAACCCGTAGTCAGCTCCAGCATTGCACCCTTGTTTTTTGGTCATCTCTACCACTTTTTCCATGCCTCAGACAGGTCTTATGCCCAGCAATAGGTCTGCATTTATTTTTGTCTTTTCTGAGATAAAATTTGCACTATGTTTTTTGGCACCCCTTCCTACTTGGCATCCCATGTTGCACCCCTTAGACATTTGAAATTCATCAAAACTATCTTTACTTTATTGTTTTCAATTTAAAATTGATTTATCAAAATAAAAATCAGTCAATTTCACTGAGTATTTAATTTTTTAGACAGTTTTGTATTTTTGGGGGTTTGAATTAAAACTTGTATCTTCGACCTACGAAGATGAAGGGTGAGGCTTGGGTTGGCGAGAGGGAAATTCCCCCTCACAAAAACCTTCTTTAGATTCTACATTCTATGTCAAATCCAATGAGTGGTTGGAAGGCCACTTTCTCTCCCATAACAGGCATTTTTTTAATGTTTTAGTGCTTTTTTTTGCAAAAACACTAGTTTATGGGAAAATTGTACCTTTAATATCTTGCAAACGGTAGCTCAGTTTTGGGTGCCATTTTTTACAGAAGTGTTTGTAATTCAATTTTACACAGTTTAGACTTGTTGATTGTCAAAAATGCACTAGTTTATAAAGTGCCAAAATTTGGGTATCCCGGGACGCATTTTTGGTTGAGTCCGACGTCCTGTTTGCTTTAGTCTTGCACTGATTGCTCTAAGACACATTTTCAATTGAGTCTAACATATTTTGAGTGTGAAATTGCATATTTTGGGGGGGACTCAACATTTTTGGGGGGTGTGATTGATTTTCACAACTTGCTTTCATTCTCCTTTCTGCATAATTTCACAACTTGCAATCAACACAACTTCACCTAAATTCAGCTAAAAAATGGATTATTTTACACTTAAACCCCTAACACCCTTCAACTATCATGAATGAAAATTTAAAATTTCAATCATTCTTAGGAGTAAAGGGTTGTATAGGATCACCATGGGAACTAAAGTAGAACCCAACACTGATGCTGAAAAGGTCAAGTGGTAGAATCGTAGTGATGAAGTCTATAAATTACTGAGCTTGTTTGTGTCTCCCAAACTTCTCTTCCATATAGAATCCTCTCAGACTCCTAATGACATATGGGACACCTTATAAAAGTTATTTGGGAAGCTTGATGAGATGAGAGGTCATGAGCTCGAAAATGAACTCATAAGTCTAAGTCCTAGCAACTTTGACACCCTACAAGACTTCTTCACTAAGTTTAAGGCCCTTAGATTGAAATTGAAAGAATTCGGGATAGAGAAGAAAGATGATCAACTCATAATTTCTATTCTTGCAAAGTTAGGTCCAAGCTATTCAGTCTTTGTCTCCACTTTCCATGCCACAAAAAGTGCCCTTGGCACTACATGGAAAATGCCTTCTTTGAATTCATTCATTGCCGACTTGACTAGGGAGCAAGATAAGCTAATTAAAATGGGAAAAATGAATTCTACTCAACCCCAAGCTTTGATAGCTAGAAATGGTAAGGACAAGACACTAACAAAGGAGAAGAAAAAAAAGAACAAGGATCAGGAGAAGAAGAAAGAAAACACCAATCCTGCCAAAAACAACACTGAGACTTCCTCTTCCAATGCTAAACCTAATAAGGAGAAGGTTAAGTGTGCATCTTGTAAAAAAATAGGGCATGATGAACATAAATGCATGAAGAAACAAATAGATCACCTAACTCTTTTTCTAGAGAAGAACAACATAGGTGTTCCTGAGTCCATCAAGCAGAATTCATCTATCCAAGATTCTACCAAGGCAAAAGGAAAGGGTAAGGAGAAAGAAAAGGGCAAGGCCCTTGTAGCTACAACAGCTTCCACATCTTCATGGGTCATCAACTTGGGTGCTTCTCACCACATGGGCTCTTCACTAGTTGAGTTTTCATCTTTAGAGCCTTGTAGCATGACTTTAATTAGTTTGGGTGATGACACATCAGTTTTCATTATAGGGAGAGGGTAAGTTGAAATGGAAGGAGGAACATTCAATAATGTTATAAGTGTTCCTTCTCTTTCAACCAATCTCTTATCAGTGTACCAAATCACTCACATTGGTCAGGGCATGAGAGTTGAGTTTTCACCAAATTTAGTGTCTATCAGGGAGTTACATAGTGATACTATAGTGGCAGTGGGTAGGGCAGATCACCAAGCCAGGTTATACACCTTTTCACATTTTTTATTAGATTCTTCTCCAACAACATTACTGACTCATTCAGATGGAGTTAGCAAATTGTGGCATGAGCAGTTTGGCCACCTTAACTACCACTACCTTGAACAACTTTACAAACATGACATGGTCATTGGCTTGCCTCGTGTCTAATTCTCAAAAGGACTTTGCGAGGGGTGCTCCCTTGGGAAGCATCCTGAAGCAAAATTTGACAAAGGCAAAGCTTGGAGGGCTTCACAACCTTTGGAGTTAGTCCACAATGATGTATCGGGACCCTTTCCCAAACCATCTTTCACAAGGGCCAAGTACATCCTCACTTTCATTGATGATTTCTCTAGGTACACTTGGATATATTTTCTCAAACAGAAGTCTGAAGTGTTTGAGAATTTTCTAGACTTCAAGGCTCTTGTTGAGAAATAGAGTGAGAAATCCATCAAGGTTCTTCAAACTGATAATGGAGGGGAGTATGTGAGCATCAGGTTTGAGCAATTTTGCACCACAGAGGGGATTGATTTACAATGCACAGTCACTTATAGTCCTTCACAGAATGGGGTTGCAGAATGTAATAATAAGTTTTTAAAAGAGATGGGTAGCTATATGATTCACTCCAAATCCTTAGCACCAAAGTAATAGGCCGAAGCCATCAATTGTGCTTGCTACATTCAAAACAAGGTTCCTCACAAAGCTTTGAAAGGGATAACACCCTTTGAAGCTTGGCATAAAAGGAAACTTGATGTTGAGCACCTTAGAGTTTTTGGATCCCCAGTCATGGCCCACATTTCGAAGAAGAAATGAAAATCTATGGAACATCAGTCTGTTAGGATTGTGGAGCTAAAAGCTTCACTGATGCAAACAGGAGAGGAGGTTGCTGAAGGTTGCTGAGTTGCAGAGAAGTTGGGGTCGGTCTGATCAGCCGACGTCGGCGGGGTAGCATAGAGAAGCAACCGACGTCGGTCATATATCGGCCGAAGTCGGTCACCTCCAGGCGGACAGGGACCGGCGTCAGTCGCCTGTGTGGTTTAGACTGCATTTATTACGGGTAGTTAGCTAACGAACCAAGTGTTTGCATGATCAGGGCTAATTATAGACTGAGAGCTGCGGATCTAATTATTGTAATTAGATGTCTAATTATTGTTTGGATGAGATCTATATAATAGACTCATGGTTGTATTGGAAAAGTGTGCTAGGGAGTAAGAGAGCATAATTATAAGCTCCTTCTGTGTGTGAGGTAGAGCAATGGTGCATTCCTCCTAGTGCCTCAGTACCAGGTGTGTTGGTGCTGGATTGGAGAGTCAGCTGGATTCTTCAAGAGTGTAGGATCTTGGTCACAGTTGTATGGCCTATATAGGAGATCTACATGGTAAGTAAGATCGTTGATCTGCAGGTGTATGTGTGTGCAAGGTCGAGGTTCACAGGTGAGTAGAACCGTTGTTTGATTTGCAGGTGTGCAAGGTCATATAGACAGCAACACAATAGGGAACAGTATCAGGCATGATCTACTTGGAGTACAGGAGTGTACTCAGATAGATCAAGAGGAAGGAAAGGGAGTTCCTTCCATAAGTATGGTCTACTGAATTGCAGGTTGTTACAGATTCATGGGAGATCTACTTGAAGTACTTTGAGTACTTGTGGAGCACGTGGAGTGCTTGTGGAGTGCGTGGAGCACTTGTGTTGTGCGTGGAGCATGGGAGGTGAACACCAACTTTGTATTTTGAGTTGGGTGTTGGGACCTGAGAGGGAGAGCTTTGGGGAGGAGAATTACTGTTCACTTGAGGTGTGGGAAACCTCTGTAAGGTGGTGGAGAAGAAGTGGCATCTTCTTTATTGTATTCTTTTCTGTATAAAGTGTTAATACAAGTTGTGTATTGTCTCTCATATCTTGTGTTATTCTGAATTCTAGTTACTTGGTGAATCTGGTTAATTTCCGCATATTAAGTTGCTTGGTTTGGTAATCAAATTGTGTGCTTCCGGTTTATCTCCCAACAAGTGGTATCAGAGCAAAGGTTGGAGGAAGCAGGGTTTGTGTTTGGTTACAGGGCACTCTCAGGGGTTTCTGATCGAGTGGGAGTAGAGCAACAACAGATCAAAGTAAGCTAAGAATGGAGGAGTTGAAAAGCACAGATGGTCACTCACGGTCCTATGGAAAGAAAGAGCAGGTAAAAGATTATTGTTGGTTGGTAGCAGATCAGCATGAAGAAACTGAAGAAGCAGATGTTGCAGGTGTTATTGCACAGGATGTTCTTGGAGGTTTCTTGGATAAAGTTGAATCTTGGATAAAAGATTCGGTTGCCTCTTTCCATGTAGCCCTAGGTAGAGGAGCTGGTGAGCCTTGCCAAAGAATTGGCAAAGGGGAAGTGAAGCTGAAATTACAGGCGGCCAACACACAGGTGTTGATGAAGGTCATGCAGGTCCCAGGTTTGGAGATATGGCTAATTTCTTCAGAAAGATTGGGTGATGAGAGATGCACAAGAACTCTCACAGCGGATGCACTTGAATTAGCTGGTGGTAAGAAAATAGGTATCCTTTATCTACTTGTTTATATTACTGATTCTTCTTTTGTTGCGGAGACGTGGCTTCGTAGGCTTGGTCACATGAGCAGGAAGGAGATGCATGTTCTTAAGCAGAAGACAGATATATTTGACAGGCTTAAGAACTGGAAAGCCTTGGTGTTTATGGAGGAAATGGTGGACAGAACCCAGTGGATGTGGCTAGATACTTCTGAGCAGGGCAGTTTGGACATGGGTTTTGATTCAAAGAAGCTCGCGGGTAAAAAGTCATCACTCACAGGCGAACACAGGTACCGATGTCGGTCAGGAGGAACTGGCATCGAACAGATAGGTGCTGATGTCGGTCATGTGCAGACCAAAGCTGGCGATGTCGGGCAGAGTAAGACCGATGTCGGTAGTATGTAAGACCGATGTCGGTCAGAGGATCGACGTCGGCAGTAGGGACACTAGTGCTGGCAGGTTGGTAGTCAGGTACAGACGCATGGAACCGACGTCGGTCAGATGCAGACTGTGGGGTGACCGAGGTCGGTCACTGTAACAAATTTTGGGTGGACAACATGTTGTCAAGGAGTCTCAAACACCCATACGGAGGACTGAAGGCGTAAGTAGGCCCTCAAATTCGTGTTCCTCTTCTTCATACTTTTGCTGATTGTAGAGCAGGAAGGATCCAGGAAACAAGTGTGAGCTTGGCATGGATGAGGATGTGATTCCTTGGAGGAGAACCAAACAGGTGTGTTTTGGTAGGGTTGCCAGCAGGTATGAAAGCACAGAGACAAATGGATACCTTAGTAGAAGAATAGAGAGAACGGATACGTGAGACGAAAGACCAGGTTATATGGTCTTGTGGAGCTGTAGGACAGTGGTACAGGTTTTTGACAGGTGGAGGACGGAGCATGGCTTCAGTCAATGTCAAGGTAACTACTGTGATTTGACTTACAAGGGGGATGGTGATTGCAACATCATTCTATTGCTGTATGTGGATGGTATATTTGCTAGCTAGCAGGTTAGTACATACAGGGTTTTGCTGAGCTAAGGGTAAGATTAGTTCAGTGGCATGTCATGAGGAGTTTGGAGCAGCGGAATTATTTGACATGGGAGACATGGAGATCACAGGTTGATTTTGTCTCGAGTGGGAGCTGATGTGAATCAGGTGTTGGCGAGGTTCAGGATGCAGAGCCGGAGCACACTAAGGGCTGGATAGGTACAGTGTCCAAAATCACATGAGGTCTGGTATAGACCTGAGTATTCCCATGCAGTGGGAGCTGTCAGAGAGTTAGGAGCCAATTCGGGGAAGTGGGTTCTCAGGTTTTCTGAGAGGGACCGGCAGCAGGTGTTGCTATGCAGGATTAGGACTTCACTACAGGTGTTGTAGGTTCGGATGTGGCAGGGTACTCGGATGACAGGGGGTACACCACGGGATGTGTGGTGGGTTGTCTTCAGGTGGGAGCTTGAAGAGGAATACAAACCAGGAAATAGATTAGACAGAGTACAGGTATAGGTACAGTGCAGCTGTTTATCTCCAAGTGGGAGATTGTTAGGATTGTGGAGCTAAAAGCTTCACTAATGCAAACAGGAGAGGAGGTTGCTGAAGGTTGCTGAGTTGCAGAGAAGTTGGGGTCGGTCTGATCAGCCGACGTTGGTGGGGTAGCATAGAGAAGCAACTGACGTCGGTCATATATCGGCTGACGTCGGTCACCTCCAGGTGGACAGGGACCGGCGTCGGTCGCCTGTGTGGTTCGGACTGCGTTTATTATGGGCAGTTAGCTAACGAACCAAGTGTTTGCATGATCAGGGCTAATTATAGACTGAGAGCTGCGGATCTAATTATTGTAATTAGATGTCTAATTATTGTTTGAATGAGATCTATATAATAGACTCATGGTTGTATTGGAAAAGTGTGCTAGGGAGTAAGAGAGCATAATTATAAGCTCCTTCTTTGTGTGAGGTAGAGCAATGGTGTGTTCCTCCTAGTGCCTCAGTACCAGGTGTGTTGGTGCTGGATTGGAGAGTCAGCTAGATTCTTCAAGAGTGTAGGATCTTGGTCACAGTTGTATGGCCTATATAGGAGATCTACATGGTAAGTAAGATCGTTGATCTACAGGTGTATGTGTGTGCAAGGTCGAGGTTCATAGGTGAGCAGAACCGTTGTTTGATTTGCAGGTGTGCAAGGTCATATAGACAGCAACACAACAGGGAGCAGTATCAGGCATGATCTACTTGGAGTACAGGAGTGTACTCGGATAGAGAAAGAGGAAGGCAAGGGAGTTCCTTCCATAAGTATGGTCTGTTGAATTGCAGGTTGTTGCAAATTCATGGGAGATCTACTTGAAGTACTTTGAGTACTTGTGGAGCACGTGGAGTGCTTGTGGAGTGCGTGGAGCACTTGTGTTGTGCGTGGAGCACGGGAGGTGAACACCAACTCTGTATTTTGAGTTGGGTGTTGGGACCTGAGAGGGAGAGCTTTGGGGAGGAGAATTACTGTTCACTTGAGGTGTGGGAAACCTCTGTAAGGTGGTGGAGAAGAAGTGGCATCTTCTTTATTGTATTCTTTTCTATATAAAGTGTTAATACAAGTTGTGTATTGTCTCTCATATCTTGTGTTATTCTGAATTCTAGTTACTTGGTGAATCTGGTTAATTTACGCATATTAAGTTGCTTGGTTTCGTAATCAAATTGTGTGCTTCCGGTTTATCTCCCAACACAGTCCAAGCCTTACATCTTTGTAGGATATCCGGATGGTATTAAGGGGTATCAACTTCTAGATCCTATCACTCATGAGTTGTTCATCGAGAGAAGTGTCCAATTTTAGGAGAGTCCTAGAGACTCAACACTTGACACTTCCTCTCCCTCATCGGATCTACTTATTCATGATGGTTCCTCATCAGATTTAGATCAGCCACAACAAGTTCTTGAGCCAGAGACATCTTCTTCTCCTTCGAGTTCAGACAGCGAGGATAGTGATGCAGTGGCATCCACCTCTAGTTAGTCAGAGGATGAGGAGTCAGAGGATAAGGAGTCACCCACTTTTAGGCCACTTTGGGCCAGACAGACACTTTAGAGTGTTGGCACTTGGGTAGGAGATCTCGCAGATGACAGACATACTAAGGGGGATTTTTAGAGAGATCCACATGCCTTCTTTGCTACAGTTTTGGATCCACAGACTTTTTGAGAGGCATCGGGGGCACCTGAGTGGGATAATGCTATAGAGGAAGAATATTCTTCCTTAATAAAAAATCACACTTGGGATTTGACTTCACTTCTTAAGGGAAGAAATATGGTTTGATGTAGGTGGATATATCAGACCAAGTTTGTAGCAGATGGGTTAGTTGATAAGTACAAGGTGTAATTGGTCACCAAGGGTTTCTCACAGGTGGCAGGCATTGACTACTCAGAGACCTTTACACCCATTGCAAAGATGAATTCTATCTAACTCACCTTTGCTATTGCCATAGCACATGGTTGGGATGTGCATCAGATGGATGTGAAGAGTGCCTTTCTTCATGGAGACCTAGAGGAGGAGATCTACATGGAACATCCACCATGATTTGTTCAGGATTCTTCCTTAGTATGCAGACTTAGGAAATCTATCTATGGCCTCAAATAGGCCCCTCAAGCTTGGTATGACAAGATGGATTCTTTCCTTCTCAGAGTGGGTTTCACTAGGTGCCATTTTGATCCCAATGTCTACTTCTTGCGATAGGATGATTCGCTCTTGATTTTGGTTTTATATGCTGATGACCTTTTGATCACCGAGAGTTCTTCATCAGCTATTGTATTGGTGAAGGCATCTCTTCAAGATAGATTTGACATGACAGACTTGGGTTTGTTTCACTACTTCCTTGGCATCGAGATCTCACAGTCAGATTTAGGGATTTCTCTTGCATAGTCTAAGTATGCTCTTGACTTATTGGCTCAATTTCACATGACTGATTGCAAGCCATCTCCAACTCCCTTTCTATTAGGAGTCAAGCTTGAGGTTGATTGTTCTTCACCATTGGTTGATGCCACTCGGTATCGACAACTTGTTGGTAGTCTCATTTACTTAACTCACACCAGGCCTAACATTTTATATACAGTGGGACTTGTCTCCAAATTCATGCAGGAACCTCATGAGCTACATTGGAAAGTAGCTAAGAGAATCTTGCATTACATACAGGGTTCACATAGATACATGATTCATTATTTCTTTAGCATCTATGTGGTATGCACTTGCTTCAACTTGTGTGATCACGTCTCCATTGCACTCGCATTATCTAGATTCTGGCAACAACTCTGATATTAGAACATCATATATCTTCTCAAGGAATAAAATTTGATCCTAAAAAGATTGAATTAATTTCTAATCTCCCCATTCCACAAAAAAAAAACAAATGCTAAGAGTTTTCTCGATCGTGCAGGATATTATATAAGATTTATTGAATACTATAGTAAGATAGTTGCCCCTATGTTTTCTTTGCTCAAAAAAGACACTGAATTTATATGGAATGATATGTGTCAAAAAGCTTTTGACACATTAAATAACAAACTCATGACTATTCTAGTCTTGAAAGGACTTAATTGGTAAAATCCTTTTCATATCTATATTGATGCTTTCAATAATGTATTAGGAACAATTCTAGGACAAGGAGATGAAGATGGAAAATTGTATGCCATTTATTATATCAACAAGAATCTTACTCCCATAGAGAAGAACTACACTACCACATAAAAAGAATTTCTTGTTATTGTCTAAGCTATAAACAAGTTTAGTGTTGGACCCAAATTTTGGCTAAGTGTTTTGACATTTTGGCAATGAATCAACACAGTGTAGAAGGAGCCTAAAATGGAAGACTATGGAGTGAAACCTACAGGGCATAAAATCACTAAGGCACACAATCACTAGCATGAGAGGACCCAGTCAAAGGAGAATTAGTCACGAGGGACCCAAGAATATAGGACTCAGAATAATAGTGGAAGACTTGGGGAGTGCATGGGAAGTGGGAGTGGTTAAGAAGTGAATCCTAAGGGCCACCCAACCCTTATCCATAATAAGTTTTACACCAACCTACAAGGAGAGAAACACATGTTAGTAAGGATCAACATAGTATGATTATATAGGGGGTGTAAAGGTCTAGGTCCTTAAGAAAATTTAGGTGATAGAGTGCCATGACTCTCAGTCTATTAAGAGTTCATTGGTCATTTAATCTGGTCATTAATATTGTAAATACTTGGTCAAGGATAAACTAGTATAAATACCCCTATTGTAAAGCACTAGGATGACATAATTTTACTTGATAAGTACTTAATCATGATTAATATATGATTTATATATTTATAAACATTCTTGTGGTCATGTTAAGTTGATTAGATGAGTTGTGTATCTATGTTAGGTTGAGTTGAGAAATTTCTTGGTTGGGACTTAATATTAAATCTGTTGTTTCCAAAATTAGCTTAGCTCGTTTTTGAGAACAACCCCCTACGAAACTTGTCCGTTTCATTTTTCGTCTCTCTAAGTTTGTTTTTCAAGATGGATTTTGAATTCATTCTCATCTTGGCCTCGGGACGTGAAAGTGGTTACAATCTCATCCCGACTAAGTTTTCCCTCCTCCAGACTCTCCTTCCGGAGTTAGTCTTTTCTTTCATTTTTCCCGCAGGGGCGGTAATTTTTGCCGCCTCTGCATTTCCCTTATTTTTATGCAAGGGCGGAAAATTCCGCCACCCCTGCACTTTTTCCTACAAGGGCAGCAAAATTTTCTGCCCTTGCTCTTTGGCATGAAAGGGCGGAAAATTCCACCGCCCCTACAAGGATGAACCGAAACATGTAAGGGCGGCAAATTTTGCCACCCTTGCACGTCTCAATTTTTGTGCACAACATTTATGGCCACGCACGGTGGGTTGTTGGGGTGGGTTTTTCACCCCATATAATCCAATTTGAGCCCCTTTCTCTTCACTGCTTCCTCCTCTCCTCCTACCTCTTGCGCCTGAGCAACCTAGCTGACGAGCTAAAGTGCGTTTTGGTGGATTCAACTCGTGGTGCGCACGGTTTCTCAAGTAGGGTTTGTTTTTGGCTTTTATTTCTTATTTTATTTCTATTTTTTCTTAGCATTAGTTAAATATTGTTTTGTTTATTTTTTCCTCCTCCCTCTCTCCAGCCCGCGGGCTTCCATTAGAACCTCACGCGGGCGGCGAATTTTGCCGCCCGCGTCCTTGCCCGTGTCTTCCGCGCTCCATGCAAGGGTGGAAATTTTTGTCACCCCTATACTTGTATTTCACCTTCTGAGCAAGGGCAGAGATTTTTTCTGCCCCTGCTTTTTCTTTCCAACTACAAGGGCAGTGATTTTCACTGCCCTTACACCTTTTTCCAATTTTTTGCATGGGCGGCAATTTTGCCGCCCCTGCATTTTTTTCCTCCAATTTTTTTCAACTCCCAGGAATTTTCTGAGTTGTCCCTTTCTTTCCCTTTCTCCTCATTTTCCATTCCTTCTTCCATCCTAGCCTTTTTAAGTGACCTCCAGTAACCAATATCACCTAAATTGCACTTTCCCTCTCTCATCCACTTTCCTCTCATCTGTGATCATGACTGCAACACCTTCAGTGAACTCCTACACATCTGCTTCCATTCGGTCAGGATCATTCCCAATGATGGAAGCATCTCCCAAGAAGGTGAAAAACATGAAATATAAATACCAAGGTGTCTTCCCACCTACATCAGTCTTCTCAAATGTTGACGACATTCGAGACACTGAGATCTGCCACGTAGACATGGCCGAGTTCTTGGTGTGAACAAAAGCGACAAATCCCAACACTGGAATAAAAAGGATTGTTGAGAGCAACATCCACCTGGTGGCCGCCTTCCTGATAGCAGCGCATCATACTGAGTTTGTCCTCCAATGCGCACATTTTTACAACAAAGAGACCAGATCGATTTTAGATGCCAGCGGCAACATGATAATTCGGTTAGACCCCGATTTCATCGACAAAGTTTTCTTGTGCCCTCCAGCCACCAAAGTAACCCAAATCAACTTCGAGAATGCACAAAAGGAATATGATAAAGACCCTGAAAGGGCAAAGAAAGTTATAAACTATAAGTGGCTGAAGACCCCTAGGACTAGCCTCTCCAGATGGCCAAAGAACTTTCTGAGGAGCGATTTTGTCTAGGAAGTTGGTGACTTGATCACCCTTCTTAGTAGAGTACGAGGTATCCCATCTTCTTCACAGTTCCATGGATGGATGTATCCATTCATCAAGATCATTCTCTATGGCAAGCAAACCATCTTTTGGGGAGAGCAAATCAGCAATTCTCTCCATGAATAGTTAACCAGGGTACAGACTTCCTTCAAGTTCTACATGACTTCGTACCTTATTTACATAGCTACTACCATGCGGTCTTTCTCGAGATTAACTCCAGTAGGAGATAGAAAGACCACCCTGGTCTACTCATATTATCCTCAGTTGACGCTTCAGGGGTCAACACATCATTTCAAACGAGTAAATGACACATTTTTCATCGTGTTCTTGTGTCTCTTCGATCCTCAGCTCGAGCAAAAGAGAATATCAGATGAGGCCTGGGCAGTGGTAAATGATTATGGCTGCATGTTCCTCCAGTTCCCCACTTTTTTCTATCTTCAGGTTGGTTTATACCAAGGTTACCCCTATATGCTCCCTAGGTTCCCTTCAGACAAACTAGTTCTAATGGAACTTTGCCAACAACTGGCTGTCGTGCATACTAAACAGATGGAACTTAAGAGACCCGGTTTCAAGTTTCTAATCCAGATTGGCAGGTTTTTAGTTGCTACATCAACCAAAGCCAAGGTCATGGAAATAAAAATGCAGATGGTTACTATCAATCCATTCAAGAGACGAGAGAAATTTGACTATAGGGGAGTCAAGGAAAAGATCAGAAGGAAAACTCAGTCCCATGAACCAATGATTGAATACATTTGGGTGGACCTGAGGATGGTTGAGGAAATTAGGAAAATGGACTATTGCAGGCTGACACTGGAGCAGATAGAATATCTCAGGCTTGCAGAGATCCCATCTAGTCTAATTTATGATGGGAACATCATAAATAATAGGTATCTGGCAGAAAAGGTTGCTGGTTCCCCTCTCCCTCCAATTCAGTGGTCTCAGAAGGAGCTAACTTCTCTGAGAAAAAGATTTGAACCAATATTGGCTAACACCAATGATTGGTTAGCAGCCAAAGGGATCACCCTAAAAGAATTTGTTACGGGTTCAGAGGTTGAATACCAGGCAGAATTGAAGAGGAAAGCAGAGAACAAAACTAAAAATAAGGGTGATGTCCCCTCTCTTTCTAGACCTCACAAGCCTATAATCATCTTTGTATCTAAAAATCCTAAGACCACCCAAGGGCCTGAAACGACAGCCGAAGGAACTAAAGAATAGAGTCCTCAGGCACAGGCAGCCCAGCCCATAGAAATAGAAAATTAGCCGTCAGGGCAACCAAGTGCTGGGTCTCCACTTTCACAGGAACAAGTGCAGCTGAGCAAGAGTGTATCTCTTTCTCCCCCTCAGTCTCCTGTGGTTCCCTCTTCTCCCATCTCTCCTATCAGTGTTCCCTCCTCCGGAGCCGCTTCTCTTTCCAGAGTTATATTTGGTGATCCTCAGGGTCCTTCTGGAAGTTCCCCTCGCTCTTCTAGATCCATTCCAAGTCTATCATCTCCTTCCTTCAACTTGCCAGCAAGCCCTACACCCGAGCCAAAATTAGTAATCAGTGCAGTTTCACTGATTACTCCAATTGCAACTACTGTCACCACTAGCAGTGTGGAAGCTACTACAGTAACACCACCAGAGACAACCATTGCTACAACAGGTACTTCTCTCCCACCTTGGATGTCTACCTTCACACCAAAAAAAAAGAAGATGGCCATCTCACCAGATGAGTTTGACTTTGGCAAAATAGTGCTAGTAAAAGCAAAGGCTCTGAAGAGGCCAAGAATCCTCTCCAAATTAGTCAAAGAAAAGGGACATAAATTTTTGGAAATTGCCAAGCCTCCACAAGACGTAACCCTTGAGGGTTTTGAGATGAGCAGCTATTCTATCTCTCGTGTTGAACTTGAAAAAGTTACTCACGAAGGTGTGAAAAGCGATCTTCAGTCGGCTATGGACATCATGGTCTAGAAATTTGACAGAGAGAAGGAGATGAAGCATTATTACAAGGCCAAAGCAGAGTAGTTAATGGCAGTAATAAAAAGGTTCACACTTCTTTCTGAAGTAGCAACTCCAAAGGCCTTCTCTGTGGATGACTCAGTCATTCAAAAAGCAGAAAAGACTTATTTGAAGGGGAAAGTCTTGGAGGACTATATCAAAAAGATGCATACTCAGGGAGTTTCTCTACTTACAGAAGTAGCAGAAAAGATAGAAAAAATGAAGAAGGTAAAAACACAGGTAGATGAATTTGTCTCCCTCATTTCTCAAGAGATTGACAGCTTGGAGAAAGATCTCGACAGATGGAAGGAAATGAAAAATCTCAAGAAGAGCACCCTAATGTCTATCGGTGTCATCTCCAACAAGGACTCCTATGTTGAGATCAAGGAATCACTGGTCTTCAGAATCTAGATACTCAAGGACTTAATTGATGATCTTAAAGCTTTCAAGGAAGCTAGTGAGAAGAGTGACCTGAGCCTACTAAATAAATTATAAGATTTGCCATGCAACTTAACCTCTAAGAATAATCAGTTCCTTTCGATAGAAGAGATGATTTAGAGTTTCAAGGAAATGATTAGGAGAGATTTTGAAGAAAAATCCTTCTCAATGTTTTCAGTAGACAACATTCTAGATGCTCAGTTAACTTTGGAGAATCTAAAATCCAAGTTAACTGGCCATGCTAAAGCTGTCACAGCATTGAAGGATGCACTGATCAGAGCAAGAATCATCTCCAAGAATGTAGCTATGCCAGACATCATAGGAATTTAGGCATCTATCACCATGTACAATGCTCATCTGAAGAAACCTGATGACCAGAACTGATTCTCTCTCTCTCTCTCTCTTTTCTTTCTTCTTCTCTCCTTATGCACTTCTATTTTGTGCAAAGTGCATGCAATTTTGAAAAATGTAATTACGTGTAAATATTTTGGAAAAATATCTAAAAGTCAAAGATGAGTCATCTTTGACCGAGATATTTTGTATATTTTATTATGTTCTATTTTTGAGGATTTTCTCCCTATATATAGTGGAGACCTCATTTGTAAACTTTCTTGGAAAAATTAATAGCAAATACTCTGCTGAAATTGAAGCAACTTTTGAGACTTTGAGCTTAAATTTGTAAATCATATTTTTTTGAATGAATGAGAAGCAAGTTATTTTAGACTTTGTGTTGAGATTGTTAATGTTATTTAGGAAATAGTTCTTATGTCCTTTTTCCTGGTAATATCTTATTCATCTGATTTAATAAGCAAAGTGGGTGTGTTTATATTATCTAAGGGCATTTCTAGAAGGTAGAAGATAGACTTTGTGCTGCTTTTACCTTTGAGATTTAGTTATCTTTTGTAGTTTCAGGTGAAGACTTTGTGCTTCACTTTACTCTACGATTGTACTTATTTCGAATCGGTGAAAGAAGCTACGGAAGACTTTGTGCTTACGTGAGCATTCTTGTGGACTTTGTTACTTCAGGTGATCTCTTTCTCTCTATTTAATATCATTCTTGAAAGAAGAGGAATGTTGTTGGTTACGGACTAGGATTTCCCCCTTTTTGTTCTTTATACATTACTTCTGAAAGAAGAGAAATAGATGCTATGATACCACCCCATGTGTTATTTTCTGCTTAATTATATTCATATATTCAGCTTATAAATATCTATAGGGAACCTCCCCTTGATGAGAGGAGAGATTTACCTCATCCAGATCTGGTAAACCCACACTTCTCATGGTGTAAATCTCCCTATGCTGTGGCTGATATACCCATTTTATCATCAGTTAGTTGACGACAAAATATTCACCCAACAATTTTTGGCGACTCTGCTGGGGATCAAAGAATGTGCAGTCTGAAAACTCAAATTTCAGATTAAAGCAGTCCCTACCCTTATCCATTGCATAGTCTGGCGACTCCATTTCATGTCTTACCCATTATCATTATAGCCTTATCATTTACCTCCGTTACATCATCTGGTCTGCAGAACCAGAACCGCTAGAATACGAACATGCATTTTGAAGCCCCAAGCTTCAACTTGAAGCAGTTTTGGTCCCTTTTTCATTTTAAAATCTAGCAACTCCATGCTACAAAAGAATCCAGAGATCTAAGGGTGTTGTTGACCCTGTGTTTGAGTTGGCACAATAGAGTAATTTTGATCTGTTTCCTCCATCAGCTTCTCTTCAATGGTCTAGGAGTTTTCCTTCTAGCCTTGTCAGGTCACCAACACAAGGTAGAACTTCTTCTCCCGTTATTAATGGCTGCCTTCCTATAAACACTCCACCAAGGTTTGTTATCTCGCCATTTAATCCTCCTGTCATAATGGCTCAAGGCCCGTGGGGTAATTCCTTCGGCCCTCTTAACTTGACCCCACCTCTGCATGAACTACCTCGTAGTTCTAGGAAAAAATTTCCTAAGGTTTTTGGTGATGGAAAGGTTCATCCTGACAAGCATATTGCCGCTTTCTCCATAGCATGTGGCATAATTGGAGTAGAATTTGAGGATGTGGTAGTAAGACTTTTTGTAGAAACTTTGCAAGGTGCTGCTGTGGATTGATTCTATCACCTGCAGGCCAGGTCAGTAATAGACTGGAATACGCTCAAGTCTAAATTTGAAGCTAGGTTTAAACCTGCTGAGGATGCACACGCTTTGTTGGCTTAGCTGACACAGTTGAAGAAAGAATCCCAGGAACCCATGAGGGATTTCATAGCTAAATTCAACAAGTTGAGGAATCGAATTCCAACTGTGGCACAACACATGCCAAAAAATCTCAAGTGTTTCTTCATCAACTCGCAGCTCCCTGAAGTAAGTTTCCTGTTGAGGCAAGCTAGTCCTATGGACCTAGCCTTGGCTCAAAGTTTGGCTACCGAGATTGAAGATGATCTTATCCTAGCAGGTAAGATTAGAAAAGATCCTAGTAAAAATAAATTCCCTTCATCTGCTGAAAGCTCTTCCACGGGCACTACAGACCCTATGGTGCAAAAATTAACGAATGAACTGATAGCTTTAAAGAGGTAAATAGACCAAGGTACGTCTGCTCCTACCTATCGAGATGCACCTAGGAGAACATTCCAAAATTAGCAATATCAAGGTAATGCTGCCAAGAACCAATGGCAATCCAATCGTCTACCTCCCCATCCAGGGAGATTAGCCATTGAAGCAACACCTACCAATTCAGTGGTTGGCTACCTGGAAGCTGAGCATGACAAAACTTTTTTCAACCACAATTAGATCAATAGGAAAATGCTAATCTCTTTGACGAGCAGGAAGAGGAATTAGCTGGCGACTCTAATATCGATTTCTTAGATTTCCAGGATGAAGCTGGAAGTAAAGGGGAAGATTTGAATGGAGCTTATGGTGTCTTCACCAGATCTCAAAATTAGCCAGCTTCACAGATTGACAAAGGAAAGGTAGATGAAGAATCCCGACCAACAGTTTTCATTGCCAAATGCGGGGCTCCATTGCCTCCACAATCAAAAGATCAGGTAACCCATAAAAAAGTGAGTACTCCCAACCACCCGATATCTTCCACCTCTGCTACTCAGACCAGTGCCACACTTGTCAAAGCCCCTGATGATGGGCTCTCTTCCTCTATTGCAATTTTTTTGCAATTATTTGATATAATTGATTATGCTAGAAAGACTAAAATTTAAATGATAGAAGTTGAATATTTGAGAGCTAACTCAGAACAGTTTGATAGGTTGGCAGAATATGTGAAAAATAAAGCCATCCCTATAGGACAAGACTCTTTGAAAGTTGTTCCTGATCCTCCTAAAGATCGACCGGCCCAAAACAATCTTGTTGTGACTCCTCCTGTCGCTCCTGGGAAAATAGAACCTTTCTATGTTTCCCTGCTTATATATGGCTACAAATTGAGTAATTGTATTATAGACTCTGGAGCTTCAGATAATGTCATGCCCGCAAAAGTGGCAGATTCTCTTGGCCTGACTTTGACCAAAACTTTTGGGAGGTGTTTTTCCATGGAAAACAAGCAAGTTCCTCTCCTTGGTCAAATAAAAGACGCTCAATATGCCTTCACGGATTTTCTAGAAAATCAGATAAAAATGACGATTTTAGTAGCCGATGTTTCAGCATCTTACAACATCCTTCTTGGGCAAAATTTCTATAAAGATGTTGGAGGTGAGCTAAGCATGGACCTATCAGAAGCAAGAATTTCAATTCAAGGCATCATGAAGAAGTTACTTCCTGAAAAAGAGGCCAGGTATGTAGTTACCCGGTCTGCAGCACCTGAAGCTCAAATTTTATTTGAGTCTTCAGGCATGGGCAACTATTTCTTGTCTATGGACGAGATCGACGATGCATCTGATGAAACTCCTATGGTTGATGACTTAGATTTGGTTTCAGCTGACGTGAAGGGTAAAGTGCCAAAGTAAAATGAACACATGGAAGAACCCCTCCCTCAAAATGAAAAAGTTTTTGTGGAAAAAGCAGTATTTAATGAAGTATGGACCTTAGAATTTGACAGTAGCTGCTCTACTACTGGTTCGAGAGCTGAAATTATGTTGATATCCCCTCAAGGAGAGATTATTCCTTTGTCCTACAAATTGTAATTCAATAATACTAATAACACGGCTGAATATGAATCCCTATTGCTTGGACTACAGGCTACCAGAGGAAGGGGCATTAGGGAAATCCATGCTAAAAGAGATGCTGAGTTGATAATTTATCAGATGAGAAACCTCTATCAGACCAAGAATGAGAGGTTGTGCCACTATCGCAACTTGGTCTGGGATCAGATTGAAAATTTCGACGCCTTCAACATCTCTGCCGTTATGAGAGAATTCAATGACCGAGCAGAATTGGCTGTCTCTGCCACCCTTCTAGTTCCTCACCCAGACTTTAAGGGAGATAGGTACACTATTGAACTGGTTTTTTGACCAAGTGTACCAGATAATGTCGGCCACTGGCAAGTGTTTAACAATGATGATCAAATCATCGCCTTCTTGGAGCAAAAAGATAGTTTTGAACAACTACATTTTGAAGGTAGTGAACCCCGAGAGTGTGGAGCAGCTCCCGAGGCCAACACAGATGCAGGTGAGGACTTTCTACAGCTCAGGGGGAATAAGATTCCCAAAGGTCTGGTTTTTCTAGAGAAATTGTTTGATAACCATGATAGGTTTGTCAAAAAACAATGAACAGATTCAAATTGTTCTCAAGATTTTGATCAAGTCAACTTGAGAACCAAGTGCGATCCTAAGATGGTAAACATTGGGAGATGCTACACTTCCAAGGAAAGGTTTGAGTTTGCTAGTCTACTTCACCAGTATATGGATATGTTGGGCTATTCCTACGATGACTTGAAATCTCTCAAGCCAAATTACATCTGTCATGATATTACCCTGAAAGCCAACTCTGTACCTTACAAACAAAAATCCAGGCAATATAATCCAAAAATATTAGGTACTATTTTATCTGAGATACAAAAGATGCTGGATGTCCGGATAATTTTTCTAATCCATCACTCAACATGGATTGCTAACATAGTACCTGTCTGAAAAAGAATGGTGAAATTTGAATCTGTGTGAATTTCAAGAACTTAAATCAGTTGTCCTTAAAAGATAATTACCCTCTCCCCATCATGGATCAAGTTTTGCAGATGGTAACAGGTTCAGAAATGTTATCAATGCTAGACAGTTTTTTAGGGTACAATCAGGTTGAAGTTGGGAAAGCAGATCAGCATAAGACAACGTTCACCACGCCTTGGGGCACATTCACTTATCAGAGGATGCCTTTTGGTCTGATAAATGCAGGCACCACTTTTTAAAAGGCGATGGATCTTTCTTTCAAAGATGAGATGGAAAAATTCATTGTAGTATACCTGGACGATCTGACGGTATTTTCAAAACATCATTCTGAGCATGTTCACCATTTGCAAAAGGTACTGGAACACTGTCATCAAAATGGTATCTCTTTAAACCCAAAGAAATCCATCTTCGGAGTAACTGAAGGGAAACTTCTCAGACACATCATGTCCTGAGAAGGTATTAGAATCGATTCAAAAAGAGTCAAGTCCATTCAGGAACTTACTCTACCTACCAGCAAGACTACAGTTCACTCTTTCTTTGGAAATGTGAATTTCCTCAAAAGGTTTATTCCTGAGTTTGTTGAGAAAACCCGTCATATTGTCAACATGATGAAGGGCAATGCTACGTTCAGGTGGACTGCTGAGGGTAAGTCAGCATTCAAAGAGATTAAGGAAGCAATCGCCCGTGCACCAGTCTTGGTCTGTCCAGATTATACTAAATTTTTTAAGATATATAGTTATGCCTTTGAGCATACACTATCAGCTATTCTAGTTCAACAAAATCTAGAAGGTGTAGAATCTCCTATCTCATTCATGAGATGTCCACTCAAATATCATGAGCTAAAATATTCCCTTATGGAGAAGCATGCATATGCTGTGGTCAAAGCTGTTAAGCATTTCAAGTTTTATATCCTGAATTCTCACACTAAAGTTCTTATACCAGATACAACAGTAAAATCTATTTTGAATCAATAAGAGTTTGATACAAAGAGAGGTAACTGGATTGCTAAAAATTAGGAGTTTGATCTGGACATCAAACCAACCAAGATTGTACGAGGAAGGGGTCTCTGCCAATTGATCGCCAACAACATTCCAGATGAAGTAGAAAGTGAAGAAGTAGAAATTGAAGGCGTGCCTATGGTTCTCTTTGTCACCACTACTGATGAGTGGTATTCTGACATTGCTCATTTTCTGACATATGGTGAGTGTCCCGCCCATCTTTATTTTAAAGATAAATGGAATGTTAAATTAAAGGCAATTGGTTACGTCCTGTGGGATAATGGTCTTTACAAGAGAAACTTGGACGGGGCATTTCTTCATTGTGTTGACAAAGCTCAACAAGAAAAGCTCTTAGAATATTTTCACAATTTGGCCTGTGGAGGACATTTCTCTACACCGGTGACAACACACAAAATTCTACGATCAAGGTACTATTGGCCCACGCTTTTTCAGGATGCCTACAAATGGGTGCGTAGGTGTGAATTATGTCAGCAGTTCGTTGGAAAGCCTAAGCTGCCTGCTTTGCCCCTCAAGCCGGTTGTGATCGAGGAACCATTTCAGTAGTGGGGTATTGACTTCGTTGGAGTAGTTAACCCATCTTCAAGTGCTGGACATGATTATGTCCTCACTGCAACAGATTACTTTACCAAGTGGGTGGAGGCTATTCCAACCAAGCATGCTACGTCTGAAGTGCTATGTAGCTTTTTCAAAGAAAATATCATCTCCAGGTTTGGGGTTCCACTCATAATCATAACAGATAATGTGGCCTATTTTTCATTGCATGAAATTACTCAATTTTGCTTTGGTTATGGGATCATCTTATCTCACACTTCAGATTATTTTCTTCAAGAAAATGGACAAGCAGAATCGAGTAACAAGAACCTGGTCACCATTATCAAGAAGTTGGTGGATGATAATCAGAGAACATGGCACAAAGCTTTGTATGACGCCTTGTGGGTAGATATAATAACACCCAAAAGGGCTATAGGTATGTCCCCTTTTCAGATTTTATATGGATTGAATGCTGAAATTCCCATCACTCTTGAACTACCAGCACTCAAATTAACCAAAGCAATCGAAGACTCAACCTTTGAAAGCTCAGTTGACAAACGAAGCATGTGTCTGACCGAGCTGAATGAACAACGAGTTATGATAGTGGATTGGATCAAGGAACATCAGGACCGAGTGAAAGCACTTTTTGATAAGAGAGCTAGAATACGTGAATTCCAAGTTAGAGATCAAGTCTTGTTATGGGACAAGAGGCGAGAACCAAAAGGGATGCACGACAAATTTGACTCCCTGTGGAGGGACCCGTTCACCATTCGACAAATCTGTGGTGAGGCCAACTTCTTGCTGGAGTACAAAGATGGAACACCATTTGCACTACCTCACAGCGGACAACATCTTAAGCTATTCAATTCTTGAAGCTCAGATAAGTCCATTTGTATATATGTACAGTTTTTATGTTGTCTATTTTTCTCTCATTTTTTCGCTTGAATCCGTGGCCCAATGGCTTGGATGAAGGCACTTAGAGACTGGTTTCTACTCCCGCTAATCAATTTGATCAGTGGAAGTTCCCCAACAAGAGCCAGCTATTGTTTCCAAAATCAGCTTAGCTCATTTTTTAGAACAACCCCCTACGAAACTTATCCATTTCATTTTTCATCTCTCTAAGTTCATTTTTTGAGATGGATTTCAAATTCATTCTCATCTTGGCCTCGAGATGTGAAGTGGTTACAATCTCATCCCGGCCAAGTTTTCTCTCCTCCAGACTCTCCTTCTGGAGTTAGTCTTTTCTTTCATTTTTCCCGCAGGGGTGGTAATTTTTGCCGCCTCTACATTTCCATTGTTTTTATGCAAGGGCGGCAAATTCCACCGCCCCTGCACTTTTTCTTGCAAGGGTGGCAAAATTTGTCGCCCTTGCTCTTTGGCATGCAAGGGTGACAAATTTTGTCACCCCTACAAGGATGAACTGAAACATGTAAGGGCAGCAAATTTTGTCGCCCTTGCACGTCTTGATTTCTGTGCATGACATTTATGAACGCGCGCGACGGGTTGTTGGGGTGGGTTTTTCACCCCATATAATCCAATTTGAGCCCCTTTCTCTTCACTGCTTCCTCCTCTCCTCCTACCTCTTGTGCCTGAGCGACCCAGTTGACGAGCTAAAGTGGGTTTTGGCGGATTCAACTCGTGGCGCACGCGGTTTCTCAGGTAGGGTTTGTTTTTGGCTTTTATTTCTATTTTTGCTTAGCATTAGTTAAATATTGTTTTGTTTATTTTTTTCTCCTCCCTCTCTCTGGCCTGCAGGCTTCCATTAGAACCTCACGCAGATGACAAATTTTGCTGCCTGCATCCTTGCCCGCGTCTTCCATGCTCCGTGCAAGGGCGGCGATTTTTGCCGCCCCTGCACTTGTCTTTCACCTTCCAAGCAAGGGTGGTAATTTTTGCCACCCCTAATTTTTCTTTCCAACTGCAAGGGCGGTAATTTTTGCTGCCCTTACCCCTTTTTCCAACTTTCTGCATGGGCGGTGATTTTCACCTCCCCTGCATTTTTTTCCTCCAATTTTTCTCAACTCTCGAGAATTTTTTGAGTTGTCCCTTTCTCCTCATTTTCCATTCCTTATTCCATCCTAGCCTTTTTAAGTGACCTCCAGTAACCAATATCACCTAAATTGCACTTTCCCTCTCTCATCCACTTTCCTCTCATCTGTGATCATGACTACAGCACCTTCAGCGAACTCCTACACATCTGCTCCCATCCGGTCAAGATCATTCCCAATGATGGAAGCATCTCCCAATAAGGTGAAAAACATGAAATATAAATACCAAGGTGTCTTCCCACCTACATCAGTCTTCTCGAATGTTGACGACATTCGAGACACTGAGATCGGCCACGTGGACATGGCCGAGTTCTTGGTGTGAACAAAAGTGACAAATCCCAACACTGGAATAAAGAGGATCATTGAGAGCAACATCCACTTGGTGGCAGCCTTCCCGGTAGCAGCGCATCATGCTGAGTTCATCCTCTAATGCACACATTTTTACAACAAAGAGACTAGATCAGTTTCAGACACCAGCAGTAACATGATAATTTGATTGGACCCCGTTTCATCGACAAAATTTTCTTGTGCCCTCCAGCCACTGAAGTAACCCAAATCGACTTTGAGAATGCACAAAAGGAATTTAATAAAGACCCTGAAAGGGCAAAGAAAGTTATAAACTACAAGTGGATGAAGACCCCTAAGACCAGCCTCTCCAGATGGCCAAAGAACTTTTCGAGGAGCAATTTTGTCGAGGAAGTTGGTGACTTGATCACCCTTCTCAGCAGAGTATGGGGTCTCCCATCTTCTTCATAGTTCCATGAATGGATGTATCCATTCATCAAGATCATTCTCTATGGCAAGTAGACCATCTTTTGGGGAGAGCAAATCAGCAATGCTCTCCATGAACAGTTAACTAGGGTACAAACTTCCTTCAAGTTCTACATGACTTCGTACTTGGTTTACATAGCTGCTGCCATGCGGTCTTTCTCGAGATTAACTCTAGTAGGAGATAGAAAGACCACCCCGGTCTACTCATATTATCCTCAGCTGACGCTTCAGGGGTCAACATGTCATTTCAAATGAGTAAATGATGTGTTCTTCATCGTGTTCTTATGTCTCTTCGATCCTCAGCTCGAGCAAAAGAGAATATTAGATGAGGCCTGGGTAGTGGTAAATGATTATGGCTGCATGTTCCTCTAAGTTCTCCACTTTTTGCTATCTTCAAGTTGGTTTTTACTAGGGTTACCCCTATATGCTCCCTAGGTTCCCTTCAGACAAATTAGTTCTAATGGAACTTTGCCGACAACTGGCTGTCGTGCATACTAAATAGATGGAACTTAAGAGACCCGATTTCAAGTTTCCAATTCAGATTGGTAGGTTTTTAGTTGCTACATCAACCAAAGCCAAGGTCATGGAAATAGAAATGTAGATGGTTACTATCAAGCGATTCAAGAGACGGGAGAAATTTGACTACAGGGGAGTCAAGAAAAAGATCAGAAGGAAAACTCAGTCCCATGAACCAATGATTGAAGAAATTTGGGTGGACATGAGGACGGCTGAGGAAATTAAGAAAATGGACTATTGCAGGCTAACACTGGAGCAGTTATAATATCTCAGACTTGCAGAGATCCCATCTGGTCTAATTGATGATGGAAACATCATAAATAACATGTATCTGATAGAAAAGGTTGTTGGTTCCCCTCTCCCTCCAATTCAGTGGTCTCAGAAGGAGCTGACTTCTCTGAGAAAAAGATTTAAACCAATATTGGCTAACACCAATGATTGATTAATAGCCAAAGGGATCACCTTGAAAGAATTCGTTATGGGTTTAGAGGCTGAATACCAGGTAGAATTGAAGAGGAAAGCAGAGAACAGAACCAAAAATAAGGGTGCTATCCCTTCTCCTTCTAGGCCTCACAAGCCTAGAATCATCTTCGTATCTAAAAAGCCTAAGACCACCCAAGGGCCTAAAATGGCAGCCAAAGGAACTAAAGAACAGAGTTCTTAGGCATAGACAACCCAGCCCATAGAAATAGAAAATCAGCCATCAGGGCAACCAAGTGCTAGGTCTCCACTCTCACAGGAACAAGCGTAGCCGAGCAAGAGCATATCTCCTTCTCCCCCTCAATCTCCTGTGGTTCCCTCTTCTCCCATCTCTCCTATCAATGTTCCCTCCTCCAGAGCTGCTTCTCCTTCTAGAGTTGTATTTGGTGATTCTCAGGGTCCTTCTGGAAGTTCCCCTCACTCTTCTAGATCCATTCCAAGTCTATCGTCTCCTTCCTTCAACTTGCCAGCAAGCCCTGCACTCGAGCTAGAATCAGTAATCGATGCAGTTTTACCGGTTACTCTAACTACAACTACTGTCACCACTAGCAGTGTGGAAGCTACTATAGTAACACCAGCAGAGACAACCATTGCCACAATAGCTACTTCTCTCCCGCCTTAGATGTATGCTTTCACGCCAAAAAGAAAGAATATGGCCATCTCACCAGATGAGTTTGACTTCGGAAAAATAGTGCCAGTAAAAGCAAAGGCTCTGAAGAGGCCAAGAATCCTCTCCAAATTAGTCAAAGAAAAGGGACATAAATTTTTGAAAATTGCCAAGCCTCCACAGGATGCAACCCTTGAGGGTTTTGAGATGAGCATCTATTCCATCTCTCATGTTGAACTTAGCAAATTTACTCACGAACATGCGAAAAGTGATCTTCAGTCGGCTATGGACATCATGGTCCAAAAATTCGATAGAGAGAAGGAGATGAAGGATTATTACAAGGCCAAAGCAGAGTAGCTAACGACAGTAATAAAAAGGTTCACTCTTCCTTCTGAAGTAGCAACTCCAGAGGCCTTCTCTGTGGATGACTCAGTCATTCAAAAAGCAGAAAAGACTTATTGGAAGGGGAAAGTCCTGGAGGACTATATCGAAAAGATGCATACTCAAGGAGTTTCCCTGCTTACAAAAGTAGCAGAAAAGATAGGAAAAATGAAGAAGGTAAAAACACAGGTAGATGACTTCATCTCCTTCATTTCTCAAGAGATTGATAGCTTGGAGAAAGATCTCGGTAGATGGAAGGAAATGAAAAATCTCAAGAAGAGCACCCTGATGTCTATCAGTGTCATCTCCAATAAGGACTCCTATGTTGAGATCAAGGAATCACTGGTCTTCAGAATCAAGGTACTCAAGGACTTAATTGATGATCTTAAAGCTTTCAAGAAAGCTAGTGAGAAGAGTGACCTGAGCCTACTAAATAAATTAGAAGAGCTGCCATGCGACTTAACCTCAAAGGATAATCAGTTCTTTCTGGTAGAAGAGATGATTCAGAGTTTCAAGGAAATTATTTGGAGAGATTTTGAAGAAAAATCCTTCTCAATGTTTTCGGTGGACAGCATTCTAGATGCTCAGTTAACTTTGGAGAATCTAAAATCTAGGTTAACTGGCCATGCTAAAGATATCACAGCATTGAAGGATGCACTGATCAGAGTAAGTATCGTCTCCAAGAACGTAGCTGCACTAGACATCATAGGAATTTAGGCATCTATCACCATGTACGATGCTCATCTGAAGAAACTTGGTGGCCAGAATTGATTCTCTCTCTCTTTTATTTCTTCTTCTCTCCTTATGCACTTCTATTTTGTGCAAAGTGCATGCAATTTTGAAAAATGTAATTATGTGTAAATATTTCAGAAAAATATCTAAAAGTCAAAGATGAGTCATCTTTGACCGAGATATTTTGTATATTTTATTATTTTCTATTTTTGAGGATTTTCTCCCTATATATAGTGGAGACCTCATTTGTAAACTTTCTTGGAAAAATTAATAGCAAATACTCTGCTGAAATTGAAGCAATTTTTGAGACTTTGTGCTCAAATTTGTAAATCATATTTTGTTGAATGAATGAGAAGCAGGTTATTTCAGACTTTGTGTTGAGATTGTCTGTGTTATTTAGGAAATAGTTCTTATGTCCTTTTTCCTGGTAATATCTTATTCATCTGATTTTAATAAGCAAAGTGGGTGTGTTTATATTATCTAAGGGCATTTCTGGAAGGTAGAAGATAGACTTTGTGCTGCTTTTACCTTTGAGATTCAGTTATCTTTTGTAGTTTCAGGTGAAGACTTTGTGCTTCACTTTACTCTACGGTTGTACTTGTTCCGAATCGGTGAAAGAAGCTCCGGAAGACTTTGTGCTTATGTGAGCATTCTTGTGGACTTTGTTACTTCAGGTGATCTCTTTCTCTCTGTTTAATATCATTCCTGAAAGAAGAGGAATGTTGTTGGCTATGGACTAGGATTTCTCCCTTTTGGTTCTTTATACATTACTTTTGAAAGAAAAGTAGATGCTGTGATACCACCCCATGTGTTATTTTTTGCTTAATTATATTCATATATTCAGCTTATAAATATCTATAGGGAACCTCCCCTTGATGAGAGGAGAGATTTACCTCATCCAGATCTGGTAAACCCACAGTTCTCATGGTGTAAATCTCCCTATGTTGTGGCTGATATACCCATTTTGTCATTAGTTAGTTGACGACAAAATATTCACCCAACAAAATCCACTCAATTCTTTTCTTTTTATAACTAACTCTGAACTGAAATCATATTAGTTTGCATAGTCATGGTAATCAAGCTTAGTAATCCTAGAATTAAAGTAGTTTATCTATGATTTTATATAGTATATATTTAATTACATATTAAAGGAAGAATATGAATAATTTAATATTACTTCATAATAAAACTTGTAGGAACTGGTCTCTAGATACGTGCTTTGGGTGAGTGCGCAAGACCACCGTCTTACATGAAAAGGCCATGATGCTAGCTCATTAGGCTAGACTTCAATAACAAAGCTATATTAACAATAGAAACCCAAAATTTGGTTTCTATTCTTAGGACATGTATCACTTACTATACAGTCATGGAAGATGTTTGAGCATACCACCCTTAAGAATATAGAATAGTGGATTACCAGAGTTGAAGATAATTTTGTAGTTCCCTACCTTGAACTAGGAGTTTTAACATGATAATGGGTAGAGAAAAATCTCTATAATGCTTTGTATGAAACTTTATTTTCTAAGATCCCATTTCATTTTCACACTTAGTTATCTGCATATGCTTAAGGATGATCATGAAATATTGAGAGAAGATAGTCTTGGATATTAGAATGATAAAGAAATTTAGCATGAATTAGAACTTCATGGATGAGAGATGTCAAAATTTGGTGGAGAGGATTTTTGAATAGATACATTCTGGAGTATGCTGTAACTACCTATTCATGTACTGAAGAAGCCAAGTTCTAGTTCCTCCAAGAACTACATGGCTATTACATTAGACTTTTTGCTTTATAAATTAAAAAGTTATTTATTGATTTTGGACTTGAGACTATGCCAATGGAGAGATAAATATTTCTTTGCATGAGCCACACATTTGGAAGGGGAGTAGAGAAGAGTTGGTAAAAGATTGGGGGTTTGGAATGGTATCTAATCAGTAGGCATTATAGAAGCAAAAATATGATGAAGCTCGACAAAGGATTATAGGAGTCAATGGTATGGGAAGAGACCAAGAGACCTTAAGAAGTGTTGTTAGGATCTGTAGGGAAGTGGAAACACACAAGGAGGACCCCATCATTTTAAAACCATGACCCATGCTATTGATATCATATGAAGGAGAAAATAAATGGATGGTAGTAACTGAAGAACCAAGTTTGAACCACCCTGATTCCCCAACCATAGTGCACACTCATGATTTTGAATCAGATGAAGTATATATACATAATTAGGATACTAATAGTGTAGAATTAGAGATTGAAACTATAAGGGATAATGGAACTAAGTTATTTGACATGCATACAGACTTAACACTTTCCTTCCCTCTTCAAGGTAATTTCATGGTGCAATTTTGAATGCCTGGAGAACCTGGCCTTCAAAGTGGATAGAGTATAGGCCCAAGTTTGATTAATCAATTGAATACCATTTCTTCTATCATGAGTGATGCTACTAGAGGCATTAGAGGTGGAATAGGTGGTGGCACAGGAGGAGATAGTGAAATTCCCCCTCAAGGGATAGGATTTGCAGGTTATCAACAACCACTAGTTCAAATATCTTAGATGACAATGGTATATTATGAAATAACACTTCACTTACCTAAATACTGAGGTATGGAGAATGTAATATAACACATCTATAAGTGTGAACTCATTTGGAGGGCACGAGACATCACTTATTTGGAAAAAAAATACACCTAATTTGTAACTACATTATTGGAGTAAGTGCATAAATGGTATAGGAAGTTTGACCCTCAACAAGAAATGGTTGACTATGACCAACTTAAAACATTCCTTTAGGAATTTTATATCCCTAAATTTGAATAAAAAATCATACTCATATTAAAGGACATAAAGTAGGAACTTACTAAAAGTGTGCAAGAGTGTGACACAAGATTCAAAACATTATTATCCAAATTGTCATTTGAAATAAATGTTGCTCAGTATGCACAACAGTTTGTGGGAGGATTGTTACTTCCATGTTGACTAACATTATCTCAGAAGACTTTTACTATCCTATGCAAGGCTTTAGAAGTTATCCTCTGAGCTGAAGTGGTTGGTATTATTGATATTGGGATCAGTCCTTTAATTGAAGCCTAGATGAATTTAATGGCATCACAATTTGAGAAATTAACTACAAATAATGCACATGATACTCATAGTGGTCTTTATTTCACTACTTGTGAATTTGAAGGATATACCTGAAGTAACTACCCATGTAAGAACATCTATGTTGTACTAAAGAAATCAAGTGAAATTTATCATGAAGAGCATGATGTACACTCTTATCCACTTTTTCAGTGATTAACACACACAAAGGTGTCTGACTCATGACACTAATGATTGCCAATTAATTAATGACATCCATGAAGCATGTACATGTGGTATGTGCCAAACCTCTATAGCCAAAAATCAAGATAATGGTGGCTATCATGGTCAAGGTAGAGGATATGGATGAGGAGGTGGTCATTTCCCACCAAGAACATGTTACAAGTGTAGATCCCTAGACCACTATCAAAGAGATTATTTAGTTTACCCTAAATGTGATTTTTGTAAAAAGGACCATCAGTTGGAGGATTGTCTTGACCTATACATAACCATCACTAAGGAGAGAAATGAAAAGGGTGTAGATATGATTCATATAGATAAACCACATTAGAATGCACATTCAGCAACCCCAACAACACACGTGAACATCACTACACACAGTGGAGGACAATCTCAATCCACATCCACTCTTATTGAGAAGATATAATATAAGGAGCCTCAAGAAAGGAAGTATAATTATGCCAAACAATAGAAGGATGTGATCCAAGACACTATGATGTTGGTATGAGAAATCTAAGTAAAAATCCAATTTCTCAAAGATAAAGAAGCAACATAATGTGTTGATCTGTAAAAGGTAGTAGAGCCATAAAAATTGGCATAAGATGACTTTGAAAAGCTATGAAAGTGTATGCTAAATGAAGACATTATTCCACAACTAAGCATCTGGATTAAGAATCAAATATAAGTGTTAATTAACACTCAACCTCTAATGACTTGATAGACCAAGGATTGTTAATTTAGTCATGATTGATGGTAAGATACCCCTATTCCTCCTACACCTCTAGAAGATAAGGAGATACGAGTGAATACTACCATTGATGGTTCAATAATTCAAGACATCCTAGTTGATACTGGTGCTAAATTCAATATTCTCATAAAGGAAGCATGGTGAAAAATGTCTAGTTTGACACTACAACCTTCACTTCATGTACTATTCATGCCTAATAAAACTCATGCTTTGCCAATTGGAGTCCTCAAGAATGTAATGGTTGATATACTTAGAGTACCCTTCAAAACTGATTTTGAGGTTCTTGAGTTAGCAGAGGTTGATGACTTCCAAAATTTATTAGGGAGACCTTGGTGTTATGAAAACAACATAGATTTAAGTTTTAAAAAGTGCTACGTTAGTTTTGAGAATGCTAACCAATGTGTTGTTATTCCTCTTGATCAAACACATGATCCCCCATACATCAAACCTATTAATGTGGAAGAAGATATAAACCACATTTATAATGTCACTACTAGAGATGATGGGTAACATGACCCTACTCCTGATGGCATCCTCTAATGGATGGAAACTCAGTCCCTTTTTGACACTACAAGTAATGTTTGTAATTATTGGGTGCATAACAATTATAACCTCACTGGAAGAGTGTGTAGTACCATTAGAAGTTGGGATATCATTCCATGCCATCTTAATAAATGTCATAAGTTCATCCACCTTATTACTAAATAAACCATGAGGGGACCAATAATAGATGCACCTTTAGAGAGACTCAATGAGGCTTTATGCTTCCATGGATAAATGGAAGTCTATGACTTTATCCAATGCCTTGAGGAATTTTATCACATTGAGACTGATCATATTCAATCTTTGGTTCACATCTTAGATCATACAATTATAAGATGGTGGTGAACCCATCATGACTAATTCCTTCAGTGGGACCAAGTACACTCTACCTTGCATCACCAGATCCATCATGATAATAAAGTTAGGGGAATAATTAGCTATAGCAGAGTACTAGCACCTAAACCCCATATAAAAGCTTACGAGAGAATATGGAGAGATAAAGAGTAATACTTACCAGAGTACTTATGGGTGCATGAATTCTATGGAACTTTATGCACCTAAGAACAAGAATGGTATGTTCATGAATAATGACACATGGGTACGTGATTTTGGCATATCTTGAATGAAAACATGAAATTAGCACTATCTTATTCCTCACCAAGAATAGATTTACACCTCACTCTCCAAGCCATATGTGAAGTGATTATTCGTGACCTAAGAACAATTGAATATTGTCTAATAAATGTACATCATATTCTTGAATAAACACTACATCTCTTCAATGAACCATTGGAATAAATTGTTTTTGCACTAGAACCAATCCTTGATCAAGACCATCATGAAAAGATACGTCTAGAGAAATAAAGCTAGTGTTTCAAGTAAAATAAGGTGAATGATCCAATCCACTTGAACCTTTTTAAAACCATTTGGGTGTCCTTACAGACTATGGCACATGAGATAATTATGATACTGGTGACAATATAGACAACCCTTACTCTGGGCCAATTTAGACTCTCCAACGTAACATCGACACAGAGCAAGAACCAAAGATGGATACTATAGGTAATTATTGGACTACTATTGAAATTTAAAAAATATTCAATCTATTAAAAGAATATCAAGATGTCTTTCTAAGAAGCTACAATGAGATGAAATGAGTTCATCCATCCTTAGGAAATATGCTTATCAAACTAGTTGACGATGCTTAACCAGTTAAAAAAAGGCCATATAGGATGAATCCTAATCTATGGGTGCATGTCAAAGAAGAAATTGATAATATGCTATGCACTGGAATAATCACCCCCATTGATTAATTTAAATGGGTTAGTCATATGGTGATTAGTATAAATAAAGATAGATGCATCTAAATTTGCATTGATTACTAGGTACTTAATGCATCCTACGTCACTAATCCTTTCCCAACACCATTCATAAAGGAAATCCTTGAAGGTGTTGTTGGAAGTGAGATATATACCTTCAAAAATGGATTTTTGAGATGTCATCATGTCCAGATTGCTGAGGAGGACCAACCAAAGACAACATTTACTACTAAATGGGGCTAATTTGCATATACTGTCATGCCTTTTGGTTTGAAAAATGCACTAGATATGTTCTCACGTATAGCTATTGAAGCCTTTAAGTATTTAATCCAAAAGTTTATTCAAGTATACTTGGGTGATTGGATGGTCTATGGCTTGGTTAAGGACCATTGTTCTAACCTAAGGCTCATGCTTGAACACTATTGAGTCTTACAAATATCACTGAACCTAAATAAGACACTATTTACTACACCTTTTAGTGTGCTCTTAAGACACATTATTTGTAAAAATGCAATTTTGGTAGACCTAGAAAAATTATCCATTATTATTAGAGTCCTAATGCCCAAATCTCAGCATGAAGTCCACACCTTTTGAGGACATTTAAGATACTATAAAAAATTCATTTATAAATATGCAAAGATTGTCGCACCCCTGTAGGAACTTCTAAATCATAACACGTACTTCATATGGACCTGATCCTATCAAGAAGCATTTGAAACTTTAAATGACAAGCTGGTGACTACTCTAATCCTCTAATTCCTAGATTAGACAAAACCATTTCATGTCTAGGTTAATGTATCTAGAATAGAAGTTGGTGAAATTCTTGCACAATTAGGGGAAGGTCACCTTGATCATCCAATCTACTTTGCTAATATAAAACTCACTCCAACTAAGAGTAATTAAACTACCATGGAGCAAGAATCATTATCCATGGTCTATGCTTTAAAAAACATTTTGATAGTATTTGTTGAAAACACCCTTTGTATTTTATACAGATCATGAAGCTTTTATGTAATTAATAAACAATCCTATGCTATATGGATTAATATACCATTGGATAGTCTTATTTCAAGAGTTTTAATTTTTAGTCATGGTCAAACCTAGAAAACCCAACTATGGACTTGACCATCTGTCTGATATTGACTCCAGAGAACTACCACAAGCAATTAAAGATGACTTACTTGATGTTCAACTCTTCTGTGTTACTCATGTACTTGAGGAGCTCAAATATATTTCCAAATTTTTAACCACTAGCTCAACACTTGACTGTCTCACCCCTCAGGCTAAGAAACAACTCATGGTCCATGCCATAAATTTTCAACTCATAAGAGGATATCTTTACAACTTTGGCCATGATGAGGTTGTTCAACACTATATTATGAAACACGAGTGTTCTGAGGTCCTTAGAGAAGTTCATGAAGGTATTGCCAGAGGACACTTTGATGGAAAGGATACCATGTGTAAAGTTATATTGGCTAGATTATGGTGGCCTACTCTTTTTTGAGGTGGTAAGGTATATGTTAGGCAATGCGATATATGTCAATGTATAGGGAAACCAAACCAATGAGATGCCATGACTTTACAACCAATTCTATCTTAGGAATCATTTAAGAAATGGTCCATTGATTTTATTGTCCCCATCACTCCAATTGGATGATGAATAGGTTCTTGGTATATCATAATAACAATTGACTACCTCACATGGTGGGTTGAAGTTGTGCCAGTAAGAGATTGTACAATTTCCACTATTGTGCATTTAATTTGGGAACATATCATAACATGGTTTGGATGTACACTCAGTTTCATGAGTAATCATGGCACCCATTTCCTAAATGAAAATATTCACATCTTATTGGATAAATTCATGATTTCATACCGCAAAATAATTACATACCACCCTCAATCCAATGACACTATCAAGGCTTTCAATAAGATCCTAGGCACCATTCTCACAAATATTTATAATATTGGTCAAATTGACTGGGATGATCAAGCATCTGTGATACTATGGGCTCACTAAATAACTTATAAGTGCCTGAATAGAATCACCCAATTTAATTTAGTATATAGAAAATATGCATTCCTTATAGTTAATTTTTTAATGTCATCTCTTCGCATTATGCACGTAGGATAAATGGATGAGGAGTAATCCTTGAAACAAAGCCTAGATACCTTATTACAACTTGATGAAGCCCATTTCCTCACTAATTAGATTCAAGATGTGGAAAAGCACAAATAACAAGCATGGCATGACCACCACATAAAACACAAAACATTTTCCTTAGGAATGAAGATATTGATATACGATTCCAAGTTATGGCACCATTTTGGAAAACTTTGGATTCACTAGGATGGTCTTCTTGTTATTCATAGCATTCAACCTACTAGAGCTTATCAGTTACAAAGATTGAATGGCTAGTTCCTTTTTGGACATTTCAATGGAAGACATCTCTAGCCATATTTCACTTCTACATAATTTAGATATTGTAACATAATAAGTCTTATGCCATTAATTTAGGATTTCCTATTTTTCAATAAAAGCATTGCCTTTGTTGTGTGTAATGTTTATTTAATGTAATTGTCTTTAAGTTTTTGTCTTTTTGTGGAGGACCACGATTCAATTTTAGTGTGGGGTAAGAGATTTAAATTCATGATTAAAAGTTAAGCATGTAAGGTTACCTAGACATGAAAGGTTTATAGGAACACAAGTTGTTTATGGCATGCAAATACTTAAAGTACATAAGACATTTAAGGCACGTAAACTATATAGCCTAAGGATAGGGTGTTCCCACCATTAATTTGAATTTTGAAAGACACAACTATCATTCACTTCAAAGGAAAGCACGAGATAAGATGTGCCATTAATGCAAAAAAGAATAGTAATGATGAGAATTGTGATAACAATGTGATGTAACAATACTATTAAATACATTTATTACTAGATGTGATGATCGAAGAGTGAGGGCTATCAAAAATTGCATTAATGATAAGAAGTGATGGGTGAAGGTAAAGGGATAGTTATTGTGATTAACCCATCCTCGATCCTATAAATAAACAAGTTAACTTATTATTACACTTTAACTTTTCATTTATTTGAGATTAACATAGTTGAAGAGTTGATAAAGAAGAGAATACTAGAGGTGAGAACAAAGAGAGAAAGATTGAATCCAGAGCTAGAATATGAAAAATCATGAGTTTAGATAGGTATTGAGTCAAGCATCAATCCACACTAGCAAACCATAAGAGAACTCCAAAAAATGGCCATGATAGGGAAATTTTATTGGTTGTAGGTTTCAAAAGTCCACCATTAGAGGAAATTCAAGCTTGAAAAGCCAAAGTCTTCAACCACAATCATGTATTCATTTGGAAACATTAGACAACCATGTGTCAACCTTCAATATCCTTGGAGGATGATGTGGCCTAAGAAAAAGGCCCTAAGAACTGACTTATTACTTATGATATCAGAGGAAGAGGAGGTACTTGGAGGAGATATGGTCATAATTAGAGAAAAGACACTAGAAGAACAAACTCGCTAAATAGAAAGGGAAGAAACAAGTATGGCATGACAAACCAAGAAGACTCAATCATATCTGCCCCCACCTCTAATAATAAAGGAAATGTAGTATCTTGATTTGGTATTATGCATGGAGAATTGGGTCTTTAAGGTTCCCTATTGCATGATCTTTGACTACAACCATCATTAACCTAGGAATGAGGTTGAACTATAGAATGACTATAGATTTGACCACCAAAACACCAAGAACTAATTGTTGTATGATCTAAAAATATTCAAAATGCTAGATGCTATAGGTTTATTGTAGATTTTCAACTTACCTTACTTTGGAAAACCCATGGAGGTGATCAAGTTCCTTATTTTGTGCATCTATGAGGACTATATCTATTTTGGCAAGCACAATATGAAGATTATGCCTAAGAGATTAAGCAAGGTATCAGGACTACAATACTTAGGGTTGGATGTGGTTGATGACCTAGTAGACATTGAGGAGGTCTAAAAGATCACCACAATGTTGATGTACCAAAATCAAGGCCATGCCATGTATATAAATAACCTGAGGATCCCACCCTCTAGGTTGGGGTGTGGATTATCATGACCAAGATTAGTAGGACTGATCATTGGAAGGAGGTCGACATGGTATACCTTTACATCACCCACAAAGTCACTCAAGGATTAAAATACAATTGATCTATGTATTTTAGTCAAAAAATTATCAAGGATGTAGAGAAGATCCATCATATACTTAGCCACAGGTTCCCATGGGGTGTATTTCTTCTTTTGATGGTTTTTGATGAGATTGGTGTACCAAACTACACCTCAAGAGCATTAAATTGGGCATACCCACCTGAGAATAGGTCCCCCAATGAGTGCTACAAGGAGTTCATATGCCTAGGGCACATCACCCCCTCTTATAAGATAAAAATGAAGTATTGGTTCAATGGAATGAAGGAGGTGGTCAAAAATGAATGGCACATCCCAAAGGATTTACCTCCCTTAGTTGTTGAGCAAGCACATTTTTTAGTGAAGCAACACTTCTCTCTCATGTGCATCAAGATGATCCCTTTCAAAGAGATTTCTATATGGCTAAAGTTATCATATGCCTTCTCAAAATGGTACTTTGACAAATTTATGAATTGGAGCTATGACACATAACCCATTGCCTTGGAAGTTGAGAAGATTGATTTAGAGATTAATACTCTCCAAAAATTATATACCTATCTAGGTAAGAAGGCATATAGAGAGAACAAGGATACATACCTAATGAATATAAAGTTCAAGTAAATAATGGTGGGAGAATGAGTACACAACTTGTTCTGTATTTTATGACCTATAAAGGATATGAAGGGTGGAAAACCTAAATAAAATCTCTCATTAGCACCTCTATTTAAGAAAAATAATATGGCTAAGCATGATGCTAGTGCAAGTGATCAGTAGGCACCACAAAAGTGGTATAAGACTGCCCAGGCCATATGACCAAGCCCCTCACCTCCCTGACCATCTTTACCACACCCATATCCACCATGGCCATCTTTACCATGCTCTTCTCCACTATGACCTTTTCCACCATGCCCTTCCCTACCTTACCCTTATCCATCATGCCCTTCTCCTCTCTAACCTTATCCACCCAAATATTTACCAACACAAGTCCCTCTACCATAACCTTATCCCCCACACATTTATCCAACTCTATCTTTAGCCCCTAAAACATCTCCACATCCATCTCCTCCAAAGGTTTCTTCATCAAGAGCTGCACATCAATAGGCCATAAAGCAAGCACCCAAGCAAGGAAGTCCCTACAGTCCAAATGGTAACATTAGAATCTAATTTCAAGAAGATTCCCTCCTTGATTTGAGAGGAGGAGGCCACCTCTAATGACTTACCACTTGATGTTGAGAAACTTTATGGCAAAGAGGGGGATGATGAGGAAGGAAAAATGAGTAAAATAGATGTGGGTAGCACATCTATGACTACCAACATAGAGGTTAAGGTCATATAATGTAACCCAAATAAAGGGAAGGAGCCAAATAGGTCCATAAAAGAGCCTAATATTGACGCATCTACAAATCTACATGACTGATATCAAGTAAGCATCCTAAACAAGATGCTTTATCTATGGCCATAATTCCTTCCCTATGATGCAACTCTCAAAATAAGTATCCTTTTTATTGGATATTTACAATGAGGAGTGCACCTTTGAGCTTCCCCAAAATAACATCTCTTTAGGACCTAATGCTCTTATGCTACCAAAAGCACTATGGGTGGATCTCTAGAAGATCACCCCTCTACAAACAAGTGCAACATTTTTGAATATGGCCTTGAAGGTCATGCATCAGAACATTTTATTAGATTCTAATGTGTGTAGTGAAAAAAAGAAACATACCTAGGTGGTGGGTATATATAATAAGGAAGTTACCACCAAGAAGGCATTCATTGAGAAAGTGGTTGCTCTAAAAAATCAAGTCAAAGAAGACACAAAGGCAAAAGTTAGAACATTAAATATGTGTAAGATAATTTTAGAATAGGGTCTGGTGCTGAGGGATGATGTACCTATCGACAAGGATACCATATGTCAATTGGAAACCTTGGTGAACCCCCTATTGAAGCATTACAAGGAGTAACCCATACCAAAACATGAGGGACTAGAGTTAGTAGAGTAATTCACTTAGGTGGTTGAAGTTTGAAAGCACACCCTAGAGAGAGTTAGGGAAGTGATCTCCATTTTGGATGGAATTTTTGAATGTTTGGCATGCCCAAATAAGATCTTGGAGGCTCAACTCCAAGTAGAAGAAGCCTAGAAGAAGAAAATGGCTGATGCTGCACTTTAATAAGGGATCACACCAAGTGTGCCAAAACATTCAAGGATGTGGAGATGTTAGAATAAAAGATCAATGCACATCATTAATAACTAAATGCCAATTTTAATCCCTTTTAGGATAGGTTGTTGAATAAGTCTCAATACTTGAAGACATCTACAAGGTTGCTACCACATCCTTAGATGAATTGGTCAAGAAGGCTATTGAGATATCTAACCAACCCAAGAAGATGAATAATTCCAAGGAGTTTTTATAAGTAATAATTGTCAATATATTTGACACATTATCATATTGGGACAATGCCAAGAAGCAAATCAAGCAGTCAGGGACTACATTTTTGGTAACAACCATCAGTGAGACTTAGTCTATGATGGACTAAAAGCATAGTGTGGGGTGATGTTGGCCCCAAATTTTGGCCTAAGTGTTTTGACATTTTAGTGAGGAACCAACATGAAACAAAAAGAGCCTAGAGTAGAAGACTATGGCACAAAATTAGCATGGCATGGAATTTATAGGGCGCGAAAGCACTAAGGTGAAAAAGTACTAACATGAGAGGACCTAGTCAAAGGAAAACTAGTCATGAGGAACCTAAGAGCATAGGAATTAAAATGATAGTAGAAGACTTGGGGAGTGCATAGAAAGTGGGAGAAGTTAAGGAGCAATTCTTAAGGGCCACCCAGACCTTATCCACTAAAATTTTTGCACCAACCCATAAGGAGAGAAATATATGGTAGTAAGGATCTAGGATAACGTGAGTATATAGGAGGTGCAAAGGCCTGAGTCCTTAAGAGAAGTTAAGTGATAGAGCACCATGACTCTTAGTCTATTAAGAGTTCATTGGTCATTTACTCTTATCATTAATATTGTAAATACTTGGTTAGGGATAAAATAGTATAAATACCCCTATTATAAAGCACTGGGACAATGAAATTTTGCTTGATAAGTACTTGCTCATGATTAATATATGAGTTGTGGATTTATAAATATTCTTGTGTTCATGTTCAATTGAATGGATGAGTTGTGTATCTATGTTAAGTTGAGTTGAGCAATTTCTTGGTTGGGACTTAATATGAAATCTACTTAATTCTTTTCTTTTTATAAGTAACTAACTCTGAACTGAAATGGCATTAGTCTGCATAGTCATGGTAGATGAGCTTAGTAATCCTAGAATCAAAGTATTTTATCTATGATTTTATGTAGTATTTATTTAATTACATGATAACAAGAAGAATATGGATAAGTTAATATTACTATGCAACAAAACTTATGGGAACCGTCTCTAGCTGTGTGCTTTGGGTGAACATGCAAGACCACAATTTTGCATGAAAGGGCTAGTGTGCTATCTTTTTTGGCTAGACTTCATCACCGAATCTATATTAACAATACAAACCCAAAATTTAAGCATTACATTACTAGTTATCAAGTGTTTATCAATACATATCATTCAATTATTAAGTATTTAATAAATAAACCAATAGTAGGTGGAAGAATAATTAGATGGCTATTGTTATTGCAAGAATTTGACATTACCATTATAGACAAACCTAGAAAGTATAATAATTTTTTTGACTTCTTATCTAGATTGATCACTATAGGTGAAGATGAACTTGTGGAGATTTATTTTCTAGATGAATAGTTGTTTTCTATATCTACATATTCCTCATGGTTTGTAGACATGGAAAATTACTTGGTAACAATGAAGTTTCCTCATTCCTTTAATTTTAAATAAAGACAACATTTGGTTAGAGCTAGTTATAATTTCAAATGGTGTAAAGGCATGTTGTTTAAAATTAGACCTAATCATATACTTCATATGTGTGTCAGATAAGATGAAGTATATGACATCATAAGAGCATGTCATAGTAAAATAGGAGGAGGACATTATTCAACAAAAATGACCATTCATAAAATCCTTGGTGCAAGTTATTATTGGCCATTTCTTTACAAGACTATCAAAGGCTTTGTATGATAATGTGATCCTTGCAAAAATATGGGTAAGCCCACTCTATCCTCTGAAATACCTCTCCATCCTCAAATAAGTTTAGAACTATTTGAAAAATGGGGTTTAAATTTTATTGGACCAATCAATCCACCATCTAAAGGAAAAGAATATTTATTAGTATGTACTGATTATGTTACTAAGTGGGTTGAAGTGTAGACACTCACCTTTGTTAGGGAGAAAATGGTTGTTGATTTCCTATATCATAAGATCATGCTGGAATTTAGAGCTGCTAGATATATTATTTCTTATCAAGGGCCCCAATTCATGTCCAACATGATAAAGGCTTTTATGAAGCTGTACCAAATTAATCATAGGAAATCCTCACCATATCATACCTAAATTAATGGGTGAGTGAAAGTCACAAACCAAGAATTGGAAAACATTATGACCAATATAGTGAACAATAACATAAAGTATTAGGTAGATAAAGTACCTAAAGTAGTTTTGGCATACAATACAACAAGAAAGACACCCACAAGATTCTCTCCATATGAACTTGTGTTTGGAAAGAAACCTTTGTTAACAATAGAATTTGAATTGCAGACATTGAAGACAACATCTAATATAATAATTGATTCTTGATGAAACATAGAAAGAAATAATCATACAACTAAATGGGTTGGATAAACTGAGAATGGATGCACTCACTCAAACTAGCATGATCTAGAAGCAGAGAAAGTAGTGGCATGATACTCACATCAGAGAAAGACAATTTCAAGAAGGAGATTGGACACTTCTATTTGATTATAAATTCCATAATTTCAAGGGTAATATTAGGACAAGAATGTTGGGACCATACCTAATCAAAACTATTCACAACAATGGCTTTGTCCAACTTCAACCAATTGATGGTGACCAAAGGACACTTTTGGTCAATGGTCACATGCTTAAGGTGTATAAAAGACCTCTCAATAAGGAGGAGTTTATTGAGTATAATTAAGACCAATTTGAATTTGTGAAAGAACATGGTTATTTCACTAAGGTCAAATGATCTTTGTAGCAAACATATAATAAAGGAGTGCTAAAAACTAGCAAATGGTGGCTTTCCTATCTTCAAAATTAAAAAAATATAAAAAATGAGAAGATAAAAAAATAGAAAATAAAAAATATTGAAAGGTTAAAACCAACAATAACACTTTTCAGAATAAACTTCTACAATAAAATATGAATTTTTTTCAACTAACCTATCTTCTCAAACTTGTTTATCCTTACGGGACACATGAAAACTCTAAGAAATAAACATGAATTCATATGGCAAAGGTACGGCTGTATTTATTTTCTAAAAGGTTATAAATTTTCTATTTCATGTCATACATGTGTGATCATTAGGCAATCAACACTTTTTCAAATGGACAAGTTTTGGTAATGCCACATGGATGTGATGAATCCAACATCATCGCCGCATTCAATGATTTGATGTGAAGTTGTTTTAAAAAAGACATTTAAAAAAAGATGTGATGTGAAAATTATACCCCTTATACCACGTCACTGATAATGACCAAAAAAGTGATTTCTCATTAAATCTCGCATGCTCTAAAGTTCTTTCCATAATTATTACCATAATTTCATGACACATCTTTATTTGTTATTCATTATTGCTGCTATCCATAGGCCAAATGATATTTGTAGTAGACATCCAATAAATGAGTGCTAAAAATTAGAAAATGGTAGTTTTCCTACCTTCAAAATTCAAAAAATATTAAAAATGAGAAAACAAAAAAATAAAAAATATTGAAAAGTGAAAACTAACAATAACATTTTTAAGAATAAACTTATACAATAAAAAATGAATTGTTGTCAACTAACCTATCTTCTCAAACTTATTTATCCTTGCAGGACACATGAAAACTCTAGGAGATAGGCATGGATTCATATGGCAAAGGTACAATTGTATTTATTTTCTATAAGGGTAGGCATTTTCTATTTCATGTCATGTATGTATGATCATTAGGTAGTCAACACTTTTTCAAATGGACAAGTTTAGGTAATGCCACATGGATGTGATGAAGCCAACATCATTATTGCATTCAAATATTTGATGTGAAGTTTTAAAAAGGACCTTTTTAAAAAGATGTGATGTGAAAATTATGCCCCTTACACCACATCATTGATAATGATAAAAAAGTGCTTTCCCATTAAATCTCACATGCTCTAAAGTGCTTTCCATAATTTCATGATACATCTTTATTTTTTATTCATTGTTGCTACTATCCATAGGTCAAATGATCTTTGTAGTAGACATCCAATAAAGTAGTGTTGAAAACCAACAAAAGGTAGTTTTCTTGCCTTCAAAATTCAAAAAATAAAAAAAATGAGAAAATAAAAACAATAAAAAAATAAAAAATATTGAAAAGTGAAAACCAACAATAACATTTTTTAGAATAAACTTCTGCAATAAAATATGAATTATTGTCAACTAACCTATCTTCTCAAACTTTTTTATCCTTGCAAGACACATGGAAACTCTAGGAGATAGACATGGATTCATATGGCAAAGGTATAGTTGTATTTATTTTCTAAAAGGTTAGGTATTTTCTATTTCATATCATGTATTTATGATCATTAGGTAGTCAACACTTTTTCAAATAGACAAGTTGTGATAATGCCACATGGATGTGATGAAGCCAACATCATCACCGCATTCAAAGATTTGATGTGAAGTTGTTTTAAAAAAGGACCTTTTTAAAAAGATGTGATGTGAAAATTATACCCCTTACACCACATCATTGATAATGATAAAAAAAGTGATTTTTCATTAAATCTCACATGTTCTAAAGTGCTTGCCATAATTTCATGATACACTTTATTTGTTATTCATTATTGCTACTATCCATAGGTCAAATGATCTTTGTAGTAGACATCCAATAAAGGAGTGTTGAAAACTAACAAATGGCAGTTTTCCTACCTTCAAATTTCAAAAAATATAAAAAATGAGAAAATAAAAAATATTGAAAAGTGAAAACCAACAATAACATTTTTCAGAATAAACTTTTGCAATAAAATATGAATTGTTGTCAACTAACCTAACTTCTCAAACTTGTTTATCCTTGCAGGACATATGGAAACTCTAGGAGATAGACATGGATTCATATGACAAAGGTATAATTGTATTTATTTTCTAAAAGGTTAGGTATTTTCTATTTCATGTCATGTATGATCATTAGGTAGCCAACACTTTTTCAAATGGACAAGTTCTAGTAATGCCATGTGGATGTGATGAAGCCAACATCATCACCACATTCAAAGATTTGATATGAAGTTATTTTAAAAAGGACCTTTTTAAAAACATGTGATGTGAAAATTATGCCCCTTACACCACATCATTGATAATGATCAAAAAAGTGCTTTCCCATTAAATCTCGTTTGCTTTGAAGTGCTTGCCATAATTTCATGATACATCTTTATTTGTTATTCATTGTTGCTGTTATCCATTATTGCATCATATCCTCAATTTATTACCTTCCTTTATACCCCATGCAATTCTGAGCTCCATTTTTCATAGTATAATCAAGTTTTTGAGAAAACATTGATAACTCTGAAGATGGGAGGTAGGAAGAAGAAAAGGCAAAATGGATCATCAGATGCATTGCCATAGGATGAATCAACTTAGGATATTTTTGAATCGACAAGATGGTTAAATTTTTTTAAAACTTTTTAGGGTTTTCAGGAAAACATTGTGCAAGAATTCTTTAAAAATTTTGATGAGGACTATTCTATTGTCATCGGTGAGCACATTTTGGTGGATTTCTCTATGATTAGTGCACTCTCTATAATTCTTGAGGAGGGTGTGATTGTCATGGATAAATTAAGTTTTATTGACTTAAATCAAATATTCATTGAAGAAAATGAGATCCATCCCAAATTGACCAAATGCCCACAAGGTGTGGTAAGAGGAATCATGGGAGACAATATTTCACAACCATGGCATAATATTACATTTTGGATTATGAAGTATCTTATCTATGATGGTCAATTTATTGTGGTAGGTGGAGATGTCATGTAACTTCTCATTCATTTGTGGAAAGGAGTGTCTAGAGTAGAGTACTAGGTAAACCTTCCATTTTTTATTTACCATGCCTTAATTAATGTTGCTTGGAAATTAAAAAGAGGAACTAGTTCCATTAGACACCATGGTTTGGTTAACCTCATATGTCATCATCATTTTCTACAAAAACTTAAGGGTGAAAAGGGATAGTTATCCTTTATTTGTAAATCCTCTCAAGTTTCTATTAAAAAAAAACCACATCCTATTTATACTCCTCCCACAATAGCACAAATTAAAGAATGCCCATCTTCAGTAATCTTAGCTCTGAAGATGTTACACTAAAGATATAAAAGATGAATGGGGGTTTCATTAGAAAGACCTAATCCTCTAGTCAAAATCTAATGAAGTCATCAACTTATTCTGTAAGAGGAAGAAGGAGATGTACAGGCAACCAAATTTTTGGAAAGCTTAAGCTCTCCCATAAGATTTATAGATGCTAAACAAGTAGCTAAAGAGGAAACCCATGCACAAGAAATTGTAATTGAAGAAGAAACCCTTATAGAAGAAATTACGACTCAAGAAGTAGAAATATATTTACCCTCTATAGCTGATAAGGGTAAAGCTCCATTTATATAAGAAGGTCCATCTTATCCCCATCTTTCTCATGAAGATGAAGAGTTTCAGCATGTCATGGCTCTATCTCAACATGAAGAAACCATTTGACAACAACAGGTAGAATTAGATTTTCTCCACTCAACATTACAAGGTAAGAATAAGACTATTTCCAATTTGGAAAGAAGATATGAAGAATCTATACCTCAAGTTAGGGAATAAGAAGTAATTCTTATAGTAATGAATGCTGAGCAAACTAGAATACATAATCAGATATTTTCCCAAACTCAATAATTGAGTACTTTACAGAAATTCCTTATCCATAAAGATACCCAAATTGTTAATTTACAAAATTCTAGTGTTGATAAACATACTTAGATTAATAATCTGTGACAATTTATTTCTAGTAAAAATGCATTTATTTCTCAACACACTACTAGAATACAAGAGCTAACCACTCAGATTGTTTGACATACAAGCCTCTGTACAAGCCATACAAAGGGAGATGAGGGAAATAAAAATACAAACTGAAGGACCTAAAGGGATATTCCTTCCTTCCCCTTTCCACTTCATGAAATGATTTTATTTTGGAATAAAGCCCATCATAAAATTTAGAAATTAGAAGAATAAAATGCTAAGATTAAAGTGGATTCTCAATAGTAGCTATAGAAAACTTAGAATTTCATTCAAAATATTTGTGAAATTTTTGAAAAATTATTATCATGCAAGAAACCTTACTATTCCTATGTTATTTTTCTTCATGAACAATTTTACAAATGGAAAATATAGTTAATTTCTCTTGGATTTCCTCATATTATTGAGGATGAACACATGTTTATGGATGTTTTTCTCAAACGTATCACATAAAAATAAGATAAAATTTGCTATATTTTTAACATGTTGTTGGGTTATCAGTCTGATTTTATAGTGAACTTATTTGTAGGGGAAACATCATTGCATGATTTTCTCTCTACCATGAGAAATTAGACAACATGTCAACAATCCCATGATAAATTTCTTGAATTATATAACACCACAGGTCTGTGTATGAGACCTTAATTTCTAGAGGCTCGTAAGCTTCTAACTAATTTTTGTCCCATGTATGACATGTACATGAAAAATAAATACCATGAATTATTAAGAGCAAATGTAGAAGCTTTTAGAGATTTTATGAGCCAACATTCCACCAATTCCATCAATACTAGCATAGCCAGGTGGGAGACATTACCTATTGCTTTAAAATGTAGGGAAGTTATGAGTCCTAACACCATCAGGTAGAGTATTCAGAGAGCTTAGGAAATTGTACAGATTATCAGTTAGCTCTTGGATGAAGGAGGATCAAACATGTGGATTGGAATGAAATTTAGACCTCCCATTCTTCTCTATCCTATGCTTCCATGGAAAATTTGGCACAATCAGGTGGAAGTTGAATTTCAGTCATTGATCCACATAGTAGTAAGGGATTATGGATTCTTTCCCATACATCATCATGATTGGGGGCATCATTTTCAGATTCATGATCTCAGTCAGTGGTTAAAATTTGGACTTTTAGATTGAAGACTAGTTCTTCCACTAGGTTTGTAAGAAGACTTGAAAAAGGTAAAGTGTGGAGGAAAAATGATGAGCATTCCATATAGCTCATTATATCTAATACAAAATATCTATAAGTGTTGCCTTTTAGTTATATATTGCATTGCATTTAATAGTTAAGGTCTTATCTAAATAGAAAATGAATGTAATTGTCCTTTATTTATATGTGATATATTACTGGAATTTTATCTTGCTATTATGTCTAACTTCAATGAAATGAACATAATTTTATGTATATAAATACATCCCTATAGAGGGAAAATTTTAAGAGGAAATCAAATAGTTTTGAAAAATATTTTTGGCAATAGTTTGAGGATTCAAAAATGAATACATCAAGCTCTAAATATTTGACACTCCAAAGATGCTCTGAAAGCACTTCGAAGATCTATATAGAGTGTTCTAAAGATGCCAAGGCATGCTTCGAAGATGTCCAACTAGATCTTGTAAATCAAGATATTGATTCTAAAGATATTTATTATATGTATAGACTTTCAATATTTATATATCTTCTTTTAGACATTACTATTAATAGTAATGGTCTAAAATGATCCAAAAATATTTGTATTTCTATTTTATAAAATTGGGCATAATATTTTCAGATCTATGTTCATTATTTTCAATCTATTATTAGTTGAGTCATTTCTAATGCCTTCTTATAAGCATAGGATCTGATTCTTAGATTGTCTATATTTTGAATAAATATATTTGTTCATTTATATTACTATATTATGTATTCTATGAATAGATTTTGTGATGTGATTTAAATACATGTCTCCTTCTCATTTGAGATAGTTAGAAAGTTAGTTAATCATTGATTTAATCAAAAGAAACACTCCAATGTAGTTTTGCATATCTGTATATGTTCATTTGATAATGAAATAAAATTTAGCATTCCTTTTCATTATTGTGTAAAAGTTATTCCTATTCTACGGAAGGAGCAAGGGCCCACTTCTCTCCAAAGATGAAGACAAATTGGTATTTTTAATTTCTAGATTAAAAAATTATTTATTTAATTCAATTATAGTTCATTTTGTTGTAAAGAGTGATTTCCTTTTCAATACAAGAATGATTTCCTTTTCAATGCAATTGTGAATTTCCTTTTAAATGCAAATGTGTTTTCCTTAAAGGCAAAGGTTGTTTCAATTCAATGTAAGTGAGTTTTATTTATGCAAGAGTGTGTCTTTCAATTTCATAAGAAGTAAAATTTGTTAACCTATCTCTATAATCAAAATCTGTAAGGAAGTATTTTAAGTGATAATAGACAACATCCTCATATTCTAGAATATCACATTGTCCTACTTAGCTGGACAAGTCAAGTAAAGACACCATAATGTCTTATGCCAAATGTTTAAGTTCTGGATATTGATGGTGTGAATTCCATAAGAGATATTCAGTTAGCAAACCTTTTAGATTTATTTTTTTGCAAAATAGAGTGTATTTTTTTTTTTAAGGATTTAGACATCACAATAGAAGTAAACCCCTATAATAATGAACTATAAACTCCAATATCCAATAGTCTCATTGCATATAGCCTTGAACACTGGACCTAGTAAAAAATGGCACCAATCCATTGATTAGTTAAATGATAGGTATAATGATAGCCTATCAAATTTTAGGTGGGCTCATAATAAATCTCTATCATTAAGGCTTCCATGTTCACCCATAAATCCCCCTTTTCTACCTTACCCTGCCCCTTCTTTAATGATGCTTTGAATCCATTTTCTTATGTTTAAATTGTCGATCCTAGGTTAATAGTGTAGTGTAATTTTAGAGAGGATTAGTTTCTGTAGGAAGTTAATTTATATGTGGATAGTATTTAAACTTTAGTGGTAATATCTCATCTCTTGGAGACTAATTCTAAGCAAGCTATTAATGGAGACCAATACCTATAATTCATGCCCTAAACTATCTTAGTAGCAGTCCTGAAATGAGAGGATGAAATTCCCTTTAATTATTACATAGACTCTTAGTAATTAATTTAATATGTAAATTTTGAGGTCCCAATATAATTTATAAAATGACACTATAAGGAGGGATTCTAATGCTTATAACCACATATTAGACTCCCCAAAAAATTTGGAGCCTCTTGTATACACAAATAAATCTAGATCCTAGTTGGATATTAATCTCACCCATATAGTTCCATAGAATAATAGGTCTAGCATAAGAATACCAAGACCCCCATTACCCCCATATAGTTCATCTACCCACTATATTCCAAACAACCATATACCTATGGCCAACCTTACACCCATGGCTTATTTGGCTGAATCCACCATTAATGTTCCTAGGGTTCTCCACGACTTGCCTAGAAACTTAGAGATATATCTCCCATGATTAACACCCAATGGGGGCAGTGTACTATCGAATAGTATATGAATTCATATAAAATATCTCTTAGAATATTAAACATTTAAAATGAAGATGTAATCTGTAGGATCTTCCCATTCACCCTGATGGAGTTTGTTTTTGAATGGTTTTTGAACCTACCTAAGAACTCCATTATAGGATGGGAATAGTTTAGTAACACCTTCTTATCCCAATTCAAGTAGGTTATTGACACCAACATTTTGTACTAATAGTTTTCTAGCATAAATAGGGAAGTGAATGAACCTATTAGGACATTTAATGCTAGGTTTCAAAAAATGTATATTTGGGTCACCACATTATTCCCACCATACACACAAATAACTTTATAAATTTACAAGAAATATGTGGACTCTTGGACTGATATATTTTATTTAGGGATACTCTTATAATGGATTTACCACTTTCCTACACTAAATCCATCAAGGTGGATAAACAACTAAAACCCTAAGCCAAATGGTCACAACCATCCCAAACATATTTTCAAATTTACCAATCTTGAACCCTATCCTTAATGCCAATAATAATGTACCCATGACACATCCAATGCCAATAACCAACTAACTCCCCTTAATACATGATACACCTAACCAAAACCTAGGTTTCCTTGGTTTGGTCAATGGTAATGTAGTACCTCAATCTCATGGTCAAATATTGGCCCCTATGGTAAAAAACATCTAGAGTATACCCCATGATTCTATCAAGAATTTATTGGATGTTATCTAGTGGATGGTAAAAAATCTCAGTAATGACTTATTAGGCCTTTGTAGATAAGTAGGGAATGTTGATGGGGAGAAATATAACAATAATTTTACCTACTAGTTATGTAACCATCCCTTTAACCACTTTAATAAACAACTAGAGCCTTCACCTAATAAACTTACTATCCTCAATATCTACAAGATGTCCTTACCAAACTTGTGTTGGGTGCATAACACTACTCAACTTAAAAACCTAGATTGCATTGAATTCTGTAATGCCTTTGATATTCTCTAGAAAGAGATGTAAGGATATGAGGTAGTTCCTAACCACCCAAAAGTCACTAAATCATTTGATACCCATAGTAAATTGAGACCTTAAATAAATTCCATGGTGATGTAAACCCTCAAGTTCCCTATTCAAAAGGATAATCAACCCTAAGAGATCACTGATGAGGTGTATGATTTCTAATAGTATCAATGAAATAACTATTCTCTCAGGACTCAGACACAACAATAACCCCTTACCATGTATATTCCTTTGAATAATGTTAAAAACCCTCCTAATCATATAGCTATAAATGATCCTTCACCTCCAAAATTAAATAACCTCAAGCCTCCTATAAAAGTATAATTTGTTCTTGATTTACTTATTTTTGAGAATAATGGAGTTTTATTCCTATTAAATAAATAGGTCTGAGTAGGAGAAATTAGCAAATAATATTCTTAATTAAAGCTACTAATTTATGAAATTAAATTTCAATATATACCTTTTCTAAAAATCAAAATGAGAGATATAATTTAAAATTATCTTATTCTAGACTATTCTGACTAAGACATGGTCTAGAAATTTATATTCAGGACTTGGACATAGTCATGAATAAGATCCTAGACTTCATTTTTTGATTGGATAGGAGTGCAAGAACTGGACACCCTAGGCTCTGATGCTATAGTCCTTCTCCCAAACTATTGTCCTAAGGATTTAAGCTTTCTAAGTTTTGTTCAACTACTTGGTGTGAGCCTGTGTACCAGTTTTTAGGTCCTCCCTGTCAATATAGCTCCTTGTAGAGTTAATTCTTTGTGTACTTATATCTTGTATGTAATTGAAATAAACTTGGAAAAGGGGGAAAAGGCGTTAGTGTGTGTAAGATGCATTGGATGTGCTTCACACCCTGTGTGTGGGCACACTGCCTATATACCGATACTCTAAAGAGGGATCAAGACATATGTAGTTCTCCCTTTAAGATTGCTTGATGTAATAGTGAATGAAATGTAATAAATTCTATAACTGTGTATGCTTGAGATGACTAAGTGTTGGTGTAAGGACTTGAATTAGATTGAAAGTGTATAGGCTAGCTATATGTAGAGAATAGGGAATATTATTTCCATGGTCTTGCTTATATTCTTACTTTCTTGAATAATATTTGACAACCAATTCTAAATTATCCTTGAATGGGCTTATATATGGATCTATTGGTCATGGGTTAGATGAAACTAGACTAGGTTGACATAATGAACAAGAGGAATAGGGGGAAAATTGTAATCTAGGCTCAAACTATGATTGGATAGGAGTGCTGAAAAAGGGACACCCTAGGGTCCAACGCTATATTCCAACTTTAGTTCTATTATCCTAAATAGATGAGACTTGGGGGGATGGATTAGTCATAAAGAGAGGGTCTTGACTCAATTGAGGTCAAATATAGAAATCCACATATGACTAGGAATAAGTGAAATTAAGCCTAAGAGGGTCATGAGAGCAAGCAAGAGGGACCTAAGGGTTGGCTATCTTTAGCCATGCTCAACTTACCAATTTTTACATTTTATATGACTACATTTTCCCACTTTTATTCTAGTGATACAACAAATCAAAATACTAAGATAAAGGAAAAGATAAAGTGTACCTAAACTTACCTATAAGGGTGAAGCTCATGTTGCTATTGTGATGCTAGGTGTGTATAGAGAGAATACACTATGAATTATGAATCTTAAAGAAAAAACAAGATTAGATTAGTTATTACTAGATACACTATATCTAAAATAAGAATTTACAAATCTAGATAAGAGAGAGGAAGAGAAAGGAATGAACACACCTCATTAGGTACATAGAACAATATAAAATTTGTTGTGATGTTGAGTAATACGGAGTAATGTTGGATGTGATGTTGTACCAAAAGTTATATCATGAATGGAGATAAGCACTCAATTCCATATAAAGTGGCTCAAGAATGCAAAGGCTATCCCTTTAGTTCTATCATTGTCTACTGAGTGAATATATATGATCTTGCATGTGTTAATTAATGTTTGGATTGTGTGTCCAATCCCTTTGAGTAGGTGGCGCAGGAATAAAAAGGTTGGCCCTTTGGCACCATCATTGCCCCATGAAGTGAAGCTATATACTGATACCAGTATGAAGAATTATGGCATATGATATGGCTCCTAAATCCCTTGAATGTTCTATAAATCTGATAATGTGGTGTGGATAGCTGAATGTGTGTTAAAAACTAGGTCAATATTGGCCAACTCAAAAAAGATGGAGATTAGGCTTGTATGAAAGCCACTCCAAAATTGAAAATTTGGCTTATGTGGAAGCCACTTGGGTAATCAAGAATGTGGAGGTTAGGATTGTATGAAAGCCACTCTGAAATTATGCCAACCACCTGTAGATGGAATAAGGCATGCAACTACTAAGAATGCTTAGGTAATGCTAAAAACTAAAAGAAAAGAAGCAAAAGTGCTTTGTAACCTACCCCTAATCACTGGTGTCTAAAACATGGATTTTGATTTGGAAGTTATACCAACTACCACATCTAAAATTAGAAGTGAGAACCAATGATTCAACACATGATTCCCCCTATGTCTATATTCTCTAAGAAAATGTACTGAAAACTACTGATCTAAACTAGTTTGATTGTGTAAAATTGTAGTTGAACCTACCTTTCTACCTGCTTCTAGAAAACCTAGTTTTTCTATTATTTGGAGAAGAACATCAAAAATAGATACCCTGGTGTCTGGCACTATAGTCTAGCCTCAATGCTATTGTCCTGGGCTAAAACTAATCACTAATCTAAAATCTTTACTATTTTCCTGGTCTATTTTGAGTGGTTTGATGACTAGTTGCTATTTTGGTTGTTCTAAAACTGGATTTTTTGACCGATAAGAGCTCTAATATCTATAACAAAACCCCTATTTGTTTCCATCTCTTTTAAGGGTAGGAATAGGTACCCTATAATGACTACCCTCAGAAAAATAAGCCCTACAAGTGTGTGAATCTAAAAATATACATGATATAACAATGATAATTAACAAGATATCTCAAGATATAGCATGGTTTGATTTGAGAGATTATTAGATCAACAAGGGTATGCCTAGATAGATGTAATGATGTAATAACATGTGTAATATACTGAACTAGAATTGAAAGTGTTAGTTGTTAGCCTATTAGTTGTTAGTTGGAGGGATAGAACATAATGTCTATCATGGCATCCAAGAAAATAAGAAAATGCATGATATGGATCATGGCATTACAACAATTGAGAAGCAATCAAAAAACAAGCACACAAAGCAAGAAGAATATAAAGGTGTCCAAGGGGCCATAAAAATAAGGGACATGGGCACATGTCATTCAAACTGGAAAATAAGCATACACGACATGTTCAAATGCCACATATACATAAAATTAAAATAAGTAAGTTGGCATGAAAGCCATAATCACATAGAAGAGTATAGGCAAGGGACATTGGCAAATGTCTAAAGGCACACACATGAATTTAATCAAAGGACATTGGAAAATGTCTTAAGACACACACAAGACATTAACAAATGTCCTAAAGCACATATAAGAGACAAACATGAAATGAGAAATGCAATAACATCTAGCTATGCTAAGCAAGGAATACAAGCATGTAATAACTAGAAAGATAGAATCACATGTAACTAATCAAATCAAGATTGAAAGTATGCAAGACATGTTTAGTAAAAATCTAGGTATATACTAAGAGATACACAAGTAATAGATACTAGTGAAATGTTGATATAGCAATCTGTGTGATCTAGTAAGTAATGTACATCAACATGATAAATTGGAGTGTGTTGTGTAGGAATGACATAACCTCGATAGTGTAGTCATGTAGAAGATGCCCCCAATGGGTATGTATATCAAAGTGTGTCTTGAATGTAGTAGGGTGTCCCCTCAATGGGTAGAGTGAGGCAATCAAGTAGTTGGATGCCACTGTACACACTCAAAGAAGATCAAGTGAAGCATGGTAATGTAGATAAAATGAAATACAATATCATGAAAATAAAATGTAAGTCCTAGCATGATATTAGCAATGTAAAACATGGACGATGCATATAATCAAAATATTTTTAGTGTTTTGACTTTTTTGAATGTTTTTAGATTTTTAAAATGTTATATTGTTTTTTAATTTTTGAAATATTTGAAGTATGTACAATCAAACAAAAGAGATTATGTATAAGCAAAGATAGAAAGAGATGATACTAATTGATGAGTCTCATGCAAGACTCCCTATCATGGTGTCTTGTATCAAGGCGTAGAATTGTGCATGATTGTGAAGCACAATGGAAATGTTAGGGCTATGGCTCTGAAAGCTATATATGTTATAAATATTATAAAATATCTAAAGTAGAAATTGAATGTGGGGTCCCTCTATAACTTTGAGAAGTGGATGCAACTGTAGGGCTCTTAGGGACTCATCTAGAAGTAGGAGAAGCTCTCTAAACATGTGCTCTATGTGTAGATGTATGAAATCTCAATGAAACTACTCTAGGTGTGAATACTATAGCTAGAAGCTATCTAGAATCCTAAGTATATAGAGGTGTATGAACCCTCTATATTGGTGATGGATGCCTCAGCTATAACTAAATCTAAAGTGGAATAGGAACTAAAATTAGAGGAGAAGCTAGAATTAGTGGCAAAACTAAAATTGGTGAAAAAATTGAAATTGGTGACTACAAACTGGTAGATGGCTTTGAAGTGGGGAGTGGTAACTCATATGGAACTCTATCAACTATAAAAAAATCATTATCATGAATGAATTTCATGTATCTATGAACTATAGAAGGTACTTCTCTAAGTTTTTGAATCCATGGTTGACCAAGTAACATATCAAAAACTCTTGTGCTAGGAACTATACTAAATGATATGGCTACATGTGTAGGACCAGCCTATAGTGGAAGTACTATCTCACCCAATTAAATCTATATATACCCACTAAAACCATTTATATTTATGTTTGTTGAAGTGATATCCTACTCTAAATAACCCAAATACTGTAGTAGTGTCAAGGTGCACATATTAAAATTGGAACCATTGTCAATAAGCACACTATGAATAAGATGCATATGAATGTGAGCTCTGATAAAGAGTGCATGATAATATAAATCATCCTCAATGATCTACTACTCTAAGAAGGAGATAGAAGGTCTAGTTTTAACTCTAGAATTGTATACACTGATCATGTTACTCAAAGGATGTAACTCAACTGAAGGTGCCCTGTATGTATCTGGTGGTGGATGTGCATGATATGCATGATGAACCCCTAATGTGTCCCCTATATCCTATTTTTAATGTTTTGGAAATGGATCTGAGAATATTTTCAATGCTTTATCCTATGTTTGCTTTACCGATGGAGGCTCAACTAAAGTGCCATGATCAATAACATTTGAATCTATTGGGTCTTATATCTTGTGATTTAAATTGATGCATCTATTTGTCATATGTCTTGGTGCCCTATGGTAGTCACAAAATGCCTACTGATCATATCCTTTTGGAAGAGGATTTATTGGATAAACTTCCCAAATAGGAGGGAGAGATATGATATTAATGTTAAGCATAAAATATATTAAGAGGGAGGGAATGAATCAGTATATTATATATCTTTTTACCTAATCAAATTCCTTTTCCTTAACCACTTAACCACACATTCAAGATATGAAATAAAATTGAAATAATAATATGCACCACACGAGAGAGAGAGAGAGAGAGAGAGAGAGAGAGAGAGAGAGAGAGAGAGAGAGAGAGAGAGAGAGAGAGAGAGAGAGAGAGAGAGAGAGAGAGAGAGAGAGAGAGAGAGAGAGAGAGAGAGAGAGAGAGAATTTTTACATGGAAACCCAAAGTGGAAAAAACCATGGAGAACAATCTCAAGTATATGAATGAACACCAACTCAAATTACAAATTTTTCAAGCACCAACTTGTAAGAGCACCAACCCCTTTTCCATGCACCAACATAACAACTATTTGTGAGCACTAACTCATAGGAGCACCTACCTCTTGCAAAGATTTATGAGCACCAAACCACAGGAGCAGCAACCCCTCTTGTGTATAAAACACAACTATCTCTCAATGTTGCTTACTCAACAAATGATACAACTCTATAATATCTCCTACTTTTATCTCTTCAAAAATAAATACAAATCATGCACTCTCTTGCATATTACAAATGGCTTCTCAAACTTTTATTTATAGCTTTCCAAATGACCTTTGGTATTCACCCTTTGTGACCCTTCAATCCTCATGGAAAATGGCACCAAACTTGCATGACCCTTTGTATCCTTGCATTTGAAAAGTCATATAGTGACCCTTCATAAGCAAATTCATCCTTTCCTCTTTTTTCTTTATCTTGGTGACTTTTCGTATTCCTCAAAGTGTCCTTTCATGGAAAAATGCATCATACCCTCTTTTGTCTTCACATGGTGACTCTTGGAATTCCTTAAGATGACTCTTTATGAGAAAATATGTCCCATTCCTCTTTTGTATTTACCCCATGACTCTTTGACTTCTCCATGGACCCTCTTTTGACTTATATGTAACCAAAAATATATTCATCAATATTGAATAAATAATAACACACATTAGCCAAGATATGAATATTAAAAACATCATTAAATGCAATAGGGCCTTTATCACCAATGCTAGACCTTTGCCATCAATGATAATATTTCCAACAATCTCTCCCTTTGTCATTGATGGCAACCTCCAACTAAAACTACCACATCTTGAAACCTACACATACTACCATCTAAAAAACATATAGTAACTCCCCCTTACTATAACACCCACTACCTGTTCCCTATACCTATTTTTATTCTTCTCCCCTTTTGACATCAATGGTAAAGGGCCTAACTTGGAGCTAACACTTAGATCCTCAACTGATGTTGATCCTAAATGGTAGGAAGTAAAATAAATTACCCCCAACTTCTTCCACAGATACTTGAATATGTCTTTTGGTAGTGCCTTTGTAAAAATATCTACAATCTACTCTATAGTACTGATATATTCCATCTTAACTTATTGATCTATGACCTGCTCTCTCAATAAGTGACATCTAATGGAAATATGTTTTGTTATTGAATGCATCACTGGATTCTTAAAAATATTAATATCACTTATGTTGTCACAAAAAATAGAAATAGGTTCATCATATTTTACCTTGATATCTTCCAAAGTTTTCTTCATCCAAAGCACTTGAGTACAACCTAATACCACTGTAATATATTCTACTTCAGCTATATAAAGTGATACTAAATTCTAATTTTTGCTTAGCCATGATACTAAGCTATCACCAAGGAAGAAAGATCCTCCACTTGTACTCTTTCTGTTATCCAAGCAACCTGTCCAATCTAAATCTGCATAAGCAACCAAAGTGAAATCTTTGTTTGTGGGATACCACAATCTATAATCCAATGTCCCCTTGATATATCTAAATATTCTCTTCACTAACTAAACATGACTATCTTTTAGAGCTGACTGATATCTTGCAACCATACCTACTGCATGCATGATGTCTGGCCTTAATGTTGTCAAATATAAAAGACTACCAATCATAGATCTATATAAATATTGATCTGTAATAGGTCAATCTTCATCCTTACTCACCTTATTTCTTGTACTCATTAGTGTGCCAACTAGTGTATAATCCTCAAAACCAAATTTATTCAACATTTTCTTGGCATATTTACTTTAAGATATGAAAATTCCTTTATTTAACTAAAATTTTGCAACCCTAAGAAAAATGACAATTCTCCAAGCATAGACATCTCAAATTCTTTTTGCATATAATCAAAAAATTCTTTTATCATCTTTTCAATGTTTCCTCTAAAAATGATGTCATCAACATATACCACAGTAATCAATTGATGCTCACCTTCTATTTTTATGTAGAGATTACTATCAACAAATCCTCTCTTGAAACCTTGATCTTACAGGTACTTATCAAGTCTTACATACCAAGCTCTGGGAGATTATTTCAATCCACATAGTGATTTCTTCAATCTTCATACATGGCTACTAATATTTGAGAGAATAAATCTCTCAGGATTCTCAATGTAGACCTCTTCTTATAGATTCCTATTTAGGAAGGTAGATTTGACATCCATCTGAAACACTTTGAAATTTTTAAACACTGCATATGCAAGAAACATTTCAATATTCTCTAACCTTGCCACTAGTGTAAAAGTTTTTTCAAAATCTATTCTCTCAATCTGAGCATATTCTTTACATACTAATCTTGCTTTATCTCTGGTCACTTTTCCATTTTCATTCAACTTATTTTTGTAAACCCATTTTGTTCCTATCACATGTCATCTTTTGGTCTAGGCACTAATTCCAAAGTATCATTATTTTCTATTTGATTTAATTCTTCATCCATTTCCTTAACCCAATGCTTATCATGTCTAGCTTCAAAAAATGTTTTAGGCTAAATTCTGGACAATAAAAAAAAATTAACTTGCTGAGATTCACTTACCATCATTCTTCTGGTGCAAATTCCTTCATTTATGTCTTCGATGATGTCACTTTCATTAATATTTTTTTGAACATATTTGGATGAAGTTTTGGTGTCATTTTTCTCCTTCTTCTCATCTTCATCTGATTCTTTAAAATCTTCCTCTTCAATAATTTCAAGAATGTCTACTAGATCACCGATTCTTTGTGTTCCATCTTCTATCATGACACTTGCACTTTAGAAAAATTTCTTGGTTATTTTTTTATAACATTTATAAGTTTTAATTTTTCAATAATAACTAATCAATATATCTTAATTTTCTCTAGATTCAAACTTACCAAGTTTTTCATCAGTTCTCTTTATGAAGCATCTACTACCAAAAACTCTAAAATAATCAACTATTACTGGTTTGTCTTTCTATAGCTCATAAGGAGTCTTGTCACTATTGACTCTCAATAATTATCTATTTTGAATATGCACTACTATAGCAACTACTTCTCTCTAATATTTATTTGGTATCTTGGATTCATTTAACATTGTTCTTACCATCTCCTAAACTATTATATTTCTCTGTTCAACTACTGTATTTTGCTGTGAAGTTGAATAATGTCTCTTTATTCCATGGTCTTCACAAAACTCAATAAAATAATCTGACATGAATTCTCCTCCTTGATCTAATCTTAAACACTTAATCTTCAAACCGATTTCATTCTTAACTAATGCTTTAAATGCTTTGAAATGTCTGAAAGCTTTTGATTTTTTCTTTAAAAATATTACCCAAGTCATACATGAAAAATCATCAATAAGCAACATGAAATATTTCTCACCTTGAGTATTTTGAGTTATCATAAGTGCACACATATCAGTGTGAACAAGCTCTAACATTTGAGTGGTCGAGTACTCTTTTATTTTGAACCATCTTCTAGCCTATTTCCCATGTTGATAAGGTTCACAAAGTGTGTTAGATGGCTTTGTAATCTTTGAAAGTTTTTTGAATACTTGCTTCTTACTGATATTGATAAGATTGTCAAAATTTATGTGTCCCATTCTCTTATGCCATAGCCAAATTTTTTCAATCTGAATCAAACAACATCTTTGACCTTTGATGTCTGATAAAATATACAAATTATTGCATGTTCTCTGAGCATCTGTAACCAACACATGTAAATATTATCTCCTAATTTCACAACCTTTTTCATAAAAATTTAGTGTGCCTTTGATCACACATTTAAATTACACTCAAAATATTATGCTTAAGACCTTCTACATACAAAATATTTTCAATTTTAGTTATACTATTATCCAAACTTAGTGTACCTTTTTTGGCAATTTTGACAGTAGTATTATCTCCAAATTTAATTGTGCCACCATTTATCTTCTTCAAGGTTATGAATTTACTTTCTTCTCCTATTATGTGACTTGAACATCCAATATTAATGAACCATGGCTTTTCTTCATTTCTTGCATGTAATGTTGTCTGTAGTACCATAGATTTTTTAAGTTGTTTCTTCTGCCATGAACCTGTCTAAAATTTCTTCTTGATGATTGGAGCCTTGAAACTCTGTTCCTTCTTGACTGACTCAAACATGCTTCTACAGTACCATGCTATGTATCTAAAGTTATTTCACTTGTAACATATTATGTCCTCTTCATTAGAGCTTAATAGAGAGCAAAAGAGTTGTATCTTTTGCTTGACTCTACATGACTTTCCTTCTTCTTATTTCTAAAATTGTTAGCCCTTTTTTGACATTCTATAATCTTATGACCATATCCATTACAATAAAAATAAGATATGTTTGTGTATCTCTGACCTGATTGCATTTTGTAGCTCTATTCCTTCTAGCCTTCTTCATTTGAGATGTCCTCTATATTCTTAACTTCTTCCCTTTTCATTTCTTTTTTTTAAGAGCTTCAACATAGGTTTTTTTTCCTTATTTATGAAAATAGTGGCCTCCCCTTTCTCTTCTTCAAATATGATACCTATCTTATCTGACATTGATTTTTAACTTTCTAATATCTTATTCAACATATTAGTGTTATTCTCAAATTTTGAATCATTGGATACTCTATCATTGATTGATTTATTTGTTTTCTCAAGATCTACTTTTAAAGAATCAATTTAAATAACATATCTTTCACATTATTTACTTATTTTTTACAACTATGCCATTATATCTTATTCATTCTTCTTGGCTTCTTCAAAGTGTGCTTATAGATCTTCAATTGTCTCCTTTGACTCCTTTTCATTTTTCTTGATCTAGAGCTTTAATCTTTGATTCTTCTTCTCAAGAGATTTTAACTCTTTTAAGGCACAAATGAGTTCTCCTTCTAGATTCACTTTGACTTCATCTTATTATTCTTTTTTATCATCTGTACTTTTTCTTATAGAGGCATCTTCATGTATGGCCATGAATATAATCTCTTCTTCTTCTGAATCATTGACTTCACTATCTTTGGTTAAGCTAGGATATTTAGAATACAAACTCTTCTTCTTGAATCCCTTCTTGAATTTTTCTTTGAAATTCTTCTTATATGTAGACTTTCCTTATTCATTATCACCATTACCCTTATCTAGGCACTTAGCTACAAAATGTCCAAACTTTTCATAATTAAAATATTTAAAAAGTAATTTTTCTTGATATTTACCTATGCATTTTTTTGGCTTGCAAATGAATAGAGCTCCATTGTCATCTTCATCATCGCTAGAATTATCACTTGATTCTTGAACTTTAGCCTTCTCTTTCTTTGATATCTTGAAAGCAACTTCTCTCTTTAAGGGTTTCTCTTGTTTAGTCTGCATCTCATATACCATAAGAATACCATGTAGCTCATCCATCTTTAGCTTGGCTAAATTCTTCATCTCTTCAATTTACAAAACTTTTGCATCATATCTAAATGGTATAGATCTCAAAACTTTTTGAACCACAATTGATTTTTCTAGCTTTTCTCCAAGACCTTGAATCTGATTAACTACTTGATCAACCCACAAAAGATAACTTGTTATATTTTTTTCCTCTTCTATCTTCAAACTCTCAAACTATCTTTTTAAAGTCCAAAGCTTAGCTTTCTGAACCTTTCCATCACCTTTATAAATATTTTCAAGTTTTATCCAGGTTTCATGAGTAGATTTACATTACATAACTTTAAAATTTTTTGATTCACATAAACCACATAAAATATCATTTAAATCTTTATCATTATTTTCACTTGCCTTCTTTTCTACCATAGTAGTTACAAGTGTCTGTGGCTCTTCATATTCATCCACCACTACTTGCCAAATGTCAAATCCAAGGGCCATCAAATAAGTCTTCATCCTTATGATCCAAAAAGAATCATTTGTTCCATAAAACAAAGGTGCCTTATTTTTAGAAAAACCTTCATGTGATCCAGCCATCATGCATTCCATATCTACCTTGAAGCTGTAAAACTTTTTCCAAAGGAACTTGCTCTGATACCAATTGTTAAGCATGAAATATACTAAGAGGGGGGGTGAATCAATATATTATATGTCTTTTTACTTAATCAAATTCATTTTATTTAACCACTTAACTACACATTCAAGATATGCAATAAAAATGAAATAATAATATGCACAACATAAGAGAGAGAGACACACGAAAATTTTACATGGAAACTCAAAATGGGATAAACCATGGAGAATAATCTCAAGTATATGAATGAGAACCAACTCAAATTACAAAGTTTTCAAGCACCAACTTGCAATAGCACCAACCCCTTTTCCATGCACCAACACAATAACTATTTGTGAGAACCAACTCACAAGAGCACCAATCCCTTACAAAGATTTGTGAGCACCAACCCACAGGAGAGCCAACCCCTCTTGTGTATAAAATAGAACTATCTCTCAATGTTGCTTACTCAACAAATGATAGAAATCTACAATATCTCCTACCTTTCTCTCTTCGAAAACAAATACAAACCATGCACTCTCTTGCATATTACAAATGGCTTCTCAAGCCTTTATTTAAAGCTTTCCAAATGACCTTTGGCATTCATCCTTTGTGACCCTTCAATCCTCATATAAAATGGCACCAAACATACATGACCCTTCATATCCTTGCATTTTAAAAGTCATATGGTGACCCTTCATAAGCAAATGCATCTTTTCCTCTTTTGTCTTTATCTTGGTGACTTTTCATATTCCTCAAAGTGTCCCTTCATGGAAAAATGCACCATACCCTCTTTTATCTTCACATGGTGACTCTTGAAATTCCTCAAGATGACTCTTCATGAGAAAATGCATCCCATTCCTTTTTTGTCTTTACCCTGTGACTCTTTGACTTCTCCATGGGCCCTTTTTTGACTTATATACAACCAAAAATATATTCATTAATATTAAATAAATATTAACACACATTAGCCAATATATGAATATTAAAAACATCATTAAATGAAATAGGGCCTTTATCACCACTGCTAGACCTTTGACATCAATGACAATATTTTTAATAATTACAATCCAAAAGCTATTGTAAAACCCTCATTGGAGGAACTAGAAGATGTGAAAAAATGCATCGAAGGGGTGCTAATAAAACTATTAATTGAGGAGGCTCTGAAGGTAAATTAACTATAGATTGATTATGCCCTTTAATATCATTGAACTTGACCTTATATGGGACTTTGATGTTACTCTTATTAGTTGTGTCTGATGTATTAGTGTACTTATGTTGTATGGCTTGGTGCTCTATGATAGTCATAAAATGCCTACTGATCATATCCCTTTAGAAGAGGCTTTGTTGGATCAACTTTATGAATAGGAGGGAGAGATATGATATTACAATCCAAAAGATACTATAAAACCCAAGCTAGAGGAATTGGAAGATGTGATAAAGTACGTCGAGAGGGTGCTCACAAAACTATTTGCTGAGGAGGCTCTAAAGCTGCATTAACTATAGGTTGTTTATGCCCTTTAGTATCATTGAACTTAACCTTATGTATGAATTTGTTTTTAATTTTATTAGTTGTGTCTAATGTATTAGTGTACTTTAGTTTTCCCATTGAAATTAGTTTTAATTCTCTTTCCTTTAATGTGTGATTCATGAAGTACTGGTAAAAGACTTTATTTGAAAATGTCCTGTAACTCTTGATCTACCATGGAGCTAGTCATCTTAGCCAATATGGTCTTATAACAAAGAACATAGTCTGTGAGATGCTTATTTGGTCATTATTTCTACTAAGTAATTTGAGCATATGAAACCTTATCATCAATGTTGATACTATAGTGTGCTAGGAACATGTCATCTAAAAGATTGAATGCATTGATCGATTAATTTGGTAGACTATAAAACCATTGTAGAGCATCATCCTTTAGACTCCATGGAAATAGCTTGGTAAGTAGCCAGTCATTTGGGACATAATCCAAGCATGTTTTAGGAAAATCTCTCAAATGTGTCTCTAGATCACCCTTGCCATCATATAAATTAAGCTTAGATTGAACACAACCTTGTGGTAAGGGTGTAGAGGTAATGTGATGTGTCAATGGTGTATGCAGTAAAGCAAAAGAATCCAAAGCTTGCATAGGTCTAGTGGCACATTTCTCAAGATGTAGCACTTTATATTGAAGAGATCTTATCTCTTGCATAAGGGCTACCACATCAAGAGATAGGGATGTACTAGATGTAACTGGTGGCATAAAGGTAGGTTGGGCTGCTATAGGGGGTTGTTAAGACATAGTTGCTCCCTTAGTGTCATTTACAACTGGTGGCTCTCTAATTTGAGAAGATTGACTAATTATTTACTTTTTATTGCTCCTCTTTTAGAATTCTAAGCATTCCATTTTGCATATCTAGATGTTTGGTTAAGAGTTCTTGAAGTTCTCTTTTATTAATTTCATCAAAACTAGTATATTGAGCCATTGTTAAAATCAAAACACAATTTGAAATGAGTTTGGATGTTTTACAATAAGTTTTAATAGGAAATGTGCTAGAAAGGGAAAGTATTGAATATAAAAAATGCAAGGTCCTAAACATAGTGAATTGGAATTTGCATAAAAAGTATATTGAGCTGCCAAACATGTAAGGTGATACCTCAAGAAGCAAAATAGGAGCTAGTACATGCAACTAGGGATTTTTAATAAAAATATTTTTACAAAATACTATGAATTTTTGAAATTAAAATTGATTTTATAAGTTAAGTATTCAAGAAAAAATTTAAAAATTTGTGGGAAAATGCTTGATTTAATGGGACATAGTAGATGCAATTTGAGAGGAATTTCTAATTTTAATATTACAGAAAAAATTTAGAAATTAATGGAAAAAATCAACTAGAAATTTATATATGCAAGTAAAAAATTAATGTTTTTAAAAATTTGAGATAAATTTTTGATTTATATGTGTAAGAAAAAAATTAAAAAATTATTAGATTAATGCTAAAAAATTACTAGGACCTAGTGTATGTAACTGGGGTTTGAAATAAATTTAATTTTAAATTTACTACAAAATTTTAAAATATGAGAGGAATTTATGATTTTAATATTACATAAAAAAATTGAAAAAATAATGAAAAAAATCAACTAGGAATTTATCCTAGAGTTTATAGGGTTTTTACATAAAATTTGAAGTAAGTCAGGTTCACTAAATGATTTGTTTATTTTTGATAATAATGGAGTTTTATTCCTATTAAATAAATAGGTCTAAGTAGGAAAAATAATTAAATAATATTCCTAATTAAAGCTAATGTTTTGTAAAATTAAATTGCAATATAGACCTTTTCTAAAAATAGCAGTGAGAGAGAGAGAGAGAAAATTAAACTTATCTTATTCTAGACTATTTCAACTGAGACATGGTCAAAAAATTTATGTGCAAGACTAGGACATTGTCATAAACAAGATCTTGGACTTCAGTTTTTGATTGGATAGGAGCATTATAACTGGACACCCAAGGCTTCAGTGCTATTGTCCTTCTCCAACATTATTATCCTAAGGATTTAAGCTTCTTGGATTTTGTTCACCTACTATGTGTGAGCCTGTGTACCAATTTTTAGGTCCTCACTATCAATAGAGTTCCTTATAGAGCTGATTCTTCATGTAATTATATCTTCTATGTAATTGAAAGAAACTTTGGCAAATGGGAAATAGGGGTTAGTGTATGTAAGATGTACTAGACATGATTCACACCTCATGTGTGGGCACACTACCTACATACCAATACTTTGAAGAGGGATCAAGCCATATGTAGTTCTTCCTTTAAGAGTGTTTGATGCAATAGTGAATAAAATGTAAGAAATGCTAAAACTAGGTATGTTTGAGGTAACTAAGGGCTAAGTTAAGGACTTAAATTAGATTAAAAGTGTATAGGCTAGCTGTATGCAGAGAATAGGGAAGATTACTTGAGTGGTCTTTCTTGTATTCTTGCTTGATTGAATGATATTTTACAACCATTTCCAAATAATCTTTGAATGGACTTATACATGGATCTATTGGTCATGGGTTAGATGAAACCAAACTAGGCAGTCACAATGAACAAGAGAAATTAGGGGAAAATGGTAATCTGGGCTTGAATTATGATGGATAGGAGAATTAAAAAGGGGACACCCTAAGGTCCAATGCTATAGTCCAACTTTGGTGCTATTGTTATGAGTAGATGAGACCTAGGGGGATGGATTAATCATGAAGAGAGGGTCCTGAATTAGCTAGGGTCAAATCTAGAAGGCCATGGATGATTAGGAATTAGAGAAAGTAAACCTAAGAGGGTTATGAGAGTAAACAAGAGAGACTTAAGGGTTGGGTGTCTTTAGCCATGCTCAAGTTATCAATTTTTGTATTTTATATAAATACATTTGCCCTTCCTTTATTCTAGTGATGCAACAAAGTGAAATACTAGGATAAAGAAAAAAGAGAAAGCATACCTGAACTTATTTGTAAGGGTGAAGCTTGTGATGATATTGTGATGCTGGGTGTGCATAGAGAGAACACACTGTGAAGTATGAATTTGCAAGAAAAATAAGAGTAGATCAGTTCTTACTAGATATAATATATCTAAAATAAGAACATACAAATCTAGATAAGAGAGAGGAAGAGAAAGGAATGAATACACCTCATCGGGTACGTGGACCAATATAAAACCTATTGTGATGCTGAGTAATGATGGATGTGATAGGTGATGCTATACCAAAATTTATATCATGAATGGAGTTATGCTCTTAATTACCTAAAAATTGGCTAAAAAATGTGAGGTTATCCCTTTAGCTCCATCCTCACCTAGTGAGTGAAGCTAGATGATCATGCATGTGCTAATCAGTGTTTGGACTCTATGTCTAGTCCCTCTGAATAGGTGGCTCAAGAATACAAACGCTGGCCCTTTGGCTCCATCATTGCCCCATAAAGTGAAGCTATAAATTGATACTGGTATGAAGAATTATATCATATGAGATGGCTCTTAAATCCCCTAAATGTTCTAAAAATATTATAATGTGGTGTGGATAGCTGAATGTGTGCTAGAAACTAGGCCAATGTTGGCTAACTTAGAAAAGATGGAGATTAGGCTTGTATGGAAGCCACTCCAAAACTAAAAAATTGGCTTATGTGGAAGCCACTTAGGTACTCAATAATGTGGAGGTTATGATTTTATAAAATCCACTCTAAAATGATGCCAAACACATGTAGATGGAATAAGACACACAACTGCTGAGAATGCCTAAGTAATGCTAAAAAATGAAAGAAAAAAGAAAAAGTGCTATGTAATTTACCCCCAATCACTGGTGTTTGAAACATGGATTATGATCTAGAAGTGATACAAACTATTATATCTAAAACTAGAAGTGAGAACCAATCATGTCATGCATGATGGCCCCTATATCTAGATTTTCTAAGAAAGCTATATTAAAAACTGCCAATTTGAATTGGTTTGATTATGTAAAACTATAGTTAAACCTAGATTTTTACATACTTTTTGAAAACCTAGTTTTTTTGTTGTTTTGATAGGGTCACCAAAAATTAACACCTTGGTGTGTGACATAATTTTCCAGCCTCAACACTATTGTCTTGGGTTGAAACTAATCACTGATCTAAAATCTTGACTATCTACCTGGTCTATTTTGAGTGGTTTGATGACTGGTTACTGTTTTGGTTATCTTAAAACTAAAATTTTTGACAGATAGGAGCTTTGATATTTGTAAAAAAACCCTATTTATTTCCCCCTCTTTTGAGGATAGGAATAGGTACCCTATAATGACTACCCTCAGAAGAAGAATCCTTACAAGTGTGTTAAGCTGAAAATATACATGATATATCAATGATAATCAACAAGATATCTCAAGATATATCATGGTTTAATTTGAGAGATTGTTAGATCAACAAGGGTATGCCTATATAGATGTAATAATGTAATAACATGTGTAATATATTTAAATAGAACTTAAAGTGTTAGTTATTAGTTTGTTAGTTGTTAGTTAGAGGGATGGAGCATGATATCCATCATGGCATCCAAGAAAACAAGAAAATGCATGATATGGATCATGGCAATGAAACAATTAAGAAGCATTCAAGTAACAAGCACACAAAACAAGAATCAAGAATCATACAAGGGTGGCCAAGGGGCCATAAAAATAAGGGATATGAGTACATGTCACTCAAACTAGAAAACAAGCATACAAAGCATGTTTAAATGCCACATATACATACAGTTGAAATAATCAAGTTGGCATCAAAGAAAAAATCACATAAAAGAGTATAGGCAAGGGACATTGGAAAATGTCCAAAGGCACACACATGAATAGAAGCAAAGGACATTGGAAAATTTCATAAGGCACACACAAGACATAGAAGCAAAGGACATTGACAAATGTCCTAAGGCACATATAGGAGACAAACATGAACTAAGAAATGCAATCACATCTAGCTATGCTAAGAAAGGAAAGAAAGCATGTAATAATTAGAAATATATAATAACATGTAACTAATTAAAGCAAGAGTAAAAATATGCAAGACATGTTTAGTACAAGACTAGGTATATGATAAGAGATACACAAGTGCTAGATACTAGTGAAATTTTGATAAAATAATCTATGTGATATAGTAATTAATGTTCATCAAAATGATAACTTGGAGTGTATAGTGTGGGAATGACATAAAATCGATGGTATAGTCATGTATAAGATGCCCCCAGTGGGTATGTATATCAAAGTGTGTCTCTAATGTAGAAGTAAGATGTCCCCTCAATGGGTAGAGTGAGGCAATCAAGTAGCTGGATGTCACTGCACACACTCAAAGAAGATCAAGTGAAGCATGGTAATGTAGATAAAGCTACATACAATAGCATGAAAAAAAAATGTAAGTCCTAACATGATATTATAAATGTAAAACATTGATGATGCATACAATCAAAATATTTTTGGTGTTTTGACATTTTTGAATGTTTTTGGATTTTTGAAATGTTAAATTGTTTTTGTATTTTTGGAATATTTTAACTATGTACAATTAAGAAAAATATATTATGTACAAGTAAAGATAGAAAGAGATGATACTAATCAATGAGTCTCATGCGAGACTCCCTATCATGGTGTCCTATATCAAGGAGTGGAATCAAGCATGATCATGAAGCATGATGGAAATGTTAGGGCTGTGGCTCTGAAAGCTATATATGTTGTAAATGTTCTAAAATATCTAAAGTAGAAATAAACTATGGGGTCAATTTGTAACTATGATAAGTGGATGCAACTATAAGGCTCTTAAGGACCCATCTAGAAGTAGGAAAAACTCTCTAAAAATGTGCTCTATGTGTAGATGCATGAAATCTCCTTAAAATTACTCTGGGTGTGAATACTGTAGCTGGAAGCTATCTAGAATCCTAAAGCTATGGAGGTGTATGAACCCTCTATACTAGTGATGGATGCCTCAACTATGTCTAAATATAAAGTAGATTAGGAATTAAAACTAGAGGAGAAGTTAAAACTAGTGGCAAAACTGAAACTGGTGATTACAAACTAGTAGATGGCTATGAAGTGGGGAGTGGATACTTATATGGAACTCTATAGACTGTAATAAACTGATTAACATGAATGAATTTTATGCATCTATAAACTATAGAAGGTACTTCTCTAATTTTTTGAATCTATAGTCAACTAAGAAACATATCAAAAACTCTTGTGCTGGGAACTATAGTGAATGGTGTGGCCACATGTGTAAGACCAACCTATAGTGGAAGTACTATCTCACCCAATGAAATCTATATATTCCCATTGAAACCACTGATAATTGTGTCTATTAGAGTGATATCCTACTATAAATAATTAAAATTATATAGTAGTGTCAAGGTATACATGTTAAGACTAGAACCATTATCAATAAGCATACTACAAATAAGTTGATTATGAATGTGAGATGTGATAAAGAGTGCATCATAATTTGAATCATCCTCGATGATCTCTTGCTATGATAAGGATATAAAAGGTCTAGATGGAACTCTATAATTATATATAATGATCATGTTTCTCAAAGGATGTAACTCAATTAAAGGTGGCCTATATGTATCTGGTGGTGGATGTACATGATATGCATGATGAACCCCTGATGTTTCCCATGTATCCTATTTAAATGTTGTGGAAATGGATATGAGAATATTTTTAATGCTTTATCTTGTGTTTGCTTTGCTAGTGGAGGCTCAATTGAAGTGTCAAGATCAATAGCATTTTAATCTATTAGGTCATGTATCTTATGCTTTAAACTAATGCATTTGTTTGTCATATGGCCTAGTGCCATGTGGTAGTCGTAAAATGCCTACTGATCATATCCCTTTGGAAGAGTCTTTGTTGAATCAACTTATTGATTAAGAGGGAGAGATATGATATTATAATCCAAAAGCTACTGTAAAACCCTAGCTATAGGACTGGAAGATGTGAAAAATTATATTGAGGGGGTGCTAATAAAACTATTCATTGAGGAGGCTCTGAAGCCACATTAACTATAGGTTGATTCTACCCTTTAGTATCATTAAACTTGACCTTATATGAGACTTTACTATTACTCTTATTATTTATGTCTGATGTATTAGTTTACTTTAGTTTACCCATTGATTGTTTATAAGAACTTGCTTTATCTTATGATTTGTAATGATTAATTCAATGTACATTGGGCTATTATGGCTCAATCTAAGTGTAGACATGTATTTTTGATCAAAATTTACTTGATGAAATGAAGAAAAATGTCCCACAAGGTTCTGGAACTATTCAGGATTTATATCATTTTGAACAATAGCTTCTCTTTCCTTTAATGTGTGACATAATTCAGTGAAGAAAGAGAATCTTTTTAACATTATTGATTCATGAAGTGCTAGTAGAAGACTATGTTTGAAAATGTCCTGTAACACTTGATCTACCATGGGGCTAGTCATCTTAGCCAAAATGGTCTTATATCAAAGAACATAATCTATGAGATGCTCTTTTGGTCATTATTTTTGCTGAGTAAATTGAGCATATGAAACCTTATCGTCAATGTTGATACTGAAGTGTGCTAGGAACATGTCAGCTAACAAATTGAATGCATTGATTGACTAATTTATTAGACTATAGAACTATTATAAATCATAATCCTTTAGACTCCATGGAAATAGCTGGGTAAGTAGCCAGTCATTTGGGATATAATCTAAACATGCTACATGAAAAGATCTCAAATTATCGCTAGATCACCCTTTCCATCATATAGAGTAAGTTTAGGTTGAACAAAACCTTGTGGCAAGGGTGTAGAGGTAGTGTGACATGCTAATAGTGTATGTAGTAAAGCAGAAGAATCCAAAGCCTGCATAGGTCTAGTGGGACCTTGCTCAAGATGTAACACCTTGGATTGAAGAGATCTTATCTCTTGCATAAGGGTTACCACATCAGGAAATAAGGATGTAATAGCTATAACTAGTGGCATAGAGGTAGGTTGGGATACTATAGGGGTTATTGAGACATAGTTGCTCTCGTAGTGTCATTTGTAATTGGTGGTTCAGTAGTTTGAGAAGATTGACCATTATTCACTTTTTGTTGTTCCTCTTATAGAATTCTAAGCATGTCATATTGCATATGTAGATGTTCGGTTAAGAGTTTTTAAAGTTCTCTTTTATCAATTTCATCAAAACTGGTATATTGAGCCATTATTAAAGTAGAAAACAAGTTGAAATACGTTTGGATGTTTTAAAATAAGTTTTAATAGGAAATGTGCTAGAAAGGGAAAATACTAAATATAAGAAACACAAGGTCCTAAAAATAGTGAATTGGAATTTGTGTAAAAAGGATACTGAGTTGCCAAACATGTAAGGTAGTACCTCAAGAAGTAAAATAGGAGCTAGTACATGCAACTAGGGATTTTTAAAAAAATATATTTTTTCAAAATACTATGAATTTTTGAAATTGAAATTGAATTTATGAGTTAATTATTCAAGAAAAATTTTGAAAATTTATGGGAAAATGCTTGATTAAATGGGACCTAGTAGATGCAACTAGGGTTTTGAGATTTTTTTTAAAAAATTACTATGAATTTTTGAAATTTGAAGTAATTTTCTGATTTTAATATGCAACTAAAAATTTAGAAAATGATTTTAAAATTACTAAAAAATTATTGGGAGCTAGTTGATGCAACTAGGGTTTGAAATAAATTAAATTTGAAAATTTACTTCAAAATTTTATAATTTGAGATAAATTTTTAATTTATATGTGCAAGTAAAAAATTAGGAAATTATTGGATTAATGTTGGAAAATTAATAGGACCTAGTTAGGGTTTTGAGATTTTTTTTTGAAAATTACTATGAATTTTTGAAATTTGAAGTAATTTTTTGATTTTAATATGCAACTAAAAATTTATAAAATGATTTTAAAATTATAGAAAAATTATTGAGAGCTAGTTGATACAACTAGGGTTTGATATAAATTTATTTTAAAATTTACTAATTTTTTTTAAAATTTGAGAGGAATTTCTAATTTTAATATTCAATAAAAAATTCAAAAATTAATGGGAAAAATCAGCTAGAAATTTACCCTAAGGTTTCTAGTGTTTTTATGTAAAATTCGAAGTAAGTCAGGTTCACCAAATGATTTGTTCATTTTTAGAAATTATGGAGTTTTATTCCTATTAAATAAATAGGTCTGAGTAGGAGAAATCATTAAATAATATTCCTAATTAAAGCTACTAATTTATGAAATTAAATTACAATATAGACCTTTTCTAAAAATAACAGTGAAAGAGAAAATTAAACTTAGCTTATTCTGGACTATTTCGACTGAGATAGGGTCTAGAAATTTTTGTGCAAGACTGGGACACTATCATGAATAGGATCTTGGAATTAATTTTCTAATTGGAAAAGAGCACTAGAACTGGATGCCTTGGGCTTCGATGCTATAGTCCTTTCCAACATTTTTTTCTTTAGGATTTAAGCTTTCTAAGTTTTGTTCACCTGCTCGGTGTGAGCCTGTGTACTAATTTTTAGGTCCTCACTATTAATAGAGCTCCCTATAGAGATGATTATTTATGTACTTGTATCTTTTATGAAATTGAAATAAATTTTGGCAAATAGGGAAAAGGGGTTAGTGTGTGTAAGATGCATTGGACATGCTTCACAACCTGTGTTTGGGCACACTGCCTACATACCAATACTTTGAAGAGGGATCAATCCATATGTAGTTCTCTCTTTAAGAGTACTTGGTGAAATAGTGAATGAAATGCAAGAAATGCTAAGACTAGGTATGCTTGAGATGACTAGGGGATGGTGTTAGGACCTGAAGTGGATTGAAAGTGTATAGATTGGCTATATGCAAAGAATAGGGAAGATTACTTGAGTGGTCTTGCTTATATTCTTACTTGTTTAAATGATATTTTCCAACCAATTCCAAATGATCTTTGAATGGGATTATATATGGATATATTGGTCATGGATTAGATGAAACCAGACTAGGCTGACACAATGAACAAGAGGAAATAGGGAAAAGTGGTAATTTGGACTCAAATTATAATTGGATAGGAGCATTAAAAAGGGGACACCCTAGGGTCCAATGCTATAGTACAACTTGACACTATTGTCCTGAGCAGATGAGACCTAGGGGGATGGATTAGTCATGAAGAGAAGGTCTTAGCTCAACTAGGGTCAAATCTAGAAGGCCAAAAATGACTAGGAATTAGTGAAAGTAAGCCTAAAAGGGTCATGAGATTAAGCAAGAGGGACCTAAGCATTGGGTATCTTTAGCCATGCTCAAGTTATCAATTTTTTCATTTTATATGACTACAGTTCCTATTAGGATGGGATATAACATAGTGAAGGACATGAAAAAGATCAAATAAAACATTATGCTATATGAGCTAACCTAGATCACTGAGTAATGGTACCTCATCCTAAGTTATTTAAAATATAAACCAACCCATCCTAAGCAAAAGTATGCACCACCAACATGCTAATACACAAGAATAAAGCTAAGGTCCTCATTTCCTTCTCATAGTTTGAATATTTAGTAATAATTTACACAACTATTTATTCAATTTAGAAGCCTTATAAAATGTCATGCCTTTTGGGATTTTAGAAAATTTGGGACTAACCCTTATCAAATTTGATAAAATATTATTCCAACTAGATAAGTATAACATTAAGGTGGTAGGTGAATTATTGATGGTGCATATGCAATTGGGGTTTGATCACAAAGTCTAATAATTTATGGATATTCAAGTGGTAGAGATCCCCAAATTGTATAGGATGTTACTCAGCATAGATGATCAGAAACCTCAAATGAGTATATGGCCACATACTTCTCACATATGTGATTACCTTGGAGAGGCATGGATAACTAGATCCATATTGATGGAGAACCTAGGATGAGATACACGATCATAGAATGAAATTCCATAATTGAAAAAATAAACATAATATCATATGACATTGGAATCTATACTCTATCCATATAAAATGCTAAGGAAAAGACTGACTAAGATCTAAAATCATCAGGCTTATGGTCCTTATACTTTGATGGGGCCCATTCCAAGTAAGGTTATAGATTTGATATTCTATTAATCAACCGACAAGGAAAACATTGGTAGCTTACATACTATATTTTCCTTGTACTAACAAACTTTTGGAGTAAGAAGCCTTGATCCTAGGCTTGGAATTTTCAATAAAACACAAGGTTAGAGAGTTAAGGGTGTATGGGGACTCTGAGTTAGTAGTCAACTAAGTCAAAATTAAGTTTCAATGCAAGTGTTATTACTTGAGGAAAGATAAACAATGGGCATGGGATTTGATAATTTTTTTTAATGCCTTCAATACCATCCCTATCCCTAAGGAAGAGAACTGTGTCACATATTATTTAACATCCTCTACTGTGAGTATAGCTCCCCTAGACGACTCAAAATTGTAACAATTTTCCATAGATATCATAATATGCCCCTTAACCTCAGAAAATGTTGAAAACTTTCATGTTTTTAATGATGATCACCACCTATTATATTTATTACAAAATTTAGGAGTCTGCAGTGCCCATGTTGTAGATGAAGTGGATAGAGACAATCCCCAAGATGAGGATTATGATGAATATGGTATCATGAAATTAAGAGAGAATTGTATCCTAAAGCATATGATTTTTATTGAAAGAGTTTTCAAAATGGATAGGTCCATACATAGACCAGAGATACCAAATTACATAACCAAAAAATTACACACAATCAACTTGGGACCTGTAGACACCAGAATTATGTCACACACTTATGTGACTCCCTGTGTTAAAACCCCCCTTGATCTCATTTTATAAATTAACCTTACCAACCTATGTTTTCACTTTAAAATATTTAATTAAGTTAATTAAAACCCACTTATGCCACCTCACCTATCCACCTCATCCTAAGACTAATTATTACCCTCTGAGTCACCTTGAGACTTAGTCTCCTAATCCTAACTACCTATGACTTGTTATTACCCCTAACATAAATTCCTAACTAACTACATTCTTCATAGCCTCACATTTTTACCATTTTATAATGGACACCACACTTAGCAAGAGAAGGAAAAGAAAATGTGCTAAAAATAGCCCTTTTACCTATTCTCATGCTACTGACGTTGGTCAACCTTGGCTAATATCGGTGGGATCATTGACGTCGATTACTTAAGAAAAATTCTAAGTTGGTATTCAAGTCACAAAAATAAATAATTTATGCATAGGCTGTTGGTAATCAGATCATCCTACATTCACATTTGACATCCAGGCTTACTATTACTCTACAGAAATTGATCTAGATCATGAATTAATACAATACATAGAACTTAAACTCTTGAAGATCAACAACACACACTTATCTTATTTGTCCACCCATTAGTTCACCAAGCCTCATTTGAGTCATCTATCTGGTATTCATAGTTCACTCATTTCACCATCTAAGTATATCTTAGTGTTTTGTAAGTCTTTAAAAAGTAATTTTATAATTGCTTTTCACTATACTATTTATTGTTTCATGAACCCCAACTCCTTCTATGGAGGAGTTGTAAAGCTCCCCACCCACTTCTCTCTATCTCAACATACCAATCCTCTATCTAGACTCACTTGAGTCTTATCCACCTTATGACTCTTCCTAATCTCACAACCTAACCATACTCCCATTCTCCCTCATAGAAAATCCTTCTCTAACTCATTCTAATACTACTACCCTAATTGACATCAGTGACCCCAACTGATATCGATGACCTCAACTGACATCAATCCTTTAATTGATGTTGGTTACTATGTTTCTGAACCAACAACCTCAAAATCATGTAACAAGCTTTCTAAAACATAGACCTAACTTATCAGCCTGCACTATATTATCTTCTGCTACACTCAAACCTACAACATGGTAAATAGAACTCTAAATCTCACTCTCTTTACTCTCTTTACTTGTATTTATTTTAAACTTTATTTAAAAATAGTGGACTATTATCCCAAGGAAGTTTCATACTTCCTAGAACAAGCGTGTAGCTTGGCATTCCGCACATATCTCCACTAACAACTATTTTGTGTAGTGTTTTCTTATCTATAGGTGTCTTCCTCCATAGCCAAAGAAGGGAATCTAAATTTTTTGGAATGGTGCACACTTATCTAGGTTTTAATAACGTATCCCTAACTCTCTCTCTATTTTCTATTTCTCTCTCTCTTTGAATGTAAAATAAGCTTAAAATGTAGTGAAACATTCTGGCATGCCCAGTGGGACCCTAGAGTTTTTTTGGGTTCATTACTTGTCTAGTTATTCATATAGGTGCACCATAGTGAAATTTTTATTCCTTGCACTTTCTCTCTTTGTATTTATCAAAAACAAAATTTTGAAATTTTTATTTTCTGTTTAAGGAAAGAACTAAAATTTTGCTTCTCTATCATTCTCCTCTTCTTTTGCCTCTAAAATAAATTCATTATTTTCCTACAAGCTAAAAAGAATAATCTCTTTTGTTTGTCTCTTTTGAGCATTAAGATAGTGAAATTCATCCTCTTTTCCTATTCACCATTATTTTCATCTAAATTTAAGCATTTTTTGTTTGGATTTAAAACTCACTGCATGCCATTTTTTGCTTGCTACATTTAGCTCACCTAGTTAAATAAATCATCATAAATAAATTATAAAACATAAATGTTACACAACTAGATCACTCTCATAAAATTAAACATCTAAAATCACTTGAGACAAGGCCCATTGGGATTTCATCATCCAGTGGATCACCTTACCCTATGCAGCAATCCCACTTGGATTTCACCACCAAGGGGAGGACCCAATCCGTTCTCTGATGAAGTATAAACTCTAGACATGAGGTATATTTTGGCTAAGTAGCCTAGCTTAACTTTGAGACCATGAAGTAAGGGGAGCAAGCCCCTATAACAACCCACATACCTAGTCTAATACAGATTTCCATTGAGCATTGAAACTAACCTAGAACCATCCTTAGACTGCTCATCAAGTACCTATTTCACAAACCAATTTTACTCTCACACTTTCTAAGGCATAGGCCTTCAAAAGACTAAAATTAATTCCTAGGAGTTAACGCTTAGTGGATGCATATTCCTTTTCTCCTTCCTTTTATCTTCTACATTTTTGAGTTTGTGAGATGTTTCCTTTATTAATTTATAGATTCTAGGCATTTCTACCTCTCAGATTCTATTAACCTCTAGTTTTAGGTTTTCTGTGTGTCCTTTATCATTGCACAAACCCATTGTATCCTTTTTTTAATCCATATTTTTCCCTTGGGTTTCCAAAACCTTAGATCTTTTACCTTTATGGATTCCATAGTAACCAACATTGGTAATACTACCGAAATTGGTGGCCCTGTTACCTACCAACATCGATTAGCTAACCGATATCAGTGACTGTGTGTTTTTATAATTTTTAGCCTACTTAAAATAACAATCTAAAATTAACTACCTACCTATACTCAAACCTAGTTTTCTAATGATATATCATTAATACAGAGTATGAGGCCTACCTTTATTCTTTTTCATGGTCTTGATACATATCCAAGCCAAAATTCTTGTTGATTATGCAAGTCAACAACCACTCCCACCTTCCCCTCTCCTTTCTGATTCTACCATGAAACATAATTTGGATGTGAAGAATACCCTATGCCTACCAGTACTAACTAGATCCCCCTTGTACTTGAAGGATATCTTCACTTCATGACATTTATTGATCATAACATTTTATCCCTTCAACATTATCTCACCATGAGCTAAACCTGTAACACTATGGGAGATCCCCTTTATGGCATGCCAACTTACTTGATGGAGACAACTAAAATATTTGTGGTTTCCACCATTACCTCTATGGTCACCTAAACCAATGCTTCAATAAGTGAACCAACTATAAATAATCCTCAAAATTTAACCACCCCAATCGCTCAGTCTCATCTTCTTAATTCAACTTCTATAGCAGCTCCCTTAGCCTCGTAGCCATAATTGGCCCAATTAAGTCAAAAAACATTTCAAAACTTGGTAGTGACCATCCCACAAAATCTTAAACCCATAATTATAATATTTTAAACTCATCCTTCAACCCATGTAACCATGCTAGCAACTCAACCTCCAGTGACGACACCTAGCCAAGGCATTGTCTCTAACCCCATAAGACAAGCCTCTTTGATTTTTTCCCCTCAACCCATGACTCATTACTAGTATGTTGTGTCTAAACTACCAAAAAAAGGTATGTCATATCTCACCTCTAGGTCTCTTCAACTACCATACAAATTAGTGGGTGATTCTCACACCAATCCTTCTCTCGATCTCATCAAGATGCTGATCGATAAGATGTCTAACCTAGAAACATCTGTGTTGGGTTTAAATAATGTTCTATCTTATGATCAAATATGTAATGAACCCATCTATCCCTTTTTAATTATTTTAACCTACTTGATTCAGTGGGAACTCCCTAATTTTACTTGTTTCTAGAGTAAAGAGGACCCAAAACAACACTTACGAGCATTTCGACATGATTGTTACCTAATAGGGCATGATGATGCATTATTGATTTGCACTTTCCCTATGTCTCTTTTGAGTGCTACCCTAGATTGGTATAGTTTTATAACCTGGCACTCCATTTTCTCATTTACTCAACTTTCTCAACTATTCTTAGACCACTTCTCTACAAATATTTCTAAAAAGGTCTCTATTATGGACCTTTATTCCAATAGATAGTTTGATGATAAGTCTATCACTAACTTTATCACTCATTTGAAAGGTTTAATCAATCAGATCTCTGTTTCTTTGCCTCAACCTAAGATTATCAAGATTTTCTCAAGAGCATGTGCCAAAAACATCTCTTCTACCCTCCACGTCTAGACTTTTTGCACATTTGATAAAGTTTTTACAATGGCATGAAAGTTAGAGATTCAAGATATAGATGAAGATAGGGTTAAGTTGCATAATAAAAATACCAAATCTAAACCTAATGACTCTTCCTCTAAACCCTCTTCTTCCAATCAAAAGTCAAAAGGCTCTGCCAATGCCATGGTGATTAAATTGGCTTCTTCTATCATAGTCAACCAATTTAGGCCATCCACCTCACAAAATCTAACCAAACAATTCCATTAACAATATGAACAAAGATAATACACTCCTATTGAAGAGTCATACACTTCCATTTTGGATAAACTATTGAAACAAGTAGCTATTACCCTTCCTCAAATTAGACCTCTTATATAGTTTGATCCCTCCTATCCTATCCCAACTTGGTACAAGGAGGATGAATTTTGTGGCTATCATCGAGTTAAAGGCCACAATTATAACAATTATAAAATATTCAAAAACATTGTTCAAGATATGTTTGATAGAGGTGAGATTATCTTGGATAACCCTAACATACCTACTAACCAAAGTGTGGATGTGTTCAAACAACCTTTTCCTAACCATTCGCTCAATCAAAAGAATGTTCAGGCCATGACTAATAACTTACCTGATCAAGATATTCATACAGTAAATATGGTCTTCTCTTTACCTCTGGTCCAAACTCTCCCACAATTAGAAGAGCCTATTTAACCTATTACTCTTTCACAAGTAGAGGAGCCTATTTCACCCATCCCTCTCCCACATGTGGAGGGGCCTCCTCTACATATCCTTTTACCACATAAGGAACCTGTAATGCCTATTCCTCTTGTACTGTGGAACCTGCAATGCCTATTCCTCTTATACCTATTTTTCCTATTCTCCTACCTTTGGAAGAGTATACCATGCCCACTCCTCATCCAAATGTTGAGGGGAGCATCATTCCTATGTTCTACCCTCTTGAAGAGCCTTCTTCACCTAATTTTCCTCTACTAGTAGAGGATAGTGCCCCTTCCACTCCTCTTTCACATATAGAGGAGTTTGCATTATCTATCCCTACACTAATTGAAGGACCTATTGTGATTGTATCTATCAAACCAATTTTACCCCTTCTCTTGCCAATAAAAGATCACACCTTGCCTACTCCTCATCTGCATGTTGGGGAAAAAATCATACCCATGCTTTATTCACTAGAAAAATTAACTTCACTAGTTCCTCCCCCACTCGAGGAGGACCATGCTCCTTCTCCTACCTTGATTGAAGAAGACCCAGTTACCTTCCCTCTTTCCCAATCACTTAAGTTTTCTATGGAAGCAACTGTAAAACCTATGATAACTTCATCTAAACCCTTCTCATAATTGGTAAAAAATATAGACTTTCTTGACTCTAAGAATCTAGACCACTCGACATTTTGGGACTGACTTAAAGTTCCCTATCCTACATAAAAAATTTCATGCTCTATCTCCAATCCTTTTGCTACTATTTATCCCAAGGTTTTTGACAAAGAACTTTTTTGCCTAGATCATCAGAAGTGTAGCCCTCTATGTCTGAACCATCAACATCATGAGCATCTACTACACTGAAGCAAATTAGATCTTTGGGTGTTTGCTCAGTGTCTAATCTAATTCATCCATAGGTAAATTTAGATTTGAATAATCAACCATAAGTTAGAGATCCATGGCCTAAACCAAGAAATAATATTAAGCTTCTTAGACCTCACTGTTCCACTCCTCCTCTACCCTCAACTTTGCCTTCGATCTTGGGACCCCATCCTTCTACTTTAGTTAGAGTGTTCTCTTTTTGAGCAAGACAAAAGAGAAAACTACCTCCTCTTTTATATCTACCACTTAGTGGCCCTTACACATCCAACACATTGACACCTACAACTAAAAAGGTGTCAATAAAACCAGTGGCTACGCCGTCACCCAAAATGGAGCCATGTTAGACCATATCCATGACTCCTAAATCAAATAAGGTGTTCACCCCTATTAAAATAATAAGTGGTAGCACACTAGTAGGATCATAGGCCTCTCTCCTATAATAATTGTTGCAATCCTCCACCATAACCCTTCCTTTGATCAAGCCTTATTAACCTCTCAAACCAAAACCATCTTGCTTCAATGGCACACAAGTTTGTTTATATCATTGCTCACTTGGACATGATATGGAAAGATGTAAATCTCTCACAACTATTTTCCAAAAACACTTTGATATGAACAACCTTTTCATTAAGTAACCTATTTATAAACTCATAGTTATTCTGCTAGTTACATCCCAAACTCTACCTATCACCTCACCTGAGTCCAAGACCAAAGATGAGGTTGTGCCTCCTCCACCACCTTCTCTACCTATGCTCTATATCAACATAGTTAATGTGGACATACAGTCTCAAAATAAAAAATATAAAGGTAAGGAAAAGGCCACCACCCCTTAGGATCATCCATTCTCAAAAGATGTTCCTCCACCAAATCCCAAGATATCTATTCTTGGTGCCCCCCAACCCACATCTTCACAAGTCATTCAAGACTCAATGGTGAAACAACTTCACCAAGCCCCTATAAATATGTCTTTATATGAGTTAATAAAAAAATCATCCTAGCATCATCAATCCTTGATCAAGGCTTTACAGGTTGTTGAGGTACAACCTAATGATCTTCAACCTTTTACAGCTTTGGTAGATTCTCTTAATACTATTACCTTGGTTTCCTTCAATGATTTAGAAATTCTAGCTCTTCACCTTGGAGACTGGGACCCTACACTTTTTATCATTGCATATATTGATCAAACTCATGTTAAGAGAGTCATGATCAATGGAGGTGCTATTATTAATATTATCTCCACTCATACCTATAAACAACTATCACTTCTCGATAATTATGTGTCATAGTTCGATGTGATACTCCATTCCTTCAATGATACTACAATGACTATGATGGGTAATGTAGTCTTGCATATCTGCGTGGGTCCTCACACAATCCTCTAACTCTTTTATGTTATCAAAGGAGAGTTTTAATACAACATATTTCTTAGATGGTCTTGGATATGTGCCATGGCATGTGTACCCTTAAATTTACACTGTTGTGTCATATTCAAGCATGGTGGGCAAGTGCATGTTATTTTCATTGATCCACCTCCTTTCAAAAAATACAACATGACTTATCATCCCAATGATGTCCTGATTCCTTTGAAAACATCTTCCTCTTCACATTATATCATTGAAACCTCAAAAATATTGACTACCCCAGTTACTCAGATACTGGTGACACAAATTCTTGACAAGGACCCCATGGAAGACACTTTCAAATGCCTTTCACTCAGAGAATATTTCTTATTGACACTTGACATGTTCCATACTCCACAAGAGTATAGAAAAATTCACATACACCTCGATTATGATCTCCATATTGGGATGGTCATCTTGTATGGTCCCATTAACCTTCGAACTAATCTCACATATGGGGGAGTCGATCGGGCTCCTACTATAAAAATCCCTCCTTTTCACCAAAACCTTTTACCTGTGACTTATCCTTCCTAGGAAAAACTAGTTTTTCTCACACCTATCTTTACATGTGTTCCTGGATAGGATTAGGGTTGGGTCATTACAATTAGGGTGCTCATACACCCATTAAATACCCCACAAATAAGACCATCAAATATGCCAAAAAGTGGTATGGTGTGGGTTTTGATGAACCAACAAAACCCACCAAGGTCTCTCATATTGATGAGTCACTCTCTCCTTCTCCATCCTCTCCTCTTCCTCCACCATCACCTATAGAATCAGAGGTGTCCATACCTCCTAATTTTTTTCATTAATGTCATTCATTTAGGACCCCTGACCTATCATTTGGGTGAGGAAATAAGGTCCCTTCCTCTCTTTCATCTTGAAATGATTGATGAAGACTCTCCCACTATTAACACTATCCAATGTCAGGATGATGATGCTATTCTCACCTACATGGGTGCAGATGATTCCTATATCCAATGATCACTCCCTTATAAAATGAAAACTATGTTAAATGAATCAACCATTGACATTAATTTACCCTCTCCAAATAACCCCCAAATCCTCAAGATTGGCCAATCTTTAGATTCCCTTGAACAAACCAATTATGCCACTTTCCTCTTTGATCATAGTAAAGCATTTGCTTGGTCTTATCATGACATGCTTAGAATTGACCCCTCTATCATCACCCACCATATTATAACCAACCATGATGCTAAGCTTGTTAAGTAGAAGCTTCATAAGATGAACCCTTGTATTGATCTCCTTGTCAAAGAAGAGCTCCTACGCCTCCTCTCTGTTAAATTTATTCAACCCATTGACTATCTACAATGGGTTTCCAATATCATCCCTATCATAAAAGTGATAGGGGAAATCCACATCTACACTAACTACCATAATCTAAACCTTGCTTATCTAAAGGATGACTTCACTTTACCAAGCATTGAATAACTTATTGATCTGACAACTGACCATGAGATGTTATCTCTTATGGATGGGTTTTTAGGCTACAATAAAATCCTAATTGCTCTTGAAAATAAACATAAGACCTCCTTCATTACTTCATGGGGGACTTTCTATTACCAGGTCATGCCTTTCAGCCTTAAAAACACTGGTGATATCTACCAACGTACCATGACTTACATTTTTCATGACCTCCTACACAAAATTATGGGAGACTATGTGGATGACTTACTTGGAAAGTATAAACATCACTAGGATTACTTGGTAATTCTCAAAATCATATTCACTCATCTCCTCTAATATAACATTCATCTAAACCCAAAGAAATGCATCTTTGAGGTCCTTTCAGGTAAGCTTCTACATTTCATTTTCTCCTTTTGTGGTATTGAGGTCAACCCTACTAAGGTTAGGGAAATACTAGAAATGACTCTACCCACTAATATCAAGTAACTTTACAACTTACAAGGCAAAATTTAGGCAATTTGCTTTTTCATCTCTTAGTTGTTGGATCAATGTCAACCTTTTCATTATCTACTTAAGAAGGATGTCTCCTTCCATTGGAACATGAATTGTTAGAAAGCCTTTGATGCAGTTAAAGGGTATCTCCTTTCCTCATTGGTTATTATTCCCCCTAAAGAGGACCAACCTTTCTACCTCTACATTTCTACAACAAACCATTATTTGGGTGCTATGATTACACATCGAGATGATCAACATAAAGAGTAAGCTATTTACTACATAAGCCAAATGCTCATTGATTATTAAACTAAGTATAATCATACTAATAACCTTTGCCTTGATTTGGTCTTTGTAGCTTCCAAACTTCACCACTTACTTTTAATTCACAACACCTATGTTGTCACCCATATTGAACCCCTAAAATACATGCATTCTAAGCCATACCAAAACTAGCATATGGCTTGTTGGTTCATACTCCTTGCTGAGTTTCACTTGGAATTCATCCAAAAAAATTCTATCAAGGGGAAAATAATTACCAACTAGTTATTCAATGCCCCTTTACCTAAAAACCAACCTTGTAACCTAAAATTCCATGATAGGTCTATCATAATACTATCCATCGATGACATATCCTATCAAATGATGATATTATTTGACAAGTCTAAATGTCAACTCAGTGGGGATGTAGGGGGCATCCTCATCCCTCTTAATGGTGAGACTATGCCTCTACCATTAAAACTATATTTTGAATGTACTAATAATATGGTTGAATATGAAGCTTTGGTATTAAGGCTTCAAACTTCCATTTTCTTGGGTGTCAAATCAATCAGTATCTTTGGTGATTCTCAGCTAGTGATTCATTAGGTTAATGGTTCCTACCTCTATAAAAATGAAAAATTTAAATGATATAAACATCATGTAGATGTACTATTGGAATCATTCGATCACTACCTCTTGTAGACTATTCTTCGATCTACAAACAAAGTTGTCAACATGATGTCTTCCCTTACCTCACAGATTCCATCCTCACCCTCTTCTTCAAAATCTATGTCATTATGCATCACCTCACATTACCCTCCCATGTGTTAACTAACATCCTATTTGTGGGCAATGTTGACTCTAATCCACATGATGTCTGGTACAAACAACTTGTTGACTATCTCACTTATGATATCATTCCATTAGACCTTTCCAGTAATAGGAGACATGATTTCATTAAAAGCACTACTTGCTACACTATGTTGGGGGGGCTTATCTACAAATGAGGCTTTGATGGTCTCCTCTTTAGATGCCTCACTCGTGATAAAATATTTTTCACCATTAAGGAAGTCCATGATGGGATTTGAGGGGGGAATTTTAGTGGGAATTCCATTTCCAAACACATCCTTCAAATTGGCTACTATTGGCTGACACTCAACCAAGACTATCAAAATTATGTTCAGTGTTGTGTCAAATGTCAACAACATGCTAACCTCCTTCACACTCCAAGCCATGCCTTACAAGTCACTAGAGACTTTTGGCCCTTTTCATAATGAGGTTTGGATCCAATCAGTGAGATTAACCCTCATTCATCTCTTTGACACAATTTTATCGTTATTGCTACTGAATACTTCACCAAGTGAGTTGAGGCTATTCCTCTCATCTCCAGTAAGGCTGACAAAATTTTTGACTTTATCAACCATCACATCATCTGCTATTTTAGTGTCCCCCATAAGATTATTACAGATAATGAGAAATCTTTCAAGAATAAGACTATCCACAAACTTTATGATGATTTCGGCATCAAATTAAGCTTCTCATCACCATAATATCCATAAGCAAATGGACAAGCATAATCTTTTAACAAAACCTTAACCAAAATCCTCATGAAGGTAGTCAATGATGCTAGTAGGGATTGGCATATGCACATTCCCTTCTCCTTATGGGCTTACCGTACTAGCATTCAAACCCCTATGGGTGCTATGCCTTTTTCACTAGTCTATGGGATGAAAGTAGTCTTGCCTCTTGAGGTCTAAATTCCTTCTCTTTGCATCTCTCTAAAAGACATACTTACTAATGATGACTTTGCCAAGAACATTTGGCCCAACTTGAGCTACTCATTGAATGCCATCTATCAACCCTTAATCACCTCTAAATCTATCAAGAGCATATCAAACATGCTTACAATAAAAACCTCAAGGAGTGATATTTCAATATCAAAGATCTCATCTTAAAGGAAAATCAACATGTGACGAACATGTAGAAAATCAAATGGGGCAAGTTTGCTCTTAGTTGACTTAGACCCTACATCATAACTCATAAGTATGGCTCAGGAACTTATCACTTGTCTTATCTCGAAGGTAAGCCAAAACCTAAGCCTTTAAATGCTTTGCACCTATGACCATTCTTTTCTTAATCAAGTGATGCTTCACTTCATGTCTAACTTGAGCTCGTCCCTTGAGCAACCCTATACATTCACCTCCCTTCCTCTTAACCCTTGTTCCTATACACTTAGTTAACCTTCAAAGTGTTATGATTTTTCCCTCATAAAGGAAAACATCTAAGCCTATATAGTCCTATCCATGACTAAAGTCATATGTAAAAAAAATAAAAATAAAATAAAATAGAGCTTAGACCACTCCCTTGAAAGATGGCTAAGCCAAGCTTTGTTATCAAAGAAATAATGACTTAGAAGCTTCCTGCATTGATCAGCTTTGCATGACCTCAAGGCACCAACCACATCCCAATGAAGGATTCCCACACTGATCATCCTACACAATAAAGAAATATAAAACTTTAGTCATGTACTTGCCTATGGTAGCTCTCAGGTCACCTACAAAAGGGGCATACCATCCCCACTAATAAGGTTACACTACCCAAACACCCTAATTCCTTTTACCTTTTTACCCTCTTACTTCCTCATAATCAGGGGACTTTGAACTCAATTAACACAAGTTGATCATGACATTTCTCTACCAAATGAATGGTTGATAATCAAAATCATGAATAAGGCTCATACTCCCATGCCTATTCATATGGTCATTATAGTCGTTATGGTCCTCGCCAATGCAAGAGCATCATGTCCCTTTCTCTTCTATCACAAGTTGATTTCTCTTTTAAGGTGGCATCTCACAACAAGATTCACTTAACTTCTCATCTATTCTTACATCTAAAAGTTATGTGTTTAAGAATACTATTACTTACATATCCATTTCAAGCAATGATGTTAAACAATATCAAAAAAACATCATGGCATATTAACAATACATTCTTCAATCATCACACTCTACTAATACTAATAAACCATTTTCCATCTAATTTATTTCATACAACCTCATGTGAAATGCAACCAACATAGCTTCTCTAAACAACAGTAAATCAGGAAACTATAAAATTAAACAACTCATTTTGAGCATACACCATCAAACATATGGAAAAATTCTAAGAGGAAACCAACTGCTCAATTATGCATGTACCATCATGAATATGGGAAATTCTAGCATAACACACTTACTATCACTAACATAATCACAAATGACCTAACATAAACCCCATACATAATATAATATCCTCATAACATCATAACATCTCATAATACCAAAATCTCACACACACACACACACACATATACTGAATATGAATATATATTCATATCAGTATCATCTCTCTCTCTCACCATAAATCTCTCTAATTTAGCTCATAAGCCAATATATATATATATATATATAACATAAATCATAATACATCTAGCCCTCAGAATACTCAAGGTTGTGGTCATGGTCATGAAGAGGCAGTATCATACCACCCTCTACCTATCTATGTCTATGTGAACTAGAGGTCATGGTGTATCTCTCTAATCTCTCCTACTCTCTAGCCTTATAATATCTTAGAATCTACAAGAACTACTTGATGGTTATCTCATAGTATGTAATCTCATCTAAAGTAGTGGTGTACCTCACTAGTCACACAATCTATGGTGGACCCATCAAACCTTCTGTAGGACCTTGTGGTGGTGCCTATAGTGGATCCTATACTAATACCTATGGTAGAGGAGGGGGGTAGCCTACCATACTACTCTCAAAACATATCTCTCTATTGGTAGTGTAGTAACCTATCCATATAATGTCATCACTTATCCTTGTAAAACCAAAACTTGTGCTTGTGCTATGGTCAGCTGAGTCTATAGTGTCATCACCTATCCATGTAGGACCAAAAATTGTCCCTGTGTTGTATCCCATGCTTACACAGCTGCATCCCTCTCTCTCTCTCTCAAATCCTTATAAATCTAGTCATGGTCTCCTTAGAATCATAGGGTACAAACCTACCCACCACACTTGATAAGCCATTGTACACCCTAGATCTATCACACTTGGGCTTACTAGTAGCTCCTCAAAATATAGCCCATATGTCTCTTAGGGAAATGAAAAGGGTTCCTCTATATCATACCTCTTATATCAAGGAAAAGTAGGAGGTACATCATGTAATAACCCAAACTATCTCCTAACCCTGACCACAAGTATCATCTCCAACTCTCTGGCTCACCTCCCCCTGACCCATATCATACTTGGTAAGCCTAAAAACTACTCTGCCTATCTAATAAATGTAGGGTATGTCAAGTAGGGTATCAAAATAATATCTAATGGAATCAATCCATCCATCATCCACTTGTAATAATCAATATCCCACGTGATGCCATCTACTCATGTATGTGCTATGCTATATCTTCATCATCTAAAACCAACCTTGAAATTGATCAAAATCATGACTAGTAGCCCTAGTGGCCATGTCACCATAATTTACTCATATGCCCAACAATGAATCAAATTCTCAACATAAAGATTGTATCATTATCATAACCTCACACCCCATAACTCCCTATATAACTATTTAAGAAAAGTTGGCCCCCATGCAAAGACTATTTATTGATTAAACATTTGTGCCAAAACTATGGTCATCACAATAGGGAATCTCCCTCCATCTATGTCAGGTAGTGCATACACTATAATACCTATCATCATCAAGATAATCAGGTGATGCTACTCCTCATTGACAGTGTAAAGCAACTCATATGCAAAGCTCATCAAATGATAGGTCACCTCCTTGACATGCTCTCTAAACATTGTGGACATATGAATATTGTGATCCTCCCTCAAATATGAGAAGAGATCCTCACCCTAGAGTGGTAGCCATAAAATCTTGTATACATCCTCTTTCATCATTGTCAACTCTTTGATAGGTAGATGGAAGGTGTTGGTGGTGTGATCCCACCTCTCTTTCAAGGGTACCATCAAACTAACATCTCATGAAACTTTACAATATCATTTCACTCCTCCTAACCCTACAATTGCCATATGCTCTGACTCATCTATGGTGACATCCATCCTCATCCTCATTAGTAGTGTAGGTAGTCAATCTTGTAATGTTAAATCCTACCTAGCCTACATCCACACACATAAAATCACTCCATCAAGCCACATACCCTAAGTTATAAACCTCCTCTTTTAATCCCTTTCCTTTTAGGAGAACTACATTAGCCTAAGGCCCTAATCTAGGCTATGTAGGTAGCACTCAATTGACATATGGTTTTCTAAGGCTAACTTAGACATCTACCCACCTAACTATCTATCCCATTCACCCACTTAAACTCTAAAACCCATGGCCTATATATTAAACCCTAGGCCAACTGACCTATTCTAAACCTCTAGGCCCCATGACCTATATCTTAAACCCTAGGCCAACTATCCTATTCTTAAACTCTAAGCCCCATGGCCTATATCTTACACCCTAAGCCAACTAGCCTATTCTTAAACCCTAGGCCAACTACCCTAATTTAAATCTCTAGGCCCCATGGCTTATATCTTACACTCTATACCTAATGACTTAATTTTCACCCTAGGTCCCACAACCTATTTAAACCTACTTTTTCTTAACCACTTGCCTTAACAATTTTAACCCATATCTAAGCCCTTTTTCCCTTCTCTTTGGGAGAACTACATTGGCTTGAGGCCCTTATCAGGGCCATGTAGGCAACACTCAGTTGACACAGGGTCTTTTGAGGCTAGCTCAACCACTAGGATAGTCCACTAATGAACCTATATAAATTTCATTGGGGATACACAATTGGCCCTAATTCTTCCTAAAATTCACACTTTAGGTTTTCCATTGATTGACATCATTTATATTTCAACTGACATCAATTTTATATGTCAACATCAACATTAGTTTTTAATTAACATTAGTGTTGGTTACCAGCCAATGTCAAAAAACCCAGTCGACGTTGGTGATTGGTTTAACCCTAGGGCTGAATGACCCACACCCAAAATTTAGGTTTTTTCCTAAAAACTACCCTGCACTCCCCCATAAATCCACCCAACCCTACCCTTACCCCATAAACTACTCCCTTAATTACCCTCTATCCCCCCACACACTCACATTAACCTAACTAATTTTTTTATCAAATCCTAAATTAAAAAAACAACTCAAGCCACTCAAAAAGATCATGCCTTATCTCTCCATCTCGTCTAGGCTAGATTGATTGGCACTTATTATGTAGTACCTCTAGTTGGGTCCCCTCATCCCTCTACCATCTTCATCCACACCAACACTCCCTTGGTCAAACCATGGCCCACTAGGTGCTAAATCACACCCTCACTCTCACACACTCTTCTCTACTAATCACCTCTCACTACCTCACCATAATAGGACAAGATCCAAATGTTTTAAGCTGATTGACACTTAGAGCTCTAGTTTCCTCCAATCCAATGTCATAAATGAATTTTTATGAGCCACCAAACCATTTTTTGTCAGGTTTAGTCACCCATAGATGTTGATAGTCCTACCCTAAGTCATCGATGTTGACATATTTCCTATCAACATCAGTGACCTAACTAATGTCAGCCACCTTAAAATTAGGGTTTCTAACCCCAACCACCACCCTTTGTAAAATCACCCTAATTACATGCCTTTTGTGGTTCACCTAGATTCCTTATGGCACCACTTGGAGATCATGTATATCTCCCCACCCATGACAACTAATTTTGGAGATCACTTAAATTTCTACCCATGACAACTAATCTTGGAAATCACTTAAATTTCCACTCATGATAACTTCGACTAGAGATCACAAATATCTCCTTGACTAATGGCCCTTTTCATCCAACCTTACCTTGATCATTCTGATCACTTATGCTACTACACTATAGTTGGCTATTATGACCTTACCAACTCCATTACTTGTAAGCCCTTTTGTTTTCTAAGAGAACTTCTTAACTCAGATACCTGAAACACGTGGACCATTACAGCTATAACTTTGATCATTTTAACCCCATTAGCTATCACTAATAAGCTATGGTCTGGTTATTTCTATCCATGTCCTCTTCACCTTTATCCATTATTGATTGTGTTGACTATAACTACTAATAGTATCCACGCAAGCAACTACATTCCCATGTTTGCACTCAACATTCACCCATCCATTAACTACCTATCAAACTAGTAGCTAATTTTTGATTTTCCTCTATTGGTTCCCATTTTGAGGGGGGAATATCTCATCCCATAACTAGAGCATCTAACTCCTATTTTTATCTCACAACTTATCAATACAAGTTACAAGATAAAAAGGGGCAAATGTAGACACTAGAATTATGTCACACGCTTGCATGAATACCTATGTTGAAACCCCCCTGGATCCCCTCTTAATAATTAGCCTTCCTAACCATGTTTTCACCTTAAAATATTTAATTAAGTTAATTAAATCCCACTTATGTCACCTCACCTGGCCACCTCATCCTAAGACTAATTCTTACCCTCTAAGTCACCTTGAGACTTAGTCCCCTAATCTTAACTATCTATGACTTGTTCTCACCCCTAACATAAATTCCTAACTACATTCTTCATAGCCTCACATTTTTACCATTTTCTAATGAACACCACACTTGGGAAGAGAAGGAATAGAAAATGGGTTAAAAATAGCCCTTTTACTTATTCTCATCCCACTTACATCGATCAACCTCAACCAACATCGGTGGGATCACTGACGTCGATTACTTAATAAGAATTCTAGGTTGGTATTTAGGTCACAAAAATCAATAATTCATGCATAGGATTTTGGCAATTAAAGCATCCTACATTCATGTTCAACATCCAAGCTTATCATTACTCTACACAAATTGATCTAGATCAAGAATTGATACACTACATAGAGCTTGAACTCTTGAAGATCAGTATCACATGCTTGTCTTGTCTATTCACTCATCAGTTCACCAAGCCTCATCAGAGTCATCTATCCAATAGTCATATTTTACCCATTTCACTAGCTAAGTATATCTCAATGTTTTGTAAGTTATTAAATAGTAATATTATAATTATTTTTCACTATACTATTTATTATTTCATGAACCTTGACTCCTTCCATAAAGGAGTTGTAAAGCTCCCCATGCACTTCTCTCTACCCTAGCATACCAATCCTCTATCCAGACTCACTTGAGTCTTATCCACCTCCTTACAACTCTTCCCAATATCACAACCTAACCATATTCCCATTCCCCCTCCCAAAAAATCCTTCTCTAACTCATTCTAATACTACTATCCCAACCAACATCGATGACCCCAAATCAACATCGATGACCCCAACTGATAACAGTGACCATAACCGATATCGGTCCTTTAACTGACATTGGTTACTATGTTTCTAAACCAACAACCTAAAAATCACCTAACAACCTTCCTAAAACATAGAATCGACTTATCAACTTGCACTATATTATCTTCTACTACACTCAAACCTATAATATGGTAAATGTAACTCTCTCTCTCTCTCTCTCTCTCTCTCTTTACTCTCTTTACCTGCATTTATTTTAAACTTTATTTTAAAATACCAAACTATCATCCCAAAGAAGTTTCATACTTCTTGAAATAAGCACGTAGCTTAGAAATCTACAGATATCTCCACTAATAACTATTTTTTGTGTGTTTTCTTATCTACAGGTGTCTTCCTCCACAGTCAAAGAGAGGAATCTACAAAGTCTAGAATGGTACACACTTATCTAGGTTTTAATCACTTATCCCTAACTCTCTCTTTTCTATTTCTCTCTTTCTCTTTGAATGTAAAATAAGATTAAAATATAGTGAAATAAGACCTATTAATAAGCCCAAATATGTTAACATTGGTCTTGATTACACTCCAAATAAAGTAGAGTAGCTCAATAAGTTGCTTATATAATATATAGATGTCATTACTTGGACATACAAAGACCTCAAAATATTTGATACGAGTGTAATAACACACACTATCCCACTTAATTAAGGAAAAAATCTATTTAGGTAGAGTAAAAGACCTATAAACCCCATATTATATCCCCTTATTCATAAATAAAGTTCACAAATTTATCTCAACATGAATTATTTTCCCAATTTTCCATTCTACTTGGGTTGCTAACCTAGTTCCTATTTGTAATAAAAATGAGGAAATTAGACCATGTGTTGATTTCAATAATATGAATCAAGTATTAAATAAAGATAATTATTATTTTCCCTCCTTGGATGAAGTGATTTATATGGTAAGTGGCTATCAGATGATGTCCTTTATAGATGGATTCTTAAGGTATAACAAGGTCTTAGTGAACTAGGAAGACAAAGTCAACATTGAATTTACGATGAAGTGTGGGAACTTCACCTACAAAAGGATGCCTTTAAAACTCATTAATATAGGAGATGTTTTCAAGAGGGTGATGGATTTAACCTTCAAAGTCTTGATTGGTAAATGATTAATAATAGATAGAGATGATCTAAATGTATTTTAAAGATGTATGTCTGACCATGTTCACCACTTATAAAAAATATTTTAGAGATGCAAAAGGTATGGTATCACCCTTAACCCAAATAAAAATGTCTTTAGAATCATATAAGGTAAGATCCATAGCCACATTATCTCTAAAGATGGTATCTTCATTAACCTTGAATGGTCTTGTGCATTTTCAAAATTACCTCTTCCTAACAACAAGAAATAATTGAAGTCATTCTTTGGAAAGATAAATTTTGTATGCAAGTTCATAGATCTATTTTTGATAAGATTTTTAAACCTTTAAATAATATGTTGAAACACAAATCTAAAGTGGAAATGACTCCCCTATGAAAAAATGCCTTTCAATACATTAAGAATGCCATCATACATGTACCAGTTTTGATCAACCTAGATTTTGTAAAAGATTTCCACCTCTACACCTTCACCTCCATGTATACCATTGCCTCTATGCTTACTTATAAAATTGGTGAATAAGAGCATCCTATATCATTCGTGAGTACAAATATGAAGGAGGTAGAATTGAAGTATTCCACCTTAGATCATTTTTATTATGCCTTGTTGAAGGTCGTGAAGAAGTTTCAACACTATTTTCATAGAAACAAGGTACTATGGCTGACACATCCAGTTTTATAGAAAAATGGGACCTATGTAATACATAAAATATAAATAATCTCAGACCTATATTGAGCCCAAGATGATCCTTATCCTTTCTAAAATCTCAAGTGCTTGTTAGATTAATAATTTTGATAATGACATTTTTTTTATGTTGAATATCTTCTGTGGATGTTTATTTAAAAAGGATTAGCCCAAATTCTTTTATCAAATGTTTTACATACTTAGATTTTTTAAGAAAAAACTATTTCCTGTAAGAGATCTTTAAAACATGCATCTCCTAGAGTTTTATTCCTAGATCTTTAGTCCCAGAGTGTAGATGGTAGCTCCTAAAGTCTTTTTAGTGACAAGTAAGCATCCCCTTGCCTACAAGGAACATTTAAAATGACATGATCTTTTTTATGTTTTCATGTCTTAGATATTTTAGAGCTATCAATCTTGGGAGGCCTAATCTAATGGTAGATTTCCATGTATACCCGTACACCTAGAGGTGTTAGAGATATCAAAGCCTTAGGAGGTTTGAACCAATGTAAGAGTGCCATGTGTACTCATTTTCATCCAAAGTTTACAAATATGTCTTATAATGCACTGATGAGTTATATAATGGTATAGAATATGAGTCCTCAATCCAATAATATAATGTTGATGTACTTAGTACAATCAAGCAACCAATCTACATAGGTAAAGTTGTTAAGTTGAAAAGTGCCCCGTTGTACCAAGTCATCATATTACCCATTTAGCCCACAAATATACATGTGACCATGGATAATTATAGACACATCTCATATGTCAAAATGGAAAAGTTAGGCATGTGTGCATATAAATCTACATTTATTAGCTCACTTAAGTGGTTCACAGTTTGAAACATAGACATGTCCCATCATCACTAGCCAATCCAATTAAGGATAATTTGCAAAGATCATGTCTAAGACCAAAAAAATTAAATTAAAATCAAGACTATAAATTCAAAGTTTAATTCACATGACAAGATCCTCTAAATCTATTACTATATAAAATATCACATTGCCTTATAAGGTCCCATCCTATTTTGGTTTTCTGTTATCTATCCTCATGCAATTCAAATTATTTAGAGTCTTATTCCTTAATTTCCCTCTATATCCCAAAGTACATCCATGATAAATATTACACTTATATGAGAATATATTCAAATATTTCCACATCAAATTCAAATCCTAAACCAAAGCAAGAATTTTTGGATATTATCTTCTTGTAGGGCATTACCAGATTTAAGCATTAAAATGAAATATTTAAGATGATTGAAGATATATAGAGGCCTATAAGTGATTATGAAACTAAGGATTATAATGTGGAGTTCACTGATGATCTCATATCCATTAGAGCCTCAATACTACATAAGGCTACTACTAAGCCTAAAGTCTTTCCCTGTAGATATCCCTTACAAATCTACTACAAACCTTCAAATGCACTAATAATGTCTTACATTCATCCAAAACTAAAATATAAATCATATACATCTTTGGGGATAGATTCAAGTAATATTACAATATCATATAATTTAACATTTTTTATGGTGTATAGGTTACCACTAGGTGGTTGAGAACCCATTATATCTATGAGGTCATTAAGTACTGGGATAAGGACTGTTGTTATTGTATGAATAAGGAATGTATATTGGCATGTTGATGATCAATAACCTATATAGGGTGAGTGAAATTATGTATGTTAACAAGGGTTGGGCCCATTTTATCATAATCATCCTCAAAATAGAGAAGGTCCCTTATCTTAAGGACATCATCACCTTCAATAACATGTAGTAGGTTAACAAAGTACGGTTAGTGGAAACTTCTACATGATGTTGTATTTTGTTGATGCCACCTATGCTACCATGAATTTATCCTACCCACCAAGAGATCCACCCTAATATGTGATCCAAATAAACTCTACCATTTATGTGGATGTGATCACAAAGATCAAATAAGCACATTGCTAAAGGGCACAAGTATAACCCAGGGCGTTATTAGAAGAGAGACCAGATCCCCCATGACATGCTAGCCCAAAACCTATTATTGAAGTCCTATAAAATAGGAAGATGATCTCTAAATTATTTTTTAAAATGGTAACCACTAATACAAATCTATCATCCTTGGCATATACTTCACCTATGTAAACCTCCCAAGTAGGTCATCCTTAGTCTTACCATGTACTTTATTTCTCAAGTATCTCAAAGTCTCAGGAGAGTCCATCTCCAAACTATCTTGTAGCATATATGGAGGTTTTCACCCATGCTTCTTGTGTGTGTAAGAAACCCCAAAGGTACCCTAGCTCCCCCTACTTCATTATATTTGGCCATATTTGGTGTTCCTAATTTCCAAACCCAGTTTTAACCTCCCCCTCTTGTGACACCTCCTATGTTATCCCCTAGAAGTGTCTATGTTCCCCTTAGTTAACTATTTTCTACAATATTTTATCCTCCAAGATTATTTATAACCATAGTTTACCTTGTGATCCTAACTTGGCCCAATTTAGCTACATCAAATCTGTTAGTCCCATCAATTACTCTTGAACTAGCCTTGTAGGTTGTCACATTCCCTAGTAGTACCCTAATTCATGTATCTTTGTAGAGACAATATCCTTTATGACCTTAGTCCCTCCCATTGCCATAATTTCCAAATAAACATCTATGATTGTTATCCCTCTAGTCTCCTCTGCTCCTGTAACTTCCAATGCTTAAAAAAGTCAAGAAGTGATTGCATTGCCTCTATAGGATCCATCTATGACATCCCCTTCAAGTTAAGTATCACCATAGGTGATCCCCAAGTAGAATCATACTAAGCATCTAAGGCCAATTTCACCTTGAACACCCCCATAACCTCCATTTTCACTTACAACACCATCATGGGATTCTTTCTCCCTCACATTGGGCTCTTAAAAACTTGGATTTAATCAGCCAATTTCATCTTTCAAATTGAATACTTAGATCTCAAGTGTAATTAGAACCAAGACTAATTAAGATCTCAATTATTCCCTTGGGATTCCCATTTGGTATCTCCTACATTTTAATCCATGATTTACCCTCCATGGTCCATCCCTTTTCATGTTTCCCCTCTAATATTACCTCATTATCCCATGAATCCACCTTCCACTTTAGTTACCATCATCCTTGTTGGCTCATATTATGCTACCTTCAAAACAATGGCATGAAATGGTTTTATGGGCCTCATTGAAGCTTTAGGTGCATAAAGGCTAAAAATTATCTACCATGGGGTCCCTAATATCCATTTATAATTCAATTGGGGCTTAGGAAAGATGAAGACCTAGGAATATGATATATTAATGTATATGGGTTGATGGAGATGATGACATGTGGAACACATCCCCCTTAGCTAGTTATATGGGTCTAATATATTATGATAAATGAGTAGCTTATGGAATTAGTGCATTGGGTAATGGTTAGCCTATGTTACAATTAAGAGGTTACCCATCCATTTTTAGTTATATATAGGTCCATATAAAGGAGGTGAATATCATTGTAAAGAAATAAAAAAGCATGTGTTGAGTCTTATATTTGATATAAGGATATTGGAGGTTGTCCCCTCAAAGAGACACTATGGATTTATTCCTTCCTAAAAGAGTATTGTATCATGTTGCCCTACCTTAAGGGTGAATATTTTATTTATGTATATATTGATTATTTGGGCATCTTGGCCCACCAATATCTATTGTGTTGTGTTAATCTACATTATATTATACATATTTAATATATTATAAGTGTGGATCATACAAAGTGGTATCAGAGCTTTGATTTGGCTAATTAGTGTGGGGCAAAACCCAATTTTTGTAAAATCATTAATATATTGTAATTGGTTAATTTTTTTGTTAAATTGTTTCATTAAAGATGAAGAATGTTTTTAAAGGAAGTCATAGTAAAAAAATCAAGGTTTTATGATCCATTTTGAGGGAGTTATTTCTATTTTAGGGTTTATAATAAATTCATCATATCTGTTGAATCATAAGGAATTGTTTTTTGGAAATTTTATGGTATTGTATTAGTATACAAGAGAGATTTAGTAAAACTTTTAAAAAAAATTGAATCATTTTGAGTGATTTGTGGTGATTTTATAATTTTTCATGAATTCACTCTATAGGCCACAATATTTGTAATTTTCCCCAAAATTTTCATTGAAGTTTAAATATCATACATGGAAGCTAAATTAAAAAAATTTACTATTTGGATTAACTTTTCATGAGGTATTGAATTTTTAGGGGTTTTCCCTTAACCCTAGTTTTTTATAAATCATGGGTCAAATAGATTAGAAATAGATGGAACAATTGATGGAGAGTTTTAAAAAAAATGCAAAATATTTTAGAGAAGAATTCTATGACCAAAAATGGGCATGTGGGGAAGAAGAGACTAATGATGATTACTAAAAAGAGAGTGTAGATGAAGATGAAAAAGAGGATGAAAATAATGATGAGGAGGAGGGAGCTACAAAGGATTCAAGATGAGAGGTTGAGGATCATGATGTGGAAAAAGAGGAAGAAAATAATTTTTATGATGAAATGAGGAAGATCATGTAGGTTCTTATGGATGAGAAGAAATAGATCATAATAATGATGATGAGAGGCTATAGAGGGTAAAAAATGAGAGGTAGAGGATATCAAAGAGGAGGAAGAAGGATTGGATGATAAGGGTTTGAATAATTTGGATCCAAATAAATTAGAGTCAATTTTTTAGTTTCATGGATGCATTTAAAATAAGAAGGTTATTGTATGCATAAATCCTAGCAGCAAGTATAACTTCATCAACATGGATGTGGCCCAACATCTAAAGGTTAAAGCAAATAATATCAAGTAGGCTCAAGTAGATGGTAATAATATTCTAGTTTTTGAATATTTGAAGCTCACAATGGACAAATATGTTTTGCATTTAGATTTTTTTGCTTTGGATATGGATGGTGTGTATATGGTTCTAGGATATCCATGGTTATAAACTTTAGTAACAATCAATATTAATATTCATAAGAATTATAAAGAGGATTACAAATCAAGTTAGTCAAGCATTAGTCCATAAACAATGAAACATGCATAAAAAACTAACTAACCAAGCCTGTATATTCCTATGGGAATTACAAAGGATAACAAGAAACAAATGAAAGAAATCAACACCATATTACCTTCCTAAATGGAATAACCATACCCATGTGGCTCAAAAACATGTTCTCCCTTGATCAAGCATCCTTGTCTTTTTCAACAATGGTGGTAAGCTCCTCCAATGCCTCAAGAACACTCAATAAAACCTAGGCTCTTGATTGTAAATCACTAAACTAGCCTATCAATGAATATTTTTGGAAATAATTTAACATTATAACTTTACAATATTAAAGATTATAAAATATTTTAGCATAATAACCTTGTACCAAAATAGCTTAAAAATGATGTTCAGGGCCTCTCTATTTATAGATTTTTGAGATTGGTCAGGATCAACCATGACCATCCATCTCAAGATTGAGATGTGTGGTCATAGATAATCCTAATATTTGGAATTAAATCCACAAATATCCTCAAGATAAATAAACATTAAAGAGGCATGGGAGGAATTAACTAGGCATGGGTGACCCATAATCTTGATATTTGTGGTATTTATGGCCCAGGGGTGTCTTCCTAAGAAATGATGTCACCTGATAATGCAGTTAATAAGAATCAATTTTCAAAAATAAATATTCAACAACTCTCATGGAAAATCCACTTAAGCTCTTGATTTGTATTAATTAGCCTTAAACAAGGTTAATCAATGTTTGTGCAATTATTTAAAAATTGGTCCTGAATTAATCAAAATGGTCAGAAAGTCATATTACTGAGTTGTAATTTGACTCAGAAAGAATTAGAAGGTGACATTAGATGTGTTGGAAATGTATTCCCATTTATGATGTTTCCAACACCAAATAACAAAGGTACATGATGTGTACTAATGAATTAGAAGAAAAGAGTGATTTATAGCACTAAATAGTGAAATGGTCATTTTGACTCAAAATGAATGGATCAAAGTTAGCTGGCCCATAAAATGCATTACCTTATTTAGGGATACTTTGACCTAAACTGGCGCTTATAAGTGACAAGTTTGAACCATTTAGGGAATTTTATAGATTTTGGCCTAAAATGTGCATTTGAGTGCAATTTTAGTAAGATTGACAATTTCAACACAAATGTTTTTAGGAATTAGATGTCTACATTTTGCCCCTATTTGAGAAGGCGTAGTGACACATTCAGGTGAAGCAACATCTTTTCAAAGAAAAGAGTTGTCAAGAAGAAATTAGAAAAAAACCCATGATGTCACCTCGAGAGGACATACTAGGATGAAAGAGAAAGATGGACTCTCAAAAAGAGAGAGAAAGTGAGAGATTAACCCATGGAATAGATCACATGCAGATGAGCTAATGCTTGCACACATGATTACCATCAATGATCAAAATATAATTAGAGGTATAATAGGCCCCAAAGATGGGGGGAATGGGAAATATTTAATCAATAAATGTAAGGGACACACTGTAAATGTACCTAATTTAAGAGTACAAGCTGCGCACTTACAACATTGATCAATCTCGAGACAAGTTGCACACTAAAATATTACCATCATGGGCTTTAATGTGGAAAGCTTGGAATTAGAGGAAAAGAGATAATGTTTTGTCTTAGAAAGGGAAGTACCACTAGAATAGGTTCTCCAAAGAGAAGATAATAAGTATGCTAGTAGAATAGATTTGATCGTGATAAAATAGTTTTGCCCCAATAGGGCAAATTTTGATCATTGATAAAGAATAAATAATGATTTTACCCCCATAGATCTGATTTGATTTGGATTTTTTTCAAATGTTGTGCCCCATCATGGGTAATTGGTAAACAGAATAGCTTAAGGATATAACCCAAAAGATAGGTTAAAGTGAATGAGCGCAAACATACATGCGATGGTTTAATGGCTTAGAAAGCCATATAAAACCAAGCATATGAGAATGCATAAAGTGATGAGATAGATGAAAATAGAAATGGAGATAGTTGAGCTGACCTTAATATAAATTGAGCGCTACCTACATAATTCCATGGACTCATGTTCCAACATGAACTTTAGGCCAATGTAGTTCACCCAAGTTTAGGGGATAATGGAATGAGGAATGATGAAAAATGACCAAGAATTGATTAGAATCATAATGTATGTGAAAAAATGTATATCTAAGCATAGATAAATATGCCTAAAATGCATGCTACCTAGAAGCCTAATTCCATATGCATGCTACAATGTATGTGAACAAATGTATATCTATGCTAAGCTAGTTCAAATGTGAATACCTATAACTAAGGATAATGGTAAAAAAATGACCAAAACCAGAGTTATAATGATCTACATTTAAAAAAAAAATCAAAGATAAAGAAAAAGATAAACATAAATGAACCTACCTTGAAATCAAGATATGATCTAAAGTAGGAACAAATATGTTTAAAAACAAAAAGCAAGAACTTCTTAACGACATGAGACCAAGATATTAATAATCAAGATCCATGTGGACCATCAAGGCATTCTTGAACATAAAAGAGAAAAGCAAAATTAAATATAAAAATAAGACACCAACAACAATCAAATAAACAAAATGGTCCAAGAACAACATAATAACATAGGATCAAGATATAAATAATTGAGATCCATGTGAATCATCAAGATGTTCTGAAACACAAAAGATAAAAGAAAAAATAAACAAAGAAACACAAGACCAAGAATAATCAAATAAACAAAAGAGAAAAGGATAAAAAGGAGAAAAAATAGAAGGAGAGGTGTTAAAGCACAACAAAACACCAAGAAAACTCAAATAAACACACACAAACAAAAACTAAGTTAGTACGGTTTAAAGACAAATATTCATGCATGTACGGTAGAGGTGTTACTTTCTACCACATCATAACAAAGAATAATGACATGACAATTGTTCCTTAATTAAAGAGGAACAATGACAAAATAAATGGGGGAAGAGAAGAAAAGGAAGGGGTTGGTCGAGCTAACTCTAGATGTATAAGACAAGTGGATGCTACCTACATAGTTCCATAGATACATATTCCAACATGAACTTCAGGTCAAATGTAGTTCTCCCAAGAAATGGGATAGAATAAAAATGATGATCAGACTAGCATGATTAATGTTATAGAAGAAATGGAAGATACAACAAACAAATGAGAATTTTCTAGCAAACAAGAAGGTGATGAGATGATAAATAATGATCTTGCCTAATGGTAAGTGCATGGAACAAGATGAAATGAACTGGTGTTCTTATGCTTAAAAAATGGTAAGAGCTTTTAAACTTAATAGTTGCTCACAAAATGGTTAGAGAATTCAAACTTAACAATTTCTCACAAAATGATGAGAGCATTCAAGCTTAACAGTTGCTCATAAAATAGCAAAAGCATTCAAACTTAATAGTTACTCATAAAATGGTGAGAGCGTTCAAATTTAACAATTATTCACAAAATGGTGAGATCATGGGAAAGGAGTGACTGAGTTGACCTCAATAAAAATTGAGAACTACCTACTTAGTCCTAAAGGAGCTCAAGTTGATGTAGTTCAAAATGCATGGTTCATGGATCTCACTGGTATAATAATGCCTAAAAAGGGTCTATAGGGTTGTCCCTAAGGGATGAGGCATGGTAATGGTAAATGGGTGAATGGTAGATGAAAAACTGGTTTTTTTACTCTTGCTAACAAAGAGATGCACATCCTAGTCAATATGTGAGACAATAAAAAATGATCAGCTATATGAGTTGCTATCGAACACCCTTTAAGAACAATTACTCTATTAAGAACTTGTTACTGATCTAGATCTTAATAATATGTTCATGATCTTCATAGACCATTGATTCTTCTTCCTTCAAGTGTCGAGACAAGGTATCTTTATAGCCTGTATAAAGATAAGTGTGGCCATGGATGGTAAACAAGAATAAATAATGGATGGTAAGTTTGATTATGAAATGGAATGGTAGATGATAATGGAATGTATAATGGTGGGGAAATAAATGAAGATTAGGACTTTTAGTCATAAGTAATGCTACAGATGCTAGATTCAACATAACTTTGGTTGTGGTGGGCCTAAAGACCTCTGAAGATACTCTCGATAGGACCATCAGATTGTTTTGTTGCTTGATCTTGAGAGTAGCTACCATTTGACTATTCTATAGATTGGAAGCTATTTTGATTTGATCTTTGATATTATCTTTAGTAAATAATGAATAACTTTTATGCTCAACTATTGGCACCTCGATGAGGTTTTCACCAATAAATTTGTTTTGATCATCCCATAGTGCCTCTGAGAAGGTTTCACTAAGGAATGTTGACTTTTGACTTTGATTATCTTTTAGCACTTCTAAAAAAATTTCACTAGAAGATTGTTCTTCTTCTGAATGAATTTGGTCTTGGCCTCCTTGTTTTTTTTCAAATGCTATGTTGCCATGGATGTAGTTTAACAAAGAGTGATTATGTTATTCTTGATTGACACTTATATGAGGTGAAATGTCAATAATGTGACTATGTTGGGTGGTAATAATGGGATGGTGAAAGGCAACACAATCCTTGTAGAAGATACTAGGGGAACTCATGTCGATGATGAAGTAATCTTCCTCAAAAACTATAGAAAGATCACAAATATATTCAAATTGATCTTCAAGGCAATTGTAACCAATGTTGGAACAACCAAGACTATCATCTATTTCTAACTCTAATTTTGAAGCAAGGGAATTTGAATCCCATGTCGCAAGTGATGTTGATTCTATTTCTGATGCTAAACCAATGTCAATGCAAAAATGAAACCTAACTCTAATATTGATTCTTCATTAGATATGGTTGTTTTTATAATGTTCTATTGAATGCTAAATTTTTTACAAGTAATAGCCTGTGATGGTATAATGGGATCAATAAAAATTGATTCATCTTGGAAGGGTTCAATATAGATTGACTCATCTAAGTGAAGCCCCTCAAAAAGAGGTAACCACTAAAGGGACATCTCAACAAAATCATGTTTGTCAAAGTGAGACTCCTCAATAAGTGGGAAAAGATCAAGAGACAACTCTATCAAGACTGGCTTGTCAAGGAGATGAGTCTCTTTAAAAATAGGTAACATATGAATAGGTAACTTATCACAGTTTATCTTGTCACAAATGGGTGTTTCAACAATAACATGTTGGTTTTGGTTCACAATTGGTTTCAAAAGATCAACTTTGAACACATTTTTATCTTTATAAGATGGCTTTTGAAGAGGTAATGGTTCTTGTTTAGGCTCAATTATTGGCACAAAATTTCTAAAGTGGGAAGCATTTGGTTTAGTAGGAATAATGGTTCATGGTTCAATAATGGACTCTCCAAAGATTAGACTATTGAATAAGGGATCAAAAACAATTGGTTCATTAAATGGAGGTTCTTCAACAATAGGTTCATCAAAAATTGGTGATCGGCCAAGAATGGTAACAACTAGACGCTTCTTAGTTTGTTTGCTTGTGCAAACCAAAGGAGGAGGTCCTAAAATGGTAATGACCAGATGCTTCTTAGTTTGGTTGCTCATGTAAACTAAAGGAGGAGGTCCTAAAATAGTAATGACCAGATGCTTCTTAGTTTGGTTGTTCATGTAAACCAAAGGAGAAGGTCCTAAAATAGTGATCTTGGTATATTGTGGAGTTTGATTACCTACACAAGCCAAAGCATCCAAGTCTTCTTGATAAACCCAATCATTCTGATCATGAGTTGGATCTTGACTATCTTCCCATGGCTAATTTTTGAGAAGTGGATAGAAATCTATCTCACAAGCCCTATTGTCACCATAGGGGTCTTGACTAAAGTCATAAAAGTCATTTTTTGTGGCCATTCTATCATAAGTTGGTTTATCCATAACTGCACCATAAGTGTATCTAGACATATTTGCATTTAATGAAGAAAGCTCTAAAAAAAAGACTTTAAGTTTCGCAAACCTTAAAAAAAATCCAAAGGATAAATGGTTCAAACTTGGTTCAACTTGGTTAAAGGGGTGGAGCTACATCTCAAAAGTGGTTTGTGTCAATATTTGGCATAAAACAACCTAACATCAAATGTCTAACATCAAAGGTTTTTGAAGAAAGGTTATGTTTTCCCAAACAATGACATAAAAAAATGATGAGGATAGGCACTCGAACAAACAAACAATCAATAGTGTTCAAAATTGGGTAATAATTTAACCGAAGCTATGCAACACAAAAGAAAAAGATCTATATACCAACCCCACAAATTAAGGCCTAAACATAAATCAATCAATGTTTGGATCCAAACTTGACAAGGTTAATTTAAAATACAATGTTGAAGATTAGGATTAGACCAAACAAGCTCGAGAAGAGCAGATAACATAGCAACACATAAACAAGGTCCAAATGGTATATATGACATGGTTTTAAACAAATGGTTGTTGATACAATGGTAAACAAGTTCTTGAAATAAATTGAGCAGCCTAACAACGTAAGCATGCTCGAATGATGTGGTCAATTGTTATGTTTCAAAAACTCAAACGTGTAAAAGATTTGACATGATTTCAGCAGCATAATGCTACCCTTCTTAACTTAAATACATGATTTTGACATGCCTTATGGACAAACAAACAAGTTTTAGCTTCAAAGCATACCAAGCAAATAATGACCAAAATACACTAATTATTATCGTTTAAATCTTAACAAGGGTATAACAATGTGGGGTTGACTAAACTAGTAAGCTTTTGATCATTCTAGGGAAATCAACTGTACAATTACTTTCACATCAAAGAATGTAAAAGACAAGCATGAAAATTGGGTGATCACAACATTGGCTAGTTGTAAAAAGGTCTAGTCTTTTTTACAACCACTACATCCTACTATTCGTTTAGTGTAGTATAATGTCCAAATGTGGATATGCCCCATGTGAAATTCCAAAGGAGTCAAATGAATTCAATACCGAGAGGTGAAACCCTGGGTCAAAGCTTCCCTAAAAAACTTGTGGGAGGTAATGATGCCCCCTCACAAGCCAAGTTTGCATGAAAATAAAGAAAGCATAAAATAGAAAGACTTTAGGGTCATTTTGAAGATCACCTAAACTTTGGTGAGTTTTTGGAGAGTGATTTAGGTGACATTATTTCTAATCCTTAGATGAGGCTATTTATAATAAGAATGGTGCTTTTGATTTCAATGGTTCCCTATAGAGGACAAATGGAAGAGCATACACGCAACATTCCTCTTTTTGCCAAATAAAAATCTAACTAAACAACTATTGCAAGCAAGAATTGACAAGTGTGTTCAATTTTTAACCCAAATAAAATGTTTGGTGGTGTTCATTTGACCCCTTGGTCTTAGTTTCAAACTTTGAAAACATTCACCAAAACATCTAAATTCCTTGTTAAACACCCAAAACAAATTTCCTAATTCATTTTTAAGCATGTAAGAGGTGATTTAAACATGTTTTTATCAAAACAAAAGCTTCTTTTTACAACAAAAATGTCAGCATGTCCTTTAGATTTAAAGCTCTTTTGAGTTTGAAATAATGAATTTTGGAAAAGTAGCTCTCGGGTCTATATTTTTGGAAAAACATAGTGACCGATGTCAGTTATTACCACCGATGTCAGTTACTCTGGCTAATCAAAATTTGGCTGATGTCAATCAAGTTAGCAACCAATGTAGGTATTTCCTACCGACGTCGATTACTGTGTAAAAACTGTGGCAACCAAAAATGGCAAAATAAATTTAGAAAATCAATTTGTAAGAGTTTTAAAGGCTCAAATAAATATTTTAGATTTTTAAAAGGATCTTATTTAGGTGTAGGATGTGTCTAGTCCCACTGGGTGGGCCAAGATGTAGAGAGGATTACAAAGCAAGTTAGTCAAGAATTAGTCCATAAACAATGAAACATGCATAAAGAGATAACTAACCAAGCCTATCTATTCCTATGGGAATTATAAAGGATAACAAGAAACAAATGAAAGAAAGTAACACATATTACCTTCTAAAATGGATTCACCATACTCATGTGGCTCAAAAACATGTTCTCCCTTGATCAAACATGTTCTCCCTTGTCAACAATGGTGGTAAGCTCCTCCAATGCCTCAAGAACACTCCACAAAACTCAGGCTCATGATTCCAAATCACTAAACTAGCCTATCAATTAAGCTTTGTGGAAATAATTTAGCATTATAACTTTGTAATATTCAAGCTTCTAAGATATTTTAGCATAATAATCTTGAACCAAAATAGCTTGGAAATGATGTTCATGGCTTCTCTATTTATAGATTTTTGAGATTGGTCAGGATCAACCATGACCATCCATCTCAAGATTGAGATGTGTGGTCATGGATAATCCTAATATTTGGAATTAAATCCATAAATATCCTCAAGATAAATAAGCATCAAAGAGGCATGAGAGGCATTAACTAGGCATGGGTGACCCATAATCCTGATATTTGTGGTTTTTATGGCCTAGGGATGTCTTCCCAAGAAATGATGTCACATGATGATGTAGTTAATGAGAATCAATTTTCAAAAATAAATATTCAACAACTCTCATGGAAAATACACTTAATCTCTTGATTTGGATTAATTAGCCTTAAACAAGGTTAATCAACATTTGTGCAATTATTTGAAAATTGGTCCTCAATTAATCAAAATGGTCAGAGAGTCATATTACTGAGCTGTAATTTGACTCAAGAAGAATTAGAAGGTGACATTAGATGCGTTGGAACCATATTCCCATTTAGGATGTTGCCAACACCAAATAACAAAGGTATGTAATGTGTACCAGTTAATTAAAAGAAAAGAGTGATCAAGAGCACTAAATGGAAAAATGTTCATTTTGACTCGAAATGAATTGATTAAAGTTAGCTAGCCCATAAAATGCATTGCCCTATTTAGGGATACTTTGACCTAAACTAGCACTTGTAAGTGACAAGTTTGAACCATTTAAAGCATTTTATGGATTTTGGCCTAAAATGTGCATTTAAGTGTAATTCGCATAAGATTGACAATTTCAACACAAATGGTGTTAGGAATTGGATGTCTAAAAGAAGTTGATGAAGTTTTGGTATAAGAAAAAGAAGGTCACTTTACATGATATCATAGTTCAAAAGACAAAAAACAATCAAGGTAGAGTTTGAGGATGATATTGAAGCAAGTGAAGAAGAGCATGATGAATATTCAGATTAAGACAAGTAAATAAATAGTCCAAGCATAGAAGAACACTTCATCTACTCAAGAGACAAGGGAACCACCAAATGAAATGGTGAAAATGAAAAAGAAAAGGTTGATAAAGTCAAAGTATCAAAAAAATATGCTATATATCGACACCCACATCATCATGAGAGGAACAAAGCATGGATCCATGTGAGGGAGTGTCATAATAATAATAATTTTGATATACAAGAAATCAGAGTACCGATCACCATGGCTATGCATGGATGACAAAGAAGAACTACTGTGTCCAAGGATGGAATCAGAATAGTGCAATAGTAAATAGAGCATGGAATAAGTGGGAAAATAACTATGACTATGCATGGAAGAATAAAAACTATGGTCATGCATGGAATCATAGTAGCATAGTGGAATACGTTACATGGAATCAAAGGATACATAATTATGTATGGAAACAAAGGTAATATAGTTATGATCATGAAGGGAATTAGAGTAGTAAAATAGAATTTAAAAACAAGGTTGGAGAGCTATCACCTACCAATATCACATATGGATGGTTAGAAGATCGATATTGGAGGGAAATGTGAAATGATTTGAAACACACTTATTATTTGGTTTCTTCTTATGTTTTAGGGATGAAACATGTCAAGGAGGTAAAGAATGCTATATACCTACGGATATGATAAATTAATGTATATGGGTTGATGGAGATGCCAAAATTTAGCACACATCCCACTTAGTTATTTATATGGGTATAATATATTAGGATAAATGAGTAACTTATGGAATTAGTGCATTAGGTAACAATCAACCTACATTGGGATTAAGAGGTTACCCATACATTGTTAGTTATATACAGGTCTATATAAAGGAGGTGCATATTATTGTAATGAAATAGAACAGTATTGAGTCTTATATTTGATACAAGGATATTGGATGTTATCCCCTTGAAGAGACATTGTGGAGTTATTCCTTCCTAAAGGAGTTTTTTATGGTGTTGCCCTACCTTAAGGGTGATTATTTTATTTATACATATATTGAGTATTTGGGCATCTTGTCCCATCAATATCTATTGTATTATGTTGATCTAAATTATATTCTATATATTTCATATATTATAAGTGTGGATCATAACATTTATCACTCAAATATTATTATAGGATGGGGACCCTATTACTTAGAGGAGATAACACACCCTCTTCTCTCTCACAAAGAAAAGGAGTACCATAGGTGACTACAATATTGCATAGAACCTAATATATATAATCAACGCCACTAATGAGCTCATAAATAAATTGATGGAGGACCATAGTGACTAGGAAATAACATTGGAGTCCCAGGTGAGGAGCTCATTCCCTATTGGTTTGGTTAGAAAGGTTGAAGATGTCATTTTACAATTGTTTATATCCCTTAAAGAGGTGACTATAGGTATTTATAAGAGAAATTTGATATTTAAAATATCACAACAATATCTATACCAAATTATTAAGGTGGAAAAAATGCAAGATGGTCGTGATCATCAATAATTGGATATTCATAGAGCTCAAGCTCATGTCTCTCATAGATTTAAATTTATACCAAACATTCATAGGGAGCATGAGTAAAAAACTAGAATATTGGCTCAGGATTATATAGGACACCATCATGACATTTGATAAAATTAAATACCAGGTCCTTACTTACTCTAAGGAAGTCAACATCATAATTTTCTTTCACTCGAATGACACCTTGTTTAGTCTTGACAAAGTCAGGGTCCACCTAGAGTACTTCAAGGAAGTAATGAAGAGGAAGGTGGCCAAGGCCAATAGAGTTAGACCTAAGCCAACCTAGAGCTTGTAATGAAATCAACCAAGATCATTAAACAAGTCCGTTAGGTAAATGTCTCATTGGAATACCCTCTCAAGGCTGATGATAGGCTATTGACTCTGATAGAGGTGTTATTTTGAGAGCCACCTATCAATTTATCAAAGTTTGATTGGGAGGGTAACTTGGTCATAAAAGTGTTGGAGACTCATCAATATTCCTTGAAGTATTTGGGATGGTCCCCCATTGAGATAAAATTGAATATCCTTGTGGTCCCAACCTATGGGTGTGTTGTCAAAACTCTAGCCCCCTTTCTCTATTCTTAGTTTTTTTAGGAGCATTGTAGCAATGACTGAGTTTGTAACTATTTTGAGTAACTATGTCTAGGAGTGGATTAACATGATAGTTGGATTTGGATCCCATATCATCTATATATGATGATTTGCATCTTGTTTTTAAGGTCAAAAACTTTGTAGTAAAACACTAGAAGATTAATACAAGTTCTATTTTTATCTCAATATGTTTTATATTACAAATTTCTTCCAATTTATTGTGAAAAAATGAATGATATTAATGTTAAAAACTTGAATATGTCATTATATAATATACATAATAGTTATGATTGGAAACAAGATCTTATAATTAGTTTCCATTTCATTGAGATCATTGTGAGCATGTGTGTGATTAATAACAATATTATATCTGTTTATTTTTAGAAAGAGTTATTGAAATCCAACATTTGTTATTTTTCCTATGTATAGACACAACATTTTTAAAATTTATCATGTATTGAAACTTTATATCTTGAAATAACCTATTGAGTTTCAATATATTTGAGTGCACACCTTAATTAGTGCAATGAAAAAGGGGTGGACAAACCATTGATGCTTCCAAATATTATTGGTTAATCCTATCATACCTAAAACCATTAAAAATCCTACTTATCTAACTATGCAAGCGAAAAAAAACCCATTTATCCAAATCTATAATAAATTATCCTTTAAAATAACCCTAAATAAGTAAACACTTATTTTTCCTACTAAGTTAAATTTTTGGAATATGCTACGAAGCTAAGTTGGCCTAGCCGATCTAGTTTGAGGCCTAAGAGTAAATTTTCATAAACAAATTCTTGAAACCTTATTAGATAAAATTACATAAGGGTTAGGACCAATCCATTGCTATAAACATAATATTCACTTCAATCCAATATATAGGAACATTCATTTTTTTCATTATTACAACTTGTAATTTTGATAATTCCACATTTGAAGGAGCCATTGCTTAGGGTTTGCCTTGGAGGGAAGATAACCTGTCTCATGAGAAGTCTTTGATGAAATCAAGATTATTTTATCCTAGAATTATTTCTATAGTGTGAACCTTACAAACCCACAACAATATCTTACAAATACCTATAGGCCAAGGGGGAGTTTGAGACTCAAAAAGTTCACTCAAAGGTAAGTATCTCTAAATTTTGTTATTTAATTTGATAAATAGATATTCCAAAAAAAAAAGGTTTTGAATGTATAAATCCTTTATTAGATTAAAACTTAGTATAGATTTAGGGTTTTGTTTGTTTTTCATCTTCCACCTTAGGTGATATAGGTCCCCATTTAACTACCATGATCTGTTGATTGTTATATTTATTTTAAACCATCCTCGTTTGTGTTATATTTTTTGTTAACACTAGATTAGTTATTTTTCATGTATTCAAAACTATCTAGGGTTATTTCATAGTATTATTTTATTAGATGATTTGGAACCCTCTCCTTTAGTGTTTTTTGATAAATTCTCCCTTAGTTAGGTTCAACAAATTCAATTTGGTCATGCTCTTGATATAGAAAGTATTGGAATAGATGCTAGTTGATTACCTTATTCGAGCTTAGATTTACTATGTAAGATAAGATACATATATATTTTAATTTTTTGAATATATTTTGGTGAACCTGACATAAATTTAACCCTTATAATTTAATTTTTTCATTTATAGTCAACTAAGTAACACTAGGGGACCTAGTATTATTCTTTGTTTATAGATTCTTTATCTACAGTCAACATAGTCATGCTAGTAGACCCAATTTTTTTTTAATTTATCTACAAGTTTTCATCTACATTCAATAAGGTCATGTTGGTCAATCCTGTTCAGTTTCTACACTTTTTCAAATTTTAATTATGTTATGCTAGTTGTACATGTTTAGTCTCTCTACTTTTCATAATTCAACTAGTTTGTGTTGGTCGATCCTATTCAATCTCTGCACTTTTTAGATTTTAACTAAGTCATGCTAGTTGATCATGTTTAATTTTTACACTTTTTATCTTTCAATTAAGTCATGCTAGTCAATCCTATTTAGTCTCTACAATATTTAGCTTCAAATAACTAAGTTGACCTAGTCAACCTTGTTATATTATTAGGTTCCTTCTAACTAGCTTAGTATTTAAAATTTATCAAATTATCTTAGTTTTATACTTTCTTTTTTTAGTAAAATTACCCAGTAATTCATATTTCCATGTTTTTCTTTCCAAATTTTTAGTTCTGATTAAAACAATATCACACAACTAAGTCAACCTGGATTAATTAATTTTATTCCTGCTTGTCTCATGAACAAACCAGTCAACATAGATGACCTAGTTTATTTTGGCCTATTTTTACAATAGATAGTGTTGACCATTATTGACCTTATTTTGTTCTATTTTCTCAACTAGATAGGCCTATCTATCCTTGTTTTGTGTGTTTTAATTTCATTATAAAAAAGGAAATTAAATTTATTTTCATAGTAGTTAATGTCACATTTTATTTGAAAGGATTTGGTTCCCTATTTATTTACTTTCATTAATTATAAATTCATTTTTTCCACTTTATTTTCACTTTGTCTTTATTTCCATAGAAACTATGTACCGATAATTTTAAAACTACTTAACTACTATCGTGAAGGGATACATGATATTTTATTTGCAATCTTTGTCTATTATTTACATATATTGTGACATGATGGACTTATCCCAATAGTCATATCTATATTATGAGCTAAACATAGTATTTAGTTTCCACACACTTAATGGTAATTAATAAATACACATGATTTCCATTTGTAACAAACCTTAGGAATCCATCCATCCATTTTATATTATGGTGCATCAGTTAATAGTAAATTCCAAGAAGTTACTTCTAACTTACCCTTAAAACTAGGTTTAGTGGGCTATGGCCAAGGCCTAATCCTCCATAGTTAATACTCTAGAACATTAGACCATCACAATCCAATGGACAAGAAAGTATATTTTGGAGACTAAAAATAAATCAGATCATTTTGGTACATCTTCTTGATCTTATTTTTAGATAACTAGTTATACAAATAGTTAGTCATACACTTTCATTTCTACTTGTTACTTGATTCTCTATTTTGTATTGTAGATTATGTCAACCAGTGTTAACATAGTTTTGTGCTATGTGATTCATCTATATCAACCAACATCTACTTAGTTGATTATGTTTAAAAATACTAAGTAGATGAGGCTTGACTAAATATTTTATATTATGATTATTTTCCTATGTTTTTAGATTACATCATTTAGTTCACAATCATTTTTTTCTTGATCCAAATAAATCAACCAAGTTGATCTTGTAGGTTTCCATACTACTATTTTTTTATCTGTCTAACTGATTCAACTAGGTCGATCCTCTAGGTTTACATATTATTTTTATTACATGTATATCCAACTAAGTTGACCAAGTTAACCCAATAGGTTTCCATATCTTTGTTATTACCTTCAAAAATCAACTAGGTGGTTAATCTAGTTTAATAGGTGGCCAACCTAGTTGAATAGGTAGTTGACTAATTTTAGTAGGTGATCAACCTAGTTTAGTAGGTTTACAACACAATTAATTATGTGTATGACCTAGTTCATTAGGTGGATAACCTAGTTAAATAGGTGGCTAACATAGTTCAGTAGGTAGCCAATTTAGTTCAATAGGTGGTTGACACGATTTAATAGGTGGCTGACCCATGTTAGTAGGTGTATGACATAGTTTAGTAGATGGCCAACCTAGTGAAATTAACCTAATAAATTCATAATGATGTCATATTTCTAGCTTATAATTAGTCAATAACACTACATAATCAAGGATTTAGACCAAAACATCACTTATATTATCACTTCATATGAAACTATTCAAATCTTTCCTTCATGCCTTCCTAATCCTAATGTAATTACTACATGAAACCTCAGTTTTTCCTCAAAGAGAACACAATGTAATATGGTTGAAGTTACTCACTTTAGTCCTCCTCCTACTACCAATGTTGGAAATACTCCTCAACCCAATAATACTAGTCCTCCCATTGACACCACTCAAATCCTTAATCAAATACTTCAACAAAGGACTAATATACAAATAAATCATAATAATAAACTGATACGAATTCAATTTAATTTATTAAAAATGGTTTGTCAATCACCTCATGTAATCATGACTCAAACAAATCATAATTGTGTCCTTCCTCTTAGAGATGTCAATGAGCATATCATCCCTCAACCTCTCATGCATAACAACATGATTCACTATCTTAAAATTTAACCTTTAGATCCATTAATTATATCCATAAATATTGGAAACATTGCTCCAACTATTACATATGATGAGATTAAAGATCTTGTTATATTTATCAAAAAATTTAGAAATCTCTGTAAAGAATGCGTCTAAACTAACACCTTTGATACCGCCAAGCTCTTAGCCAATTTTTTTTGGTGATGCACTTGAATGGAAAAATAAACTCCCTATACATTTAATTACACAAATATAGGATTTATTAAATTCTCTCATTAAGGAATTCCAACATAATAACCTTACTAAAAATAGTCTTATTCATTTCATCAATTCTAAGAAACTACCAAACAAATCTACTCACTCTTTCATAAAATAATATAAGTATCTATCTCAAAAATCATACCATAAAATTAGTGATTATAATATTTTAAAACTATTTATTACTACCTTTAAATCTCATCTTCAATACAAAGTTTGAATGTTTTACCTAGAACTTTAGAATAATCCTTAGACCAAGCAAAAAGGCAAGACTTTCTTATGAGTCAATTTGAATCACCTTAAAAAAATACTAAGGAATATTTCCAATCATTTTCTCATAATTTTGGTTCATTTGAGCCTCCCCAACCTCAAAATGGAGCATCAAATTCAACCAATTTAAACCCAAACCACCCTCCCTTAATTTTAAAATAACTTAAGAAGAAATTGCCACCCTCTAAACCCATGAACTTTGATCCCTCCAAACCTCCTCCAAAATGGTAGAATCTTGATAATTTTATTTGATGTCATGATATATAGGTCATTCTCATGAGAATTATTGTGACCTTCACCAATTCCTTCTTACCTTATTTCATATTCCGCATTTCAATCTTGATACTTTCAAACAATAATGCTATCAAGACTATCTTCAAACCTCACAAGCCTAATCTAAATAATCACAATCACATTAACATCACCTACCTAATGATCAAAAATAATTACCCCATACCTCCACCTCATCCAGTTGTAGATCAAGAATCCAAAATAAATTAGTCAAAATTGTAGTGAATAAAATCCAAAAAATCTTGTGAACATAACATCCTAAGACTAATCCCTAGGTTGAGAAGGGTCAAACATAAGAATGAATCAATTAGAAAGCAAAAAAACACCATTATATCTTCCTTAGATACTTTCTTGGTTTATATTTCAAAGAGGCTTCTGCTTGGCTTGTAGAGCTATAGGTCTTTGGCAATGTCGACTCCATGTATGGGAAACATTTCCCCTTATTTACTTTAGGTCTTTATTGAAAATGTTAAGAACTTGTTGAGTGATGTCCATATGATTTGGAAGAGCTTCACTATCTTGGTTGGTCATGGTGAAATAATATGAAGACCCTTTCATTTATATAATTAGAAAATGATTGTGGATCATCCATCTTGAGATGAAGATCAAGGGCTCAAGATTAGTCCTCCATTATCATAAATGAGAGAGATGGAGCGTGGAAGAAAAAGGATGGAGTATGTCATATAAATTTAAGAGATTCAAATCATGACTCCTCCTTGAGTGTGTAATATGGGTGTAAAAGGAAGAGTATGTAATATGGGTATAATATCTTGTAAGATCTCTTAATTACACACTTGGTATGATAATGTCACCTTGGGTGAGGTAATAATTCAATTTATGAATTTAGAAAATAGATAATTCCAAATCCATGGGATTTCTATAAAGGTTAGATTAGGTTAATTAATCAAGTAATTAATTAACCATTAGATCAAAAGTTATTTTGGTAAGGTTGAAAGTATAGAAGACATAATTAGAATAGACATGAAGTGCCCAATTTTAAGTTTCTACATTTTCCCCCTATTTTAGAAGGCATTGTTAAACACAAGTTAAAGTAATGTATTTTCAAATAATGAAAAAGTCATTAAATATATATTAAAAATTCTATGAATAAATAATTAGTGACCCATGATGTCCCCTCGAGAGGGCATGCAAATATGAAATATTTGTATGGCATCTCAAAAAAGAGAGGAAGAAGTAAGAAGAAAAGAAAAAATAACCCATGAATGAGATTAATCTAAATGAGCTAATGTTTGCATGCTTTGATTTCAAATGGATAAAAAAATAGAATTGAACTGGCCCAAAGTTGGGGGCAAGTGGGAAAGATGCATCCTAAAATAAGTGACACACTTTGAATTGCCCCAAAAAGAGCAAAATTTGTGGACTTATAATTAGAAGAAAGACTAAATGATTGGCCTTGGCCCCAAAGAGGGCAATCATAGTTGTTCACAATAATTCATCCTAGTAGATTTGATTTGATCATTGATTCAATGAGTTATTCTAGTAGGGTAGATTTGATCATTAATCAATCTAAAATGTTTTCTCTAATAAGGCAAATTTGATCATAGGTCAAATTGATTTGCCCCAACAGGGTGGATTTGATCATTGATCAGTATAATTAATTGGTTGATTTAATGGCAAGCATATCTCAAGCATTTAACTTGGTACATAGATTAAGGATGAGCAGACACAAACATAGGTGTGATGGTATATTGAATTTTCAAAGAATGAAGAAGCCACAAAAAGCTAGGTACTCGAGAATGCTCAAAGGTAATGAAAGATATGATTGGAAGAATGATATGAGTGAATTGGAAGAATATAAATGTTAATAATGGAAAAACAAGGGTGGTTGAGCTAACCTAAAAAACTAGTTGGTACTAAAGATGCCTACATAGTCTATAAGTACATCATGCTAATGTAGTTCTCCCATAAATCAAGAGATATTGGTAAGAGTAAAATAATGTTAGATTGTAAATGATTGTGATAATATGGTTATGAATTTTTATACACGCTCATTTTTATATGTGTCATGAGTAGCATATAGATTATCCATGTTAGTTCATTGCTTAGATTGATAGACAAGGATAATTTTACTATGACATTACTAATTAAACTCCAATACTTTATTTTTGATGTATCAATTAATGGTATGCACCATGATGGTGAAGCCTCAATGTGCATAAGGATTAATCCCTATTCTAATAGAAAATTAAAAACAACACACCAATGATAAAAAACATGATGGTAATGCTAATGTATGCTAATGGATGGAATCAAGTAAAACTACATGATAGAGATCACCATGATGATGATCCTATTATAAAAATGGACTGATTTAAGGAAATAATAAAAAAGGAAACAAATAATAAATAAAACAAAAAATAAAACATAATTAAGAAGAAAATCAATAGAAAGCATCATGTTATTCAACCATGTCAAATCCATGTGTGAAGGCTTAATGAAATTGAAAATTGGAGGGTGGCCCCAATCAAGGATACATGTAAGGGAAGGACACATATCAAGTTGTTTGAAATGATTTAAACTAATAATGAATCTATCTCCATAGGGTTTATTTGGGAAGGAAACATCCAACAATGTTTTAGGAGCTGGTGTCCCCAAAATTTCACATTTAGAAATTTTGGGTTACCCCTATTTAAAATTTTGCATTTTGTCTTATGTGAGTCAGTTGTCCTTGTTAAACCAATCCCCTGTAAAAAGTCTTAGTCTTTAGTAGTTTTTGTTTTTATTTCTTTCTATTCCCAGTTGCTTCAAAATTTCTCCAAAAGGTTGAAAACATATACCAAAGGCCATAATTGAAAAACCCATTTACTCATCTTTCCCAGAAGATCAAAAAGTTTTAAGTGCTTAGATTCATTTCCAATACAACTTGGGTTCTCCAAGCTACTTAACTTATTAAACAAGAAGTAAATTAGTCTTGCAAGTTTGAGTTGCACTATCTAGTTCAAACCAAAATTACCAAATAGCTTTACTTCACATCAAAAGCTAAATAAATTAGTCTTGAAAACCTACCAAACACTACATAAATCAAACTAGGTTTCTAAAGTAGCTTTACTTACCCAAAGCCACAAGTAAAAGTAACAAAGGTTTATGAACCCGAAGTACTCACTAGTCAAGACCAACTCGGGATTGCAAAGATGCTTAACTCCTAATAGAAAAATTAAGTGAAGCAATTTTAGAAACTTGATAAAAATATAAGGGCTTATGTGGCTCCTTCACACATGTCCATTACATATCATAAATGCATTAACAAATATAAAAATCAATGAATTCCACCTCATTTCCCACTTAGCATTCGAGTTGTTTGACCAAGCTGCCACACTTGTGAACCCTAAGCTATGTTATTCGACCTTCTGGAGTGAATTTTGACCCAAATATTCATAACCTATTTGATTTTAAGGTATTTAGATAATTTTCCTTTTATTTTCATGCCTTCATCTTGAATGTTTTTTTTTCATTTCTCTGGTAATTTTCCACTTGCCACCATGGATGTATCATTGTCTATGTTCATTTTACTTGGTTTTATTTGTCAATTTTACTTTTTTATATGTTGTAAAACTATGTAAATATTTTCACAAATAATTGTCATGTAAAAACCCCCTCAAAATATTATAAATATTAAACCCTAGATCAAAAAACCTAACTATTGAAACTAGATGAGAAACCTGGACTTTCCATTACTTGCTACTCATTTGGAGTCCCGATCCTAAGTTACTCAACTCAAGAAACTTAATATTCTCAAAGTGCCTTACCCATCTAGGTTTTCCTTAACCTATTACTTTCCCAAACTCACGAATCCTCATTAATTCTACTTTTATGGGGTTTTCAACCCAAGTTACTTGCATTAGTAAATCTAAAGTCTGAAACCTTAAGAAACTTGTAGAACTACCCAAGTGGAACCCATAATTGCAATTAATTATTACTAATACTTCAAGTTTTACAACTTGAGTTAATTTAATGAACAAAACTAAAGTAGTTTCTCTCAAGAGACCCAGATTCCTTATGACTCACTACTTACTTGGATTCTCAAACTCAAGTATCTAGCCAAGATAAACCTGAAGTCACAAGCTAAGACAAACCTGAATTTATCCATACCTATTACTTGTTACCTACCTAGATTTTTGAATACTTGAGACTTGTAGATCATCTATACTAACTTAAGATTGTGATACCTTATTGCTTACTAATAGTTACTTGGGGTTTTCAACACTTTCTATTGCTTGAAACCTAAAGCTGGTTTAGAGATATTATTTGAGACATAAACTTGATTCATTTCTTTAACTTTTTCTAAACCAACAGGAGCAATCACAGAAATTTCAAGAGCACTTTTCAAGTTTTTCCATAGTTAACTAGAGAAAATGTCAAGATCAAAAGGATTAGAGGAAGAAATAGCTAGATTATAAGTACAAGAAACAATAACTTTGATTGAAAAAGTCCCTGAGTTAACACTTGAGGAAATCCCAATGAAAAGTAAGAAAGGTAAAACAAAAGCTAAGAGAGTCAAATCTCAAGAGCCAAAGATGAATTACAAGTATAAGGGGTATCCTATTGAGTCATGTATTACTCCTAAGTTAACTAAAATAAGTGATACAGACATGGGGCATGTATTTGTGACTGAGTTGTTAGAAAGATCTAAAGATATAGTCAAGACTCCACTCATGCAGGCAATGACTAATAGTGAGATTCTGCAAGATACATCTTTCCCAAGCTCTACTCAACTTTTTAAATTTGTCCTATAATGTGCCAAGTATTATGAATCCCTTACTAGGACTGTGAGAGATGTTGTTGGTAATGTAGTGATAAGATTGGATGTTCAATATCTTAAATACTATCTAAAGATCCTAATGTCATCCAAAGTTATTGATATGATGATGGAGAAAGCTAAGAGACAATGGGAGACTAAGTCAACAAAGTGCATTAAGATAATGAACACAAACTACCTAAGGAAGTGAAACAAGCTTTAAGATTTCTAAAGTAGATAGTAAGATCAAAATTGGTTCAAGAAGTAGATGACACTACTTAGTTGTTATGCAAAATCAATGGTGAAAAAATGTCAAGTGTTTCTCAACCTAGATGTATGCATACATCAGAACCATTGATGTCACTAGGAGCTCTACCATGATTGAATGGGTGAGGATGATAAGAGACAACATGGACCAATAATTAAATAATGTATTATAGACTTTTGATTTCAAGATGACCTAATATCTTATTTATGCAATAACATCAAATGGAGCCTTTTCAAGGCTACATACAAAAGGAATGCTATAAACTAAGATAATATATGAATATTATCCTCAATTGGTGTTTTTTGAGTACTACATGCATTATAAAATAGTGAAAGATGGTTTCTTTTATGAAATCATTTGCAAATTGAATGTAGTTCTAAACGTGTTAGATGTAGCATGAGATGTAGTTTCATAGTTTGGGTGCATTTTCATTTAGTTCCTCAACTTCACATACATCAAAGTTGGGGGTTTATCAAATAAACCAATTAAATTACCTAGATACCCTAGTGATAAGTGGATTCTTATAGAGTTATGTAGGTAACTTACTGAGTTACATGACTTATAATCTAGGGCTCACCGTCTCACTGTTAATTTTCCTATTATTATTAGTCATTACCATTGTCCCAACATTTATAAGGCCAAGAATGTATAAAAAGATATGTATCATAATTAAAATCAGATACATTATGAAGCTAGAGCTAATTTTTATTGTAGAGGCATGGCTCAGACTATAGTTTCTCTAGAGTACATGCATATTCCAACACTTAAGGACTATGGGATTGAGATTAAGGATGATTTTGATGTGAGAAGAAGGGACAATAGTAGGTTAACTATGAAATAGATTCATAATTTTAATTAGCCATAATTCTTGAGGACATGGAGGATGATGGAATTGTAATTAGTGATGATTATCATGTAGTAGGAGGGGATAATGCCCCACTCCCAATGATTATTTTTGGTAAAAACCAAGTGGAGACTATTACAGATAAAACTTAAAATGTTCTAGTCATGAATTCTACATGGATTCTCAATAAAGGCTATTTTATGAAGGAGCTGATGAAAGAGACTACTCATATAAAGAAAAAAATGAAGGAAATAGTACAAGGATAAAGTAGCCAAGTACCCACAAAGAAGTTGAAGTTGAAGAGAAATGTTGATGACACATATTTTGTGGTAAAGGATAAGGAACTATTTATCCAAATATCACCACACCTCCTTTGGTTTCTTCTACTGACACCACTGCTACTTATATTCTCTCTTCCACTACACCTGTCATAGATCCATCAATGCTCATGCCACCTCCAAAGTCTCATAGCATCAATCCTTCCAAGAAATCCATTCAGAAGGAAACTGATGTTCACCCTCCTCCTCCTCCATCTTCTCCACCTCTACCTCCTTCAAAAGATCAACCCACCACTAAAAAAAAGCCATAAAAATTAACTATTGAATAGGTAACCCCATCTCAGGAGGCACTCTAGGAAAATTAAAAGGAAGTAGTTGAACCTAAGAAAGAAGCCACAAAATGGGTAGTGGATAAAAAGGTGAAGGAAGTTGAGATAATGAAATAAGTTGAACCTAAAAAGGAGGTAGTAGAGGCAGCAAAAGAAAAAGAATCTAAAAAAGAATATGAGAAAGGAAAAGTGATAGAGAAAGTGACTAAGAAAATAGAGGAGAGGGAAGCTAAGAAAGAGAAGGAAGTAGAGAAGGGAATAGATAAAAAAATTACTTTCACTATTGCTTAGGTTACTCTAGAGACATAAGAAGTTACTTCTCAAGAGCTAGCGGTGAGAAATACTCAATACCAAATGGCAATTCATATAAACACTTCCACTAGTACAGATTTCTCATCTTGGTTGGCAATGCAGACAACTCTAGAATCTAAAGAAGTAATAAATATTGAGGAAATAGACTTTAAATTGTTTAAAAGTATTGACAGAAAAGGAAAGAAGCCTAAATACACTAAGGTAACTTCAAAATTGATAATTGAGCCTACAAGACACAAGTTTGTAGAGGTATCAATTCCACCATAGGGCATGAGCAAAAGTGAAGTCACTGAAGGTGACTTAAAAATTACAAATATATCCCTTGGAGAAGTTACCATGGAAGGATTTAAGTAGGATACCCAGACCTTGATTGACACTCTCTTTAACAAGATTGATGAGGAGAAGGCTATTAAAACCAATTTGAAAGAAAAAATGCACAGTTATGTGAAATAATAGCCAATTTTTTTATGTTTATTCTACAATAATCTATTCTTTTAGAAGTGTTAATTAGCCAATAAGTAATAACTGAGGTGGAATAAACTGGAGGTAAAGCTAAGGCTATTGATGAATGGATGGAGAAGATGCATCAAAATGCCCAGAAGCTCATTCCTGAGGTCCCATGAATTCTTGTTGATATTGTAAATAAATTATCAGAGATAAAGGTAGTGAGGAAGGAAATTGAGAATGAGAATGGAATTTTTGAGTTGCAGTAGGAGAGTTTGCAAAGAATAAGTACTTTGAGTGAGAAATTTTTGGTCTAAGAGAAGATTGTCCCTGAAGGATCCTCAAAGAAAGTAAAATAAGAGGAGTATCTCCTATATTTTTTGCATGCATATTCTTGAAGCAATGTGTGAAGCAATGAATACTTTGGAAGATGAATCTTGTAATGAAAAGGTGAATCTGGAAGATTATCTCTTTGTTCTTAATAACATTTCATTTGATAATGTTCTAAGGACATCTGAGCAATTATATCAGCAGTTCAAGTAATTAATGAAAAAGGCCACAACTCTTTTCATAGTTAAATATATAAAGGAGTTAATAAAATTTCAACATGAAATCAAGAGCTTGAATGAATTCATGAAAAGGTGAAATCTCATAGTAGAAGGTTGGAAAGAGAAATGCTAAGATTTAAGATTGAAAGGCAATCACTTACTAAACTAGATGATACAACAATATAGTCCATGATGTCTCAACACATTAAATATGGATAAAAGTGTAGAAGAAAAGTTAATGAACTAGAATTATTTTAATGTTTCTTGTTATTTTTCTATTCTCTTCTTGTAACTTGTAATATTTAAGTGTTTCTAATTTAAGCGATTACTTGTAAAAATAAGTTGCTGAAAAATGTGAGACTCAAGAAACTTGGCTAAAAGCCATTACTTGAAGTCATTTTGTAAAATAAAATTACTTGAGAAAGCTTTATGTTGCATGCAAAGAAATTATTTTTGTTTCAAAATATAAAACCAATAAGTGCTACATGTCATTTATTGTTGTATGCCACAAAGGATAAATTCTAGGAAGATGCTTCTCAATGGTTCCTAGTTTTAGCGTAGCACATGGGTTTTGAAGGAGTTGTTTCCAATTTGATTTTGACATCTATTTTTGGATAAATATAAGAGTAAGAATGTGTGCCTGGGGATGATGGTAATTATTGCATAGCAATTGTAACTAAAGCAAGATAATTTTAACAATAAAAACTTTGTGTTTATATTTTTGAGTTTTTATTTTGTATGAAATTGGTTTAAAGTGAATGAGAAAGAACTTGTTTTCTGTGGAAATTTGCATCTCAAGAGATAATTTGGTGGATTTTTGAAGGTTAAAATGGTAAACTTTATGTTATCTTTAAATTTGAATGTGGATTCCAATCTTTCTTAGTCATTTTCTGAAAATATTATCATCTCTTGAATGTTTATTTACTTATACAAATTCAATAAGATATGTAAAATTTCTTATTGTGAATTAAAACTTCTCTCTTCTCACATGTTCTAGTTTTCCACTCTTAATTTTCCAAAATTTATTTACACATTATCTGAAATCGTTGCTTACTTGCTACAAAATCACCTTATTATGGTTCATGAGTTTTGTGATTAAAGTAATACCCCCATAAATAAGATAACTTATATATAATATGTATAATTTGCTAATAACTGAGATCAGCAAATAATTACAAGTAAATAGACATAATAATATGGGAGATTCACTATTAAATGAAGGGCATTTAATCCCATGACTACCTAGGTACTTTTGTTAGCCTAAAAAATATATAGCCAACAACACTTGAAATGATTGGACGAAGGATTTGTTTGACTAGATCTTTAATTTTGTGCCTTTATATTTCTTGTGGAGATTGTAATCCCCTTTTGTGGTTTTTGACATCACAACTCAATGGAGGATTAAGAGATGTAAAATTTTTAAACTCATAAAATTGTGAGAGCACAGTTTAGGCTTCTCATAAAATAGTGAGAGCATGGCTTAAAATTCTTTTAAAAATGGTCAGAGTGTGGAATAAGGGTGACCAAGCCAACCTCATAAACTTAGCACTACCTACATAGTCCAAACAAGCATCAAGCCACCGTAGTTCATCATAATGGGAGAACAATGGATAAAAATGGATGAAAATGAGGGAAAGCATTAGGAATCTCCAAGGACTATGTCACATGAGACCTAGATGTGTCCAGTCATCAAAGTGTCATGCAGTTAATATGCTAAAAGGTTTCCCAAAATAGGTCTCAATATACCATCCACTTCTCTAACAAGGTCAAGATGGGAAGATTTTTGGTCACAATAATATGTGTTGGGTTGAATAGGATTGAATGATCAAAATATATGGCCTTTAATGCAAATGAGGTTGTGCCTAAGTGTCAAGGTACTTTCAGACAAAAAATTATTTATGCACCAATTTTCATCATGGTACTTTCTCAAGGCACTATAAGCATGGTTTTCACCATTGGATAGATTATTTCTCTTTCTTTTTTGATTGTTTTGTATGTTTAATTATCTTTTTGGATTCGCTAACATATAAACTCAATGGAGGCTTATAAGATACATAATGTGGAAACTTTTCTATCTAACCAATACCTAATTAGAATGGTTGCTCAATCTAAATTTTACTACTAATGTGAACTATATTGTTGCTATCATTATCTTCATTGGTTGTTGATTCTAATTCCTCCAAACCTTAGGCAAGATGTCTTCATAGCCTCTAAAGAAACAGTGCTTCTAGGAAGGGTAAAGAAGGTAAGTATGAGATAAATGATCTAATTAGATAATGCGATATAGGTATTGAATAGACAATATGATTATATCTAAATGTATAATTGTTTGAGGATAAATGAATATTAGGATTTTCAATCACACATATTGGCACTAATTCTAGATTCAAATTGGTATTGGTTATAGCAGGGCCAAAGACCTTAAAAATTATCTCAATAAGAAATCAATATTTTCTGATTATTTAGGCTTGAAATATGCTACAATCTAAATAAGTTATGAATTATTGGTTATGTTTATATTGTCTTCAATAATGGATTAATCAAGAAATGATAGACTAACTGACTTAGCTATTGGTGCCTCAAAGAGGTTTTCACCAAAAAATAGTATTGATTATTCTATTTTGGATTGTCCAATAATACCTTGAATAATGTTTTAATAAGGGATGTTGATAATTCATTTTCTTTATCCCTCAACACCTTAAAAAAGGTTTCACTAAAGGATGCTAATTTTAGACTTTGATTTACCCTTAATGCCTTAAACAAGGTTTCACTAGGAGACTTTTATTATACATAAATTTCATTTGGTGTCCTAAAAATTCTACCATTGAGATGTCATCATGAAAATATTTCAACAATGCATGATTCTATTGGTCCCAATCATAGTTTATGGGTGTTTGGATGTCAGTATAATGGCTAAGATGGTTAATGGTAAAGGCATGTGTAATGGTAATATAAGGGTAAAAGGTAACATAATCCTCATAAAGCCTACTAGGAGATATTGTGTTGATGTTGAAGGAAAATTCCTCAAAAATTATGGAAGGATCACAAACATATTCAATCTAATATGCAAGATGTGTGTAGCTGATGTCATAACATCGACTAAGGTATGTTGATTCTATGACCGATTATGACTCAAGTAGATTGGGGAGAAGCATATATGCAATTTTATAATATCCACTAATATATTATAATTCTTAATCTAATTCTAACTCAAGGGGATCTAAATCCAAGGTTGTGATTGGTGTTGATTATGCTTATGATGCTAAGTCTATTATTGGTTCTATAATGGAACCCAATTGTAATATTGGTTCTAAAATAGAATATAATTATAATTTGAAGGTATCCACAAAGAGGGATTATTGAATCACATTGTCAAAAATTAATTTTTCAGATTTCACTTGAAAATGATGGTGTTGAGACAAAGGAATGTTCATAAATGATGGACTTTGTGCAATGGATGAAAGATAGACTGTTAGTCAGTGATGGGTTATTCAAAGATGGGCTCCTGAAAGATGGGTCCTATGTTAAATATAGGTCCTTAGTCAAGTAAAGTTGGACAAAAAATGGTTTGGCTTTGGTCAAAAATGGGTGATTCCACAAAAATGTTTACAATGGGTTGGCTATCTTAATCTTGATTTAGAAGTGAATATATTTGATCATGCTTGGGAAGGGGATCATGACATATCTTGATCAAGTAGTTATATGACTTGGAAACACTTGAGTTGTCAATAGATAATTGAATTTAGAGAGGTAATGGCATAATAGGTCTAAACTATTAGATTTGTTATGGTTATAAGATCAAATTGGATTTTGGACTAATAGATAAAGTATCCAAACTAGATGTAAAGTGGGCTAGTCATTGGCTAATTTTGGTGATTTTCTCTATCAAATTTTGACATATAAATGGATATGATATAATAGGTTGAGGATTATAAGATGCCATGAGATATATTAACCTTAATCCAATGCTACCAAATAAGGATACATGTAATGGGTATTGAATAGAATAAATTTGACCTAAAGAGGGTGGACTTGGTCTTAATTGAAATTGGTTCAAAATGAACTTGATTGGAATTTTTATTAGCATGGCACATGGTTCAAGATAAACTAGATTTTGATTTGATTGGATTGGTTTTAGAATTAGTTTGGTATGTGTTTACATATGAACATGATCAAGATTAGAATGTGGTTTAGAATGAACCTGATCAATATTTGATTAGCATGGCACATGGTTCAATATAAATAAGATTCATCTTAGACTAGATTGGTTTTATAATTGGTTTGGTATGTGATTCAATATGAATGGGATTAGAATTAGAATGTGGTTCAAGATAAAATTAATCAAAATTGGATTAGTATGTGTTTCAAGACAAACTATATTTTTTGCTTTGACTAGCATACCACATGATTCAAGATGAACTAGATTTTGGATTGGATGGATCTTGGTTAAATTTGACATGATTTGGATGTTGAAGTTGAATTTGAATTTAGTAGACATTGAATTTTTAAATTGGGTCTATCAATGCAAATGTCAAAGTGGAATAGTTTAATCAAAATAGTTCATGTAAGTATCCAAATAGGAGAGGTGTGTGAATCAAACATGTTTCAAAAAGGGTGTACAAATATCGGTACATAAAATAATTTCAAAAAGTTTGATTTTATTTTGGAATGTTAGTTTGAAAGGATATTTTATTTGATTGTAAATTTGACCTAGGATTTGAACAAGTTTAGTTTGAAATGTTCGGTTGATTTAAAATTATGCAAACTTTAAATTTGGCATGTAGCTTAGATGATGTTTGAATTGATGTGTTTCTAACATTTAACTATAATTAAAATTTATTTTATTTATAAAGGTGATTTAATTTTAAATTTTAAATAATGTTTGAAGTGTGTTTCACTTTTAGAAAATTTCTAATTTGATTTGATTTGCGTTGACTTGGTCAATCATGTTTGACAAACTTAGCTTAGACTAGAATTAGAATTTGGATTTAAATTAGAATTAATTTTGAATCATAATTATGGTTGGTTATAAATGGGTAGCATAATGGCATGATTTAGACAAGAATTTAGACATTGGTCTAGAATTGGTTTAAAATTGGACTTTGATCAAAATTAGGGTTTGACTCAAATTGGACATCATCATGGCTTGGTTTAGAAATTATTTTGGATTTTTAATCTTTAATTGGTTTGAAGTAAAAATTTGGAATTTGATTTGAAATGTACAACTTGTTTCAAATTTGATAGCCTAATGGCATGGCTTTGATAAGAATGGTATGTGTTTGAACAAGGTGCAACAAGACAATTATTGTTGCCTCCACCAACACACCCCATTTTCAATTCCTCAATGTAGACCCTCTTATTTTCATATTGATCCTTGGTTCATAATGTTCATAGATGCAAATTTTGTTTTTCTGAATCCTTCATTGATATTGACCAAGTATACTAGTCAAATCTTCATCATTGCACTTGGCATAAAAATTACATATAAGGTTACATTAATTCTAATATCTGAATATGCATAATCCTATTAAGTCTTGTCTATATTAATGATTATGTTATTTAAACACATTTAAATCTTATTATTTAGGTCATTTTGCCTTAGTTTTATGCAAAATTATCTAACCACTACAAAGTTTATAGCTTCTTTTCTTGAGAAATTGAGTCCATTTCGATTTCATTTTGATTAAAAAAAGGTAAATGTTTATATGATTTTTAATTCTTTACTTAGTCACCTTTCTAAAAAAGTACTAAATTAACTTTGGAGTGAATAAAATGAATAATTTGTCTCATAGTTTCAAATATTTACATAGTCATTTTTTAGCTTTGAGCTTAATCATTTTAATTTGAATTTTCTTAGCCATTTATTTTCAAATATTTACTGTCATTTTCATGTTTTCCCTCAGGTCTTTCCACATGTCTAACTATCAGTGTTGAGCGACTTCAAAGACAAAATATTTTATAAAATTTTCTAAGTCTTTTAAAACTTATGGTCCCCAAGATCATGCCATATGGCACGATCTCAGTGACTTAGAGCCTTAGAGCCTCAAAAGCATTAAGCCATTAGAAATCACCACCTTGATAGCTAGAAGCCTTAAAATATCAAAGGTATTAAAGCATTAGGCCAAATTTAATCCCCCATGGTCTTGATTACTTAAGAAGATGAAGCTTTATATCTTACCATAATCCCAGAACATCAAGGGCATGGATCCATTAAACCTCATAATCTTGGGACCATTACATTATTGGCCTAAAGAATGAAGATTTTGGGAGTCCAAGGAAGGGTTGCATGGTGACGATGGAAGCCAAGGCATAAATAACCTAGGAGAGAAAAAATATTCCACATGTCAATGGATATGACAATAATAGATAACAAAGCAAAGCCCAAGAACACTAACAAACTTCCAAGTGGTAAAATAGGACCCACATGATTAAATCTAATAGTGTAGTGGAAGAGTGAGGAGGAACAACATGGAAATGACACATCAAAGCAAATGAAACATTGTATTTGTATCTAATGGGGCATAAATCTAAAATTAATGGTCTATAAATTGTAAAAATCATCAAATACCCCAAATAAACTAAGTGTGAAGTTTTCACTTGACATAGTTAGATACAAGTGGTTTCCCACCAACTAAAAAATCCATAAGTGACATAATTCAAGGTGAGTAATAACAAATTTTATCTTGAAATTCTTATAGTCAATCTGGATTAACATGTCCACTTGATCAATTTGTGAATTAAATGTAAATCCTATGCAGGTATGGTGGAAAGGTAATCCCAATAATATCCCAGCTATAATCTACCATTAATGTTTGAATCTATTCATAATTAACCCCCATAATTGAATGTAAAATGCATAGTATGGAATTAATCATTACTTGGCATGTGCATTATAAGGATTCATAAGATAAAAATAGAATAAAATATATGAATTTGCCTTAGAGAGGCATGGATTATAATTGTAGATCATGTTCTGGAAAACAAATCTTTCAGAATCCCAATTACATTCTCAAACACCATTGAATTTTGTAACCATTAAATTCTCAATCACCATTGAATTATGTAACCCCAATATTATAAAATTAAATTTTAAAATTAGAGGTGTTAAACCATCAACCTCATATCCTTTGAGAAATACCAAACCATCAACATAGGTTCTGATTGGATAGACATAGAGATTGAACAACTTCAAAATTTGTTTCTAAGATATAAAGATGGAAATAATTGGGCCTATGGAGACCTCAAAGTATTAAACCTAGATGTGATCACTCACACTATTCCCCTTAATATATACAAATACCATTCCAATAAAATCAAATACCTATAAACCCAATCATGGACAATTCATACATAGGTAAGTTTACAAACTGCTCTCATATAGAATAATCTTCATAGTTCATAATTTCACTTGGGTGGAAAAAATAGTACTAATGTAGAAGAAAAATGGAGAAATTTGTTTGTGATTTATCTATTTTGGGAATAATGGAGTTTTATTCCTAATTTAAGCTAAGGGTCTATAATAATAAATCATGAAATAATTACAGTACTGATTTGTGTAATTTATTATGTCTTTTAAACCTTTCTAAAAATAACAATAAATAAGGAGAAATATAACTTATCCTAAAACTAGACTGAGACAACTGAGATAGATGTTGAAATTGGTTGTGTCAGACTCAGATAGTATCACAAATGAAAATCTAGATTTCATTTAGTGAAAAGATAAGAGCACCAAAAATAGGACACTTCAGGGTCTAACACTATAGTCCATTCTTGCCACTATTGTCCAAACTAGTCACAAAGATATGAGTTTTATTCACTATCCTTGTATGAGTCTTCCTATGAAATCTTAAGTGTTGAATGTCAAAAGAGCTCCTTATAGAGATGATTTAATATTAAAACCCTATACTTTCATTATTCTTGAATAAAACTTGAGAAAGAGGGGGGGGGGGGGATAGTGTGTGTAAGATGCACTAAATTTTTGATACACACCCTTTATGTGGGCATGCTTCTTACATACCAATACTCCAAAGAGGGATGAATCCATATTTAGTTCTCCCACCTAGATGTGCTTTGTGAAATAGTGTTATAAAGATGTAAAAATACCAAATTAAGAGTGTTTGAAGTGGTTAGGGACTGGTGTGAGGCTTTGATTATGTTTTCAGTTGTGTTAGGTGAATGCATGTAGAGAATATGAAGGTTTGCCTTAGTGGTTTGTTTGTATTCTTGATTTATTTGTAAGATTTGTCACCTCCCTTTGTAAATGATATTTAGATGGACTTTTATAGGGAACTATTGATCATGGGTTAGCTGTATTTGCACTAGGATGACATGATGAAGGATAGGAATCAGATGAAAATGGTCATTTGAGCTCAAAATGCAATTGGATAGGAGCACCAAAAATGGGACACCCTAGGGTCTAGAGCTATAATCCAGGTATGACACTGTTATTCTATAGGCTCAAGACCTAAGGGATAGAATTGGCCTGAGAAATAGACCTTGGCTGAGCTAGAATGATCATTTAGAAGGCTACATATGACTAAGAATAAGAAAAAAGGTACCTAGGAGGGTCATAAGAGAATGCAAAGAGGAGATATGGTTAGGATGTCACAAGCCACACTCAAACTAAAAATTTTGACATTTTATATGAATACATTTCCCCTCCTTTTATTCTAGTGATGAAACAAAGCAAAATACTAAGACAAAGGAAAAATAAAAAGCATACTTTAAATTACCTGCAAGGGTGAAGCCCATGAATTTGTGTGAAGCTGAGTGTGCATAGAGAGAACACATTTCAAAGTGAAAATTTGTAATAAAAAATAAAGAGTAGATTAGTTATTACTAGACATGTTATGTCTAAAACATGAATGTACAAAAGATGGGTAAGAGAGGAAGAGAAAGGAATAAATACACCTGACTACGTACATGAAACATTACAAAACCTATTATGATGATGAGTGATGTTGGGTATGTGTTATACCAAAATGAATATCATGAATGGAGTTGAGTGCTTAATTCCCTAAGAGTGGCTCAAGAATGCAAAGGTTGGCCCTTTGGCTCCATTATCTTCCATTAAGTGAAGCCTCATGATCATGTGTGTGCTAATCAATGTTTGGACTGTGTGTCTAATCCTTTTGAGTAGGTGGTTCAAGAATGTAAAGGATAGATATTCCTTTGGATCCATCATTTCCCACTAAGTAAAGATATGAACTGATATTAGTATGGATGTGCATCATATGAGATGGCTCTTGAAGCCCATGAATGCTCTAAAATTTTATAATGTTGTATGGATAGTCAAATGTGTACTAAATACTAAGCCAATCTTGGCTATTCTAAAAGGTCGAGATTAGGCTTGTATGAAAGCCACTCTGAAATTGGGAACTAGGCTTATGTGGAATCCACTCAGGAATGATGCCAAACACTTATAGATGGAATAAGGCATGCAACTACTGAGAATACCTAGGTAATGTAGTGAACTCAGAAAGAAAAGAAGTCAAATGTCTTGTGCACATTGCCCCCAATCAATGGTGTCTATAACATGGATTCTAATCTAGAAGTTATACCAACTATCCTATCTAAAATTGGAAGTGAGATGCATCATACCGTGCATGATGTCCCCTATGTCTAGATTCATTGAGAAAAATTGTACTAAAATTATTGATTTTGAACTATATTATTGCTGACAAAACTATAACTGAACTTACCTTTTTTCCTATTTCTAGAAAATTTGGGTTTTTGCTATTTGGATAGGAGCATTAAAAATAGGACACCTTATTGTTTGGTACTCTTATCCTTTGCTAATTATGAAAAATATTCTATGTTCATCACTATTTTCTTGGTTTGCTCTACCTGGTTTGGGTTTTGATTGCTATTTTGAGTGTTCTAAAAACTAATTTTTTGATCAATAAGAGGCTTTGATCTCTATGACAAAACCCCTGATTATTTCCCCCTCTTTTTAGGGTAGGAATGGAGATCTTAAAATGAATACCCTTAGAAGAAAGAGCCCTACAAGTGTGTTATGCTTCAAAATACATGATATTATAATGATAATAAAAAATAAGTCTCAAGATACAACATAGTTTGTATTGGAAATTGGTAGATCAATAGGGGTATGCCTAGATATATGTAAGAATGTAATAACATATGTAGTATACTGAATTGAAACTAAAAATGTTAATTATTAGTTGTTAGTTGTCAAGAAGGGATGGAGCATGATGTTCATCATGGCATCTAAGAAAGCAAGATAATGCATGATGTGGATCATGACATTGTAAACAATAAGAAGCAAACAAGCAATAAACACACAAGGCAAGAAGCAAGAAGCATACAAGAGTGGATAAGGGGCCAAGTAAAAAAGGGACATGGGCACATGTCACCCAAATTGGGAAAGCAAGCAAACAAAACGTGTTCAAATGCCACATACACATACAATTGAAAACAAGTAAGGTTGGCACAAAGGCCACAAGCACATAAAAGAGTACAAGCAAAGGAAATTGTAAAATTTCCTATTACACACATAAGAATAGAAGCAAAGGACATTGGAAAATGTCCTAAATCACACACAAGAGATAAAATAGGAACTGAGAAATGTAATCACATCTAGCTATGTAAAGCAAGAAAGGAAAAAATGTAAATTCTAGAAATATAATCACATATAACTAATCAAATCAAGAAGTGAAAGTATATAAAACATAGAGTACAAGACTAGGTATATGATATGAAATACAAAAGTGTTATACACTAGTGAATGTCGGTAGAGTAATCTGTGTAAGCTAGTAAGTAATGTACATCAAAATGATAAATAGAGTATGTGGTATAGGAATGACATAACTTGGATGGTATAGTCATGTAGAAGATGCCTCTAGTGGGTAGATATGTTGATGTATGTATCAAATGTAGAAGTAGGATGCCCCCTCAATGGGTAGAGTAAAGAAATCAAGGATCTAGGTGTTATTGCACATACTCAAAGAAGATCAAGTAAAGTATGGTAATGTAGATAAATCAATAAATAATAGCATAGAATAGCAAAATATAAGTCTAGCATGGTAGTAAAAATGTAAATCATGGATGATGCATACAGTTGAAATGTTTTTGGTGTTTTTGATTTATTTGAATGTTTTATCTATTTTATCTATTATATGAATAATAGAGTTTTATTTCTAATTTAAGCTAAGGGTCTAGAATAATAAATCAATAAATAATATTACAATAATTATAGTACTAATTTTTATAATTTATTATCTATTTTAAACCTTTCTAAAAATAGTAATAAATAAGGAGAAATACAACTTAGCTTAAAACTAGATTGAGATGGCTGAGACAGAGGCTGAAACTAGTTGTGCAGGACTAGGACAATGTCACAAATTAGAATTTGTGTTTTTTTTAGTGAAAGGATAAGAGTACCAAAAACATGACACTTTGGGTTTGGTGCTATAGTCCACTCCTACCACTGTTATTGAAACTAGTCACAGAGATCTAAGTTTTTTAGGTTTTGTTTGTTGTCTCTATATGAGTCTACCTATGAAATCTTAAGTGCTAAATATCAATAGAGCTCCTTGTACAGATTATTTAATCTTCAAACCCTAGATCTTCATTGTGCTTAAATAAAAATTGAGAAAGAGGGGGGGTTAGTGTGTGTAAGATGCAATGAATGTGTGATCCACACCCTTTGTGTGGGCACACTACCTACATGTCAATACTTCAAAGAGGGATCAAGCCATATGTAGTTCTCCCACCTAAATGTGCTTTATGAAATAGTGTTATGTGGATGAAAAAATGCAAAATTAAGAATTTTTGAGGTGGATAGAGATTGGTGTGAGGGTTTGAATATGTTTGTAGCTGTGTTGGGTGACTGTATGCAGAGAAGTTTGTTTGTATTCTTGCTTGATTTTTAATATTTGTCACCTCACTTTGTAAATGACCTTTGGATGGAATTTTATAGGGAACTATTGATTATGGGTTAGATGTATTCACACTAGGTCGACATGATAAAGGATAGGAATCAGATGAAAATGCTCATTTAGACTTAATATGCAATTGGATAAGAGCACTAAAACTTGGACACCTGGGTTTGGTGCAATATTCCAAGTATGATGCTCCTATCCTATAGGCTTAAGATCTAGGGGATATAATTGGCCTAGGAAATAGATCCTAGCTGATCTAGAATGATCATCTGGAAGGTTACAGATGACTAAGAATAATAATAAAAAAAGGTACCTAGGAGGGTCATAAGAGCATGAAAAAAGGAGCTATGGCTAGGATGTCACAAAGCACACTTAAAATGCCAATTTTGACATTTTATATGACTATAATTTGTGTATAGACTTATAAATTTTGAATAGAGCTTCAGATAAGGATAATCATCCACCCTCCTCTTGATGAAGTGATTCAAATGGTTAATGGATCCCAAATGATGTCCTTCTTGAATGGATTCATGAGATACAATCAAGTCCTAGTAAATTTATAAGACTGAACCAAAACTAAATTCATGACAAAATGAGGCACATTTACCTATAAATGAATTCCATTTAGATTTATTAACACTAGACAAACTTTTAAAGGGACATGGATTCACATTTTAAGGTCTGATTGGTAAGTGTATAGTGATTTACATGGATTATTTAACTATTATTTAAAAATATAGGTCAAATCATATCTACCATTTGTAAAAAGTGTTCAAGAGATGAATAAGGTATGGCATTTCCTTGAACCCAAAAAAAAACATGGTTGGTGTCATTAAAGGTAAACATATCAGTCATATCATCATAAAAGAAGGTCCTTCCATTGATCCTGAGTGAGTCAAAGTAATCTCTAAGTTGGCTTAACCCAATAGTAAAAAGGAATTAAAATCCTTCTTTGGAAAATAAAATTTTGTTCACAAGTTCATCTCTATATTTATCAAAATTACAAAACCTCTAAATTCTATGTTGAAATAAGATGCCAAAATAGAGTGGAATGATGAGTCAAATAAATGATTTCAATATATAAAGGATTCCATCATGTAGTCACTGGTTCTAGTTAATATAGACTGTTAAAACTTTGTACATCTACCCATTTGCCTCTGAACAGTCCATTATTTCTTATCTCACCCAAAGATTAGATGGAGAAGAATAACCCATGGATTTTATGAGCACCAATATTAAGGACATAGAGATAAGATGATCCACTTTGAATAAACACACCTACACTCTGGTCAAATCCATGAATAAATTCAAGCACTATATTCTTAAGAATAATGTACATTCAATTGTATTAGACCCATCTATCAAGAAAATGTTAGGATAGAATGAGCTAAGAGAGTGAAGAGGTAGATGGATGACTAAGCTGCATTAATATGGCTTGGAAATTAATAATATAAAGTTTATTTAAGGTTAATGTCTGACTTAGCTAAAAGTTGAGATTAATCTAAGGATCACCATACATCAAGTGGACCAAGGGAAAATGATGTAGCATAATTGGTACACCCCAATTCTCCATTACCTTCTCTATGGGTACTCACCTCATAGACTGATCCAAACATAGAAGAGGGATCTCAAGTTTAAAGCCCATAATATATGCTAAAAAAAAGAGTCATCTTTAGGAAAAATCATGAAGATGTCTACCTTAGGTGTTTGTCTAAAACTAAATACAAATAAATAATGGCTAATTTCCATGAGAAAAAAATGGGTTGGTAATCTTTCAACAAATATGATGGGGGGAAAATACTTCAATTAGGATACTATTAGCCTATCCTATTCAAATATGTCCATGCACATGTCAGAATGTACCATTAGTGCCCAAAATTCACTAAAAGATAAATCCATGTTGCCATGCCATTATAGCCAATCATAGAAGGAACACCATTTTCCCAATGGTGACTATATATCGTAGGAGTCATTAATCCTAACTCCTTAGCAAGCCACAAGTTTATTCTTATGGCCAAAAAATATTGCATGACATGGACAGAGGGAGTGGAAATAAAAAATATCACTACTAGTGAGGTGATCAAGTTCATGGAGGATAATGTAACCACTCAATTTGGGACTCTAATCTAATTAGTTTTCAACAACAGCTCTACATTTCAATCCACTAAATACACTGAGTGGGCATATAACAATGAGATCATTTTTAGATTCTCATCCAACCACTACCTATAATAAAATGGATTGGCCAAATCAACTAACAATAACTTGATCAAGTCCATCAAAAATTCCATAGGAGAATGACCTTGAGAGTGTCATTCACTTTAAAATTTACACTTTGGGCTGATCACACCAGACATAAGCATGCACTCAAGAGCTCACCATTTATATTAGTCTATGTACTAGATCCAATACTACCAATTTTTCTTAAGCTACCTTCTTATAAATTCATGAAATAATATATGAAACACAATGAAAAGGTTAATTATAGGCTTATATAAATTTTACAATTAGAAGAAGCTAGAGATGAAGCCATACTCAATTTTAGTAATTACCAAAGCATTGTCAACTACTAGTTAGACAAGAAGTCCAAACTAAAATCCTTTAGGATTTTAAATCTAGTGATACTATGGGATAAAGCCCATGAGAAGAAGCATCAACACTCCAAGTTTGATCCACTTTAGATTGGCCCATACCAAATAAATGAATTGCTATTGAAAAATTCTTTCCTCCTCAAGGACCTAGAAGGGAATGATCTTCCTTTACTAGTGGATGGGAAATTCTTGAAGCACTAATTCCTGGCTACTCCTTCCACCACATATTCAAAATGATCTTTCTAGATGGTTTGGTGATGTATAATGTGCATAATAGTTTATTTTCTTGCTTCCCACTTTTTATTTCTTAGATTGGTCCTCCTATTTTCTAGTTTAGCCTAGGATAATTTCATTTCAGTTGCATGTTTGTTTTGTCCTTGGTTCTTTGTTAAAATCCTATTGGTATGTATTGATGATTAACATTTATCCTCATCATTATTTAAGTTGAATACTTGAGGTGATTTATTTGGATTATTCCCATTTACATTTATCAAATCAAATATAAGCGCATGGCTGAATTATGCAATCTAAATTTACTTGACAATTTTTTTAAAGAAAATTGCCAAATTATCTTTGGGGAAATTTTTCCTATCCTGAAGGTAACATAGATTAATGTCTATTTCCATTAAAATATCCTAAAAATACTACTTACATGTGTGTAAATAATTTTAAAACATGATCTTTATTGAAAATCCTTGTAATTAATTTCTTTTGTTTCCCCTTTTTTATATCTGCTTTCCTTCCTATCCCTTTCTATTAATTAGATTTAATTTTCACATGTTTCCTTGGTTCCATTTTTTGATTGTCATTAAACTCATTTGAATTGCACCCATTTTTGATATGAACTATCTTATTTTGGTATTAAATGATTTCTCTTTCTTAATGAACATTTAAATAAATGAAGGGTTTGTTTTGTTAATATGACATCAGTGGCATCATAAAGAATACATAAAGATCTTTCTTGAACATGCTATGTGAACTGTTGTATTTATTTTTCAATTTCAGATTGTGTGGCCTATGATTCTTAATGGAATTTTATAACCCTAATTTGGATGTGGATCCTCTTAGTTAAACAGGGATAATCTAATAGAAATAATAGGGCACAAGGCTAAATATCATATCTATAGTAGGCCAATAAAATCATAAATTTAGATATATCATATACTAAATTTATCAAACTGGGATAAGATATTAATGGAAAGTATAACTATGTTAGATATATAAATGATAAATAATAGAATTACTTATCTTTTTCTATTGCTAATGCAATTTTGGATCTAGAATAGGCTAAAAGTAGGTGGGAAGATAGTTTTGGAATAGTTTTTAGATTATGTATATGGTGCCTCTAGCTCTCTAGATAACAATGTTAGTGTGGGAAGATTACATTGATACTAATATCTAGGTTTTACACTAGTGTAATGTAAAAAAATATGATAAAACAAGATGTGATCACCTATATTCTTCTAGGTTTTTTTTCACCTTCACTCTGGTGTATTCAGATTTGGATCAGGGACTGTCACTCCTTTTGAAATGGTAGAACCCTATATTTTAATCTTCAATGTGACCTTAGGGGAAAATGGGTTAGTGTCAAGATGACCCCAATGATCCACTATTATGGATGCTTCCTACATAGCCAATACTAGTTAGTAAGGCATCAAACTCATGTAGTTATCCCCTACATGTTGGATTGTGTGTGAATCATGCAGTGTGTGTAAAATAAGTATAATAGTGACCTAGCTTGTAACTTATAAAATAAGACCTTATGACTAATCCTTTAGTACTTCAAAATTTATATGTGCTGTACCCATGAATGGTATATAAATAAGGAAGCTTTGATGAATTTAATGCTTGATAGAGTGATTTTGATAAGTGCCTTGGTCTCTTTGATCTAATATTTAAGTGAAAAATGAATGAGGGTTGATATTATATTTATACCAATCCTATTAGGAGATAAATTTCCTTAGGTTAACCATTGAATATGTTTCATTTACAAATTATATAATTTTAGGGCACTTGACACTTGCACTAAGGTAGGACAATAATGTCGATGCTACTATCTATCTCAGATGTTAGTGTCCAAGGAATAGAATAATAGGTATAGGATTATAACTTGTAGAGGTGTAAGATAAGTACATTTTAAACATTTTTAGCAAGATAGGATGTTTGTATCATCAATATAAAACTAGTTGGACTAAGAGATAGGATAATGGGCACAAGATAGAGTAGATATGAGGCTTACAGAAGTAATACATGTGTAGGACTAAGAAAATTTACAAGTGTATAAGAATAAAGTGCTACATAATAAAAAAATATCATATACATTTTCCCACACTTTAATCTAGTAATGATATTGATAGTTTAAAGAAAAATAATAAGTACATGTGTGTGTATGCACACCTTATCTTTGCTTGAGTTGAATTCGAGTGTTTTTCAGGTGACTAACCTAAAACTAAGATCACTTTACAGTGAAAAATTAGTGCATATAATATAGGTTAAAAGTACTTGAAATATATTCAATTTGAAAGAGCAAGGTTTAGGAGTCCACCTATGTGTCAATGTAACCACCTTACTTATTGTCAAGCTATTTTGAAAAATATGTATCATTGTAAAGATTTGAAACTAATATTAAAATAAATATAGATAAATATTTAAAGTCCATATATCCAAAGAGATAGATAGAGAGAGATTGGAAGGAAAATGCCTCCAACCTTGGAGCAAAAGTGAGTTACCACTTGGTAGTTGAGATTAGCTCAACCATATAACCCAATGATACTTATAACCTAGTGAGGTTGGATGATACAATATGATCCAACCTAAAATATTGGTAATATTGAGTTATTTGATCACTTCAACCATACAAAAATGTGAATCAACTACTATGACAAATTGGTTTGATAAAGTCCATAAAAGTTTTTAAGGTATCAATACATGTAATGGTTTTTTAATTTGTTCATGATTTTGATTTTGGAATATTAGGGACATGTTACTTAGAATATGCACCATATATATGTCTCATGCTGAAATTATGTATAACAATGGTATCAATGTATATAATTTCACCATAAATATTAATCTAAATCATATAGCTATGTTCTTTGGCCAATGTGGATAACTGTGTAAGTGTGGAGGACATGATTCTAAATCATGCCTCCACTATATATAGAGAAATTTAAAATCTGATATAAGTGCTAATGTGGATAACTATGTAAGTGTGGAGGACATGATTCTAAATCATGCCTCCACTATATATAGAGAAATTTAAATCTGATATAAGTGCCAATGTGGAGGAAATGTTTCCAAAACATGCCCCCAATATAAACTAGAGATGTTGAATATTAAATAGGTGCAGAGAAAATGTTTCCAAAGCATGCCCCGACTAGATTTGGAATCTATGTATGTATAGAATTCATGTCCATATGACATGCCCCCATTGAATTTGAAAATTGGTATAAGTACCAGATATTGAATAAGTGTGGATAAGATGCTTAAAAAACATGCCCCCATTGAATATAAAAACTATGAATGTGTGGAATCCATGTCCATATGACATTCCCCCACTAAATCTGTAAACTTATATAAGTACCAAATACTGAATAAGTGTGGATAACATGCTTCTCAAGCATTCCCTCACTTAGTATAAAAATGTGAATGTGTCGAAACCATGCCCATATAAAATACCCCCATTTATATTCCCCCTTATAGGTGAGGGAAAAATAGTACTTGGAAGTAACCTCACCTCAAAAGAAGAAGATAACCATATATCTATATATTATGTGATTGAACCATGTAACATGTAGAAAAATGTGCATAGGTAAATGTATCATTAAATTACATAGAACCAATGTGATCACATGTATGCATAATATGCATGATAAATATCATGGTAACATATAAATAATAACAATACAAGCTCAACAACCAAACAAACATACACACACAAGAGCACTCAAAAGTAAGTCAACATATGAAGGTCTTATGAGACCACAAATAAGGGGCATGTTCAAATGCCAAAAAATCAAATGGACATGTATTATTCAAATGTATGCAAAGAAATAAATGACATTTTAAAATGTTCATACCATAAGTAATGACATATTTAAATGTCAAATAAGGAAAACATAGGCACAAGGGATGCATACAAAGAAACATATTCAAATGCTTGAACAAGCAAGATAACAGTAAGGAAAAACACTCAAAGAGGTGTATAAAGGAAAAGAATAAGCAACCAAAATAAACATATCATAGAAGCTCATGGATCAAATGTGTTAGAAAAAATAAATGTCAAGTGCATAACATATCAAGTACCATGTGAAAGATATAAACATGGATAAGGCATGTGAAAGTACACATGTAATATCAAAAATGATAGTGTGATGTGACCATAAAATGATATAACCTAGAAGTATCAAGATCATAGAATATGGATGCCCCCAACATCCTGGTAATATGAGTAGAGGGAAATCCCAACACCCATAAGTACATAAAATCATATATCTATGTATGATTGTAGATGTATATGTAGGAGTAAATGATATGCTATTACTCAACTTGGAACTAACACATAAATGCCAAGGAGCCAATATAACATGTAGGTTCCTAAAATTATTTTTGGATTTTTTATTATTTTTATTTTTTTTGTATTTTTGGTATTTTTGATGATTTAAGAGTTAAAATCCAAGAAGTTTTCATCATCAAAAGATGTAGGACCATTTGTCAAAATTTTCAAGTGTTGTTTATAATGATGGATTAACTCTTCTTCAATGTGTTTGTCTAATTTCTTCCTTGAAGCTAATTGTGTGGGTAGATGACCATATGCATCATATGGTATACAAATCTCTATGTCTATATCAAGAAATATTACACACATATTTGTATTATCCCACTTGGATTGACATTCGAGTAGCCGATCTTGTCTAAGATATAATTTAAAATGGGGATCATGATCTTTTATCCATAGGGTTATGGTCACCACATATGTACCAAAATTAATAGCACTAAATGTATCCACATGGTTCTAACATCAATGGAGAGTATATGAGTTCATTTTTAGTATGCCCCAATTATTTAAGGAATGTAGTATCACAATTTGTATCCTATTTATTCTTATCAAATTGGAGATAGTGGAAATATACCTCATCAATATTAGTAATAATAGTCAAATATTCATTATTTAGTCATTTTTAAAGATAGTTCTCATTCAAAATATAGGAAGGATTCTACCTTTTGGTCAGTTGTGAATCCTTTGGAGAAGACTCCACATTGTTCACATTGTATATTTGAATTTGAACCTTGTAAAGTTGGCTCAATGTTTTTAACCAAGAGGGATGAATTGAATAAAAAGCATTTACATCCTCATCTAATATGATTGTGTTCCCTTTATCTAGATTCAGTGTCATATTTTTTGCAAGTGGATTGATCTTATATGTACTAGGACCTATGGGTTTAAACAAGTTATGTGTAATGTGATCAAGTGGATCATATTTTAGTGCACATATTTTATCATCTATCATATTATGAGTGGTATCACCATCACTATGATTGTATTTGAAAACATGCACATCTTTCTACTCAGTATTGACCAATAAAGGAAGCTCAAATGAAGGAGGTTCTTGAGGTTTTAATGGCTCCTTTGGTAATGGTTCCTGATCTTGATGTGTGTCTATGTGCACCTCTATATGTGGTACCTTTTTTTTATTTTTGGATAGAGGATCCACTATACTTAACTCACCTATTTCATAAGTGTGTATATTTTTAAGAGGAATTCATTGTTTAGGTGGTACCACTATAGGAATGCCCTCAATTTCAAATTGTATCATTTTGAAAATTTGCAAAGTTCATCATCAATGGAAATTGTTAATAAAGTCCCATCATATATAAATTTTACAAATCTATGAAGTATAAATGAGACAACTTCCATTGAATGTATCCAAAGTCTACCCAAAATTACATTATAATGTTATGATTGGTACATTACCTAAAAGGTTGTTGAAATAGTTTTTGGTCCCAATGTCACATCCAATGCAATTTGACCAACTCGAGGACTATGTGAATTATAAAAACCTTTGATATGCATAATCAAATTTGAAGAAGATTGGTGCTAATATCCATGGTGGTTAAAAATTTGATACTAAAAATGTTTAAGCCCGACCCATTATCAATAATCAACCTTTTGGTGCCCTTATTTCATATTGTTACATGTATAAAAAAATGTAACTCTTCATTAAAAATATATTTAAAAGGTAATTTAGTTGGATAAAAAGAAATAAATTTGGCATTTTTATTTATATTTTTCATTATATCTAAAAAATAAGTAGGCTTAATATGATTGTGAACTTGAGTTTCCTTTAATGTCTCATATAAGATATCCTTGTAAAAAGTAAATTGCTTTAGGAGCTCAAGTATTAAAATTTGATCATGGATTTTTATCAATTTTTCATTAAGGTCATATCCCTTATATTTTTTCACAAGTTTAGGCTTAGGAGGCAACTAGTGTATATTAATAGGTGGTAGAGTAGGTTGAACAACCTTACCTCTTTGAGTAGTAATAACATAGATCACATAATCCAATAAAATCTATGGGTGAATAATGGGTGAAAGATGGTAACTATCACTCAAACAAGGCTTGGGTTGAAAAATTGGTTGAGATAATGCATATTGGTGTCTAGATATTAGCTTTATATCATTTCAAGAGGAATTATAAAGAGATATCAAATGTTGTCTTTATTTTAACAATTTCTCATTATGTGCACGAAGTTACTTAATTTTTTTTAAAAGATAAGTAATGTAGAAAAAAATTGCAATAATCAAAAATTAAAACCCAAAATTAGTGATGGATGCATCCATGTGCACATATTTTATGACATAAGGGATCAGTAACAAGGAAATAAATTAGAAAACCCTAGCTAACCTAGGGTTCTATGTTAAAATATTAGGTTCACCAAATGTTTAACCCTGATTTGGATGTGGATCCTCTTGGGTAAATAGTGTTAACAAATAAAAATGATAGGGCACAAGGGTGAATATCAGATCCACAGTAGGCCAAATAAATGTTAAACTCAGATATATCATATACTTAATTTATCAAATTGAGATAAAATATTAATGGAAATTAAAATTATACTAGATATATAAATGGAAAATAATAGAATTATTTAACTAGTTATGATGGTAATGAAATTATGGATCTTGATCAAACTAAAAGTAGGTGGGAAGATAAATCTAGAATAGTTGTCAGATTCTAGATCTATTGCCTCTAGCTCTCTGGATAGTAGCATCAACATGTGATGGTGGTGTTGACACTACTATCTGGGTTTGATGCTAGTGTTTTGTATATAATATCTATGAAAATAGGATGTGACCACCTAGAGCTTCTAGGTTTTACTTCACCTTCACTTTTGTGCATTTAGATCTGGGTCATGAATTGTCATTCCTTGTGAAATGGCAAAACCCTAGTTTTATATATTCAATGTGACCTTGGATAAAAATGGGTTAGTGGGAATAAAGTGTTGATATGATCCCAATGACCTCATTATCAAAGGATGCTACCTACATATCCATTACTCTAGAAAAGGACCTCAAAATCATGTAGTTTTCTCCTATGTGTTAGCTTGTGTGTGAATCATGTAATGTGTGTAAATCAAGTACAATAGTGACCTAGCTTATAACTTCATAATTAAGACCTTATAAATTCTTATTTAGTAATTTATACATATAGATGTGTTTTACCTATGACTAGTATGGAAATAGGGAAGCTTTGATCAATTAAATGCTTGATAGAGTGATTTTGATAAGTGCCTTGATCTTTTTCATCTAATTACTAGGCGAGGAATGAATAAGGTTGATATTATATGTATACCAATCATATCGAGAGATAAATCACATTAAATCACTTATATGACCATTAGAATACATTTCATTTTCAAGTTGGATGACTTTAGAGCACTAGACACTTACATCAGGGTAGGACAATAACATCAACACTACTATCTATCTTAGACATTAGTGTCCAAGGAGTGGTGAAATAAGTATATGATAATAACTTGTATAGGTTAAGATAAGTACATTTTATACATTCTAGGTAAGATAGGATGTTTTTGTCATAAATATAAGACTAATTGGACTAAGAGATAGGCTAAGGGGCATAAAATAAGGTAGATGTGAGGCTTATAAAAGCAAACCATGTGTAGGACTAAGATAAATATCTAAGGTCTAATTTTACCAAGTGTACAATATTGAGGTGCTACATAATAAAAAAAATCATATACAAGAACACATGAATTTAGAAACATTGTTTCTTTTGGTTAAATACCATCAAATACACCCAATAGAAAATCTAAAGCAAGCACAAAGCATTGTCATTTATGATTTATCTCTTTTGGTCATTGAACTCTTTGAACTTTCCTAAAACCCATGGCTTGGTCCCAAACACTCAATGGAATGAATAAGAAACTCCATTTCAAATGGGAAGAAAAGAAAACAAAGTCAAAATCACATGTGAAATCCCATGTTCCTTGAAAGGGTGATTTAGATAAGCTCCACCATAGGCTTTCCATCCTAGTAGGCAGTGGAGCAAAGTATTGAGGGTGATGAGATGTATCTCTATTAGGGCTATAGATGCCTAGATAAAAATAAAAAATTACCCCTTTCATTACTCTTAATCTAAATTTCTAAATTTAACTCCCTCAAAAGTTATAAACATTTGACTTATTCAAGTGATTGTGTATGCATGTAGAACTATATATGAGTTAATCACTTACAACACACATTGATGGTATTTGGAAATAACAAAACTTATTATGTCATGTTTAAGTGGACTTTAGCACCAATTCCTTTGAATTTGTCTCAAGTTTGATTACAGGTAAAATTTGTGTTTGGATGCATGAATTGGAAATTATAAATTCTCCAACTACTCAAAAGTATCTCCCAACATGAAGTCACCATTATTATTGCCTATAGAGTTTATATATTCATTTCTTGAGAAATTGAGTCCATTTTTGTTTCATTTTGATTAAAGACGGTGAAATGTTCATATGTTTTTTAATTATTTACTTAGTTGCTTTTCTAAAAATTAACTAAATTAGCTTTGGATCAAATAACATGACTAAGTCATATCATAGTCAAATATTTACTTAGTCATTTTTTGGATTTGAGCTTAATAATTTTAATTTGAATTTTTGTAGCCGTTTATTTTCAAATATTTACTTAGTCATTTTTCATGTTTTCCTATAAGTCTTTTAATGTGTTAATATCTCAGCATTGAGTGGATTCAGAGGCAAAAATATTTTTTTTAAATAGTCATCTTTTAAAAAATTTGGTCCTCGATATTATGCCACATGTTTCCATCCCAATGACCCAGAGCCTCAGAGCCATTAAGCCATTAGAACTCACCACCCCAATATCTCAGAGCCTCAAAATCTTAGAAACTTTGAAGCATTAGGCCAAAGTTAATCCCCCTATGGTCTTGAAGCCCTTATAAGATGATTATTTTCATCTTCTTGGAATCCTAGATCCTTGGGGGCATGGAGCCATTAAATCTTGAAAGCACAAGACCATTACATTATTGGCCTACAGAATGAAGATTACAGGAAGCCAAGTTAAAGACACATGTTGACGATGGAAGCCAAGGCATAAAGAAATCAAGATAATGAAAAGAGGCCATGTGGACATGGATATAATAATAATAGATAACAAAGTAAATCCCAAGAACACTGATAAATTGCCAAGTGGAAAAATGGGACCCATAGGAACAATTTCAATAACACAATGGAAGACCAAGGAGGAGCCATGTGCAAACAACCCATAAAACCAAATGATGTACTAGTTTTACTACTAGTATGATAAAAACATTAAAATTTATAGTTTGTATACCCATCAAAATCATTAAATACCCCAAATGAACTAAGTGTAAAGTTTTCAAAACATAATTAGATGTAGGTGGTTTCCCACAAACTAAAAATTACAAAAAGACATAATTTAAGGTGAGTGTAATGAAATTACTTAGATGTTTGCACATAATAATTATATATCACACAAAATAAGCAAAGATAATATATCACACAATAATAATTGATAGCAAAGTATAATACTAGATAATATAGTAGAGCCACTTTGAGGGGGCAACCTCCACAACAATGCACTAAGAGAAGAATACTTAACATGAGGATGAAAGACTAACCACTACCTCTTATATATAGTATAATTATCCATGGCTATTCTATAGTCTAACCTAACTAAGAACATAAAGAAATGTAACAAGAATATAAAAGAGGTATGAAAGACACAATTCAACCACACATATCCCTAGACATGCCAAAGGTTAAGGGTGCAGAATACCCCTCCCTTTTAAAACAATGTTGACCTCAATGTTGAATAAAATTTGGATGTTGCTACATAAATGATTCATCCTCCTAGGTGGCATATTCATATGGTAGATTCTTTCATTTGATCAGATACTCCTTAATTTCTCTAGACTGTAGCTACTTAGTGTGCATTTGAAGGATCACCTCAAGATCAAGAATAACTCTCCCTTCCTCATCTAATTCTGGTAACTTAGTTTGATTAGTAACTCTATGTCCAATGAATTTATTCAAGTATGATACATGAAACACTATATGTATGTGAGTGGATGAAGGAAAATATAATTTCCAGGCCACACTACCAATTTTATGTAAGATATAATAAGGCCCATAATACTTAGGGGACAACTTCTTATCCTTTTTCTATTACTTCAAGGACATTTTCTTACATGGATTAAAGCAAACAAAGATCCGATGACCAATGTCAAAATTCCTTACACTCCTTTGTTGATCTACTTGATGCTTCATGTGATTCTAGGCCATGACTAAATTTTCACACAAACTTGCAAGGACCTCCTATTGATGGTGAATATGTTCCTCAATTGCACAAACCTTAGGATGGACCTTCAAGGTTGAAGTGATGGATGGAGAGTGGTATCCATATGAGGCCACAAAGGGAGACATTTTAGAATAACTATGAATAGAATTATTATACCACTGTTCAACAAGTGGTAACAAATGAACCTATTTATCCTATTTATCAGAAATAAAACAACAGAGATATCCTTCCAAACATTTGTAGACTACCTCAGTTTGTCCATCTAATTGAGGATAATCAGATGAGTTATGAATTAACTTGGTGCCCAAACATGAAAATAAGATAATCAGATGAGTTATGAATTAACTTGGTGCCCAAACATGAAAATAATTCAATCCAAAAATTACTAGTTAAAATGGGATCTCTATCACTAATAATAATTTTAGGAGTACCATGTAGTTTTTGAACTGTACTAAGAAAAGTATAAGCTACTTTACTAACAACAAAGGGATGTGATAAAGAACAAAAATGAACATAATTACTAAGATGATCCATAAACACCATGATAAAAATTTTTAAAATCAAATCTTGGTAACCCTGTAATAAAATATATAGACACCTCTTCCCAATGCTGGCTAGGGATGGATAAAGGCTACAAAATACCTAGGGTTTTGATGGTTTCTTTTGGCCAAATTTGGCCTACATACATTTTTTTTGCCTAGATGGATCAAGAAAATCTCTTGAAACTTTAATTAATATTATACCCCCATGATTATTCCCTTTGTGGTCTTGAATTGATGATGCATTGCAATATTCAGGGAGTCCTGGTGTGGTGTGAGAAACTGATCAGAGTTCTAGTTGAGTGAGCATCTAGGGGCATGAAGGAGATTTTACACATTTGGAAGCTTTCTTGAGATTTTTGGAATTGAATAATATCATGAAAAACTTTTTTTAATCATATTACTAGTTTTCATCCTTGAGAAATCAATTCAATGTTGAGAATTTCAGTTTCAAGGACAAGTCCTTAAAAGTTCAAAAACCGGTTCCATGCACTTTTGTTGATGCCATGAAACAATATTTCAAGGGGATTTGATGCATAAAAAATTTACCATATTGTATCCATATCATAAGTTAAGATCCATGAAAAAAATAAGGAGTGTGTGAATAGAGGAGAGTATTGTTTGAGGGCCTCCAAGTTTCACTTTTATTCAATGTGATCATTCAGTGTATTCTACAGGATTTGAGTGTTAAATGACCTTCACACCCAAATATAGAAATTAAAAGTATAAAATTTAGCATGGAACATCATGGTATATTTCCAAAGGTGAATAAATATTTTCTAAATATTTTTCATACATGCAAAGGGCAAAAAATCCATTTTTTTAGTTTTCTAGACCTAGAGAGCTAAGAGAGGCCTAGAATGCTAGAAGAGAAAAGGGTGACGGCAGTAATTTCATTGAGATTTAGGACCTGATTTTTTTTGGATATTTGGAATAATTTATTATACACAAAAACCTCTCTCAATTTCCTTATTTCACCCATATAACTCAAGAACCACCATCAAATCAAAATCAGGGCAACAAGCTTGCATTTTTTTGTTATTTTTAGTTTGAGAGATTGGTAATGTTTTTATGATTATTTAATAAATTTCCAGGTATTAAAAATTAATAAATATCAAATTAATCTAAAAATAGGTCTAGGTGAGGCCTATAACTCATTTTAAGCCCCCCAATCCAAAATAGGGTCTCAGAAAGAGCATGGGAGAGCTAATATGGAGCTTTAAGAAGAAAATGGATGTTTTAGGTGCATGATGAATTTTAAAACATGTTGGGGTGATTAAAATAAATTAATAAAACTTATAAAAATTCTCATATGGTCCAAATAATTTGAGAGGAGGGTCATCAAAGAGAAATTTCAAGTTCTCATATCTCCATTAATGGAGTTTTTGATCAAAACTGGGTCTTAAAGTGAGAATTGTAGGGGCAAAAGGGGATATTTATGGGATTTAATGTGATAAATATTATACATAATATCCATTATAATTATTTAAACACGTTTATCAGGCCAAGAGAGGCTCAATTTATCCCAATTTAGCATAAACACACACCTACATACTGTTGATACATACAAACAGGGTTCATAAGGAAACATGGGAGGTTGAAGGAAAATAAATGAAGAATGTAATGATTAAATGATGGTATTCATGAGATTTTAAAATAAAAATAATCATGTTATGTAAAAAACCAAATCAAGGAGAAAGAAAACTCAATTGTGATTTTTGACCAAGCAGACACATGTCACTAGCTTTTGCCAAAATGGGTCTATAGGGAAAAATATGTAGAATCCAATCATAGATTTTGATACAGAGGATAATTATGACATAATATAATAATTAAAAATAATTTATAAGTTTTTTTACAATATTAACTATTCTCTTTTTTGGTACAGTCAACCCTATGTCAAATCACAGTCAACATTAGAGCATGCCTTGGAGAAATTGGCCATTTTGGAACATTTACAGGTTGATTCAAAGAATAATATTTGGTATGTATGGTATAAATAACCTAAAAAATAATAAAATAAAATAATAATGGTCAAATAAAGAGTGAATGTGCCTTCTATTTTGACACAGTCCATTGCTAGTCAAGAAGGTAGCCATTGGAGACCAAACAAAGTTTTGTCAGTTATGAATTCCAAGGAGTATTTTAGGCCTTGGAGAAGTTTTATAATGGTATATTATCATGTTTAAAACATGTATTGTCCTATTATATTTATAAAATTTAGGGTATTCATGCAAAGGTTTGAATAAATACAAGTTCTGGCATGAAGGATTCATGCACGTAGCTCAAGGTAATATTTGGTAAAAAGGGTCTACAAGACAAAGTACACATACAAATGACTTTAAATTTGGTAATTTTGGTAATAATGACCTATTATATCCATATAAATTCTCTTAATTTTCATGTGATTATGGGAAGTGCTCATTGTTTTGTCACGGTCTCCCTATGTCTCACAATGGTCACTATTCATGCAAGCATACTTTTTAGAGTTTTAAGGTGTGTTTCAATTTTCCAAGTTTAGGTAAGTGTTTTAAAATAATTTTAATATTTTTATAATCTTATTAAAAATATTTTTATGGTGTTCACACTTCAAACTTCATGAAAGCACATTGGCAAGCTCAAATCCCCACAGGCATCCTCAAGGCATAAAAGGCAAGGTTGAGTTTTGATCATTTGGAGAGGTGTAATGAGGTGTTTCATGTTTCATTAATATGTTCCAAATCAAAGTATAATATGTTTAAATGGTTTTTATAGGTTATCCTACCCCTAAAATGTCATCTAATGGTATTATATGAGCTCTTTCAATCCCTGTTAGCACTCAAAAAATTGAGTTTTGGGCCTCTAAATAAAATGGTTGTGGAATGACCCAAAGATATAATAAGACCTCCTCAAAATACATATTCAAGTATTTGTATACTCCAAAAATATTCTATCTCATAGACAACCTTCAGGGTGAAGGATCTCATGGTGGCCTAGGCTCTCAAGGGGTCTCTAATGGTGGAATGCAAGATGAAGGAAATGTTTTACAGGTCTAATGGTGTCCAAAGGAGGAAAATGGATACATTTCAACATTAAATTATACTTAATTCACTTTATGTTATCCCAAGCAAAATATGTTATCTTGACTAACCACTAGTGGTCAAGGGTGACTTCTAGATGATGTTAATGGTCAAGGGTAGCTTCTAAAAGATGCTAATGGTCAAGTATGTCATGCTATGCAAGTCGGGAGAGTTGAAAGGAGTTAGATAGAGCTTATATAGGATTTAATATTTTTGTCCAAGTGATGAGATAATGAAATCGTTAAGTCAATTTGAAATTAGAACATAAAGTGCTCTAATGTGAAAACTTAAGCTTTTTTAAGCCTTTTAAAGCAAAAAGGTGAAAGTGAAAGGCAATTTGAGGATATAAAGCATGGAAAGAGGAGCCCCATATATCCTCCTAAATTTTGATGAGTAATGTGAATGATTGAAAGTGGATTCAAGTCTTTTTGGAACCCTTCTACCCCTCTCCTTCTCTCCTTTTCTATTTAAGACCTCTCATTTCTTGTTGAGAGGCATGTTGCATGCTTTGGCAAGGGGAAAATTTGCCAAATTTTGTAATGAGAAAGCCTATTTAAGTTAATAATATTTATTACCTTCTACTATTCTTTCATATTTGTGTTTATTATGGTTTTTTTTATGAGGATCATGTGGTGGGAGTTCTCCCCTTGATTTTTGTCCTGTCCCTTCAATTTTGTGCATGATAGATTTGATTTTCTAGGTCTTGAGTTATGTTTATCAGTCATAGGTATGATGTATGATGTGAAAGAGTCCATTAATTAATATTTTAGCCCATTTATACAATCTTTTTGAAGAATTACTTATGCAAACTCAGCTAGTGTTAGGGTTATGTGAGTGGTAGATCTTTTGGATTTAATTGTGTGTGTTTTAATGCAGTTAGAGTATCATTATATGGTGTATCACCTTTATTTATGTTTTAATTTCTTCCTTTTACCATTATAAACCCTTTCCCATGTCTTATAATCAGCTTACTAAGAGCTTAAATGATACACCTAGGGAGCTGGCCCATAACCCAGAGGTTCAACCCCACAATAGGATACCTACAACTTGGGGTTGTTCCCATTTTTTAGCTAAGAGTTAGAGAGCCTAAAAAAATCTCCCACAAGGGTGAAATTATATGCTACAATAGTTTCACTTTTATTTTTTTGACAGATCATACATTCATCCACATATTTCAGGACATCCCCCTTTAGTCCTTCCTAAAAAAAATCTTGTTTGATTCTATGATAGGTTTTCAAAAATATTGAATGACCCCTAAGTGGAGTTGCATGAATTTATTGAAGGATTTTTTGTTTGAGAAGAGAATTATTACATAGGTATATCTGTCTTTATATCATAATGTATTACCCTTCCATGTGAATTTTTTAAATCCACCTAAACCTTGCTAAAGATTCTGGATCAAATCATGGGTAACACTATCATTTTCCCATTATGATCTTGATTCCTATAGCCAATATGCTTGAAAAATGGTCATGGAACATAAAAATTCATTAAATAATTCATCCATCTTAGATAGTGCATCTGCCACCACATTTTCCTTGACTTTTTTGTAGACTATTTCAAAATCATAGCCTAACATCTTAGTTACACATTTCTATTGTTCTTCTGATGACAACCATTGTTTCAAAAAATATTTAAGACTATCATGATTAGTCTTTACTTGAAAGTGACAACCCATTAAATAAGTTCTCCATTATTTGACTACATGCAGAATGGCCATCATTTCCTTGTCATAGATGGGCTTGAGCCTATTTTTACCCTTTAATTAGTGGATTTAAAATGTAATTGGTCTACCTTATTGCATGAGGATAACACCCATACTATATCCATATGCATCACATTTAACCATAAAATCCTTATAAAAATTAGGAGTGGCCAACACTAGAGTGGTGCACATATCTAGTTTCAATTTTCCAAATGCCATGGTAGTTGTATTAGTCCATTGGAAGGAGTCTTCATTCAACAAAGAGGTGAGTAAGGTTGCAATGTTACAGTAATTTTTGACAAACTTAAGACAGTAACTAGTTGGACCCAAAAATACCCTTAGTTGCTTGAGTGTTTTAGAAATAGGCTAGTCCACCATTGATTGGATTTTCTTAGGATCCACTTTCACTCCTTCATGTGAAACCATATTACCCAAATACTCAACCTCACAAGCTCCAACAATACATTTGGAAGGATTCACATACAAATGATATTTTTCTAGAATTGAGAGTACCTATTTCACATGTTACAAATGGTTTTCCTAATTTTTACTATAGATGACGATATCATCAAAAAACACCAGAACAAATTTCTTCAAAACTTGCCTTAAAATAATATTCATCAAACTCTAAAAGGTAAATGGTGCATTTGTTAGACCAAAAAGCATAACCTTAAAATCATAATGGCCCTCATGAGTTCTAAAAGTTGTTTTGGGTATGTCTTCATCATGGATCTAGATTTGATGTTACCCAAAACACAGATCTAACTTGGTAAAATAAATATCACCATTCAATTCATCTAACAAATCATCAATGATAAGAATATGAAACTTATCTTTGATAGTGTACTTGTTGAGCTCTCTATAGTCAAGGCACATCCTTTAAGTGCCATCTTTCTTTCTCACCATGACAACTGGCAAAGAATATTCACTTTGGCTATGGAAAATGATTCCTACATCCAACATCTCTTATACCATATTTTCAATTTCACTTTTTTAGACATAGGGATACCTATATGGCCTAATTTTAGGTGGTGTACTACCAAGAATAAGTTTGATGGCATGATCGTGCATGAGGTTGGGTGGAAGTCCTTTTATCATGTCATTAAAAATAATAGAATGGGCATTAATCACTTGTTGTAGATCAAGAGGTGTAGATGGCTGAGTTAGCTGGACTTCAATGGAAAATAAGTGAGCCACAAATCTTTCATCACCCTTTTGGAAAATATTGGTCATTTGATGGGAGCTAACAAGTCATGAAGATTTATCCCTTAATCCCCTTAACTCATATGTCCTTCCCTCAAAATGAAAGTATATGAATAATTATTAGAAATTCATCTCAATAGTGCCCAAAGTGGTAAGCCATTGTACTCCCAAAATAATGTCAGCTCCACCCATGGGAATAATAAACATAAGAGAATCTTATAGGCAGTCTCCCATGGCCAGATTAATACTATGGCATTTTCTTTATTAGTTGATAGTACCACCATTTGTAATCATGACCTAAAATTCTAGAGCAAGATAAATGAAATAGTCAAATGAGCAACCAACTTACTATTGATGAATTTGTGAGTGACCTTTTATTTCTTAAGGAAACCCACCACCTTAATATTTTGGAAAATACTAATACCTAAAAGGGCATTAGAATAAATAATAGGTTGAGAGTCTTTAGATTCCTCCTTAGGTATTTTTTCATCCTCACTAATTGCCTCCTCATCATCTGCATCCTCATTGGCACCTTCAATGTAAAACTGCTTATTTTTAGCATAATGATGTCCTTTGCTCCATTTTCTATCACAACCATAACACAACCCTTTGGTTCACTTCTCCTCAATTTGTTGAGGTGTCCATCTGGTGGGTTAAGGAAATGATGGTGTTAGAAAGGTGTGATCATGACCAGTAGTGAAAGTTTTCCATTTAACCATCTCTCTTTCTTCTTTCATTTGTGAACATAGGATTACAATAAAGGGAGATTAGTATGGTGTTAGTGAATGAAATCAAATCCAAAACAAAAGCACACTAATGCTAACACCTTAAGCCTATCTCAAGGGGGGATCATGATGAAGAATACAAATGAACAAATCACAACTAAAATAAAAGAAACTTACCTTTCTTACCTTCTTGATGCTCCAAGAGTCTTCTTTGATTGGTTTTCATGGATTGTGCCTAAGAGGTATTCATCAATGGAGTGTGGATACCTTCATCTCCTCTTGGCACCATTTTCTTTGCTTGTGATGGATTTAGCTAAATATTTGGGCATAATAACACTACATCAAGATGTGGCTTGAAGTTATTTCGGCATGGTAACTTTGGCTTGAAAGAGCTTTAAATTCAATAGGTGAGGCCTCATATTTATAGATTTTGCAAATTGATCATAATGAACCTGAACCATCCATCTCAAGATGAAGATGCATGGATAAGAATCCATTAAATTTTGGAGGCCAAATTCAATAAAGTCCCTCATATATATTTAGGATATAGAGGCATTAAAGAGGCCTAGGAGGCATTAATGAGGCATGGGAGGGCTTAATCTTGATATTTTATGTATTTATGGCCTAGGGATGTCTTCCCAAGAAATAATGTCATTTGATGATGTAGTTATTCAATATAAATTTCCAAAAAGAGATATTCAACAAGTTCCATGGAATTATTAATTAGGCTCTTAATTTAGATTAATTATCTTTAAACATGACTTATTAATTTTGGTGCAAATCTTGGCTATTGGTGCACAAATTAATCAAATTGGTCAGAATGTCATATGATTGGCTTGAAATTTGATAGGAATGGAATTGGAAGGTAGTGTTAGATGCATTGGATCCATTATCCCATTTATGATTTTTTCAACACAAAATAATAAAGGCACACATCTTGTTTAATAAATTTGATAGAAAAGAGAAGTCTAGAGCACCTAAATGCATAATTGTCATTTTGACTCAAAATGATCTAATCAAAGTTAGCTATCTTATAAATTGCATTTCCTCATTTTATAATACTCTCACCAAAATCAGCACTTGAATATCATAGGTTTAAATCTTTTAGTGTATTTTAGTGTTTTTAGGCCAAATTGTGCACTTTGTTAGAAATTGGTCAAAATCCCGGTTGAAGGTCATTGGTGGCCAGTTGTAGGTGTCTATAGTTTGCCCCTATTTGGGAAAATGTTACAAATTGTAGGCACACCAATGTATTCTCAAATAATGAGAAATGTCCTATATTACAAAAGGAAGATGATGACTAAAGAAAAAATCTCCCAACAATGTCTTGGAAACCTATAATGATGCCCCCTTGAGGGAATGGTTGTCACATATGTGGATGGATGGTCCCTCAAAAAGAGCAAGAAGAAAGATGGAATTAACCCATAGGTAAGATTAGTCCAAATGAGAAAATTCTTTCATGCATTGATTTGAAAGTACTAATTTTCCCAAAGATGGTTATAATTAAGAATAAAAGTCAAAATAATGATTTTCCCATAGGCAGTTATAATCATTAAGTGGACCTAGATTGTTTGATAAAGATGATGTTTGATATGGTTGTACCTTAGTTAAGGTAGATTATCAAGCATAAATCAAGGATATAACCTAGAATATATATTAAATATGAGCAAGTGCATGTGTAGATGTGATAGTCCAATAACTATATAAGATAAAAAAAACCAAACATACGAGGATGCACAAAGTGATGAAAGGGATGGATAGAAGAATATTATTAGATCAATATAAAATATTTAGTTGTACCTACCAATGAGGAGATTCATGTCCTTATAATCAATGATATAACTATAATGGTCAATGGGTTAATTTGATTAAGATGGGTGGAAATATTTGCCAAAGTACCAAGGATAAACTTCTATGGTTCCATTGCTTGTAGACCTTCTTAAAGTTGATTTTTGATATAACATCTGATGGTGGGATTTATGATAGAGCACCATGAGGACTTGGATGAAATATGCATAATTACTAACTCTTGAGATCCAATACTCAATTGAAAACAATGCACCAAGGATAAAAACCATGATGATAATGTTAGCGTATGAATATGGATGGACTCAAGAATAATGCACAAAGAATCACCCAATGAATGCATATAAAATGAGTCGAGGTAACAGTGCTAAAAGCAAACAAATAGGCAATCAAACAAATAGAAAACAAATAAAAAAATATAAAACCAACAAATAAATAAAAAACTTAAAATAAACAAACAAATAGAAATCTTGAAAATAAAAGTAAACAAACATCTTAACAATGAGCATGCCGTAGTAGGGTGACACGAGGATAACTAACTAGTCTTGGATAGGACAAATGTTTTTGGAATTTTGAGGTATCTTAACTCATTAGAGAATGAAAAGATACCTACTTGCAAAATGGTGAGAGTGTTTGGCTTAGATTGCTCATAAACGATGAGAGCACATGAAAAGGGGGAATAAAGTGACCTCAACATGAATTGCACATGGCCCACATAGTCCCAAAATAAACTCAAGTTAAAGTAATTACATCCACATGAAAGGTGGGGAAAAACCAACTAGGTCCCAATAAGTTCTCAAATCTGGCAAATGAAAATAGCAATGGTAATACATGATAAATAAGTCTTGCCCCTAATTTTCCCATAGGTGGTTATAACTAGGATATAATAGATCAGATCAATGCTACTAATTTACCCATAGGTAGTTATAATTAGCAACAATATTGGAGAGACACTAATTTACCCATTGGCAGTTATAATCAGGCTCATATAAACAAACTTGATACAAGATGGAAAATGAAAGATATCTTGACAAATCAACTATCACACTACTTTCATAGACTATCATTGTAAACATAGATTTGATTGATTATTGAAACTTGATCAAAATCCCCTAACAAAAAGTGCAGGAAGAACCAAAGTAACCAAGATCAAAACAAGATAGGATGACTAAAAATAGGCTTTGGTCGAGATAGGAACGGTATGGTAAAACAAAATGGTCTTACTCTAGGATAATGATGGGTTTTGATAGAGTGCATAAAATGGTAAAAGGGTTTCCCCTAAGTGATGAGGTGAATGGTAAGATATGCAACAATTAAAAATAGGTATGGAAAATGAAATCAACATGGTACATGTGTTTGGCCTAGGTGTGGTTTTGGTATCTGTTGTTTTTGCTAATGTGGAGATGCACATCTTGATAAACAAATGATGCAAATAGAATATGTTATCATGTTAATTTCTATCCTACATCTTGTCTAAATAATTGCTCTATGAAGAACTAGTTGAAAATTTGGATGCAAATGATGTTGTTGTGATCTTCATTGGTCGTTGATTTTGTTTCCTTCAAATGCCAAGACAAGGTATCATTATAGCCTCTATAAAGGAAAGTGCAACCATGGATGGTAAATATGTATAAATAATGGATGATAAGTTTTATTGGGAAATATAATTATGGAGGATAATGAAATGTGTAATGGTTGGGAAATAAATGAAGATTAAGATTTTTAGGCACACACAATGTTATTGATTCTGGATTTGACATAGTTTTGGATGTGGTGGGGCTAAAGACTTATAAATATTCTCTCGATAAGACCCCCATTTTTTTCTATTTTTTGGGCTTGATAGTATCTACCATCTGATAATGTTGTAGATTCGAAGTTATTTTGATTTTCCTATTAATAATGTCTTCATCAAGCAATGAAGGAATTTTGTGTTTGGATATTGGTGCCTCAATGAGGTTTCTACTAATGAATTTGTCTTGATTATTCTATAGCTTCTCCAAAAAGGTTTCACTAAGTAACAATGAATTTTGGCTTTGATTGTCTTCTAGTGCCTCTGAAAAGGTTTCACTAGAATATGATTAGTTTGAATTTTGATTGTCCCATAGTGCCTCTGAAAAGGTTTCACTAGGAGAGTGTTCTTATTCTACATGAATTTGGTCTTGGCCTCCTTACCATTATTTAATTGATGTATCACCATGAATGCAGTTTAATAAGGTGTGATTCTATCAATCCCAATTGACACTTGTGGGAGGTGGAATGTTAATAACATGGGTATGTTGGTTGATGGTAATGGAATGGGGATAGGCTACATAATCCTTGTATAAAATACTAGGAGGAATTATGTTGAAGCTAAAGTATTCATCCTCAAAAACCATGGAAGGATCATAAATGTATTCAAATTGATCTGCTAGGCATGCATAACTAATTTTGTAACAACCATGAACATATTCTATTTTTGAATTTCATTTTGACTCAAGAGACTCTGAATCCATTGTTGAGACTGATGTCGATTCTAATTTTGATGATAAATTTGATGTCAGTCTAAGAATAGAACCTAACTCTAAATTTGATTCTTCATTTTATGGTTACTCTATTACAATGATGTCTTACTAAATGTTTGGTTTTGGACAAGTAATGGCATGTGATGGCATGATGGGCTCCATAGAGACTAATTTGTCAAAGTGAGACTCCTCAGTGATAGGAAAAAGGTCAAGAGACAACTCCACAAAGATTGGCTTGTCAATGGGAGGCTATTGAAAAATAGGCATATGGTTGAGGTAATGATTTTACCAAAGGTAGTTATAATCATTAAGAAGTGACTCAATAAATACTAGCTCATCAGAGTGAGACTTCTCGATAACAAGTATAGGATTGAAAGGTGATTCATCATAGGTTGACTTATCAAAATAATTTTTTCAACAAAATCATCTCAGATTAGTTGGTTTTCTTGGACTTGGTTTTCAATGACTTAGAAAATACTAGTTTTGAACACAACTTGGTCTTTAAATGATTGGATTGGTTGAGGTTTTGATGGGATTGGTATTGGAAGAGGAATGGCCTATAGTTGGATAATGGGTGGGTGTTTTAGAGCTTGATTACTCACACAAGCCAAAGGATGAGGTCCTAAAATAGAAATGGTAGGGCATCATGGAGCTTGATTACTTACATGAGCTAAAGTATGAGGTCCTAGAAGGATAAGGCTAGGGTGTTGTAGAGCTTGGTTGATCACATAATCCAAATGACAAGGTCTTGGTATGGAAATGATATTCCTTAGACATGGTCCTAGAATAGAAATGGTATGACATGGTGGAGCTTTATTAATCACATAAGACAAAGCTTCCAAGTCTTCTTCATAAACCATATCATCCTAGTCGAGGGTTTGATTTGGATTGTAAGTTTGTGCTTGCATTTGTTCCCTGTATTTATTATTATAAGGAGGGTATGGATCCATCTCCAAAATAAAATTATCATTGTAGAGGTCTATACCCAATTCCTCCTCACCAACCATATCATTCTAATTAAGGTATTGACTTTGGTCCCTGATTTGATTTTTTCAAGGTGGATAAAATTCCATCTCACAAACCATGTTATCATCAAAGGGGTCTTGAATAAAGCCATAAAAATCAAATCCATTTTATGTGGTTATTCTATCATAATTTGTATTATACATGAATCCAAAATGAGTGTATCTATACATATCCACATCAATGATGAAATATTTGAAAACAAAAAGGCTTAGAGTTATACAAACTTTGAAACTATGTTGAAAGGATAAATGGTTTAAACTTGGTCTAAATTGGTCAAAAGGGTGGAGCTATATCTCCAAAATCATTTGTGTTAATACTTGGCATGAAATAGTCTAATGGAAAATGTCTAAATTCAAATGTCATACACATAAATGGTCAATTGTCTGAATAAAAATTGGCATGTCAAAGTCTAGGCCAAATTGTTTCAAATAAGGTCCAAACTAGGAAAGAGAAAATAGTCGCTAGGTATTTTGTCCAAACATAGAGTCAAAATCTAGGCTCAAACATGTGTTAGGAATTTTAGTCAAATGATGTCAAAATCTAGACTTGAAACAAATGCATGATGTGATTTGATTTAATCTAACAAGTTTGGAAACAACTTTGAAATAGACCTAGCACATGAAATCAAACATAAACATGATCAATTGACATAAGCCATAAGGCAAAAGGATCTTGGAGAAAGTTTGTGTTCTTCTAAATAAAGGCATAAATAATGATGAGGATAGGTTCTATGAATAAACAAGCAATGGAAATAAGGCTCTTTGAATAAACAAGCAATAGTTTTTCACATTTGGGTAATCAATGAACCGAAGATACGCAACCCAAAAGAGAAAAATATATGTATTAGCCCTTATGAAGTGAGGCCTAAAATAAAATCAAACAATGTTTGGATGTGAACATGGCAAGGTTAATTAAAAACTTAATTTTGAAAACTAGGATTTGATTGACCAAACAAGCTAGACAATATTAGACATCATGATGATGCAAAATAAGGATACAAATGGCATACATGACATGGTTTAAAATAATGGTATTTGATACAAGGTAAACAAGTCTTGAAACAAATTGAGAAACATAATGGCATTATCATTCTCTAATGATATAATCAATGTTTTGTTTCAAAGACTCAAAGGCAAAAACTTGATAATTATTTGGGAATCATAACGTAACATCTCTTTAAACAAAAGAGTGGGATATAAACAAATTGGTTTTGACATGGTTTATAAACAAACACATTAGTTTTAGTCTCAAAACACCAAGTGAGAAAATGAAAAAATATAATTAAATCATCCAAATTACCATCAAGGTTGTGGCAATGTTGGTTTGACTAAAGCTAATTGGTTTTCGATCATCTAGATGGATCCTATACACAAGAATTTCACATCAAAATATAAGAAAAATAATACATCAATTCGGTCTACAACACTTGGCTTGTTGTAAAAAGGCCTTGCCCTTTTTATAACCACTACATCCATCTCTCACTTAGTGTAGTGTGATGTCCAATGTGCTCAAATGTCCCAATCTTAGCCCTAATGATAGGAGATGGTTTAACCACTCAAACCATCATCCCAGTGGAGTGATCTCAATTTATATACCCCCCATCGAGAGGGGTTGAAGATGATATCAAGAGATGAAACCTCGGGTCAAAGCTTCCCTAAATAAATTATGGGAGGTTATTAAATCCCCCTCATAATCCAAGATGTAATGAAAGTAAAAAACCAAGTAAAAGAGCTTTAGGGTTATTTCTAGGTCACCCAAGCCGTACGGGTCTTGGGGAGAGTCTTCACAACATCTCTTTTACACCTTTAGACTAAGGCAATTTGTAATGAATATGGCGCTTTTGATCCCACAAGTTCCCTATAGGGGATAGGGGGAGAGCATACACACACAACTTCCTTTTTGCACAAACAAATCTAACTAAACAAATAATGATAAACAACTTTTAAAAACTTTTAAGTGTGTTCAATTTTAAAACACTAAACAAAATGTGTGGTGGTGTTCTTTATCCCCTTGGATTTAAGTTCCTATTAAAAAAATTAAAAAGGTTCAAGATTATATTTCAAGATTTTGTGAAAAATATATGCAACTTAAAGCTAAAATGATAGCATATTCTAAAAATTTAAGAGAAAACACGTGGTTTTAAAAATAAATCATCAAAAATGGAGTCCAGATGACCTCAAATAAATATCTAAAAGATGGATTATTAGGTACAATATAATATCATGACTCCATAGTGCAAAACCATGACTCAGTGTAAAAACATGACTAAGTCAGTCACGAGATTGTAATATCATGACTACAGAGTCACAAGATTGTAATACCATAACTGTAGAGTCACAAGATTGAAATATCATGACTAAATTAGCTATGGGATTATAATATCATGAATATAGAGTAATGGGATTATAATATTATGACTAAAAATGATGATATCATAACGTGCAAAATCATGGTATTGCAATATCACTACTACCGAGTAGCGGTATTGTAATATCACTACTAGCGAGTAGTGGTATTGTAATATCACTACTAGATTTGAAAATAGAGATAAATTTAGTCTGAAAAACATAGTTAAACACAATATCATGACTTAAAATGATAAAACTATGATTGTGTCAGTGGTAGGATTGTAGTTTAGAGGACAAAACTATGACTTCTAAAAAAATGGGGTTTTGCTCAAATTTTTACTCTCTTTGCTCCCACAATCTAAGATTCTACAAGGAAATAGTTAGTACGTTGGTTTTAGGTGCTAGTTGATCAAATTCATGGGGTGAGGTCCCATTGGGTATTCCATTTATGAACATAGGACTACAATAAAAGGAGATTAGTATAGTGTTAGTGAATGAAATCAAATCTAAAACAAAAACACACTAATGCTAACACCTTAAGCCTATCTCAAGGGGGAGCATGATGAAGAATAAAAAATAAAAAATCACAACTAAATGAAATAAAATTACCTTTATTACCTTCCTTGATGCTCTAAGAGTCTTCTTCAATTAGCTTTCTTAGATTGTGCCTAAGAGGTCTTCATTAATGGAGTGTGGCTACCTTCATCTCCTCTTGGCACTATTTGATTGGCTTGTGATGGATTTGGCTCAATATTTGGGAATAATAACACTAAATCAATATGTGGCTTGAATCTATTTGGGCATGGTAACTTTGGCTTGAAAGAGCTTAAAATTCAATAGGCAAAGCCTCCTATTTATAGATTTTGTAAATTGATCAAAATGAACTTGAACCATCCATCTCAAGATGAAGATGTGTGGATAACAATTCATTATATTTTTAAATCCAAATTTAATAAATTCCCTCATAAATATTTGGGATAGAGAGGTATTAAATAGGCATGAGAGGCATTAATGAGGCATGGGAGGGCTTAAACCTGATATTTTATGCATTTATGGCCTAGGGATGTCTTCCCAAGAAATGATGTCATTTGATGATGTAGTTATTCAATATCAATTTACAAAAATAAATATTCATCAAGTTCCATGGGAATATTAATTAGGCTCTTGATTCAGATTAATTATCTTAAAACATGATTTATCAAATTTGGTGCAAATCTTGGCCATTAGTGCACAAATTAATCAAATTAGTCATAATGTCATATTAATGGCTTGAAATTTGAATAGATTAGAATTGGAATGTGATGTTATATGTGTTGGATACATTATCCCATTTAGGATGTTGTCAGCACAAAATAAAAAGGCACACATCTTTTACAAGAAATTTGATAGAAAAGAGTAATCTAGAGCAGCCAGGTACAAAATTATCATTTTGACTTGAAATGATATGATCAAAGTTAGCTATATCATAAATTTAATTTCATCATTTAATGATACTCTAGCCAAAATCATCAGTTTAATATGATAGGTTTAAATCTTTTAGCACATTTTAGTGTTTTTAGGCCAAATTGTGCATTTTGGTAGAATTGGTCAAAAGCCTGGTTGAAGGTCATTGGTGGCCAATTTTAGATGTTTACACCATGCATTCCCTTAGGATAGATTCTAATAAAAATGATGGATTAAACATATAAACCTCAAATTTGATGTTATCTTTGAGTCTACCCAAAAAAAGATCAGTCAAATTTGCCTTAGTGATGTCTTCCACCTATAAGGATAGATTTTGAAATTAATGTTATCATTTGATGCAGTTTGGCTAACTGGATAAAGTAGTTATCAGATAAATTATTATTATAATGATCCAACAACTCATCATTAAAAATAGACCATGTAATAAGATCACCATTATTTTTCTTTTGAGCACATAATCAATGAGACCAAATGAACTGCTCAGGTTTTAGATCCAGAGATGCCACTATCACCTTCTAAAAACTAAGAGTTTGGTGCATATAAAATAAATTATCAATTTGGGTAATACAAGTGAGAGAATCCTTACCATCAAACTTACGCATGTCCACTTTTGGCAACAATAGTTTCACACCCAGATTGGAGCTATTAATGTTGAGAGGAGGAGGACCCGAATGATGAAGTAGAGGGTTATTTGGCTGTAACTAAGATGAAATGGAAACCAATTGCATATTGATCTAATGAAATTGAGTGTGAAACTCATTAATATCTCTATGCATCCTAAAAACATAAATTTAAACTACAACAAATTCATCTTACTATAACAGGCCCTTTATGTCAACCTAAAGTTGAGAAATCATTGGATCTAAAGTTTTAGATTCTATATCATCCCTAAAAGGAGTCTTAGGAGTATCTTTCCCCCCATTTTATTCCAAAGTAGTAGGAACTGCCATGCACAAACCCTAAGAGAGTTTTTACCTCCAAAAAAGTGTGATAGGAGATGATACCATTGTGATCACCTTGCCAAGATGAATCCAATGACTAGTTTTACATACTAGGGTGAGAAATTTTAGCACCAAAAAAGGGTACCAATAGAATATACCATTAAAATCATCTCATCTAGATGAATCCAATGATTGAAAATGTGTAAATGGAATTTTTTTAGACTCTTTTTTAATTAAATATTTTTTTCAAAAAAGTGTTTCAAACAATACTGCATTGACAGAAAAAATTAATTCTTCCTAGATTACAAGTTATGTTTTTTTTATCCTTCTACTCACTAAAGTCATGCCTTGCCAGATCTAAAAAAATGTTGTAAGAAACTTGCCCAAATCAAATCTCTGATACCACTTATAATCAAATTACTTAGATACTCACATAAAATAATTATATATCACATATAATAAGCAAAGATAAGAGATCACACAATAATAATTGATAGTAGAGTAAAATATTGGATAATATAGTAGAGAAACTTTAAGGGGAAAACCTCCATAATAATGCACTAAGAGTAGAATACTTAACATGTTGATCAAAGAATAACCACTATCTCCTATATATAGTCTACTTAGCCATGGTTATTCCATAGGCCAACCTAATTACGAACATATAAAAATGTAACAAGAATATAAAAGAGGTATATAAGCCATAAGTCAACCAAACATATCCCTAGACATGCCAAAGGTTAAGGGAATATCATATGAGTCTAGGGTCTCAAGTGGTAATATTGGCATAACTGTGTTTGCTCGAGGATCATGTGTGCACATAGAGATGCACACCCATCCTGAGGATGGGATTGTCAAAAGCATGGTGGGGTGTTAATATCCCAATGGGTGGATTCATTAACAATCTAAGCTTTTGGTGTAATGGTTCATTACATGTGGTATCAGAGCACCCACCCATGTTTGATTCTCAAGTCTTGAGTGGTAACACCAACATAGCAGTGTTCACCTGGGGCTCTCATAAACATGTGAAGGTGTACACCCATCTTGAGGATGTGATTTCCAGAAGCATGGTGAGGTGTTAAGATCTTGGTGGGTGAATTCAATAATAGTCTAGGAATCTAGTGTAATGGTTCATTATAGTTATACTAGATCAACATGTCCACTTGATTAGTATGTGAATTAAATATAAATCCCATGTTGGCATGGTAGAAAGGCAATCTTAAGAATATCCTAACTATAATCTACCATTAATATTTGAATATATTAATAATTACCCCCAATAATTAACTTTAAAACATTAATTATGATTTTAATAATTACTTGGAATGCACATTATAAGGATTTATAAGAGAAAAAGATCATAAAATAAAAAAAATTACCTTAAAAAGTCATGGCTTGAAATTGCAGATCATGCTCTGGTAAGTAAATCTGTTAGAATCTTAACTGCATTCTCAATCACCATTGAATTATGTAACTTCTGTATTAGTGGATTGAGTGAGCCTCATGGAAATTTTTTTCTATATAAGGGACATTGTTCTGCCTTTAAAATTTTTGGCATTTTGTGTAAAGAAACTTTGTCAAAACTATAATATAAATTTTACTTGTCTAGACTCTTATCTTTTACTCACCTAATGCAGTCCATTATATATATTTTTAGGTCTATGTTTATGCAAAAGGATGGATCCTATGCTTTTTTATTTAACTAAATATAGTAATTAGATTATGCAATAGCTAGTCTAATTTACTTCTGAATTATTTTCATTTCCTTTAGAACATTCTTTGATTTATGTACTTACAACTATAAAGTGATCTAAAAGCTTTGTGTGTAATAGCTACATATTTATTGTGTGTTTATATTTAGTAAAGGATTTTTGGGTTATTTATTCATTTCATCCATTTAATATTTCTCATTTTACCTCTACAAGCTTGTGTAATTTTTGAGCTAGAGCATAGTGGTATAATTGTGACTTGACATACTTTAATCATTGAGACATTGGCATTCACTTGACTAAGAAATATTTTTTATAATCTACCTCCCTCTTATTTTATGTTTGATATGTATTTGAACTAAATTCCCTTATTTTATAAATTATAAAATTAAATCATACCATTTTAGCATTAAAAAAATGAATATTTAAATACAAGTTTAAACAATTAGTATTGAGCTTTTGGTGGTAACACTGTATCTCTTGGAAGATATTCTATATAAGATATATAATGGATCCACATACTTGAATTTGCACCCTATATTGATAAAACATCAATCCTAAAATGGAGGATGAAAGTCCCTTTTTTCCCCACTTTTATCTCTAGAACACTTAATCCCATAAGTGCCCTTTGGAGTAGGATTTTGGACTGGACAACAACATCTAGAAAGATTAATTTTTTACTTGGAAAATAGATAGAGTAATGCCTCTTTGTGTAAGTAAATATAAATAATATGTTTGAACTTGGTTTGAATCAATAAATTTGGTGTCTTGGTTATTAATGTATTTTGTTAAATAAACAAGTTTGGAGACAACAATCATATAATCAATCACAAGGTCTTATTTGTAATAACTAACACTAGATTATGTCATAATCTCTTGATCTTTCAAAATAATCACCTATAATAGGATTATAAGTTTAAGAGTTAGTTATATAATTAAATAAAATTATTGGTAGTGTTTTAATCCCACCCTTATCTCAAAGGTCCTTATGTGTAAGGCAATATTTGGGGGTTATACCCTTGGCACCTTGCATCAGTGATTGTTACATGACAAATAGGCTTATACTCTATTTTTTTTGCTTTATATATGGTCCTTTAGGGGAAAAAATTCATCAATTATATGTTGAGACTTAATGAGCTATTCACCAAAGGGTCTTGTCACTTCACGACCACTTCATTCATAGGATTTCAGTGAAGTGCTACTAGAAAAATCAAGTTCTAAGGGATAGTTCAATTATATATCAACTGAGTGTAGCCTTAATTTGTATACCCCAATATATAATTGAGGTTGGTGTGAATACCAGGGGATGAAATCCTAGAAATCATGCCCTAAGGATTTATGGGAAGGTGATGAACTCTACCCTGCATAGTCAATTTTAAAAGAAAGGTATTTCCATTATGATTCACATGAATCTCCCAAGAGGGAAAGTGAAGAGCATAGTAGGAAAATATTTGAGCTAAAAATAAATTATTACTTCACATTTATAGGTCACCCAAAAGGGGAGATCATACATGTAAAGGAATGCACAAGATACAAACAACTTGCAATAAGTAAAAAATGAAAACCAAGAAGGGAAATGACTAAGTAACAAGTTTTTAGGCATTTATTTTTAAGCCCAAATTTGAAATATTTGTTTGTTTTAAGCCCAAAATAGAAGAAGTTTTGAAAATAAAAAAATCAATAATCTAAGTCTAAAATCCAATTTTCAATCATGGTCCTGCAACAAAAGTGATTAGTAATTTGAAATGTGATTTTGGATTAGCAAGGCAAGTCAATTCTTATGTTTAGCAACTTTCAGTCTTAGCACACAAAGGGAAATTCACCAATTAGTAGTGGTATTTTATCCATTTTAAATAACCTATAACAAACATAGAAAGAATAATAAAAAAAAATAACTGAGATATTTTCACTGATTAGCAGAGGTAATTTTACCAAATTCAGGGAATTTTTGTTGTTTACCTAAGAAATTTCACCATTTTTCACGAAATCAGTTTTTTTAATTATTGCATGCATATTTTCAATACCTTAATTTTACCATAAATTATAGGTCAAACAAACACCTGAGTTAAAAGTTATGGACTTTAGAAGATAGGTTCTACAAGCAGAAAATTGAGCAATTTCATCAATTATAGGGTCAATTTCATTTTTAAAATAAATTTCACCAATTTTAGAGTCAATTTTTTTGATTTGAGGTTTTAATTCATCAATTTTAATGTCAAATTCACTGACTAAGGTTAATTTCACTATTATGATCAATTTCATTGATTTTAGAGTCAAAGTAATTGATTTTAGAGTCAAATTCATCGATTTGAAGCTCAAATTCATTGATTTTAGGGCCAATTTTACCTATTTCACTTGAAATTGTACATGAGAAAAAACATAAATCATATAAGTGAAAATTCACCAATTCATAGGCTAAATTCATTATTTTTACCTAGAATAGAATTTCATCTTGTTGGTTAGATGTGACCTCTACCTGTTTACTTTCATCCCCTTGAGCTAAAGTTGAGTTTTCATTTAATTCACCATCTATGTTTTTTCTTGTTTGTAATTTATTAATAATTTATACCAACATAAAACATACAAATTTAGAATGGCAATTCAAAATTATTTACAATGAGTGGCCAATCGTAACTTATCAAATACATCGAGAAGTTTAATATCTAAGATTAGGGGAATTACATTCTCAAAAATAATGCAACATAGATAATTAAGTGGTCAACATTCATACTCATAATGTCTAAGGGTTTGGTGTGTGACTATTTAAGTTCTTTTCCCATTTCTTTATCAACCCTGTATTTTGAATCATGGACACCATAAATTCTAAATACCACTAACTCTCCCTTGAACCTACCTTACTCATTTAAAATCTTGTAACATCCTTCAAAAATGATTTCATTATTTTATTTATCATCTTCTATGTATATGCATACATAATTATGAAATAAGTAAGCTTTAATCACTATAAGAAGAAAGACACACACAAAATTCATTGCACTCGACCATATGTAGGAGAGTAGATATATAATATCACATTATGTGACATCAATGAAAATGTTTCAATATTCTACAATAATCACTTTGGATTGAGAGGAATATGGTGTTCTATTGCTCCCAATATTCTACCCTATATAAAAATAAAATCACATTGACATGTGAAATCATAAGTGTCTTCATCACTTGATTGATAATTTTTAGTAACTTATGATACACATTGTTCCAAGAGATCGATAAAATCCTTTGACATTGTTGTATTATCTTATATTTTTATTTGGATCCCTTTCTTAGTTTGATTTATATTTTATCTTTTTTCATTTCCAAATTCCTCATATGTTTGAAAAAATTGAGTTCCATGCATTTATTAATTTTCTATCACATTTGATGCATTGCACCTAAATATAGATACTTATTCAAGACCCCATGGATTCAAATATTTTATAATTTTCACCTTTGAGACTCTAGTCTCTTTATATATTTTTTAATAAGAAATTAAAATTATGACTTCACACCAGGGTCAACAATCACCTTCAGCCAAACTTATCCACTCATAACTTTGTGTACAAGTACATCTAATTCTTCCATAGATATACCCCTTGTGCCTCTAAATAAATGTGTTGTAAATCTATCCAATGAATTTGGGTCAAACTCTGGGTCACTATATTTCTTAGGGCCACAATCCATCCCATGATTTATGTAGAGATAAAAAAACATAACTCATTTTCCTTATATTTCATTAGGAATAATTATAAATGATAGCTTATCACCAAGGCTGTCCAATTTTTGTTTTTTAAAAATTCTCATAATCTATTCCTCAAATGCTTGTATACAAACATAAAATCATTTACATTAATTAGGTATATAGTTTAATTAAATTAGTTTTTATTCTTTTTATTATTAGTTGAACTAAATTAAATATTTAAAGTACCTTCCAATTTTATACCTTATCACAGCTTGAAACGGGTCATTGTGGTCTTTTTTCCATGATCCACAATGCCTTGATTTGTATAACTGGTCAATAAAATTTGTTGGAAACCATGTTTTTTTGGCCATATTTTTTTGTTTACAAATATTGACTACTTACTATGTTGTGGCTTTGGTATAAATAATATGAGATGACATTTATTTTATTCTATCATGAAAAGAATCAAAATCATGGTTTTTCAGAATAAATTTCCTAGTTACAATGGTACGTTGTCCATCAATTATGTAGAAGTTAGTCTCTAGATCCTAAAATTCATGCTTGAGATCAATGCCCAAGATATCGCCAGTTACATTTTTAAAGGGAATCAATATTACCTCCCGCTGAAGAAGCATAAAATTACACAAATTGAGTTAATCAGTATATTGACATTAATTGGATCAAGGGATCGGTATTGGTGTTTAGGAGGAGATTAGTGGAAACATTCAACTCCAATATTGAATGATTTTCCATTGAATAGGAAAATTTTAATCTCTTAAGATGTTAAATATTCACTTTTATTAAATATATTTTTAGCTTGCTTCAATAGAGGTTTCTCCCTTGTAGATGCTCTTAACTATCTAAAGTCTGATACTAAAGTTTCCTTTTCCAGTTTGGCCATTAGTTGCCTCCTCATATATGTAAAAAAAATTGAATGAATTTTTTTCTTTCCTAATTATCTATCCATATTCAAGTAGTGGGTGACAGATGAAGTGAATGCATATTGATAAAGTCTTCTAAATGCTAGTTTAATTCTAGTACAAAGACTTTCACTAGGTTCCACTCTAGTGGTGTCTCCATCTATAAATGGTTCTAATTTGCAACTTAAGTAATAACAAGAATATTTATGAGATTTTATTAAACAAAACATGACACTTTTTATATATAATGGATCATCTATATCCATTTAAATAATTTGTCATGAGCAGCCATTACTGTCTATATGATCCATCTAAACACTTACATTATCTAAAATGCATTTGTTATTTAACACTATCCCAACTGCTTAATATTCCATTTATATGGAATTAAACAACTAGAGGTCATTGTGATAGTTAGATGGAGAGTATATTTTTATAAACCACTCCTCATTTATTTTCTCCTAGTCTAATGCACTATTAATAATTGAAATATCTTGATAAGAAACACTGTGCATAATAGCCATTATATTTAGTTTTGTAAAAAGTTAGTCATAATTTGTTAGTTTCAATATATCATGATGACAATTGAAATATGACATGTTTTGAAACCATGTAAAAATAAACTTCTTATATACATTATTCACCATATCATAATTTTTTCAATGGATGGTTATTACTTAAACCTATAAAGTCTTAACATATGATTGATAAAAGAACATAAACATCCATTATTGTTGGTCACTTATTGATAATAATATTATATAGTTGTATATAATGGGCACATGCCCATTCTGGATCAAGTATATAGGAATGATATAAACATTAGAAGCCTCTATTATTAATATATTTTATAGATTACACAAGCTAAGAATACATGACATGTTTATTATAATATATTTTTGGAATCCTTCTCATTATTTTCATGTTGAAGTGATGATTGTTAGTGCATGTGCCTAATTAGAATAAGCTATTAGATATTTTAACTAATATTGATGAATTATCTTGTTTTTTTTTAAAATGTTAATATATGTGTCTATTAACAACATTATAATTGTTTTCAACTAACCCAAAACAAATATTAGTTTATGACATGTGTTTCTTAACTATAATTTATAGTAAGCCAACTTGGAATGGTTTAGACTTTAATTGGATCATAGAGAACCCTTATTTTATGCCTTACCTTTCTCTCCCTTTTGCATTTTTTATATCAAACCCACCTTAGTTTAGGTCAACCATACCATTGGGTCAACAAAGAGGACATAATTTATTATAATTTTATTCAAATATTATATTATTTTAGAATGAGAACATGTCCATTATACAAAATATAATAATATCAACTAATACTTGATAATTTCTTAATTATTCTTAGATACTTCATGCCCATGACCCTAATGAATAGGCTTCATGGAGCCCCAATCATTTCATGATTTGATGAGAGTGGGTTCCATTATTGTCTATGATCATGGATGTCAAGGTATCCCATCATTGGGATAAGTCATTAGTTTTTATATCACATATTAGAGGGTTATCATCAATAGCCCATATCCTCATATCTACATGCTTTCATATTTGATATTTTATATGTGCCTATATTATTAGATTATTGTTTAGAATGGGCACATGCCCATTCTACACAAGTCTATAATAAATGTCTATGTTCAAACTTAAACTTTAAAAGAAAAAAATATAAATAAAATGGATAAAAATAATAACCTCAAGTTGAAATATGGTAAATGACAACTTGAGGGATTGAAAAAACTAATGATAATAGTGTCTAGTCCTTTAAATCTTGCCAAATAAAGAAATCAAGAATGGGTGAGTCAAGCATGAATGCCACAACATCTGATTCCATATTATTAAGATAAATGGGTGAGTTTCCCAATTAAAATTCCCCACATAGATATGTAGATGATGTTAAGTAAATAAGCAACCACATCACATCAAATACAAGTATAAATTTCCATGTGGAACATTAATAATCTAAATGCAATAAATATAAAATGATAACTAAATAAAAAAATATCATTAGTGTCACATAACAAGTCATAAAAACTAATGTGAGGGATAAAATAAGTCAAGAATAAAAATATAGTTGATGCATAATCACCAAGAAATTTGCTCATAATCTCAATTCACTCCACTATTACTGACTAAAACTATGGACAACTCTAAAAAAATAGATCCAATTATTGACACTATAAAATCACACACTATGGTTATAGATGTCGTACTAACCCTTAGACCACCCCTAGACCCCTTTGGGACCATTTACTAACAATTTACCCCACCAGTCATTAGTGGAAATGGCTATTTTTAGCCATTTGTGACTATGACCCTAACCATTGATGGTTGACCCTTAAACCAATGATGGTTAATCTTGACCACTAATATTTTTCCCTTAACCACCTCAAGGGTTAACTTCAACTAAAATTTTAGATTGATTTTCTATTAATAACTATTTGATCCACTATTTTACATAATCAATGCATGTTAAGCTTAAATTTAGACAACTTGTTAGACACCTTGTTGAACTTATTATTTCACCACTCCTTTCCCTCTATATTAAGAGAGGAAGAAGAGGTGAAAGGGATCATCATAACTTCTTGTGTAAGAGGTCAGAGCTTCTTGTGTAGGTATCCTTCTTACTTCTAATAAATAGGACAAAGATCAAAAGTGCTCCTGAAACTCATCAGTCAATAAACAATATACTGTCACTCTACCAAAATTAATTTATAATATACAATAAGATTTCAATCGACCTCAACATTATTTAAACTAGAAAAAATAAAGATAAGTATATGTTCCTTATCAAGATTCAATAATTAGTTTCTTTTTTTCATTTATTGTGTCACCTTCTCTTTCACCCCACTTTCTTGTGTTGGAGTTATACAACTCCAAACACTTTTTCTCTTACCCAAGGCCACCCACAACCTCTTTCAATCATCTAAGCACCATCTAATTGAACCAAACACCTCTGAATACTACCCTCTATCTTGAAACTAGTATCCAACCCAAGCTCACCTTCTAGAACCTCTCTATAACCTTCCCAACCAAACTTCTTTTCCTAAGCTAGATCCCACAATAATTGTTGATGGTTTCCTAACCATCAATGATTTGACCTTAACTACTAATGTTCATTAATCATTGATGGTTACCCAGCCACCAATGGTTTGACCTTAAACCATCAATGATATATGTCTATCATTTTTCAAAAGCAAGATCATTTGACCTATTAGACCCTGATCAAATCCCATTTTCTGAGTTTCTATCTTATCATAGAGGATAACTCAATCTCCTAAACCATGTTTGATTTATTTAGCATTGATATCTAATCACTTATTACTATAATTAGTCAAAATCAATTATTTATTCTCAAACACTTCTTGTATTTTATTTCAATATCTTCTATTATTTATGCAAGAAATTTATCTTTCATTTTTTAGAGCTTGAATGTTTAAAAGAGTGGATTGATAACCTCTAAGGAATCTTGTACTTCTTAGATCTAGCTCATGCTAGGCAATCCACCCTACTATCCAACTAATCAACCATTTCTTTAGTTTATTTCTTATTTAAAGGTAATTCCTCCCTAGACAAAGAGGAGTCTCCACAATCATCTAGATCAATGCATGCACAACACATCATGTTATACTAACCTCACCCTTCTTTCAAGATTTAAAACTTTATTTCTAAAGAAATATGCAAAATTTTAGTGAAACATTTTACACACCTAGTGGGACCCTCAATTTTTTTCTTGAGTTCATAGATATAGGACATTTAGTTGAATTAGAGATGAGTCATCCATTGCATTCTTTTCTAAAAATTAAACTTTCTTATCTCCTTTCTTTCTTTCCAAAACACAAGTTTTAGCTTTCTTTTGTTTTCTTAGAAAAGGGTGAATATTATCTTATTTTTAGTTTCACTTATAAAAAATCAAAAGTATTCATCCTGGGATTAGGATTTGCATTATCATCATCATATCTAGGTACATCTTAGTTGTTATGTATTCATTTGAAAAGACACCAAAATTTTATTTTAGATTAAAATTAAATTTGCATCCATTGTTTGCTTGTATTGATTAGCTCACATAACTTAATTTGGTCAAGTAAATTGATCATAGTCTCACTTATCTCCACACACACAAGACCAAACCACACATTCAATTAAACATCAAAACATTGACATAAGGCCCGACTAGTATTTCATCACCTAGTGGTCACCTTTCCTTGCTATCCTACTTGGTTTTCACCACCAAGGGGAGAACCAACTCAGTACACTGGCTGAGTATAATCTCTAGTAACTTTGTATATTTTGGATAAACACCCAATACCCTTATCACTATGGTGTGTGAAGTGAGGGGGTAGGCCCTAATATCAAGCCACATACAAATTCCTAGTACAGATCTTGAGAGTCTTTAACTACCTAAAACCATCCTTAGATACTTATTCTATTACCTTCTCCATAATCCCAAGTTGGTCTTCATAACTTCTTTAAAATTGAGGCATAAAACTAATAGAGATAACGAAGTATCCTATGATTTATAACATAAATTAGTGTATACATTGTTTTTCTTGAGATATTTTTATTTTGATTGCTTATCCTTTGAGTTGTAAGATTGCTTGTATATTCATTTTCCCCTATTTTCATATTTTTAACTAGGCAACAACTAATAAACCAAGAAAATTAGGATCTACATCCTAATCATCCATCTTCCTTTTATCCCTCATCCATGGAGTACATCTTGAATAAAGAGAGTTCTCTTGATCCTTATAAAAGTCCTAATATCCATCAGACAGTTTCCCAAGGTGATATGGATTTCACCACCTTTATGGATAACAACCCCATAGTCCTCAAACATTACCTTAACACCATATCCCACCATACCCATGCTTTGATTCTACCTATTGATCCACCCTTTGGTATGCCATCCCACCTTGTGGTAATACCTCTATTACCACCATTTCCACCTAACCCTTAGTCACCCAATCATATTCTTATATCAATAATCCTACCAATACCACCATCTAAAACCAACACCCAAACACATTCCACCCCAACCAATAACCCTTCTAGTATGGGAGCAACCCAACCTTTGGGCACCGACACTCCACTTACCATGGGAGTACCCTCTACTAGTGTTACCATGCTTCCTCTTATTTCTAACCCACCTACCTCCACCCAATTATAAATCTTGGTGGTTTCCATACCTTCTACCCTTCAACCCATTATCACCAAGATTACTACCTATCCTCAACCTATCAACTTGACTATACCTCCAACCTAACCCATGTCAATTACTCAATAGGTTCATATTGCACCAAACCCCAGTTACATTCCTAACCCCTAAGGGTATATGGCTCCATCATCTACCCAACCTCCTATATCCACCCACCCATACATGGTGTCCTCCTAGCCACTCATTCCCACACATTAATAAATGGCAACCTACCAACCTTCTACTATTTATCCTTATCTTGAACCTACCCATACCTAATATAATCTACCCTATAAATACGAGGGTGCACAACTACAAATATATCTTGTTAAGATGTTAATGGATAAAATGACCACTTTTTAATCATTTATTTTTGGCACCCACAACCTCTTATCATACGACCAAATCTATAAAAAACCAATTTACCCATCCATCCCTACTCAACTTTATCCTCCTCAATGGGAGCTCCCAAAAATTTTAAAATTTAAAAGGAAGAACCTCAACAACATTTGAGAGCATTTAGACACTCTTTATATTTGATTACATATGATGATGCTCTCCTTCACACCTTTCCCATGTCTCTATCAGGTCTGATACTATATTGGTACAGTTCTATTACCAAGCACTCCCTCTTTTCTTTTGCCCAACTAGCTTATGTAGACACCTAAATCTGGGCACATATAACCTCCAACCAGGATTTTGACCAATTTCCACCTAAAATGCACAATTTGGCCTAAAAACACTAAAATATGCTAAATAATTTGAAACTAACATATTCAAGTGCTGATTTTGACCAAGGTATCCCTAAATGGGGCAATGCAATTTATGGGCCAACTAACTTTGATCAGATCATTCTGAGTCAAAATGCTAATTTTACACCTAGGTACTTTGGATTACTCTTTATTATCAAATATCTTACACAAGACATGTTCTTTTGTTATTTATTATCAGTAACATCCTAAATGGGATAACAGATCCAATGCATCTGACATTGCCTTCCAATTTTAATCCAATCAGAATTTAGACCAATAACAAGGCATTCTAATCAATTTGAGTAATTTGTGCACAAAGTGCTTAAACATGCTTAATAGCTAATTAATCCAAATCAAGGCATAATTAATAATTTCATGGAAACTTGTTGCATACTTATTTTTAGAAATGAATATTTAATATCTACATCATCAGGTGACCTCATTTCTTGTGAAGACATCCCTAGGCCATAAATGCCATAAATATCAAGATTCATACCCTCTATGCCTCATCAATACCTTCCATGATGCCCTCCATGCCTTTTAATTGTCCCTTCTTCCAATGTCATGATGAAGATAATTATAAACTTAATTCCAAAAATTGAATTAATCCTCAACCACACATCTTAATCTTAGGATGGATGGTTTACGTTGATTCTAGACATTCTCAAAAATCTATAAATAGGAGGCCTCACCACATGAATTTTAAGACATGATTATGCAAATTTATAATGTATAATTGATTACAAATCCATCACAATTAGTGTTACCATGCAAAATTGATTCCAAGCCAAGCCAAGTCACAAGCCAAAGGTGCTAAGGAGAGATGGAAGTAGTCAATCTTCTATTTCCAAGGACTTCATGAGCACAAGCCAACCAAGCCACTACAACAAGTATTTTGGAACATCCAAGGAAGGTAAAAGAGGTTTATTTTAAATTTTAGTTGTGTTTCATTCATGTTTGTTAACTAAGCTCTCCCTAATGTCTAGGCCTAGAGATGTTATACTAGTTAGTGTGTTTCTTTCATCTTATTTTCATTTTGAAACTAACACCATACTAACCATCCTCTCTTGAGTCAAATTATTAGATCACATATGGCACACTCAATGGGATCAAATGCATCCCACAGATGAAGAAGATCATTTTTTAGCTTTATAATCTTCATTTAGATCATTATCTCTTGCAAATTGATTTTCTAACTTTATTTTGCTATTTTCCTTTGTCATGAGTTTACATAATAACTGATGTCAATTAGTAAAACTGACATCTATTGGACAATTATCATTGATCACTATTGGTATAACTGATGTTAGTTAGATAACCATCATCGATTATCCAGTGTAACCATCATTGGTTATATAATCGACGTTGGTCACTATGTTTTTCTTAAAACATAGACCTAAGAGCTTTTTTTTTAAAGTTCATATTATAAAAACTAAAAGAGCTTCAAGGCTAAAGGACATGCTAAGATTTTTGTTACAGGACCAATCTCGACATTTGCTAAATATATGTTTAGATCACCTTTTTCATTCTTAAAATGAATTAGGAAAATTATTTTGGGTACCTAAAGTGATATTTAGGTGCTTAAGTGATTTTTTAGCATTAGTTTTCAAAGTTACAACTAAGACCAAGGGGTTAAATGAACACCACCTATTTTCCATTTGGGCTTAAAAATGAACTCACCTTTCCAAGTTTTTGTATTTACTTAGTTGTTTAAGTTAAATCTTTGTTTGGTAAAAAGATGGATGTTGTATGTATGCTCTTCCATTTGTCCCCTTCAGGGAACCCTTGGAATCAAAAGTGCCATTCCTATTGTAAGTAGCCTAGTCCAAGGATTAGAAAGAAAGTTGTCTAAATTACTCTCCAAAAACTTGTCAAAGTTTGGGTGACCTTGAAAATGACCCTAAAGTCTTTCTACTTTGATGTTTTCTTTGTTTTTATGCAAACTTGGCTTACAAGGGGAACTTTATCACCTCCCATGAGTTCTTTAGGGAATCTTTGACCTAGGGTTTCACCTCCTAGCATTGACTTCATTTGGATCCTAATTGGAGTTGCACACAGGACATAGTGGCACTTTAGACATCACACTACACTGAGTGAATAACAAGATGTAGTGGTTACAAAAAGGACTAGACATTTTTACAACAATCTAAGTGAGATGAACCTAAAATCCATGCTTTTTTTTTGCATTTTTTGGCATGAAAGTCATTGTGTAATTGATTCCCATAGAACATTTAGAAACTTGTTAGATCTTAGACAAATCCCCACTTGTCATGGAAGTATTATTGGTGTAAGGTGCACCTCAAGGTCTATGTCATAGTAGTATCATTTGAGAGAAGGGGGGTATAAAAACCCTACTATTTAATGTGCATTTACTTTTGGATGAACACTTAAAATCCTCTCAAATGACATATATAGATGGATTCCAATAATACCAAGCAACCTTGTCAGATTAAAGTCTAAGAGTGATTAATTAGTTGAGTTTTGTCTTAGATTAAAGTATTGTTTGAAGTCAAAACTTGGTGTAAACGAATAATTCAAACCAAAACACATAGTCCTAATTTTCCTTTAAACAAAGAGGCATAATGTTGCCCATGTGAGATCATCAATTTACCTTGTTCAAAGTTCATCAAAAGCTTGAGAGTCATATCATCCACTTTTGCATAATTATGTTTCCCAATTGAGTCTAGACCTTTACCAAAGTTATTTAAGTCCTTCACTTATAATCTAAATTCAAAATTCCACCTTTGTAAGTTCATAGGGTTGATGTGTTAAGTGGTTTCACCATTTGTACTAAACTTGAGAGAACTTAGGTTCAATTTCCAATTTGGGTTACAGGCCATTTTAGACTCAAGATCATTATCACCACTTGATAGACTTAAGCCATTTTGTGTTAAATAATTGCACTTTGAGTCCATGAACCATAACATTTTGAGTCAAGAAAAGTAGTGTTATGTTGTCAAAATTATGGGAAATTATCTTTCCCTTAGAGATTTTTTTGAATAAAACTTTTTTGTCACACCTTTTGGGTAGTGTAGCATCATTACAATGCCCAAAACAATTCAAATATTGTTTCATAGACCCTATTTCATATAATTAAAATTTGTTCCTACATGTTCAAATCAATCTGAGTGTACTTTTATGATCTTTTATCTAGCACAATTATACTTTTCACTTTTGTCTAGCTTATTTGTCAAAAGAACCAAGTTTTATACCATTATTTATGAGAAAATAAACTATCTCTAAAGTGCATTTTGTTTCATACCTTATACCTAGTTGATCAAGTTCATGTCCAAAAATCAAATTCCTAGTGTTTGTTAGAAGTGTTTCAAATCCATTAGATTAAAACTTTCATCTATTTCAAAGTCTAGATTTTGACGTCATTTGGCCAAGACTCATAGTGTATGCTTGTTTTGATAACTCCTTGAACCAAATAGGTTGAACCTTGTCCCCGCTTAGTGCGAGTGCACAAGTATTTTATTAATATTCAAAAAATCAAGTACATAAGGGTGTTTTTACTCTATTAACCCTTTTACATTGCAAACATTTATTTATATAGTTTTTACCAATTATCGGTAAAAAAACTAACCTATAACCAACTATTTATGGGAAAACAACCCGTAAGGTAGTTCTAATTAATAAATATAAAACATAAAAACTACCTAAAATTAAATTAAGTAAGTTTATTTTATGGGGGTGTCTTTACTACAAGATGCATGCCCCATTTACAATAATATAAATTAACCTACCAAAAATATAACCTAATGTTAAGACTTTGGAACAAGTCCTAACAAACCCCCCTATGATCCAAAGTCAGGTCTTTGGAAACATACCAAGCATTTTTTTGAATTTTTCAAATTTGATTCTATCAAGGGGTTTTGTGAAGATATCAATTGTCTAATCAGCAGTTGGGAAATATATTGGATCAAGAGTCTTCTTTGCCACTAGCATTCATAAATAATGGTATTTAACATCCATATATTTTTTTTGGCATGAAACACTAGATTCTTGGACATCTTGATTGTACTCCAATTATTAATGTATAACTGTGTAGGAGCAAACTAAGAAACCTAAAGATCTTCAAGAATATGACGAAGGTAAATAATTTCTCTGAAAGCATCCCATGCTATAATATACTCTGATTCTGTTGATGATTTTGCCACTGTATCCTGCTTCTTACAACACCAAGTAATGGCAGCTAAACCCATATACATAGTGTATCCTGTGGTTGACACTCTATCATCCACACATCTACCATAATTTGCATCACAATATCCAACAAGTTTGAAGTTATTGTTGTGGTGGTATTCAAGGCCATATGTTTTTGTTCCTTGAAGGTAACAAAGTACTCATTTTGCTGCATACCAGTGAATTTATCTAGGCTCATGCATAAACCCTGATAAAATTCCAACTGAAAATGAAATATTGAGCCTAGTAGTCATCAAGTGTATCAAACCTCCCACCAATTTTCTATATGTGGTGTCATCAAAAAAGGCACTGCTATCATCCTTAGACAATTTTAAGTTACTTTTCATGGGAGTGAGGGCAGGCTTGCAATCACTCATGCCAAACCTCTCTAATAACTCAGAAATATACTTAGTTTGTGAAATGAAAATACCATGCTCTTTCTGAGTTACCTCTATGCCTAGATAGTAGTGAATAAGTCAAATTTATATCATCTCAAACCCATCTTTTAATTCCTTCTTCACAGACTTGTTATGGTTTTCATCATTTCCTGTGATAAACAAGTCATCAACATAGAGAACAAGTATCACCATTTTCTTACCCTGCACTCAAAAATAGAGAGTATCATCAGATTTACTATGATGAAAACCAATGGATTTCAAGTATGAATCCATTTTATCATACCAAGCCCTGGGTGCCTATTTGAGCCCATACAAAGCTTTAATCAATTTACATACTTTGTGTTCGGCACCCACCTGTTCAAAACCCTGAGGTTGTTTCATATAGACTTCTTCCTATAAATCACCATTTAAAAAATAACTTTTAACATCCAATTGATGTAATTTTAAATAATTTTGTGTGGCTAAGGAAAGTACCATATCAATAGTGTGCCATTTGGCAGTTGGTGCAAATGTTTCATCATAGTCAATACCTTCTTGTTTCACATATCCTTTTGCAACAAGTCATGCCTTATATTTATCAATGGAACCATCTAATTTATACTTAGTCCTATAAACCCATTTACATCCGATGGGTTTAACATGTGGAGGAAGATCAACTAAAACCCATGTATTATTGTTAAGTATGGAATCATACTCACATTTCATTGCCTGTTGCCAAACATGTTTAGTAGAAGCCTCCTCAAAAGTGGATGGCTCAGTGGAAGAAGTAGTAACAACCATAGCATAGTTTACCTATTTTCGAGAATTCTTGGGTCCTGTTAAACCAACTTCATCTACTTTTAAGTTATAAAAATTACTTTGAGCCCATTTTGGATACTTAGTCAAATTATTCAAATTAGGGACTCTAGAATTCTCATTATGTGCATTATTCGAAGGGGGACTTAGAGAATTTTCAACAATTTCTAAGTCATCAACCTGTGAACTTGTAGATGAAGGAGAGCAAAGTGAAGGAATTTGAGTCTCATACCATAACTTCAAAGAGTTATCCCCATTATTCAAACCCTTATCTCTTTTTTTATTTTTCCTCTCTAATCTATCAAGTTGAGAATCAATCTCTGCAGTGTTCATAGTCCCAAACTCATCAAATATTACATCTCGACTCACTATGAATTTGCCTGAATCTTGTGAAAGCAAATGAAACCCATTTTTATCTTCAGAATAACCAAGAAAGATGCATTTTCAACTTCATGGTTCCAACTTAGTTATCTATTTAATAGGAACCAAAACAAAACAAAGACATCCAAACACTTTCAAGTGTTTAACTTTGGGTTTAAACCCATACCATGCCTCATATGGAGTTTGTCCCAAGAGTGCAACTGTGGGGGACCTATTTCTCAAATACATTGCAGTACCAATGGATTTTTCCCAAAACTTATTATCAAGCTATTTATAGTGCAACATGGCACGTGTTGTGCCCTTTAAAGTTCTATTCATCCGTTCAGATACTCCATTTTGTTATGGAGTATAATCATTACTATATTGTCGATGAATGCCATGTTCTCGAAAATAATCTAAAAATTCATTTGAGGTATACTCACCTCCATTATCTAAATGAAGAGTGGCCAAATGTGAACCTATTTCTTTTTTGACTAAGTGTAACCAATCAACAAACTTAGCGAAAACTTCAGATTTGTTTTTCATAAAGAATACCCAAGTCATCCAAGAAAAGTCATCAATAAACAAGACAAAATATCTACACCCACCAATGGATGACTTTTTCATGTCACATACATCACTATGAACTAACTGTAAACAACTGTTAGCTCTCTAAGATGACTATTTATGAAAATTTTCCCGATTTTGTTTGCCCAAAACACATGACTCACAAAGAATACTATCTTTGTGAAAAGTGGGCAACCCATTCACCATACCATATCTCTGTAAATCCACTAAATAGTGGATATTCAAATGTCCATAACGGAGATGCCATAACTGTTGTGTAGACATAGTACCTGTACCTATGTCAATAATGGCTGCAAGTTCTATATTGGGAGGAAGCACCTTACAATGCAATCTAACCAAGTTTCCATCTTCATATCATGTATACATTGTTTTATAATCATCCTTCACTAAATTGATGTAAATGAGCCTATTTTCAAGCACAATTTGATAGCCTTTATTTTGAATAGTTACCAAAGAAAGTAAGTGTTTCTTCAATGTGGGAACATACCAAACATCCTCCAAGTATTTTATAGACCCATTAGGTAGAGGAATCTGAATAGATCCTCCTCGTGGTGTATGTATAGACTTATTTGCTAAGGCAACTGGAGAGAGAAGCTTACATAAAAGACCAAAATAAATCTCTCCTAAATGTCATGTGTTTGGTTGTTCCTGTGTCTAAAACCCATACATCTGTGAGCTCATCTCTAGCCTCATATTTAATATAATCAATGTGCCCCAAAGTAGTGAATGTAAATTCATGGGAAACATTACTAGATTCATCATAGTCATGATTAGCATACTGAGTAGAGTTAGACTTAGTCACTTTTTGTGGCCTCTGAATTTTATCAAAAGGAATCCTACATTGTGAGGCAATGTGACCAAATTTTCCACATCTATGACACTAAATGTCTGATCTACCTCAACCTCTACCCCTATATGAGTTGTGACCATGTCCTCGATCACTTGTTTCATGTGAATGTGATTGATTAGATTATTGATTATTTTAATGACCCCTACCTCTATTTTGATATCTGCCTCCTCTATAACCTTAACCCCCTCTATAATTGTTTCCTCTATTGTTTTGATGTCCAGATGAAAATGAACTAGGCTTTGACTCTAAAACATGGGCTTCTTCAATTTTCTTCGATTTCTTGGGTAGAGAGTGGTCATGTTGGATGAGTAACTTAGTCAACTTATCAAAGGTGATGCCTATGATCTTGTCAGAGACATGCAACATTTCAACAAAATTCCTATAAGACCCTGGTAGTCCTTTCAAAGCAGCAGTAACTATAAGGTCATCATCTAGTTTTCCAAAACTAGCCTTAGTGTACTCAGTAGTGATATTTTTCAACTTAGACATATATTCTCCCATATCCCCATCTTCATCTAATGACAAATTAAAAAACTACATATGAATATCTATCTTCTTATGCTTAGGTTTCTTATCATACAAATCTGACAATGTTTTCCATGCAGTGTAACTATGAAGAGAATTTTCAAAATGAACATAAGTATCATGAGTACAAAAATATTTAATGAGATCGAAGGACTTAGAATCATGCAAATTTAATATATCTAATTTAGGCTGCTCTATTGGTAATGTGGGATTTTCATTCTCAACAATATCCCATAACTCATTAAATACTAGTGAAGCCTCCATCAATCGTTTCTAATCAAAATAATTGGAAATTGTTAATCTATCACCATTTGAAAATAAATTTTGAATTTTTAGCATCTTGAAATGAAAGCAAGTGCAGTAGAGAAAAGTGCGACAAAATACAAAAGAAATGAAACAAATATCACACTCACTGCACAAGACACTGCTTATACGGGGTTTTGCACTTAACCTCCACATAGAGCGCAAAAGAAAAAAAAAATTAATGGGTTTTGCACTTAACCTCACCAAAAATCAATGATTACACCCTTATTTTTCCAAATTACAGCCTTATTCCACCAATTACACCCTTATATCACCACAACAATGTAAAAAGAAATAGAATTGAATTCCCCCTTTTTTTATTTTTAAAATAACACAATACAATAAGTATGTGTTTTACAACATTCAAATTTAAAAGAGAATATTTATTTTACAAAAAATCATATTCTAAAGTAAAAAGAAGTTTTTCCAAAAGAAGGGATTTGAACCCTTGACCTCTTCCTTTGCAAATTTCTTACAAAATAAGCTTAACCAATTGCTCTAAGAGCATTTTCAGAATATTACACTCAGAAATTTATACTTATTCTATATTTTTTTTGTGAGGGAAAATAAAATAAAAAATTATGTGTGTAAATAAATTCAAACTTTCCCCTTTTTCAGCCTTCTCAAGCAAGCTTCCTCCCGTGGGACCCACTAAGGCAAATTTTTGAATGCAAACTTTAGAAACATGAAAAAATATTTATTCCTGAGATTAAACTTGCACCATGTTTGCCTAGGATGCCATGGCTATTGTTGGAAGTTTCTCTCCACCTGCTCTCTCTCCTACAGGCTGTACAAATCTATACAGGGAGGATAAAAATGTTTTTGGCTGATTTTTAGCAAAATTTTAAGGTATTTTTTGCAGGGAATGGATTCAAAATGAACTCAGGGCATTGAAAGGCCGTACAATAGGCTGTACAACTCAGATTTTTCATTTTGAATGCAAAAAATAGGGGTTTAATATCATTTGATCAAGATTGGCAGGTGTTTTGGATTTAAAAAGACTGAGAATGAAATGAATCAACAATGGCAGCCATGAGTAAACATTAAAAAGGTTTTTCACAAGTATATAGGCCGTACAAGTTTGGTTTTTGCAAAAAAAACTATGAATTTAATAACATTTAAATGCTAAAAAATCATTTTTTATGCCAAATCAAGAGTTTGAATAGAAGGAAATGGAGTATGAATGATCAAAAAGACCAGATTGTGGTATATGGAAAATACATAGGTTTAAATGTTAAAAATAATTGAAAAATTAAAATAATTTAATATTATTTCAAACATTTAAACCAATAAATATTTTTAATATATGGCATACCTTATTTCATGCCAATGAAATCATGTGAATTTGACTTTTCACCTTGCTCCTTTCAAATTCACCAAGCTCCCAAAATTACCATGCTCTAATACCACTGATAACTCCTTGAACCAAATAGGTTGAACCTTGTCCCCGCTTAGTGCGAGTGCACAAGTATTTTATTAATATTCAAAAATCAAGTATATAAGGGTGCCTTTACTTCGTTAACCCTTTTATATTGCAAACATTGATTTATATAGTTTTTACCAATGACTGGTAAAAACAACTAACCTATAACCAACTATTTATGGGAAAACAACCCGTAAGGTAGTTCTAATTAATAAATATAAAACATAAAAACTACCTAAAATTAAACTAAGTTTATTTTATGGGGGTGTCTTTACTAAAAGATGCATGCCCCATTTACAATAATATTAATTAACCTACCAAAAATATAACCTAATGTTAAGACTTTGGAACAAGCCCTAACATGTTTGAGCCTAGCTTTTGATGCCACGTTTGGCCAAAAGATCTAGCAACTTTTAAATTTATAGATTAGACTAATTTCAAACACTTCAACCTTAGAGTTTGGCATTTTGATTTTTGGTCCATTTACTTGCTTATCTTTGTGTGAATAGTGAAATGTTAGATACTTCACTCTAGCTTTTTTCTTCACAAATATTTTCATAAACCTTTTGATCCTTTTGATGAATCTAGACCAAGTTTGAACATCATCTATTTTATATTTTTTCCTTTTTATAGTTTGTATAACTCTTTGACCTTTTATTGTAAAGCATTGACTATGGATCCCAACATGTCTTCCTACACTCGTAGTGGACTCATGTACAATCCATGGATTAGTAATGTGGTGGCACAGGAAGAAATGGTGCAAGACCCCTACATAGATAATATTCCTTATGAGATGGATTATTATTCCTCTTATAATACTCAATTAGGGGCACAAATCCAAGATCCATTGGTTAACTATTTGGTTAACACACCACCTTATTCAGGACCGAGAATAAACTACACAATACCTAGCTACAATACCCACAGTGGACAAGCCAGTTCTTCAATAGTCATATTCTACTAATATGGCTTCAATGTATGATCCATTTTTGTTTGAGTGACATTTTTTAGAGAATAAAAACAAGATTTTGTTTAGATCTATAGAGGTAGGGGACAAATTTGTAGCAGACTTCACCCATGAAAATTTAACAAGTCTAGTAAGAGTGCCCCACAATATCATTTACGATCAATAGGATTCTTCTAGAAATAATATGGCTCTAGTCCAAACAACGTATCAAGACCCTAATATATCTAATCAAGGCAAAAACATCATGCAAGATCACTTTAACCAAATGCAGATAACATATCAAGCCTACCTAAATATAGCATATAATTTCAATCAGAAGAACATGGTGAATAAGCCTCTTATTGACCTAGTTCCTTCAATAGGAGTGTTGATAGAGTTAATTAGACAAGAGAATCTGAGTTTCAACCCATTCATACAAACTGATTCGATAGATAACTTGATGCATATGCTCGTTATTGAAGTGTCTTCAGCCTCTACATAGAATAGTGAGCCAAACATAGTGGACAATGTGTAAACAATGTCCAATCCTAATCAAAGTGGTACTAACACATAAATATCTAGCCAATAACATGTGCCTATAGTTAATCCCATGAGTAGATCATCATACCAAGGAATAGGAGTTTTTATATCCCAACCTCAATTAGCTTCTTCCTTAAGTGTAAAACCTACATGATTAGGTAATCAAATAATATCCAATGTCATGCCTCAATAATATAATGTGATGAATCCTACTCCTAAAAAAGTAATGAGTAACATTCCAAAATAGCAAGTACAATCCAATGTATCAATGTAATAGAGGACAAATACATTGCCACCTCAACTAGGGGAAACTAATGTTCCACCTCACCAGGTAATGACAAACATACCTCTTCAGTCATAGACTAATATGCCAATCCAAAACCAATTAATGACTAGCCAATAATGTGCAAATATTGGCCAAAGATAGATGCTAAATCTATAACCTATTTTCACTTCCCCATAGGGATTCATGCAACAAGGAGGTCCCCATGTTTCTCAAGTACCTACTAGACAAATGTTGATTCAAAATGTGTCATAAATTTAGAGATAGGTTCTTGGTCCACAAGTTCCCACTCAATAGTAAGCTTTGATCAGTTGAAAACATGTCCCTTTTCAACCACAATAGGCATAGTATAGTTAAATCCCTCCATCCCAACCACAAAATCCTCCAAGTCAAAACTTTATCACCAACCCAAACTAGAATATTGCACAACAAAATTTGTAATTTTAAGTACATCCTAATCCACATATGCATATTATTGGTCCATTCCCCAATCAAACCAATATACCCTAATAGGTATTTCCATCATACCTTGGTCAAAGTGTCCCACCTGTAACCTCCCAACCATTTACCCAAACCAATATTCTCCCTTAAACCAATGTTCCTTCTAGTTTCTTATCCCAAGAATTATAACAAATGAAGGATGCAATTACTGCCATTCAAGCTAGAAAACAAAATAAAAAGTTTAAATTGGATGATGTGTGTTTCTATATATTTAACATGGATTATTTATAGATACCATTTTCTCCAAGATATGGACCACTAAAATTCAACAAATACAAAGGGAAAGGTGACCCTAAGGCCCACTTAACTAAATTCTTTATCGCATGTCAACCAGTGGCATATAGTGACATATACCTTTTGCTATTGTTTCAAAGGAACTTGGTTGGACAAGCCTTGGAGTGGTTTTTAAAGTTACCCAAAAATTTAGTAACAAATTTTGATGATCTTTCTGATAAGTTTGTATAACACTTTTCCTATAATCTCGAGCATGATATTTCATTAGTGGACTTAACGCAATAAAAACAATAACTTGGTAAGAGTTTTGTAAGTTATTTATAGTGATGGAGAGCCCTTGCAAGCCATTTCACCCATAGTTTATCAGATAAACAATTAGTTGATATGTTTACCAAAAATTTGCATAATGAGATATCTTATCATCTAGAACTATAATGTGCACATAATTTCAAAGAGATCATTGATAAAGGTTTGTTGATCGAGTGAGCACTCATAAATAAAGGAGTCATCAAGATTAATTCAAATAATCAAAATCAAGGTACTAATTAGGGAAATAGCCAACATCAATATCCCACTCAAGTGTAAGCATCATAACTAGCATAGGCCAATAACCAAGAAAGACCCAAGAAATTCAATCGCAATAGGAATGTTGTGGTAAATGGAGTAACCAAATCTTGTCATGTCCAAATGGTGTAAACATCATCTACACCACCTTTTTATCTTACTCTACCTAGAAACCCCTCTAACCAATGCCATAATCATAACAACCAAGACCTGCCCAACAAATACAATAGCCTTTACTATTGCAAACTCCTCCTTCTAGGAGAACTGTGCTTGTACATCATGTCTTTAGTGACCTAGGAGAACTTATTGAGTTTTTATTTCACAAGCTTGATACTGCTAATCTGACTAGTTGGCCTATACCAAAGCATTATCCACAAGGAATTTCTTATCCTGATTGGTATCATGAAAATGAATTTTATGACTATCATCAGGTCAATAGGGATAATCTATGAAGATGTTTCCAAATCAAGCATTTAATTGAGAATATGTTAGATAATGGGGAGATAACATTGGATAATGGTGCTTCCACTTCTAGTAAAACCCTTGGGATTTATTAAAACCCCTTTCCTTGACATAACAATTAGTAGCAGCAAAATAATCAGCAACAACAATAATGGCCAGTGTATTAAAAAAATCAACAATATCAAAATCAAAGGCCGAACCAATATAATCAATAAAATTAGTAACAAAACCCACAATGATAAAACAATGGACAAAACCAAGGTCAAAATGGTAACAACCAATAAACCTACCATGCAGTTGCACATGACTATAATAGAGTTATAGGTCATATTGCAGGGGTTAATGTTAATACCATCTCCATTAATCTTAGACCAAGCACTAATCAACTTAGACTGTTGATAAACAACAACATTCAACAAAATTACATGTATAATCCTTCTTTGACTTGGGAGTGCATATAGGCAAACTAGAAAACTAGGACTTCCCCTTTTGGACCTTATATCAATAACTCATCCTTACCACATGACCACATACGAGTACACTGGTAACTGAGACTTTTCCTATCTTATCCCACACCATTCCCAACATTTGTTAGAAATAATGGTCTAGTATTTAATCTCAATAATGCAATCACAACTTAGAGGTCAAAGATTACTATCTCAGGCCCATAACCATCCACCACTTTGCCTATCATCCAACCAATAGTTCAGCCTCATAATAAACTATTCACTACTGACCAAGACAAAAAGTTTGATATTGTGGAACAATTATAGAAGACACTAGCATAAATTTATATTTTAGATTTGTTTTGAATGTCGATAATCTACAAGAACATCTTGAATGAGTTTTTGACCTAATCCATTACTGCTAGTGACATATCCCCTAATAAATTTCAAGCTTTGGTTGGACACCTAGCTGCAGCCCAACACATCACATTCAACCAAAGTAATATGTCTTCCCTTGGCCCGCTCCATAATAAACCATTTTACATAGAAGTTTATATAAAGTGACATAAAGTGAAATGTATCCTTATAGACAATGGATCATGCCTTAACATAGCATCTCTAAAGCTCATCAAGCTTCTTGGGTACACAATGGTAGATCTCCAACCAAAAATGATAACCATCAAAGCCTATGATAATCAGGAAAGAGAATTATAAGGCACCATTAGTTTTCCAATTATCATTGGGCCTTTGACCCATGATACACTTTTCCATTTGATTGATCTTGAGTTATCATACAATATGCTTCTAGGTAGGCCTTGGTTGCATGAGATTCATGCAGTCCCGTCAACGCTACACCAATATATCAAGTTTTCCCACTCAGGGATGGAAGTCAATATTCCAGGAGATTTACACCCATATGAACACTACAAACATCTTGAGGCCATATTTTAAAGCTATAATTATTAGTATGACATGAATCCAAATTTCAAGCAGGATATAGGAAAGGTTATACTTATTGATCCTGTACCAGATAATTGCATAGATCCTAATACCTTGGATTCCCTTTCCCACATGCCACCTCCTTAAGGTTTTAATTATTTCACCATTTTAGATAATGGACCAGGAGAGTATGTGACCCATGATACATTTCATATTTCCAATCTTCCTCAAAATCTTAAAACCTTTGGGTGATGTAAAGTCACTCCATATATGCATTGACAATAAAATACAAAAAGATAAGGGACTTGTCAGATTTGTACCAACATCTAGCCTAGAAATTAACCCTCTTGAAGGGGATGAATCATGGTTATATAATGACCACCAACCTAATTGTTATAAAAGTACAAAGTATCTTATTCCCAATAGGATCATGGAGTGTCACAATTATGGAGGAGGCCTCAGACTGAATCAATAAGGAACCATTAAGCCAATTTCTATGACTAAGTATGAAAGACCTTATGAACTTGGATTTAAACTTCCTGGGGGTGACCCCACATATCTTATTCAAATTCCATCACCAATAACTAGTGATGATGATGCCAACAGTGAAGCAGAGTCTAATTATAGCCTCACCTTTGATGACCTAGCTAAAACCAACATGTTTGATAACAATGCCATTTGTACCCTTACCCTGGCTATTCATCACAACCCATTGCCATTATCTTATCCCCAACTGATAGATTGAGACCAAAAAGAATCCATTCTACCAATTGATGAGTTATAGAATGATGAGGCATTCTATGAATTCTTAGGCATTAGAGATAATGTTTCATTGGGAGATCACAAGTCAAGATTCTCAATTACATTGGATCTTATAACATATTTTGGAGAGTGGGTGAACACCCTTAGCCAAAAACAAATAAGTAAAACATTGAGGTCCCAAAGTGAAAACCTCTTTGAGGTGATTTTTGACCAAGGAAAAAGTAAAGATAAAGGCCAGTCTAGTGGTGAAACCCTGTTTCAGGCACCATTAAATGGGGGTGTTCATTCTTCTTCACATTTAGACTAGGAGACCACCAAAGATGAATTTTCCTATGGATCCAAGTTAAATTTTGAGCAATAACAATTATTTGATCAAATCCTTCAAAAAATTTCAATTGTTTTTGTCACATGGCTAGATCTCCCATTAGGGGACTTAGATTCATCATGCCTAGGAGAATTTGAAGAGCAAGTCCTAACAAAGGACCCTGACATAATCTAACAATTCAAGTCATTGCCTACTATCCAAGAAGATAGTTTGACCCTTCTAGTTGAAGATATAATAAAGGTAAATATCATGACTCCATAAGACTTGAAATGGATAAAATTAGGTTCATCCCTCACTGAGGAGGAACATGAAGTCTTTACAACTCTATTAAGAGAATTTATATATGTCTTTACATGAACCTATTATGACATGCCAGGTTTAGACCTCACCTTGGTTCTACACCACCTTGTGGTTAATCTTGATGCCAAATTGGTAAAACAAAAGCTATGTAAGATGCATCCTCACATTACTATATTAGTAAAGAAAGAGTTGGAAAAAATCTTAGAAGTAGGATGTATCCAATCTATCAACTACTTATAATGGATCTCTAATGTGGTACCTATTAATAACAATCTTGAAGGGATCAAAATTTGTCTTGATTTTCAAGACATCAACAGATCTTATCCTAAATATGATTCTCCATTACCTAATATTGACATGATAATCAACTCCATGGTAGGTTATGAAATTATTTCACTCATGGATGGGTTTTCAAGATACAAATAGATCATAATAGTACCAGAAGACCAACATAAAACAATGTTTACCATTCCATGGGGAACATTTTGTTATCAAGTAATGACTTTTGGCCTTAAGAATGCTGGAGCTACATATCAAAGAGCCATGACTATCATATTCTATGGTATGATGCATGATATTGTTGAATACTATGTCGATGACATATTAGGAAAATTCAAAACTAGGGCTGACCATCTAATAGTGCTGCATCAGATATTTGAAAGATTAAAAGAGTACAAAGTCAAACTCAATCCAAAAAAATGTGTGTTCAATGTAACTTCAAGAAAATTACTTGGCTTCATCGTGTCTCATAGAGGTATTAAATATGATCCATTTAAAGTTCATGCTATAACCAAGATGCTACCACCAACCAATCTAAAACAACTTCATAGTTTGCAGGGTAAGATGCAATCAATCTGACGCATCATATCTTAGTTAGTAGACAAGTGCCCTCTATTTACACACCTTATAAATAAGGTAGTTGTATTTCACTGGGATGATCACTACCAAATAAATTTTCAATAACTCAAATACTATCTTGTTAATCCACTTATTTTATTACCTCTTATTCCAGGTAAGCCATTCTTGTTATACCTATTAGCTATCAACCATGCTATGGGGGAACTCTTGGCTCAACATGATGACAATGAAAAAGAGTATATTATATACTACCTAAGCCATACCTTGGTTACATATGAACATAACTATGCACCTATTGAAAAATCTTGTCTGACCATGATCTTAGCAACTCAAAAACTACACCATTACATGTTGAATAATAAGACCATGGTCATTTAAAAAGTATATTCACTCAAGTATATACCATCTAAAATAGCTTTGTAAGGTATAATGGCTAAATGGATCATGATTCTTAGTGAGTTTGACATAGAGTATGTCAATCAAAAGGCAATCAAGGTATAAGTTCTTATAGGTCAACTTGCATAAGCACCTCTCATAGACACACAACCACTCACATTTTAATTTCTTGATGAATCCATAATGACCATCATTGACACACCCCTTGAGGAGTAGACATAGAAGATGTATTTTTATGGTTCATTTACTATACATGGAATGGGGGTAGGCCTATTGTGTATTACACCATAGGGGGATTTAATCCCCAAATCATTCAAAATTAGATTTTCGTATATAAACAACATGGTCGAGTATGAAGCACTTGTTTCAAGACTTTAAAAGGTAGTGCATTGGAACATATCTCATCTCTAAGTTTATGGTGATTCTTAGTTAATCATTAATCAAGTCATAGATCATTTTTAGACCAAAGATGACAAGATAGTTCCATATAAAGCAATGGTCGACACTCTTAAGCAATAAATTTCCAACATTTATTTTGAACACATGCCAAGGGCTAGTAATAGAACTGTAGATGCCATGTCTACTATTGTCTCTCTGATTTGAAAAATAGATAAATCAAGAGAATATCAGTTCCTTATTGAGAATTTGTGAGCACCATCTCATAAACCTTTAACTGTTTCAATGATTTGTGATATTATTAGTCGTAATTCTATCTAGTACTCAAACCTTTAAAACTACCTTCATGACCAAGTTATAACACCTAACCTATCTCAAAAATAAACCAAATCCTTCATTTCTCATTCCACTCATTATAATCTACTTAGATCCACCCTTTACCATCACAATTTCGATGGAACTCTGCTTCCTTGTTTAAATTTGATAGAATCTACACTAGCATTAAAAGAAGTACACGAAGGGATATGTGGAGCTCATTCTAACGGGGCAGTATTATCTAAAAATATCTTGTGTACTATTATTATTGGCCCACGATAGACGTAGATGCCATTGTATATGTAAATAAGTGTGACAAATGTCAACAACATGCTAATCTAATTCATGCCCTAGGTAAAACTCTAAAATTGATGTTGACACCATGGCCATTTTCTACATGGGGACTTGACCTCATTGGGAAGATCAACACCACTTCATCTGATGACCATAAACATATGCTTACCACCACTTAGTATTTTACTAAGTGGGTTAAGGTATACCCCTCACTTATGCGACTAAAAAATAAATTTCCAAATTCATCTTCAACCATTTAATTTACCACTATAGTATCCCCTCTAACATTATATATAATAATGGAGGATCATTCAAGAACAAGGATGTAGATTAGATATGTACTAAATATAATATCACATAACATTTTTCTACAACGTATTACCCTCAAGGTAATGGCCAAGCTAAGGCATCCAACAAAACCATTATCAATATTCTTAAAAAGATTGTCAATGATATCAGTCATGATTGACACTTGTAGATATTCCTTTCCCTTTGGGCATCCATACCAATCATCATACCCCCATAGGAGTCACTCCATACTCACTTGTTTATGGTATTAAATCCATACTCCCCATTGTGGTCAAATTGCCTTCACTATGCATCTCTTTCAAGCATGTCTTGGATGATCATGACTATCGAGTAGCTCACCTGCAAGAGCTAGACCTACTTGATAAGAAATGCATAAACACGCTCAATAATATTAAAGCATATCAAAATTGACTCAAAGGCCACTATAATTGACATGTTAAGCATCAAACATTTAAACTTGGTGATCTTATTCTTAAAGAAAACCAAAAAAATACCATAATTGAGAAGAAGCATAAAGGGAAATTCAAACCAAGATAGATATGGCATTTCATCATTACTACAAATTATGGATCAAGAGCATATAGGCTTGCCACACCAAATAGAGATGAACTTCATGAGCTAATGAATTTTATCCATCTCAAGCAGTACTATGCTTGAGTGCTAAGGTGTATTGTCTATAAGGATCATTTCAATTATGCCTTTTTATCACTATTCTTCTTTATACAAATATCATCCTTATCCATCCTCTTATCCATATCCACTTTCCACTTCTGACCTATCATCCCAGTGTGTTCTAAAGCCAACCCCATTTGACCTTGGTTTTTGCCATTCATTATGCATTTTTAGCATCAAGGTATCTAATCATTTTCATCAGTTAGTTTAATTACTTCAAACAAAGATCATATTTTGGAACAGTGTGATAAAAGTTTTGGTGGTTGCATCCTTTTTTTGTTATTCCTTTCTTATGACTAGTCTGGTTACTAATTATAACCACATTTGGGAAAATTATTACCATTGATCCATGCCATTGTGTCTTAGTTATAACCACCTATGGGAAAACTAGGAGCAAAATTTGTTTATTAAGCTTTGGCATACCAACTTGCCACTTCCTATGTTGTATTATGCCTTTTTACCAACTATGACTATTTTATTTTAATTAACTACTACACTAATCAAATTTATCCATTGTAGGGTGAAACTACAGTGACTTGAGGTCCTACTTTAGGACTATGTAGGTATCACTCAATACTTTTTAAGGTTATCTCAATGACCCTCTAACTATGCTCTCACCATTTTTCAAGCAACCTAAGCCACACTTTCACCATTTTGTAAGCAACCTTAGTTTAAACACTCTCACTATTTTACGAGATTGAACCATTTAGTGTCTCATCATTCTCGATTGAGTTGAGACATTCTAAAATAATTCTAAAAACATTTGAAAAATTGTTAGAAAATAACAAAAACATTGACAACTTCTTTGCCTTAAAGCTTCTGGGAACCCTTACTAAGTTACAAGAAAATCACTTGTCATTTAGTTTCCCCATCCTTTTTGGCCTTTTCTATCACGCACTTTCCATTTTGCAAGACCATTCATCTTCTTCTATCACATCCATTCTGTTTGTTTTCCTTAGTTATCACATTCTTCCCATTCCCTGGGAGAACTACATTTAGCTTAAAGTTTTTTTATTATTAGATATTACATCCATGGAACTATGTAGACAGCATCCACTTGCCTAGTGCATATGGAGATAGCTCAACAAACCCCTTCCTTTTCTTCTATTTCCCCCATTTTGTTCTTTTGTTAAAGTTATCACCTATTTTCTAGGGACATTATTCGTATGGTTTCTTTTGAGTGTTTCTTTGTTGTTTTGTTTGTGTGCCTATTTGTTTTCTTTCATCACTATTTCCTTGATTTAATTTATGTGTGTTCATTGGGTGATTCCTTTCCTACACTTATACTTGAATCCATCCATATTTATATGTTTACATTATCATCATGGTTTCTATCATTGTTGTATTATTTTTTATTGAGTATTAGATTTTAGGAGTCAGTCCTTATGCATATTTTGATTAAGTCCTCATGATATTATACCATGATGCCTATCAACACATGCTAAAACAAACCTCATCTTCAAGAAGTCTATTCAAAAATGGTGGCATCTCCTCGGCACTGACATCCTAATTCAATCCCAATCATATCCCAAATAAAGTAATTAACCATGAAAGAATTTCAACCTTTATTAGTTTAGATGAGCATCTCCCTACTAGTAGGTTGTTTCAATTCATCATTACCCTCTATGTTAATTCATCATCATCCTCAACCAATTTTATCATGTTTGCCATAATCAGGTCTAATGATTATAACTATCTATGGGAAAATCATTGCACAACATCCCACCTACATTTCTCAATGATTATAATCACCTTTGGGCAAATCATTGTGTTGTCACCACTTTACTTTTTCTACCTATACAAGGGCATTTTATTATCTTGTTTGCCTGTCTTAATTGGGGCAGTTCCATTTTTTCAATGATTACAACCACCTTTAGGCAAATCATTTTGTTATCATACCATGTTGCCACTATCAAGATACAATGTTTATAACTACCTTTGTGCAAACCATTATACGCCATCCCACTTGCATTCTCAATTATTTTGACTACTTTTTCACTATCATTATGTTTTCACCCCATAATATTTCCTTTCTTTAGTCCCCTCATTTTTCTTTTTTCTTTTCGAGGGACTATTTATCAACTTACTTGTGCTAATTGTTCCCTCGAAGGGGAATCATACAATTAGTTTATCATTGTTGCAGTTGTAGGCATACATGACCTTTTCATTCTTTGAGAAGACATTGCTATGATTATAGCTTTTAATTCCTTCCCAAATAAGGAAAAATTGTAGACACCTAAATCTAGCCAGTGATAACCTCTAACTAGGATTTTGACCAATTTCCACCTAAAATGCACAATTTGGCCTAAAAAAATTAAAACATGCTAAATAATGTGAAATTGAAATATTCAAGTGTCTATTTTGGCTATGGTATCCATAATGGGGCATTTTAATTTATAGGTCAGCTAACTTTGATAAGATCATTTTGAGTCAAAATGCCAATTTTACACCTAGGTACTCTATATTGCTCTTTCTTATCAAATATCTTACACAAGACACGTGCCTTTGTTATTTATTTTTAGTAACATCATAAATGGGATAATTGATTGAACACATCTGACATTGCCTTCCAATTCCAATCCAATCAAATTTTGGACCAATAACAAGGCATTCTGATTAATTTGAGTAATTTGTGCATAAAGTGCTTAAACATGCTTAAGAGCTAATTAACCTAAATCAAAGCATAATTAATAATTCCATGCAAACTTGTTGAATACTTGTTTTCATAAATAAATATTAAATATTTGCATCATCATTAGGTGACCTCATTTCTTGGGAAGACATCCCTAGGCCATGAATGCTATAAATATCAAGATTAATGCCCTCCATGCCTTATTAATGCCTTCCATTATGCCCTTCATGCCTCTTAATCTCCCCTTCTTCTAATGTCATGATGAGCATAATTATAAACTCAATTACAAAAATTTAATTAATCCTCAACCACACATCTCAATCTTAAGATGGATGGTTTAGGTTGATTCTAGACATTCTCAAAAATATATAAATAGGAGGCCTCACCACATGAATTTTAAGACATGATTATATAATTTTATAATGAATAATTGATTAAAAATCCATTTTAATTAGTTTTCCATGCCAAATTTATTCCAAGACAAGCTAAGTCACAAGCCAAAGGTGCCAAGGAGAGATGGAGGTAGCCAAGCTTCTATTGCCAAGGAATTCATGAGCACAAGCCAAGCAAGCCACCACAACAAGCATTTTGGAGCATCCAGGAAGGTAAAATAAAGTTTATTTTGCATTTTAGTTGTGTGTTTCATTCATGTTTGTTAACTAAGCTCTCCATAATGTCTAGACCTAGAGATGTTATGCTAGTTAGTGTGTTTCTTTCATCTTGTTTTCACTTTGAAACTAACACCATACTAACCATCCTCTGTTGAGTTAAATTCTTAGATCATAGCTTAAACCTTCTTAGATCACTTGTCCATAAACATATCCAAGAAATTTTACATCACCAATATTTATTCCATCTAGTAATTTGACGATGATTCCATCACTAACTTTGTATTCCACTGGAGAAGCTTGATAAACCAACTCTCTTTCTATCTGCCCCAACTTGAGATGATTAAGCTCTTTGCTCAGGTTTTTGCCAAACACATTTCATACACTTTATGAGTTGAAACTTTCAGGACCTTTGATGAAGCTTTCGCCATGGCATGGAAATTATAAAATAGAGCCATTGATGAGGGGAAGTTAAAATTGAGAAACAATAATTCCACTTTCAAATCAAATGAGACCTCATCCTCTAAACCTAATAATCAAACCGAATCTAACATAAAGCAAAGGGAACCATGAATGTAGTTGTCCTTAAAACCACTCTGCCACCAGTTGTTAACCAACCCATTTCTTCTAATTCCTATAATCAAAACACTAGAAACCAAAATTGCAACAACCAAAATCAATTTACTCCACCAGGGGAATCATATGCTTCATTCTTGGAAAAGTTGTTAAAAGCAAATATCATACAACTACCACCTATCAAACATCCACAATAATTCAATTCCTCTCATCCTACACCTAGTTGGTATAAGGAGAATGAATTGTGTGTATTAAACCATGTCATTGGGCATGATGTTAGTAGGTGCAATACTTTCAAAAATGTTTTCCAAAGTTTGATTGACAAGGGGGAACCTATGTTGGATAACCCCAATGCACCCCCAAATCAATAACTTGACATCTTTAGACAACCATTCCCCAACCATGCCCCTTTTATGAACAATGAAAATAATAGAGAAGAATCCTCTCACAACCATGAGGTCCATACTGTTAATGTGGTTCTTATTGAAATCATTATTGAGGAAACCAGGCCCAAATCACGTTTCATTCCCCTCCACTTATTAAGGTAGTGGAGTCACCTTATATTCCTTTAGAAATTGAAACAAAGGAAACAATTATTCCCCTTTCTCCATCTTTCAAGGTAGTGGAGCTACCAACCTCTCTTTTGGAAGACATACAAAAAGAGGTAGCCATTACCACTATATCCTTCTCTTCTATCATAGAACACTCTACTCTTCCTTCGCAAAGCATTCTTAAGGAAGAGTTCACCTTACCTACCTCTTCTATAGAAGACTTATCTTCCCAAACCTTGGAGATTTTGATTGAGGAAAAGGATGAGGTAAACACTCCCTTCTCTCTACCCTTGGGTTTGTCCTTTAAGACCAATACTAAAGGGATCAAAACTATCTATAAGCTTTTCTCTAGACTGGTTCAAAAATTGGAGTACCTATCCCAACCCAACACAGATCATGCCATATTCTGGCACTATCTTGGGCTTCCTTTCCCAGCTAAATAAGAGACCTCAACCATGTTATTGTCAATCCAACCTTCCACTTCCACTATTATACCCACCATCATCCCAACCAAACCATTAGAAACCTCTACCACTCAATCCATCATTGAACCAACCACACCAACTCCACCTGAAGTAGCCTAGGCAAACTTCCCCCATCCCAACCAAGCCCATCAAAAATCTAGGTGTACTACCTACTCAAAGCCTTACTCACCCCCCATTGAAGTTGGATTTAGCACCACCTAGCCCACCAAATAAACCAAAATTCAAGCCAACTAAGAAAGAAGAGCCACCTAGGATCCCAAAATCAAGAACCTTGCCACTTATTTCTACTTGCCTTCCATTTTAGGAACACATCCTTCTTCCATCTTAAGAGCTCATCTTTCCATTAAGAAAACATGTCTCCCAAAGACAACCCAAACCCAACCTCCTCTTCTAGATATTCCCTTGCCTATTCTTTTTATGCCCTCTACCTCCAAACCCTCCACTACCAAACATCCTACTTCTAATGCTTCTATTTTTAAATCACTCACTACTAAGCCTACTACTTCTAATAATTTTATCTCCAAAATACCACCACCAATAATACTCCACCACCCAAAACTCCTTCTAATAAGCCTAATCCTAAGAAGGCTTCCACCCTAAAAGTCAAAATTAAAACTCCAACATCCCTTCCAACTTTACTTGAGTCTTACTCAACCATCCTATAGAGATTATTGTAATCTTCTTGCTTGACTTTTTCTCCCATCAAACCATTTAACCCCCATAGTCCTAATCCATCTTGGTTTGATGATAATCTAATTTGCTCATACCATATAATGTCAGGACATGATAGAAAGAACTATAAATATCTACAAGTCCTAATCTATCAGTTATATGTTGACGATGACCTATTGTTAGAACAGCCACCCATAACCCCATAGCCACTCCAAGAACCACAAGCCACCACCCCAAACCTACCTGATCCTATGCTCTCATCTAAGAGTGAGGAAGAATTGAAGTAGTCCTGTCACCCAAATCTTCCCCAAATCCATACCATATATGTGGTCACATGTTCACAAGCCTAAAAAAAGGATAAGGGGAAAACAAAGGTGTCTATTCCATGGACATACCATTCTTCTACCACCTAATCCCTCAACCAAACCCAAATACCCATACCTTCTCCCAAACCCAAGATATCCATCTTGGGTACCTCTCAATCCAACCCTTTCAAGTCAATCCAAAGAGTGATTCTAAAGCAACTTCACCAAATATTGGTGAATATGATTTTATATAAACTAATCAATACCTTACCCCATCACTACTAAGCAATGGTACAAGCTTTTTAGTCTATACAGGTCTAACCAAAAGACCCATAACCTCTAGTAACCTTTATTGGATCCCCCAAATTTCTACCCTTATTACCATTAAATATTCAAAAATACCCTCCATTCATCCCTAAGATCTAGATCCTCCTCTCTTTGTTACCGCATACATCAACCAAACCTACATCAAAAGGGTTATGATTAATGGAGGGGCTAGCATCAACATTATATCCTCCCATGCATATGACTAGATAAAATTACTAGAGAAAATTATGTTGAAAACCACAATAATGCTCCATTCTTTCAATGACACTACGGTAACAACTCTAGGAACTATCATCCTCCATATTTATCTAGGACCTCGCATGCTTCTTGAGCTCTTTTATGTAGTAGAAGGCAAGTTCTAATATAATGTTCTACTTGAACACCCTTGGATCCATTCCATGAATTATGTACCATCCACCCTACATTGTTGCATAAAATTTGAGTATGAAGGCCAAGTAGTTATCATACAAGCTGACCCAAGTCCTTTTACATCATACAATATGATGTACTGATTGAATGACATTCTCCTCCTTCCCACCACCAAGTATTCATCAACCAATGATGATTACACTTATTTTACCAACCAAGACTTGACTAACTCACCCATTCCTTCTACCCAAATCCCTGCAAAAGACCCCGTAGAATCCACATTCCAACATCTCTTGCTTGGGGAGTATCACCTCTTGGCTTTGGATGCCTTCCCTACTCCCCAAGAGTATGGGAACCTTGACCAGAACCCCAGTTATGACCCCAACACCAAAACCACTATTTATTTTGGAAATCCCAATCTATAAATAAATCTTATCTATGGGATACTTGATCAACCACTTGCTACCTCCTTGACCTCTTCTTCTCCTCAACCATTCACCTCTGATTTCTCCTACCTAGATAAACTAGAGTTTACCAAGACATACCTCCATAGGTGTGCTTGGAAGGGATTTGGTCTAGGACGTTATGAGCATAGACTATATGAGTTGCCTCCATGTAAGACTCAAAATCCTTATGAAATATTTTATCTCAGTTTCATTCCACCCAAAAATCCAATAGAATTGCCTCCCAATATCACCATTGATGAGGAAATCCCTTCCTCACCGTCCATTCCACCATCAATATTGGAGGATTTTTACATCATCCCCCTAACATCTTTTCATCAACATGATCAACATTGGGCTTTAATTTATCAAAAGGATGGGGAAAATGTAACCATTCCTCTGACTCATCCTAAAATGGTAGGAGATGACTCTCCTACCATTGATACCATTCAATGTTAGGATGATGATTCTATTCTCACCTACCTCGATGCAAAAGATTTCTCTATCCATAAATCTCTCCCTCCTAAGACTACAACTATGTTGATTGAATTTATCATAGATGTCAACTTAGGTACTCAAGATAACCCATGTATTGTCAAAATTGGCTAATCGCTAAATTTTGAGGAGCTTCAAGATTTCCCCTCCTTCCTACGAGACTGTAGCATATCATCTGCTTGGTCTTACAATGACATGTTAGGATTCAACCCCTCCATCACCACCCATAATATAGTCACCAACTGTGAATTGTCAAGCTAGTAAGGCAAAAACTTTGTTAGATGCACCCTCGTATAGCCTTTTTTGTCAAAGAATAACTTCAACACCTCCTATCTATAAATTTCATTTATCCCATTGATTATTCCTAACGGGTCTTAAATGGCATCCCTATCACCAAAGCAATAGGGGGACTTCACATTTATGTAGACTTTCTTGAATTTAACCTTGCTTTACCAAAGGATAAATTTACTTTGCCAAGCATTGACCTACTTATTGATCTTACAACTGGCCATGAGATGTTACCTCTTATGGATGGGTTCTTAGGTTGCAATCATATCTTGATTGCCACTAAAGATCAACACAAAATTGACTTTATCACCCCCTAAGGAACTTTCTGCTATAAGGTCATGCCTTTTGGTCTGAAGAACACTGGTGCAACCTATCATCATGTTATAAACTACATCTTCTATGACCTTATTCATAAAATCATAGAAGACTATGTTGATGACCTTAGAAAATCCAAATATTTTAAAGATAATTTTGCCATTTTTAATATTATCTTCAAATGTCTCATCAACTACCATGTTTGACTTAACCCTAAAAAGTGTATTTTTTGGGTCTTTTTAGGAAAAATCCTTGGCTTTATCATCTCCCTTCAAGTAATTGAAGTTGATCCCACCAAAATCAAGGCAATCCTTGACATGCCTCCTCCCACCCACCTCAAGCAACTTTATAGCTTATAGGATAAGATCCAATCCATTGATCGCTTATCTCTTAGCTCTCAAATCAATGCCAACCTTTTCACCACCTTCTAAAAAAGGAAGCATCTTTTAAGTGGAACAAAAATTATCAAAAGGCCTTTGATTAATTTAAAGAGTACCTTATATCTCCACCCATCCTCATTCTTCCCAAGGAATATCAACATTTTTACCTTTATATTTTTACCACCAACCACTCCTTAGGGGCAAAGCTAGCCCATCAGGATGAACAACATAAAGAATAAACTATCTACTACATAATTCATATGATTATAGAGTAAGAGACTCGATACACCCATACAAGGAAACTTTGCCTCACACTAGTCTTCATCACCTCCAAACTTCACCACTACCTTCCCAACTATAAGACCTATGTCATAACCAATACCAACCCACTTAAGTATATACACTCTAAGCCATATCAAAACTAGTTTATGGATAAATGGATCCTGCTCTTAGATGAGATTGACCTTGAGTTCCTCCAACAGAAGTCAATAAAAGGGAAAGTCATCACTGATGAATTGGCTAAAGAACCCTTAGCAGATAACCAACTATCCTCCCTTGAGTTTCTCGATGAGTCCATCGCCACCCTTTCTCAAGAAGACATCACCTATTAAATGACCACGTTCTTTGACAAACCAAAATGTCAACATGATGGGGAAGTCTATATCATCTTTATTCCCCTTGATTCTAAATCTCTTCCTTTATCCTTCAAACTTGACTTTGATTGTACCAATAATATGGATGAGTATGAAGCCCTAGTGATAGATCTCCAAACTACTTTAGCCTTGGGAGTCAAGACGATTAGTATTTTTGGTGACTCCTAACTTGTGGTCAACTAGATCAATGGGTCTTATCAATGTAATAATGATGTTTTAGAAGAGTACAAGCAACTATTTGATGTACTCTTGGCATCATTTGAACACTATTGTATCCAAACTATTATGCAATCTATGAATAAATTTGCTGATTTAATGATTTCTCTAGCTTATCAAATCCAATCTATACCCTCTAACTCTAAGATATCTATCATTATCCATCATCTTATCAAGCCTTCTTATATCAAATTAGACCCTCCAACCATATTTAATGTAGAGGAGACCCAACCTGACCTTTAGTATAAGCAAATCTTTGACTATCTCCACCATGCCATCATTCCTTCCAATCTTTCTAGGAATGGTTAAAGAACGTTCATTCAGGGTACCTCTCATTATACCATATTATGGGGAATCCTTTACAAGCATGGCTTTGATGGCCTTCTTTTTTTTTGCCTGCCTAGCGATGAAATCTCTCATGCTATTAAAGAAACACATGATGGGATTTGTGGGTGATACTTTAGTGGCCTAGCCATTGCTAAACATATCCTTCTCTTTGGTTATTATTAGCACACCCTTATCCAAGATTACTATGATAATGTGAAAAAGTGTATTAAATGTCAAAAACATGCCAATTTACATCATGCACCTAGTCATAGTATCCAAGTATCCAAATGTTTATGGCCCTTTTCACAATGGGGTCTAGATCTTATTGGTGAAATTAACCCCCATTATTCATAGTGACATCATTCTATCATCACTGTAATAGAATATTTCACCAAATAGGTAGAGGCTATTCCTCTCATCTCAACTAGAGATGAAAATACTATTAATTTTATCAACCATCACATTATCTATTTTTTTGATGTTTTGCATAAAATAATCACTGATAATGGTAAGTCTTTTAAGAATAAACAATTCTAAGGACTTTGTGAAACAATAGGTATTAAGTTAAATTCCTCATCACCTTATCATCTACAAGAAAATGGATGGGCCAAATCTTCTAACAAAACTCTTAACAACATGCTAACTAAAACGGTTAATGCATCTAGTCAATTTGGCATTTGTACATCCCCTTCACCTTATAGTCATATCCTACTAGAATTAAAACTCCTACAGGTGCTACCCCTTTTTCTCTTATGTTTGGAGTAGAGGTTGTCTTGTTTCTTAAAGTCCAAATTCCCTCTTTTCATGTATCCCTACAAGATCTCATTTTTTATGGCAATTATCATCAAGAACATTTAGCCCAACTTAAGCTACTTGATGAATGTCATTTATCCGTACTTACCCATCTTCATGTCTATTGAGAATGAATCAAGTGCACTTATAATAAGCACCTCAAAGTACAAGAATTCAATATCATAGATCTCATCTTAAAGGAAAATCAACATGTCACCAATATGGAGAAAATCAAGTAGGGAAAGGTCTTTTTCAATTGGCTTGGACCTTATATCATAATGCATAAGTATAGATTGAGAGCTTACTAGTTGACATCTCTTGAAGGCAAACTAGAACCTAAGCCTATCAATGCTCTACATCTACATCTTTTCTTTTGTTAAACAAGATCAAACTCACCTTTTATCTAAGTTAAGCTCATCCTTTATTTTCACCAACATTTAACTCCTTATTTTAAGGATAATTGATTAAAGTAGGATCATGTGATTATCCATTAGAGCCTTAGCCTATCTTAAGCATGAGTATTATGGATTTACCCATGCAATGGTTCTCATGGTACTTTCCACCCCTTTATAGGATGGATTCCCATGGTTGGTGTATCTTAAAACTCCTTTACCCATTATCAACCTTCTTGTACTTTAGTCCTACCTTCATGAAGGTGAACCTTTTAAAGCCTATATAAGTAAATCCATGTCAATAGAAAAAAACATTAAAAAAATCACAAAAAAAAGCAAAAAATCATATATTCTATGGGTTATTCCAATAATTCACAATTTTTTCCCTTGAAGGACAACTACAAAAACCAATCAAAATTACTCAAATATCAAGATCCTTAAACAAATCTCACAAACTGAGACCACTCCTTTGAAGGATAGTTGAGTAAAGCATTTGTCAAAGTATAGAAATTTCTTGGAAGCTTCTCGTATTGATCAACTTCCCCAGTTTCCCCATCACTAGTAAAATATGACAAGATCCATTATCAAAACTAGAAAAAGCAAAGATAATTTTAAAAGCCACAATCAGCTTTTCATATGTAGACTTCCCACATCGATCAATCTACACCTTATGTGACATGGAATTATTTATATTAATTATTTGGTAATTTATGGAAGACGCATGCTAATCTCATAGGAATATTCCATTATCATCCATCTTCCCTCTATCAACAAGGGATTTTTTGAGCTTAATTGACATTATGTGATCAAGACACTTTTTAACCAACTAACACATGTTAATGTGAAGCATTCAAAGGGCTTATGTTCATAAGTTGATCTAACTTCAGTTTGTTCTAGTCCTTGCCAAATAAGAAGCATCTTGTCTTCTTATTTTCTCATACCTATTTGTTGATGCATTCACTCATATGCTTGTCTTTCGATTATCTCATCTTTCTCATCTTCCTTCACATTTAGTTTTGTTATCCACCTTACTCTATGTATTTTTAAAATTTATTCACCTTCATCTAATGCAATCCATTAAAAACATTTAAATACCAATTTTTATAATTTATTACGTGTTTGACATCTTGTCTTATTTCTTTAAGTGTTTTTAATCAAAACAAAACACTTTAATGAATTAACCATCTCAAACATTTTTTTATCATAACATCATAACCATAACTATAATAATCATACAATAATCACAACATCATAATCATATCTAATCTTATCTATCACATCATCACCATTTATCACATCATAAACCCATGAGACATCCACATATGTTATCCTAGCTAGGTAGGGAAACATAGATTCATTAATTTAAAAACATCCACATTTATAATGAGTCACACACCAAACCATGAAAATCATTACATCATTATCATATTACTAAATAAAATATACATAACCAATCACATCAACTAATCATAAACCATCAATCATTTTATTAATATTTAATCTTCCATCATAAATCAATAAGTCCTCACACATGTCTTTCTAGATATTAGAGAACGTAGACTCATTAATACATCCACTCAAACAAAAATGCTAATCATAAGCAACATCACAACTTCATGATCATAGCAATAACAACGTATACATAAGCCATATCCACAACCATAATCACATCATGAACTCATAATCAAAATAATCATATATGCAATAATGTACATGTCTCTCAAAGGGCTATATACATCTCACTACATTGAATCATAGGTCGATATCAAAATCATATAGTACATCAAAATACAAGGTCTCATAGGACTCTACGATCCTGGAGCACCATTACCTCATAGAGCTTGCCCATCTCTTGGACCTATCTATTCACCTAAAGACACTACCTAATGACTTGGTGTGACACTACTAGCTCCTCCAAATATCACTGATTTGTACACACCCCATCTGAGCTCATCTAGAAATTGAGTGAAAGCCAAGGCCTCATATTACTTGATCTCTACAATTATATCCACATGTTTCACCATAGGGATGATACCTAATGGTCCTATGATTGCTCATGATCCTACCTATCATAGGGTATCTCACTCCTATGTAACCATGGCTAAATATACTCATGCATAATTTCTCTCCTATGTCAGAGTGCCCACCTATCCCTAGGCCACATCCCTCTCTTGGGTCACTGCTATTAAGGCTACCTGCACTATGGCTATTTCTGCCCTAGCCTGGTCTCTCTCTACAATCAATGCTTGCCTACCTAAGGCATCCTCATCCATATAATACCTATACCTCTCCTCCATATCAACATCCATCTCCTATTGACCATCATCTCCTCCAAAAACTACTACATCATGATGTGTCTAAAACCATGTGGAGTAATCATTAATGACATCAACATCATCAATATCCACCATCACTGGTAAAAGTTTGTGGTCAAAAAACACCTCAACTAGATTTGGACTAGGCAATGGGAACTTGGCATCCTTCCTCCAGTACCTTAGGAATTCCCCTAAAATATCTTAGATGAGCCCAAACTATCTCCTCACCCTATCAAAAGGGATGAGCTCTACCTCATGGTCTTGTCACCCAAAAACCCACCAATAACTCTATAATGATAAAGTTTATTTGGCATAGCTCACCTATTATGTAAATCTAGTGAATGGCCTCCAAATGACCTCACCCTCAATAATTACCTTTAATTGGTCTCTATACAAATCTAGGTCTCAAGCTCCTCCCCTAGTCTTATGAGTGCATAATCATCTCTCCACCACATATAGCCAACCCTAAAGTCCATCTAAGCAAAAACGTGCCACAGTAGTCCACTTGGTCTCAATACCCTGATATGCTCATATGCTCAGTATTGTAGCATGAAGCTAACACTAATCCCATATCTCTTATAGGCATGGTACCCTTAGATATATTGATAGATTTTTACTAAAATTATAAGTGCTAATGTAAATACTATCTGATATAACCACATATCAATAAGTACACCTAGCAACAAGTATGGAAATTTACCACTGCTAGAATCTGATAAAGCATAACATGTGATGGCTATCATCATCATTGTAAATATCCATCTCATTCCCCTATCTTAATGATATATAGGTGTATAATTCAATCCTCTTGAGTTCCATCTCACAAGAATGAGGTCCTCTCCATACATATGATCTATATGCTCATCTCACTCATCACTACTAATATGATATATCAACTCACCTTATAATGGTAGTTTTACTATCTAGTAGATATATTCTAGTAGAATGGTGATCTCTCTAGTCGGTAGTAAGAAAGTGTTAGTGGTTGGGTCCCATCTCTCGATGAAGACCATTAACATAGCTACATCATGTGACACATGTTGGTAGTACCTCATCCCTCATAAGCCAACCTCAGTCTATGATCCCAACCCTAGTCTGTCATGCTTCAACATATGTCATCAATAATATAGGGCACTCTATCCCACATCTATAATTGCTCTCTTACCTACAAGGTTATACTAATACCTTATTTTACCTAGTCCATCAAACATTTCCTATGCATATTACCTACCTCCTACCTTAATTGATTCACCACATTTACATAACCCTTATCTAATCCAATATAAACCCAAGACTCATCTTAAACCACTTCCTACCTAAAACACATTATTCCTAGCTTACTTTACCCCATCTAAGAATCCTACCTACCTTCTTCCTAACACAAACCTATACTTTACCTTAATGTAATTGTTGATGGTTTAGTGTCAACCAAAAATGGTTCTTTTTATAACCATCATCAATCAACCATTGACCATTGACAATTAGGTGGTCAACTATTGACAATCCACACATTGACCATTCGATGATTGCCTATCTACCAATGATGATTGATAGTGACCATCGATAGTCACTATGTGGTAACTGCCAATGACCAAACCCTAGCAATAAACCCCTAATCTATCTAGATACTCACCATAACCTTTAATCTCTACATAATATACTAACCTACCTAACACATTTCTAATCCCCTATCAATTTCACATCAAACATTCAAATTTACAAATTTTAAATAGCTACCCACTCCCACACCTACCTACACAATAAAAATGGTAAAAATCACAACACAAACAAATTTAAGTATACCCCTTACCTCATTTTGTGATCACCATCATGGAGGTGCCCTAAAAACCTCTACTTCTTGGCCCTACACTCTGCCTCATACTCTCTACACCTTGGTTAGCTCTTCTCTGCTCTGGACACAAAATTAACCTTGATCCTTATATGGGCTCAACTAATAAACAAATAATCTCAATCACCAACAACTCAATCACCAACAATTTCACTCACTCCACTCAAACTCTCAAAACTATCACCATTTCTTTCTTTACACAAGACAAGAGAAATATTCACAGGTTGATTTATGAATGAGGAAATAATACCTCACTCAACCTTTTATGTTGCCTTGTTAACACTGATGTATGACTGCTAATGGTCACTTGGAGACTTTTGATGGTCGACCCCTTTAGGGATTTTGCAATCACACCCAAACACTTATTAGAATAATAACACTACAACTACATACCATTGGAGATTACCCTTCTCCACTGACCAACCAAATACATCAACCCAGACATTGGTATTTTTATCCCAACTTTTGTACATTTTGTGATGACCTTGCTTTGGTCATTTTGACTGTGATGACTACCTTACCATGCTAAACAACTTAAACTTGTACTGTATTTATGCATAAACCATTTGTGTCTTCTTAAGATCACTTCCTACCTCAGATACCTATGAATACATTGACCTCAACTAGGATACTTGCATTTACGAGTGTAACCATAACCACCATGCCTAACTGTGATCACTTTATCCACTTATCACTTGTCCTTATAGTACCAACTATGTTTTATAAATTACCTCAACTATGGCATCCTAGTTTATGCGTGATCTCATGTTTTGTGTGCATTTTTGTACTTAAATTCCCAACCTCTCACCAACTTTATCATGTATTTACCTACTTATCAAACCTAAAACTTAATTTATTTCACCTCATCAATTCTCAATTTGAGGGGGAACACCTCCTCTCATTCTCAGGGCATCTGACCTTCTACCAACCTCCTATTTTTTATTTTGTAACTTGAAAATATAAATTGCATAACAAAAAGGGGTAAAATATAGACACTAAAAAACTACACACTATAGTTCCAAATGTTGTACTAACCCTTAGACCACCCCTAAATGCCCTTGGGACCATTTCCTAACCATTTATCCTACCAATCATTAGTGGAAAAGGCTAACTTTAGCCATTTTTTATTATGACCCTAACCACCGATGGTTGACCATTAAACCACCGATGATTAACCTCAACCATTAACAATTTTCCTTTAACCACCTCAAGGGTTAAATTAAACTAAAACTCTAGCTTACTTTTATATTAATAGCTATTTGATCCACCATTTTATATAATCAACACATGTTGAGCTTAAATTCAGATAGCTTATTAGATACCTTGTTGAACTTATTATTTCACCACTCCCTTCCCTCTATATTAAGAGGGGAAGGGAAGGTGAAAGGGATCATCATAACTTCTTGTGTAAGATATCAAAGCTTCTTGTACATGTATCCTTCTTAATTCTAGTGACTAGGATAGAGATCAAAAGTGTTGATGCAACTCATTAGTCAATGACCAAGGTAATGTCACTCTACTAAAATTACTTTGGAATCTATAACAAGATTTTATCCAACCTCAACATTCTTTAGACCAACAAAAATAAAGCTAAGTATCTGTTACTTATCAAGATTCAACAATTATTTTATTTGTTTTATTTATTATGTCACCTTCTCTTTCACCCCACTTTCTTGTGTTAGAGTTTTAAAACTCTAGATACTTCTTCTCTTCCCTAAGGCCACCCAAAGTCTATTTCAATCATCTGAGTATCCTCTACCTAAACCAAACACCTCTAAATACTACCCTCTATCTTGTAACTATTAACCAACCCAAGCTCACCTTCCAGAACCTCTCTACAACATTCCCAACTAATGAAAGTATAATAAAAAGAAGAAATCCTTCAAGAACAAGAAGAGTCTCTACACCAAATAAGCTTATATCTCATCAGATGAGAGTGAAGAAAGTGACTCTGAATATGATCATGAGGATGTTGGTTCTATTGAAGATGAAGCTCTATTCATAGATGAAGAAGGAAGTTTCTCACATCAAAAGGAGTCTACTTAGAGTGATACAGATGATTATGAAGATGAGGTGGACTATGAGACTACATTGACAAATGCTCTTGAAGAATTGAAGATTGAGAAGAAGATCAATAAGAAGATAAAGTCTCAAGTCAAAGATTATGAGGAGTAATTTAGTGTGTTTGAAATAAGAATAAATGAAGACACTAAGGAGCATGAAGATAAGGTCAATCATCTTAGTTTTCAATTGAAAATATTGTCCATAATCCTAAAAGCTAAAGAAGATGAATGTTCAAGGTATGTTTCTAAAAATAAGTCTTTGAAATTTGAGTTAGAGAAGATATCTAGTAAGCTGAATACATTTGTGAGATTTGAAAAGAGCTCATGTGATCTAGACAATATTCTAAGTGGTCAAAAGCATGCTAGTGATAGAACTAGTCTTGGATATGAAGAAGAATAAAAGAATGTAACTCAAGACAAGATGAAGACTAATGTGAACCAAGACAATCATACTTTGAAGACAAATCATCAAATAAGGAATGAAGGTGTAGGTAAAGTAAAGAAAAATCAGATTAGACAACTAAATGCCATGAGGTATGCAAGATTCAAGGGTTACTATCACACGTGTAATCAATTTGGTCATAGGGATAGAGAATGCAAGAGACATATTAGAAATGAGTTTACATGTAACTATGATGGGGGTATTCAGTCAAAACATGAATCCTCTTTAAAAAGAGGAGCTTGTTTCATTTATCATGACATAAGACACATTGAAAGTTTTTTTTACAAACAACGTATGATAAGATATGTTTCTTACAAAAGGTATAGTGTGCTTCAATTATCAACAAAGAGGTCACATTGCTAGATTATGCAAGCAAAGGCCTACAAGACATAGTAGATTCAATCAGGATCCTAGAGTGAAAGAGAAAAGGCAAGTTAACTCATGGAAGACAAAGGTGACAAGTGTGAGTCATGACAAGTTTTCATGTCCAACTAATCTATTTGCTATGGTGGATACTACTACAGAAGTTAAAGAGTGCCAAGAAGTCTCATTATTTGCTCATGTTGAGAATGAAGAGATCCAGCTCAAAGAGAAGACCAAGATAATAGTTGAGGCTAGTTCTGAGTCGTGTATGTATCAAATTGAACATCCTACTATTACTAAGCATGTGTCATGCAAATAACATCAATTGTTTGTGCCTAGTGATGAGGTTCCAAACTACAAGGTGGATTCTTCAGATGAAAAGATATGTCATGAATCTTTGTTGTCTCCATGTATTATCAATGAAAAATATAATTTTATGGTGGTTGATCATGTTGCTTCTCTTAACCCTACGAAGAAGAAGAACTACAAATATTAGATGACCAACGAGGAGAAGGAATATGAGGAGTTGTGGGCAACTCCTAATTTCACATTGTTCTAGGACATTGTGAAGTAGGGTGTCTCTACCCATGCCTCTTAGGAGACATATTTTATTGTGGATAAGAAATTTTGTGTGCTTAAGATGATAATGCCAATTAGATAAGGTCTTTGATTAAGGGGGAACAATAAGATCATGAACTTGTCTTAGATATTTGTGAAGGACCTATAATATAGGGTCATAATGAGTGTTTCTAGGTGGCCTAATGAGATTGGTATAATGTCAAGAAGTGTTTGGTGCTCATAAAGGTCTATGTACTTCTTTTCTATATGGTCCAAGTTTTTCTATGGTTTGAATGTATGTTGAAGGCAAATTAAAGTTTTTTGAGTACTCTCAATTTTCTCAGTTTTTGGCTTACGGGAAAGTAGGTCTAAAATGGATTATAGTAATTAAAGGCTACCAAAGGTATGGAAGATCAATTTTTGGTCTAGAAGTGTGTGATGGTTGTCACCAGGTGTGCAAGAATTTTTAGAGGTGGACGTTGACTAGAAAGAGGTTTGTTGACCCTGTTTGTTTTGAGATTCTAGGGTTTTGGGCTATGATATAAAAGTGGTTTATATTATGAGATGAGGTATGAGGCTTCTTAATTAATTGAATAGTCAAACTGGGTTTTAAAATAATGATTAACATAGGTTTTAAGGTTTGTGGTTCTCAAGTTATTCAAGTTTTTATCAAAATGGAGGCCTAATTGGCAAGTTGGTTTACGAAGGAAATATGTTTCATAGGATGAGATTGATGATTAAAATTGGTTTTATTGAGGGGGTATATGATATTGTTCTAGATATGATTTTTTAGGTCTTGAAGATGTGTCTATTAAAATTTGTTGGCTCTACAAGTTCCTAGTAGGCATATAAGGAGCCTAGACAGGCCTAGTTTGAAAAAGAGTGATTTTTGATTAATTTTTCAAAAAGAGAAAGGTATTTTTATTTCAAGGAGATTTATAAAGTGGGCTTAAATTATGTTTCCTATTTGGTGAGTGTCATAAATTTATTTTGGTGGTCTTTGTGGTAGCTTGAGAGAGAAGGCTATCAAGTATGTGTGGTGGTTCTTCATGGTGTATATAGATTTGAAGATGATCAACAGGTGAAATGGCTCATAAATATTAGGGGGAGTCCCTCTCAAATTTTTCTTGGTGAGTTACATAATATTTTAGTATTTTTATGTGTTCTTTCTTCATCTGTTGCAGTGTTTGGTTGAAGAGAGTGTTGACATAGAGCAAGAGGAAGTTGTCAAGGCAAGAAGAGGTGGGCTCAAGGTAAGGGGGAGTTTATATAATATTTATAAGATTGTCCTCTCCTTATTGGTGGTATTTTCATATCCTTAGGATCATATTGTGCCCACTTTGTTATTGTTTCAAAGGAGAAGAAAGTTCTTATCATGAGAGTGTTTGAAGAGAAACAAGGAAGGTGAGCTATATATGATGGTTGTTGACATCAATGAAAAATGGGGAGATTTTTATATATTTTTAAATTATGTCATGGATGTGTCATAGTGAGAGGATGAAGTGCATTTATAGTCTACGTGACAATGACAAAGTGTGCACTGTGTTTATCCTAGTATGCTTAGTTGATCTTCAATTTTGACATGTTTATAGATGTTCAAGGATAAGTATGGTGATTTGAATATGTAAAAGGGGTCATATTATAATTTAGTAATGATTTGATTACTTGTGTGCATGATTTGAATTTATCTGGTAGTCCATTGTTTTTGTCTAGACATTCTGGGTCTAGTCATAGAAAATACAAGAAGGTAGTTTGTTGATGCCACCATTGCCACGTGTGAATGAGTTAGGGGGAGTTGGTCATATGGTTGTGATCACATTATTCCATAGTTTTTTTTCACTAAATTTAATATCATGTTCTAAATTTCATCAAAATATATGCAAGTGCAAAGTTAGGCTCCCAAGTAGTTTGACAGTATTTTCCCATACTTAGCCAAATATGCATGAGGCAAGAAAGAGCCAAGTAAGACTTTTGATGGTGGAAAATATCACATGTGTGAAAATTTTAGGAGAATGTGGTCATATGGGTTTGTTCACTTTTTTACCTAGTTTATTTTCACTAAATTTTAGGTCCAACATCAAAGCACAACAAAAGATATGCATGTTCAAAGTTGGCATCCCAGATACGTTTTTGACATAGTTGGCTCTGTGGAAAAAAAATACAAGTGATCATTTTAATGATGTTATATCTCACACATGTGAGCATTCCAAGATAATATTTTTACATGTTTGGATTCTCCTTTATGAGAAGATCATATGGTCCAAATTTTAGAACATGTGCTTGAGCGAAGCAAAATATATAGAGGTGTAAAGTTGGCCTTCCAAGCAGATAAGTAAAGATTCATATACTTAGTCATTTTTTCAAAAGTTAAAGTTCAAGAAACATCAATGGATCATGTTACTCCAAGAAGTCAGGAAGTAACGAGATGGTTCCACGTGTTCAATGTTTAACACTAAGCAATGATAAAGATTGAGCTTCTTCCAAGGATCAATGGTGAACACATGATCATATAGATGGAGATCAATGGTGTGTATTAAAGTCAAGAGGTCAAAGTGATATTTATATTACATTTTTAAATTTAGGAAAATCTTGAAGATATCATTGAAGTGCATGAATTCAAATTTTCAAGAGTGAATGAGATGAGGTCAACATGTTCAACGTTTAACATTTGGCATTAGTTGTGTGTTAAAGGTTGAGCTTTGTACAATAAGATCAATGGTGCATGTTTAATATGAGCAGTGATGACTCGAGATGATAACATGGTGTTCAAGGTTTAACTATTATCATTTGCATTTGAATATTTGAATTTGTAAATAAAAAACTAGTACTCTATATTTTAGCCATATCTTTCAATCTAAATAGAATTTGTTCATGGTGTAAAAAGCAAATATGTAGATAAATCCAAGGAACATATGGAAATATAGATTTTAAGATCTAAAAATGTGTACATTCAAATATATTTAGGTTTAAATTTGACTATGTTTTCTTGTATGTCCTAAAAGTGACCCAAGAAGGATGTTCAAGCTTGTGTTGATGTTGTTTTGATGTTTCATGTTATTGGAAAGTATTTTAAACTCCATAAGGATGCTCTATGTGGATTTTGGAGGTGTGAACAATTTTATTTAGTATGAACAAAGGTTTATAAGTCTATTTTGTATTTTTTCATGATGACTATGTGCATACAATGTTTATTGAGCTTGCACAAAAGAGTGCAATGTTGACTATAAGAATTTGAAGATGACTAAGGGGTCATATAATAAGGACCTATTATCAATTAGACTTGCACCCTAGTGAAGGTAGTTTCAGGCCTTCATAATCTGCTAAAACATGGAAATAATCCTAGGATATGGGTGACCTAATAAATGGATTAAATCTCTAGATTTTAAGGGCTAACTCCATTTGGTGTATCGCTTAAGATCCCTAGTCTATGCCACAAATTTTTGAGAAAAAGGGAAGAGGGAAAAGGTAAGAAATAAACTTGAAGGGAAATCCTATCTATGATGGTGATACACTAAAAATATGGCCTTCATCTACTTTTCGTGCACTAAAAAGATGAACAAGGACGTGAATCTAATTACACTACTCCAACGGCAGCCTTTGAGCATCAATATTTCACATAGGGGTTGGGGCTTGTGCATGATCTAAGGTAATTGTTTAATAGGTCTACTAAAGACACTAGAGAGAGCTTGCACTTACCATATAAACAAATTGATAGAGCACACTATACAACCTATAAATACAAGCTTAACACCTGAAAATAGCTATAATGGAAAGGATAAGATGAGAGGAAGGCTTAACTATCACTTTCATCTCCAAAAAAACCATGAAAATACACTAAAACACAATCTTTTAAGGAGATATGAACTCTATCTTATTCATCAAAAGAGACAAAATACAGATGTTCTCTGAACATGGAAAAATCAATCCTTACAATGGCTCGAAAGCTTGTACATATAAAAGAAAGGATAAGAGAGAAGAGGGACTTACATGTTAGAGTGGGGAACTAAGAGAAGAAGTTACCAATAAATGTGGATCCCTCCTTGTTCTCGAGCTCCTCAACATTGAAATCATGTAACTACTTTGATCATGAGATCAACCATCCAAAATCACCATAAATCTCTTTGAGTCCCTCATGCATTCAATTACCTTATTTAAGAACTGACAGAGCCATGTCCAAGGTAGTTGCATGTCCATGCCAAGTGTGAATGATTCGATCCTTAAATTTAAAACTTGGCATGCTCTTTATTGCAATCTTGGACTATAGATCTTCTATTCCTACATGTTTAAGTGCTCCACTTGGATGTATCTAATCAAGCTTGGGTCACTTTGCATGTTCTATATGTGAACTGTAGACCACATCATTAGAGTTTAAAGGAGAAATCCTCATCATTTTTTGTTGATTGGCTATCAAAATCCCACTCAGATCCTTTTGAAAACCTAGCCTTTTCTTGTCTATTGATCTCCTTGTTATATCTTGACAAGTGTTAATCTCATGGCAATCTTGATGAACCCTTTTTTAAAAACTTGACCAAAGGCAACAACTACTTGCAGGGGTTCAAACTTGACATTTTCGGGCCCATCATTAATTCCTTCAAACTTTTGTTTTCAACCATTTCTTCAAACTATTTGATCGTGGACAATTATCTCAAAAGAATTAACCTTTCAGGCCATTCCCTTCAGAATTTTCTTTGTTTTAGGCAATAATTCTTTTAGGCTTTTTGTTTTGGTCTTTTTTTTGAAAGAATTTATTTCAGCATTTTCTCAGGCTTATTCCTTTGGAAGAATTTATTCAGACTTTTTGCTCAAAAGAGTTTCTTTGACTTTTATTTGGGCTTTTCATTAAGAGGAATTTTTTTGGGCTTTTCTTTTGAAACTTATTTCTGTAGACAATTCTCTCAAAAGAATTAACCTTTTCTTTGGCCTTGAATAATTTTATTTTAAAATGGACCTTTGGATTTCTTGTAAAGTGCCCTATTTTTCACTTGAAATGCCCTTTCTATAAGGAAAGTACCCTTCAACCTTTTTGAAAATGACCCCTTTTCTCTAGAAGTGCCCTTCAGAATTTTTGCAATGAACCTTTTAGAATTTTGCAAAGAACCTTTTCCAAAAGGAAAGAACCCTTTGAAATTTTTAAAAAGTCCCTTTGGAATTTTTCAAATAACCCTTCAACTTTCTTGAAATGGTATTTCAAAAACCTTGAAAATATCTTTTTCGAAAGGAAAGTACCTTTCAAAATGTTTGGAAAGAAGCCTTCAAATTTTTTAAAAGGCCCTTTGAGTTTGAAAAGTCCCTTTTCCAAAAGAATTCATCAAACTTTTCCTCCTGAAAGAATTTTCTCAAACTTTTTGAAAAGTCCTCCTTCTAAATGAATTCCTTTTTTAAAGGTTTCTTGAATATGGACCTTCCCAAAAGGAAAGGCCCCTTCAAACTTCTTGAAAATGACCTTTTAAAGACCTAAAGAAGCCTCTGTGATGTTGTTCTCACAAAAAATCCTATGAAAACCAAAGTGAATGTTAAACAAACCATTTTTTCCACTAAAAATGTTATTCCAAAGGACTTTTTTGGATCAATAACTAACTCACAAGACAAACTGGCATAATATGCAAGGTTTTGAATGGTAGGGGTGACAATTTGACCTACTAGGTTAACATTGTCAACATTTTGATGACTCAACTGGGAAGCATGCCTTCTATTCTTGAGAACTAGAATATATACATGACATTTAGACTCACAAAGAAATGATAAATCTGATCCATGACTTCAAGTATAACTTTTGATTTGAAATAAGACAAAATTCATCCTCCAAAACAAGAAGGGAAACACACAAAGCAAGGAAAACTAACTAAACAAAGAAAAAGTGCAAACAAAGCACTTATTAGGACAAAACAAAAACAAACTAATGTGTTTGAACAACACTTGAAGGCAAAAAAAAACTATGTATAAGGAACCTAGCCTCTCTAATAGTAATGTTTTAAATGTATCCCATTGACTAGGATTGGATGCTCCTCACCATTCATATTTAGAAGTTGGAAGGCATTGTGGGATTTGCAACTGGAGATTGTGTATGGGTCACTCCAAAGGGAGTCAAACTTTATGTGCCTTCCTAGTTTATCTCTATCCTCATCCCACATGAGGACCAAATCTCCTTCTTTAAAAATCTGTGAAGAAGTTCCTTTGTCAAAATCTCTCTTCACTTGTGCTTGATGAATTTCCATGGTTAGAATGGACTGATTCCTTACTTATTCCAACTTCATAAGCTCAACATACCTAATCTCCACAACTCAAGTTGATGCATTAGTTCTAAAGCAGGAAACTCAAGATAAGTGGGTAACCTTGCTTCTTTACCATATATCAGCTTATATGGAGAGTTGGATATTGATATTTTTTAGGTGATCCTATCAACCCATATATATGACTTCAACTTGATATGCCATGACCTCTAATTGTCTTCAATATTCCTTCTTATGTTCTTTAATAAGTTCTTATTCATAGATTCAACAAGGCCATTGCCTTGTGGATAATAGTTTGATGAAATGCTAAGATAAATCCCATGTTGGACAGCCCATTAGCTGATCTAGTCCCCACAAAATTCATTGCATTATCAAAAATAATAGTTTAATGAACTCCAAATCTAGTAAGCAAACCTTCATAAAAATCTAGAATATTGGTTTCATTTGCATCTTTCAATGCAACTGCTTTTGTCCAACATGTGAAGTAATCTGTAGCAGTTAGAATCCATTTATGTCCTAAAATTGAAGGAGGATTTATGAGAACAATGAAGAAAAATCTCCATTGGACAAAGGGATTATCCACCGCAATTGGTTGAAGAGGTAAGGCTACAAGTTTCACTTTTCCTACAAACATAAGACATTGTTTGTACTTCCTAACCCATGCATGTCAATCACCAAATTTTCTAGACCAATAGTACCCACCTCTCATGATTTTAAGGGATTTATTTCTTGTATGAAAATTTCCTCCACCATGTCCATCATGGAATTCTTCAATAAATCTCTAAGTTTGGCTTGGCTCTATACATCTTAGAAACATGCCATTGATATCTTTTTTGAACAAAACACCATCAACAAGCAAAAATGGAATTGATTGTAACCTAAAATATATTCTCTTTAAAGCACTTATATGAGAGGGATAAATACCATCTTGGAGATATATTACCAAGTCATGAAACCAATTTGAAGGTGAGGTATGACCAGCTACAACCTCTTCATAATTTGACTCTAAAATAACCTCATTAACCTCTTGCAAATCTTGAGCTAGATGATCAAAAAGTCCTTTATCTATAACCAGATTTGTGACCTTAATTTTCACATCATACTCCATTACTTTAGTTATCCAACTAGCCCTCTTCTCATTTATATCTTTGTTTAAAAGGAGCTCATTGATGCTCAGATGGAAAACCATTAGGTATATATTATTGCTAGACAACAAGTATCTAAACCTTTTGAGATACCTTATAACTAAAAGTACATGATTTTCAATAAAAGAGTACCTTGTTTCATAGTCTTCTAAGCCTTGAATAAATAATACTATTAGATACTCTAAAGCCTCATGATTTTGTTGCATAAGAATTGCTTGAAATGGTGTTCATATTAGCATATGTATACAAAATGAAATCTTTTGAGAAATTTGGATTTATAAGTGTAAGAGCACTAGCTATGGACTTGTTAATATCCTCAAAAATATTTATTCCTTATTTGTACCAGTGAAAGCTCTTATTCTTCTTAAGCATGGTTGTAAGTGGCTTAGCTAAAATGGTAAAATCTGAGATATATCTCCTTATGTAATTGATTTTCCCTAAGAAGCTTTGTAAAGCTTTTTTGTGCTTAAGAAAGGAAAGTGCTAGAATGGAGTCTACCCTTTCAAGATATATGCTTAAACCATACTTTTAAACTACATGTCCAAGGAGCTTATCTTCATGAACCAAAAAGACACACTTTTTGGGATTTAGAGATACCCCATATTGCCTACACCTTTCGAACACTTGCTTGAGATGAACCATGTGATCACTTGCATTCTTTGAAAACACTATTATATCATCAAAATAAATAAGTAAAAACTTGTTAAGAAGGCCTTGGAATGCCATATCCATGGCTCTCTAAAAGTTCAATCCAACATTGGATAAACCAAAGGGCATCTTTCTAAATGTAAATGTCCCCCACTTGGTTGTGAAGGTTGTCTTAAAATGGTCCTCTTCCTTGACCAAAATATGATTGTAGCCACTATATCCATCCAACAAATAAAACCTCTCTAAACCTACAACCAGCTATAAAATTTGTTCCATTGATGGAAATGAATAGTGATCTTTAAGTGAAGCTTTGTTCAAATCATGGAAGTCAACACACAATCTAATCTCACCATTCTTCTTCCATACCAGAACAAGATTTGCCACCTAGTTGAGTGCTTGATTATACATATAATAGCTGACTCTATGAGCTTATGAAACTCAGCTCTCATCAAATGCTCAAGCTTAGGATTAATGGGTCTTTGTCTTTGTCTTATTGGTTTAGTTTCAGCTTCTAACTCAATGGTGTGTTGAGATAGACTTAGGTCAAATCCCTTGAGATAAATATATTTCCATGTAAATACATCAACAAAACTTGTGCATAACTCAATGAAAGCTTCTTTTTATGAAGGAGTGCATACCTTACCTAGCTTCAAATTCTTACTAGATGCAATCTCTACATTGGCATAGTGATCTTATTTTTTTGACAAGGATGACTTCTCCTTCCTAAACTCATCATCTACACTAAAAATGTTCTCAAGTGTGACCAATCCCTTGGGTAACTTATTTGTTTTTAGCTACGTAATCTGATCACCAAACAACTACAAAAACTTTGATTGGTTTATTGATGAAAACTCAGCCTCTTCTTGTAGGAATATCATAATTTTATTGTCATCGTCAAACACTTGCCAATTCTCATGATTATTTGGAATAGAAGGCCTTAAAACCAAATTTATGTGTGATTGAATTTTTTCACTTTTTATATCAATTGGGATACTAAATTGTGCCCTAATGGTAGCTAACCTATTTACATGTTTATTTTCACCTCTTGGTATTGCTTGAATGCTAAACGCTTTAAAATATTCAAGTAAGTCCCATATTCTATGATTATAATATTTAAGAAACAAATTTTTGCATATATTCAAACCTCTTACGTGGTGAGTTATAAGTCCAATATCACCAAATAAGGAATAAATATTCATCTTCCTAGCCCACTGTAAACCATGAACTAGTGCCTCATACTCTGCAACATTATTTGAACAACCAAACTAGAACTTAAAATAAGATAAATACCTTTGATTTATTGGATAAAACAACATCATTCCAGCCCCAATACCATGTTTATTCCTTGATCTATCAAAGTACAATTGCCATAAAATTTCACTAGACTCATCATCCTTAACCATGGCCAAAATTAGTACATCATTCTCATGAAGGCAATACACACCAAGTTATTATTCTTCAATTAAATTCTAAGGATCATGATCATGCAAAGTTTAATCCCACTCATCAAAAAACAAATCTAGAACTCCATCTAAAGGTGATCCATTTTCTACTCCACTAGTTTCTAGTACATCATCCGAGATGATATAGTTAGTGTTCATAACACTTGGCATGTATGGTTCCATATGAAAGCATGTAATAGGTTCAGAATGAATTATCATGTTAGTACCATACCTATTTTTTAGCATCAAATAAGTCCAATCATCTAATAAATATCCCCTAATCTTTGAGGTAAAGTTCCTTGAAAGGCACATAGCAAAGTAAGGAGGCAAGTCTACCACGATAATATCCTGGTGAATGATAACAATGGGAAAAGAATGTATTAATGTCAATTTAATATCTTTGATGATTCCTACCATTTTTTTTGGTGACTCATCCAATTTCAATACCCCCTTAGTATTTGGCTTATAAACAAGGCAAAGCTTGTCTGCAATCTGCTTAGGCATAACTATGCTACTAGCTTCACTATCCACCATATAGTTATGAACTAAAGTATCACCCACTATCAAATAAAGGTATAAATGAGGATTCTTATTTGATTTTAACTCAATTTTTTCCACCTTTACCATCTCATTCAATTATTTTTTAGTTGGTTGATCTGAATTAGTTAAGATAACACCTTCTTTCTCAACCGACTTTGGAGACAATTTGAGAGCTAAAAGCTCTTGGATGAGCATATACTTTTGTCCTAAAATGGAAAGAGAATCCCACATGATAATATTGATATTAGCCTTCTTCATTTGATCCAATATACTAAACTGAAATCCACTAACCTTTGATTGCACTTTTTGAAGCACTGGTTGCTCATGAACTAGAGGTATTCAATGAACTTTACTAACCTCTATATGCTAATTTTTATAATTTGTAGGAGGATTAAGTTATTATCTTTTACTATTGGAAACAATATTAGGGGTACTTGAAGCATTTTTCACCTCATGAGCTTCATCAATGGATTTTATTTTGGCTCTATTTATAGTTGCAACTTGACCATTTGCATTATCAAACTCAACACCCTGAGTAAAAACAACATTAATGGCATTAGGCTTCCCTTGAAATTGTGGAGTTTATCCTTGTGATGCCAAACCTATATCTTGGTACTGACCTCCTTGAAAATAAAACACTTCTTGTGTCATTTGTGGCATAGTGATGTTTTGGGAAACCAAGGCCTAGTTTTGAGCATCATTGAGATTTGAGGGTTGCCAACCTAAATCTTGCATCAAGTTGTTTTGAGGTGAGATGGGAACAATGGCTTTTGAAGTTTAAAGATCATTAGGATTGATGGAAACATATGGCTTATCTAGAGTTATGCTTCCTTATGCTTGGTAAGGTGGTATATTCTCTCTAAAACCCTAAGAAGGAGGCCTTTGATCTCTAAAGGGATGATAGGTAGTTTGACTTTGTTGTTGATAAGGCCTATTAGCCTAAAAATATTTCCTCTTGAGTTTCACTATTTCATTCCCAAAGGATTGTAACAATCCTTTCAACTCTCTTATCTCACTAGCTTGACTTGTATGGGTTACAATTTGAACTTGAGGGGATAGTATAGGAGATAATGATGGAACTTGAGGAATTTGAGGGGTTGGAATAGACCTCAATTATAGGAATATAAGTATTGGAGGTCTTAGAGAAAGCTTACCAAATTGTATCAAACTATTATCTACCCTTATTACAACCTCATAAGCATTTGGCAAAGTAGTAACACCTTGTGATTGTATCATCACACAAATATCAGAGTGAAGGGATTTTAAATAATACAAGAATGTATATTCAGGGGATGGCCTAATCAACATAGGTATCCTAGTCTATGTTTTTTAGAATCTGAGGTTAAAATTAGACATGAACTCATGAGGAGCTCTCTTTATGATAGTTAACTTCTCAACCAAAGAGAGGTGATCAGATTTGTCCTCAAATTGATTGACTAAAGCTACACCCAATTCATCCTAGGTAGAAATGGAATTTAGTGGCAGGTTTTTATACCACTACAATGCTTTTCATTTGAAGGAAGCAAAAAGTAATCTAGTAGCAACACTATACTAAACAACATTATGGACTGAATAGAGATTAGCTACATCCTAGATGTGCTCAATAGGGTTGTTTTATTTTTCCCTAAGAATAATGGGATACTCTTGAGGGAAGATATAGGAATGTCATCAAACTGGGATAACTTTAGTGGGATACCACTATTAAATGGAATAAACACCTAGTTTTTTATAGTCATTTGGATAGTGGGGATTGGAGTGTTTAGAACAGTAGGATAACTAGGAGACTAATATTTATTTTGAGTATATGGATTTTTCCTACTAAACCTTGATCTCTTATATTATGTAGAAGGCAACTCAATAAATTCAAAAGGAATACCTTTACTAGCTAACCTTGTGATAACCTTTGGCATGAAAGAATTGCTTGAATGATGCTATGAACTTTGCAACCTGAAGAATCTTTAGCTTGTGATGAAGATGGATATTCTTACCTACTAAAAATGCTTCTCCTCAGATCCAAACTTTATCTATGTCAAGGATAAAGAGAGTCCCACTGGGCATACTATAAACTATTGTCAATCAAACTCGTACCCTGGTAAAGGTAGTTTTAGGCCTTCACAGTCTGCTACAACATGGAAACAATCCTAGGCTATTGGTGACCTAATCAACATATTGTATCTATAGATTCTAAAGGATATATCCCTTTGGTGTATCTCTTATGATCCCTACTCTATGCCACAAATTGTTGAGGAAAAAGGAAGAGGGAAAATGTAAGAAACAAACTTGAAATGAAATCCTATCTATGATGGTAATACATCATAAATATGAACTTTATCTATTCATCATGCACTAAGAAGATGAACAAGGACATGAATATATTTAAACTACTCAAATGGTAGCCTTTAAGCATCAATATTTTGCATAGGCACTCAGGTTTGTGCATGATCTAAGGTAATTGTTCAATAGGTCTGTCAAAGAAACTAGAGAGAGCTTGCACTTGCCATACAAATAAGATGATATAGCACACTATATGACTTGTAAGGATGAGATTAAAACTTTAAAATAGGTATAATGAAAAGGATAAGATGATAGGAAGCCTTAACTATCACTTTCATCTCCAAATAGACCATGAAAATACACTAAAACATAAGCTTTTGAGGAGATATGAATTGTATCTTATTCATCAAAAGAGGCAAAATATAGATGTTCTCTGAACATGTAAAAATTGATCCTTAAAATGGCTTGAAATATTTTACATATATAATAAAGGATAAGAGGGAAGAGGGACTTGCATGTTAGAGTGGGGAACTGAGAGAAGAAGTTACCAATAACTATAGATCCCTCCTTATTTTTCTCTAGCTCCTCAACATTGAAAGTATGCAAATACTTTTATCATGAGATCAACCATCCAAAATCACCACAAATCTCCTCAAGCCCCTCATGCATTCAAATCCTTTATTTAATAATTGACAAAGCCATGTCAAAGGTAGCTACATGTCTATGCCAAGTGTGAATGATTTGATCCTTGCATTTAAAAATTAGCATGCTCCTTACTGTAGTCTTGGACTATATATCTTATATTCCTCCATGTTCATGCTCTACCTAGATGTATCTAATCAAGCTTTGGTCACTTTTCATGTTCTGGTTATGAGTTATATACCACATCATCAGAGTTGAAAGGAGAAATCCTCATCTTTGTCTATTGATTGGCTACTGAAATCCCACTAGGATCCTTTTGAAAACCTAACCTTTTCTCATTCATTAATCTCCTTGCTAGATCTTGAAAAGTGTCAATCTCATGAGAATCTTTATGAGCCTTTTTTTTAAAAATGGACCAAAGGCAAAGGTTACTTGTAGGGGTTCAAACTTGATGTTTGCAAGCCCATCATTAATTCCTTTAGACTTTTGTTTTCAACCATTTCTTTAGACTATTTTCTCACAGACAATTCTCTCAAAAGAATTAACCTTTCAGGTCATTCTGTTTAAAATTTTCTTTGTTTTAGGTAATAGTTATTTCAAGCTTTTTGTTTTGACCTTTTTCTTGAAAGAATTTCTTTTGGCATTTTCTTGAGCTTATTCCTTCGAAAGAATTTATTTGGACTTTTTGATTGAAATAATTTATTTGAATTTTCATTGGGATTTTCATTCAAAGGAATTTTTTCTTTCAGAACTTATTTCTATAGACAATTCTCCCAAAAAAATTAACCTTTTCTTTGACCTTGAACAATTTTCTTTGAAAATGGACCTTTGGATTTCTTGTAAAGTGCCCTATTTTTCACTTGAAATGCCCTTTTTGAAAGGAAATTACCCTTTGGCCTTTTTGAAAATGACCCTTTTTCCTAAGAAGTGCCCTTTGGAGTTTTTGCAATGAACCTTTTTGAATTTTTCAAAGAACCTTTTTCGAAAGGAAAGAACCCTTCAAATTTTTTGCAAAGAACCCTTCGGCTTTCTTGAAATGGTCTTTCAAAAACCTTGAAAATATCTTTTCCAAAAGGAAAGTACCTTTCAATTTTTTTGAAAAGAACCCTTCAGACATTTTGAAAGGCCCTTTGAGTTTTAAAAGTCCCTTTTTCAAAAGAATTCATCAAACTTTTCCTCCTGAAAGAATTTTCTTAGACTTTTTGAAAAGTCCTCCTTATAAAAGAATTAATTTTTTAAAGGTTTCTTAATTATGTACCTTCTCTAAAGGAAAGGACTCTTCAAAATTCTTGAAAATGACCTATTACGGACCTAAAGAAGCCTCCATAATGCTTTTCTCACAAAAAATCCTGTGAAAACCAAAGTGAATGCCTTAAGAAGGCCATGTTTTTCCACTGAAAATGTTATTCCAAAGGAATTTTATGGATCAATAACTGAATCACAAGACAAACTAGCATAATATGCAAGGTTTCAAATGGTAGGGGTGATAATTTGACCTACTAGTCTAACATTATTAACAAGACCTATGCTTTTGGAAGTGGTTTTATGTTCCTGTTTTACTCATTGATGTGATAAATGGATGAAGAGGTCTCCATAAGACCTATAAGAGCTACAAGGGCCTTATTAAAAGGTGTAGCTACATAAGGATGACACATAGATGTTATGGCTAACCTATGAAGATTGTATTGAGATATGTCTTTGTATGATAGATGCCTTAAGGGTTAAGGCATGCCTAATAGTTGACCAAGGTGTTGATTATCAAGAATGCTTTATAAATAGTGGAATCAAAGATGATGGTTTATAGACTTGAGTGAGAGACTTGGGAGAGATTTGAGAGAGTCTTGTGTGTGATTTGTGGAGTGAAGGATAGGTAGAGTACTTAGTATATGAGTTGATGAGTAGATCAAATTGAGGACTATATATATATATATATATATATATATATATATATATATATATATATATATATATATATATATATATATATGACATGTAGGTCATAATTCTATTGGTTGAATAGTGCTCTTATTATTTGAGTATGAGCAAAAGTGAAAATTGATAATCAGAGGTCCATCAGGTGTTGAAGACATCAGTTCATAGGTGTATGTGTTCATAGGTTTTTTTGTGGTAGATCAACATTTAAGGGGGTTACAGCCTCCTTGCAAGGTGAAACTTGCTAAAGGTCTAGTTATTATGGCAACCTAGCTAGATAAGTGTGGTATCACCTTGTGGGATTGTAGTCTTACTAAATAGGGATTGTAGTTCCTTGATCAATTTCAACTGGTCTAAATTAGTTCTTTTTATTATAAGATAGTAGTCCAAGTGCAGGTTCTAGTGGGTTTTCTCCCCCAAGAGGGTTTCCCACATATGTTATGTGTTATGTGATTGATCTTGCATTGTCTATCTTGCTCATTGTTATGAATATTGTGTATGATTCATGAATGCTTATGATAATTGATTAAGAACTTGAAAGGATTTAAATTCAAGTTAGATTTTTTAGGCTAACTAATTCAGCCACCTCTTAGTGATTGTACCTCTAACATCCTTACTATCACCCAAGAAATTAAAAAGAGGAGATCACGAATACCATCAAAGATGGATACCCCATTTATAGGATCAATGAGCTCATTTATGAGTTTCATGGGGTAGTTCAGTGTTGAAATATTGATTGGAGGCCATGTTAGCATCATATACATGTAAGGGATGAGGAGGTGCCTCAAATGGTATTTATATATCACTAGGAACATTTTGAGTTCTTGGTCATGCCCTTCAATTTGGTAAATATACCAACTAACTTCCAGTGTATGAATTAGGTATTTGGAAATCATTTAAGAATATTTATTTTAATTTTATTTGATGATATTTTGATATACAATAAGTCTTGGGAAGATCATTTAAAGCATTTGGATGTAGTCCTTCAAATTATAGAGCTATAGGCTATCTTTGAAAAATAATTTGAATGTGAATTCAAGGTGATATAGATATTATACTTGGGCCATGTAATTAGTGCTCAAGGTGCTTAGATAGATCAACAAAAGATATAAGCTATCTTGGATTGGCCTCTTCCCACCACATTGGCATAGTTGAGAGGATTTTATGGGATTTGTAGTCATTACAAAAGAAGTTTTAAGGAATCTTCATGTCTAGAAACACCCTTGATTAATATGACAAAGAAGGGAGTTTTTACATGGAGATAAATTGGGAAATAAGATTTTTATAAGCCTAAGTAGGTAATGATTTTGTCATGTACTTGTTATTTCATATTTTCACCTCCATTTGCTATAAAATGTGATGCTTCAGGAGAAGAACTTGGAGTGGTATTAATTTATAAGGGGTATCCCATAATATTTGAAGGTTGGAAGTTGAAAGAATCAAGAAAAAAATGTTGGCCATCATATATGCTTTGGCCAGGTTTTGATAATGTTTAGCTTGTGAAAGATGTGGGGTGAAGACATTTTATAATAGTTTGAAGTTATGGGTGAGTAAGCTCCAATATTATGATTTTGATATCGAGTACATTAATTGGAAAAGGAATGAACTAATTTATGTTCTTCCTAGGATGCCTACTCTATATTCTTCTATTATTTATTCCAATTGGAAGGCATTTATTATGGAGGAATATTTTAAAAACACATTTTATACTAACCTCCTTGATGGAAATGTGGGTATAATAGATTTGTAGTGATGGATGGCCCCATAATAAAAACAAAATATTCTTAATTCATGAATCTAAAGTGAAGGAGAATATCTGAGAACCTTTCATGATTCACCACTAGGGGGACATCCAATATTATTCAAAACCTATAGAGAGATATATTCTCATGGGAGGGTCTCAAAGAGAAGTTTTTTGTACATATCATAGTGATGCATTTGATGCATAGTGAAGAGTTCTTGATATTTTTTTGGGATCCTAGTAACATTTATAGGAGAGGAGTTATCACAATTATATTTGCATTACTTGATCCAAGTCAAATAGGTATAAGTCTAATAGTGCATCACATCATGGATATTCTGAAGGTTTGAATTTAAATGTTGAGATTTATGCACATTTATTTTATATTTATTCTCATGAGGTCAAGCTATTTTTAAAAAAGGTGATCACATTACATGAGTTGAACAAGGATGTTTTGTATGTTATGGAAAGTTTATCTTGAAGTGATCTTTGGTAGGAGTTCTCTTACTTGATAGGAGTATATCTAAATTATATGAGCATTAAATTTTGATTCATCCCTTTGGAAAGATTATTCTAGAACATCTAAATTTACATTACTTGAGGGAAAGAAATTTTGAGAATGGGGGATCTATAATGTCCCATTTCCAATAAAACACAAAGGCTAGACAATTAAGTAATTTCCCATATTTCTAGTGAGATAATGTGAGTAATTAAGAAATATTTATTTTAATATTTTAGTCCACTATAATTCATGTTATTGAAATATGTGCCATTAAATATTAAAATATTAGCTATATTCTCCAAGTTGGGCATGGTATTTACTCTTTCATGGTTTGAGGCATAATTTATGGATTTGTAATGAATACATTCATGGTGGTGGTTAAAATAAATGGATTTTTCAAAGATTATATCTAATATATAAAAATTATTACAAAATCTATGATGTTTTTAAGAAAGAGAGTGGAAGTGGAGAATCTTATGGGCAAAATTAGAAATGTATAAAAAGGAAACTATGACAAATATTTGGTGGGATTTATGAGGAGATGTAATATAAAAAAATTATATTACATAGGATAAAGATATAATATGGAAGTATTCTATTTAGGACATTATTATTATTTTCCCAAATCTTATTTAAGACAAGTGGCCTTATCAGTTTGGGATTTTTTTCCAAATTAATAATTTATTTATGCTTGTTTCACTTGTGAATCAACTACAAGATTCAAGCATGAAACCCATTTGATTATTTGATATAATAGGATGAAACCCCTTTTAATTTATGAGGGTAACATCATATAGATATTGTATTGGATCTTCACATTTTTGTAGATTCTTGTAAACAGTTTGGTAAGATTATTTGCATATTTTCAAGTATCCTTTGGTGTGGTTTGATTTACATATTTTTTATTTATGTTGTTTGAATTTATAAATTTTAAATATTGGTATTTTTATGATATATAATGTTAAAACATTCCACCTTTCAGATTTGTGGGAAGTTTGGAGTAGTTTGGTGGTAAAATTGCCAAATCTAGGGCATTGGCAACATCTTATTTGTTGCAGTTGTGTGGAGATTTAGATTTCAAATTTATTAGTTGTGTGTGTGGATGTATTTTATTGTTTACTACACCATTTTTATATAATTTTCATAAATAAAAATCATATCTTTAAATTGGGTAGTGTTTCCTTCCATGCATGTGAACTTTGAGTGATTTTAGGACCTCATTGTGCAAAATATGCATTATGTACTTTGCTAGTTTTATATAAAAGTGTGTGCATATTATATAAGGTGTTAAAACATGTTATGCATGTGTGTCATTTGGTAATATATTTAATATTTTACATACTTTCAGATAAAAAATTATTTGGGGTTATTACATCTTCCACCCTGATTGAAATAATGCCACAAGGAACTAATATAAAGTTACACAAATTGACCCCTGGTAAGAATAAAAATTTGGGAAACATATTTCAAGATATTAAATAATATGATTGGATGTAGATATGAATAATATTAGAGGAAAAATTATAATATTTCATCCAAGTGATGAACAAAGTTAGGCCATAATTTAAAGTAGATTAAAAAAAGTTAATCACTCAATGGTTCACAAAAAAAATGAATTTTATAATCAACCATCATGTCATCATCGTAGAAGAGAGGAAAAACATTAGTGCTAGTGAAATAGAATAGTTCAAACCTAAAAAAAATATTAATCCCTTGGAGGAGAACAAACAACACCATAGTATAATAAAATAACACATTACTTCTTTACATAAAGAAATATCAAATGTCAGTATAAATTTGTATTTCAATTTTGAGTGGATGAAAGAAATACTAAAGGAAAATAAGACCTTATAAAAACTCTAGTGATAATTTAACCAATCCACAAACCAATACAATATTTCCGAACATCCCACAGACACAAAGAGGGAAAGGATTTTAGCACTATGTTAATATTTTTGATAGTAAAAACAAAAAAGATAAAAACTAATCATCGAGCTTGAAGAGTCAAGAGAACTATTAAATAATTTCATGGGAAAATTAGAGAAGATAACAAAGGAAATTAAGACCTCATTTAATACTATTGTAACTCATCCTACCCCTAATGATAACATAGAACAACTAAAAAAAATATAGACTTAAAATAGAAAGTCCAACAAACCACTAGTTACCTCATAGAATGGAAAGCCTTAGAGACAAAGATTCTAAAAAAAAATTATATTTTTTTTTCAAGGCTCAATCCCTTAACCAATATTGTGGTATTTTTCAAAGGGTTGTATCAAGGATGAGACACAAGTTTAAGTCTATGGATGATGTTCATGGGTTTATTCATGAAATTCAATAGCAAATCATGGAGGTTGATGGTTATACTGCAATGTAGTTTTGAACACAGGCATTTATTAGGGCATAACTTAGACCTCATGGAAACCTACGGAGCAACAAAAATCAAAGTGACATATGGAAATGACATGACCATTAGAGTACATCATTTTATTTAGACTTATTAAAATAGATATATGGAATACATCAAGCTATCATATTTTTGTATCGATTTATCATATGTATCATTTTACGATATTAAAAAATAATATCTATTATATATTGAATTATTTTATGTGTTATGTGAACTATATTATAATTTGATTAAGAGGATAAGATAACTAATCTAACTAGATACTTTCTCTAAAAACTAGGATTTCTAGAACATTGAACTATGAATTCACAGTTTGATGTTATTTTCAAGTCAACAACATGAGTGAATTTTTACATATGATGAAAAATGATAGTATAACCTCCATTACTTAAAAGACCTTTAAGAATAGGGTTGCACATGTAGTTGGTTTTCCCACCTCAATATGTTCTAAACTATCACATGTAACCACTTTGTGTATAATATATAATTTTTTTTTAATCTATATAATTATATGAATCATAAGTGTTATGTTTCATTATGTTTAAATATTATATGTTAATTCAATATAACCATATACTTTCTCTAGATATTAGCATAGTCTTGAACATAGAACTACACATTCATGGTTTGGCATTGTTTTCATGTCAGCATTTAGTGTCTGATCCCATGTTTCAAAAAAAAATAATGAATAGAAAGAAACACTCATTTAAATTATATAAACTAATGAATATTCTTAAAAAATAGATAATTTGACTAGCTACAACTCCTTAGGTATATATTAGAATCATATCAAATACAAAATCAATAAAATTGCATCAAACTAAGTAATAGAAGCTACCAAATGGATCACCAATAAAGTGAATGTTATAAATATTTCAAGATAAAATATGAAGTAATAAGTTTGGAATCATCAAGGTGAAAGATATGGACAAGAAATTTTTATGATATATCCAACCATTATGAGTGGCTAGCTCAACAAAAAAACACATACACAATAAAAAATAATTTCAAAAAGAGATATCACTCCATTCCCCCATCAACCCAAAACCACTAAAAACACTGAAAAATATAGCCAAAAAACATTTCCATTTCATAAATATTTCCAAGAACTAAAACTTTTTGGAAAAATTTCCAATGCCATAAAGATATAAAAAATAGAAAAAATGGCTACCCTACGATTTGTTGATCCTAGAGCCTTATCAATCCCTTCAAATTTGAAATATGTACAATCTAAATGAAAATCATCATATCCTAAATGATCATTTTATAAATTATAATATAATGTTTCACACTTAGAAGACATATTCAAATACATACATATACACTTAAGATGGTAGAAATCAAACACTTGCATAGAAGCAAAAATTGATGGAATGTATGCATTGGGTGCCAAAAAATAATTAGGAGTGGAACCCCCAAATCAAATTCCATCTCATAGATGAAGCTAGATGTCTGGTCAATATTTATTTATTTCATGCAAGAAAAAACCACAATCTATATTCTACTCAGCCATGTGCATAATGGAATGTTCTTCTTGGACCAATTTTATCAAATTACTATCTAGGACATTAAAAATGTAACCAAGTTAATTAATAAATAACACAACATGAATAAGTATGAAAATAAGGGTTTTGATAAAGGCTCATATATCACCAGTTATTTAAAATATAGAATTTCCCCATAAATTATTTCCAAATATAAGATAGAGTTTTAATTTTCCACCACAATTGAATTTTTATAGATCCACCCATATCTTCCATGTATAAAAATAATTTCACCCAATCAATATGAAGTTTCAAATAACAAAATAAAGCAACTCATCCCAATCATATGCTCATTCTTAAAAGCATTAGGGAATTTTGCACTAAAAAATATGTAATCTAATATATATTAGTTATTGGGTGAAATTCATGAAACAACATCCAAATAAAAAATAAAAAAGAGGAAGAATAACAAGAGGAAGATGTAAAACAAGAAGTGACACCTTATAAAGTAAGTAAAATTTGGAAGAAATATATACAATTTTAACACACCAAATGCCAGGGACATAAACATATAAAAAGGTAAAAATCATAGGACTCAAAGGTAGTGCTTTGTCTACTAGAAAAAAATGTATACATCCTACATTGTAAATAGAGGATATGTTGTCGAACAAGAAGCATAAACATAAAATAAAATGGAAAAAATATAACATAATGTTAGGTTGTGGAGCTAAAAGCTTCACTATTGTAGACATGGAGGAGGTTGTTGAGAGGTTGCTAAGTTGCAGGGAAACCGATGTCAGTCTGATCAGCCGACATCGGTCATATACAGTGGGAAAGGCAATCGACATCGGTTAGGTATCGGCTGACATCGGTCATCTCTAGCCTGACAGGGACCAACGTCAGTGGCCTGTGCAGTTCTGAAACTGTCAGTTTCATGAACAGTTTGTTAACAAACGCAGTGTTTGCATGTTAAGAGCCAATTTTAGACTTGAAGCTGCGGATCTAATTATTGTAATTAGGTGTATAATTATTATTTTCATGAGATCTATATAATAGACTCATGGGCTGTATTGTAATGTGTGCTAGAGAGTAAGAGAGAAAATATTAGCTCCTTCTGTGTGTGAAGAGAGCATGGTGTGTTCCTCCTAGTGCCACAGTGCCAAGTGTGGGTAATGGTTTGGAGAATCAGAGGGGTTCTTCATGTATGTAGGATCTTGGTCAGTAGGTGTGCAAGGCCACATTTGGATATCTACATGGTAAGTAATATCATTGATCTGTAGGTGTATGTATGTGCAGGATCTAGGTTTACAGGTGTGTAGAACCAGATTGATTTGCAGGTGTGCAAGATCAGGGAGGACAGCAACACAACAGGGAGCAAGATCAGGTGGGATCTACTTGAAGTACGATGTGTACTCGGTTATTGAGCAAAGAGGAAGGCAAGGCAGTTCCTTCCATAAGTAAGATCATTTGAGTTTCAGGTTGTTGCAAGTTTAGGGGAGATCTACTTGGAGTACATTGAGTACTTGGAGTGCGTGGAGCATTGGTGTACTGGCAGTAGTGGATACTGACTTGTTGGAGGTGAACACCAACTCTGTGTTTGAGTTGTGTGTTGGGACTGTAAGAGAGAGAGCTTTGAGGAAAGAATTACTATACACTTGAGGTGTGGGAAGCCTTTGAGAGGTGTGAAGAAGAAGTGGCATCTTCTTTATTGTATTCTTTTCTGGATGAGTATTAATACAATTGGGTATTGTCTCTCATATTCTGTGTTGTTTCTAGTTTCTAGTTACTTGTTACTTCTAGTTTAATTCCACATCTTAAGTTGCTTTTATATGGTAATCAATTGTGCTTTTGGGGGTTCTTAACAATTGGTATCAAAGCTAAGGTTGTAGGGAGCAGGTTTTGTGTTTGGTTACAGGTCACTCTCAGGGGTTTCTGATTGAGTGGGAGTATAGCAACGGCAAAAGAAAGTAAGCTATGAATGGAGGAACTGAATAGCATGAATGGTCAATTATAGTGTTATGGAAAGAAAGAGCAGGTAAAGAAATATGTTGGTTGGCAGAAGATCAGCATGAAGGAACTGAAGAAGTAGATGTTGCAAGTGTTGTTGCACAGGATGTTCTGGGATGTTTCTTGGATAAAGTTGAATCTTGGTTAATAGATTTTGTTGCCTCTTTCCATGCATCCCCAAGTAGAGGGGTTGGTGAGCCTTGTCATAGTATTGGCAAAGGGGAAGTGTTGCTAAAATTGCAGGCGGCCAACACATGGGTGTTGAAGAAGGTCATGCAGGTCTTAGTCTTGGAGATGCGGCTAATTGCTTCAGGAAATTTAGGTGATGAGAGATGCACAAGAACTCTCATAGCAAATTCTTGGAATGTTTTCAAGGATACACTTGAATTAGCATGTGGTAAGAAAGCAGGTACTCTTTATCTACTTGCTTGTATTACTGATTCTTCTTCTGTTGTGAAGACATGGCTTTGTAGGCTTGGTCACATGAGCAAGAAGGAGATGCATGTTCTTAAGAGGAAATCAGATGTCTTTGACAGACTTAAGAACTGTAAATCCTTGGTGTTCTTGGAGGAGATGACGGATAGATACCAGTGGATGGGGCTGGATACTTCTGAGTAGGGCGGTTTGGATAGGGTTTTGATCCATGGAGAGCTCGCAGGTAAAAAGTCATAACTCATAGGCATACACAGGTATCAGCATCGATCAAGGGTAACCGACATCGAACAGATAGGTGTCGATGTCAGTCATGTGCAGACCAAAGGAGTCAGTGGTGTTAGGCAAGTGGAGACTGATGTTGGTAGGATAATTGGCATCGGTGACATGGACAGTCGCATGGAACTGACGTCGGTCGGATGCAGACTGTGTGGTGACTGAGGTCGGTCACTGAGATGGATTTTGGGTGGATAGCGAGCTGTCAAGGAGTCTCAGACACCCATGGGGAGGATTGAAAGTGAAAGTAAGCCTCAAATTCATTGTTCCTCTTCTTTATACTAGTTGTTGACTGTAGAGCAGGAAGGATCTAGGAAACAGTGGGAGCATGGCATGAACAAGATGCAGGACCAAATGGGAGATTTGGTAGGGTTGCCAGCCAATATGAAAAGCACTGAGATGAATGGATACCTTAGTTAAAGAATAGAGAGAATGGATACGTAAGATAGAAGGCCAGGTCATATGGTCTTGAGGAAGCTGCAAAACAGTGGTACAGGTTTTGATAGGTGGATGACAAAGCAGGGCTTTAGTCAGTGTCAGTGTAACCATTGTGTTTGTCTTACTAGGTGGATGATGGTCATGACATTATCCTGTTACTGTATGTGGATGGTATGCTAGCTAGCAGGTTTGTACATACAGGGTTTTGCTGAGCTAAGGGTAAGGTTAGTTCAGTGGCATGTCATGAGGAATTTGGAGCAGCAAAATTCTTTGGCATGAGAGACATGGAGATCACAGGTTGATTTTGTCTCTAGTGGGAGCTGATGTGAATTAGGTGTTGGCGAGGTTCAATACGCAGGATGTAGAACCGAAGCACACCAAGGGCTAGACAGTTCAGTGCCCGAAATCATATGAGGTTTGGTATAGACCTAAGTTTGCCCAAGCAGTGGGTGTTGTCAGAAAGTTTGTAGTCAATCTAGGAAGGAAGCACTGGAGGGTAGTTCAGTGGGTTCTTAGGTATCTGAGAGGGACCAGCAGCAGGGATTCTTGCTATGCAGGTTCAAGTACTTTGGATGTGGTAGGTTACTTGGATGATAGGAGGTGCACCATAGGATTTGTGGTGGTTGGTCTTTAAGGTTGAGCTTGAAGAGGGATACAAGCCAGGAAATAGATTAGATGGGGTATAGGTATAGGTATAGTGTAGCTATTTATCTCCAAGTGGGAGATTGTTAGGTTGTGGAGCTAAAAGCTTCACTATTGCATACATGGAGGAGGTTGTTGAGAGGTTGCTAAGTTGTAGGGAAACTAACATCAGTCTGATTAGCCGACGTCGGTCATATACAGTGGGAAAGGTAACTGACATCGGTCAGGTATCAGCCGACATCAGTCATCTCCAGCCTGATAGGGACCAACGTCGATCACCTGTGCAGTTTCAAAACTATCAGTTGCACAAACAGTTTGTTAACGAATCGAGTGTTTGCATGTTAAGAGCCAATTTTAGACTTGAAGCTATGGATCTAATTATTGTAATTAGGTGTCTAATTATTGTTTGCATGAGATCTATATAATAGACTCATGGGCTATATTGTAATGTGTGATAGAGAGTAAGAGAGCAAATATTAGCTCCTTCTTTGTGTGAAGAGAGCATGGTGTGTTCCTCCTAGTGCCACAGTGCCAAGTGTGGGTACTGGTTTGGAGAATCAGAGGGGTTCTTCATGTATGTAGGATCTTGGTCAGCAGGTGTGCAAGGCCACGTTTGGAGATCTTCATGGTAAGTAAGATCATTGATCTGCAGGTGTATATGTGTGCAAGATCTAGGTTTGCAGGTGTGTAGAACCAAATTGATTTACAGGTGTGCAAGATCAGGGAGGACAACAACACAACAGGGAGCAAGATCAGGTGGGATCTACTTGGAGTATAGTGTGTACTCGGTTATTTAGCAAAGAGGAAGGCAAGGCGGTTCCTTCCATAAGTAAGATCATTTGAGTTTCAGGTTGTTGCAAGTTTAGGGGAGATCTACTTAGAGTACATTGAGTACTTGGAGTGTGTGGAGCACTGGTGTACTGGTAGTAGTGGATACTAACTGGTTGGAGGTGAACACCAACTCTGTGTTTGAGTTGTGTGTTGGGACCGTAAGAGAGAGAGCTTTGAGGAAAGAATTATTGTACACTTGAGGTGTGGGAAGCCTCTGAGAGGTGTGAAGAAAAAGTGGCATCTTCTTTATTGTATTCTTTTATGGATGAATATTAATACAATTGGGTATTGTCTCTCATATTCTGTGTTGTTTTTGGTTTCTAGTTACTTGTTACTTCTAGTTTAATTCTGCATCTTAAGTTGCTTGTATATGGTAATCAATTGTGCTTCCGGGGGTTCCTAACACATAAAAAAATTAGATTGGCTTCAATAATAATTACTTATTGGCATCTCAAGTACAAAGATGGTAGAAGAAGCATGGATAAACATAGAGGATGATGAAGAAGAATAAACCTAAGAAAAATCTTTACCCATTAGATTGGATAAGGCATAATAAGAAGCCACATAAATAGGTGTAAAATTAAAATGTTTAGAATAAGTAAATAAGCAACAAGAAGAAAAGAAACAAAAGGTGGAAAATGAAAATTAAAAAAATAAGAAGAAAAAAGAGAGAAAAATAAAATAAGGTTGAAGAAGAGGCCTTGGTATAATAAAAGACAGAGTTCGACAAAAAGGATTAAAAAGATGCCCTTTCCAAAAATAAAGCAACCGAGGCATTAGTGACACAAAAAAAAATAAGGAGAGGGATAAAAAAGAGAATGAGGAGAAGGAGAAAAGGGGGAAAATGAGAAATAAGTGGAGAAATAAGAGAAGGATAAAAAAGAGGAGATGGAGAAAATAAGAGGAAGAAACAAAGAAAAATGAGAAGGAATATAGGGATAAAATTTTTAAAAAGATAGAAAAAGACTAAACAAAAGGTTCATGATATGTGGCCATAGCCACAGGTTTATATTTCAATGAAATCATATTTAAAGGCTTAATAAAAATCCTATCCCATGAATATGGGAAAATAACCTTATTTTTTAAATGACTTACCAAGTTTAGAAGGGAACCATTTAAAAACAAGGAGTTCATCATTGGAATGAAGGTTGGATGATGGTATATTGGTATGACAAGTCCCAAACCAGTAAGAGGAGGCTTCTTCACCATTAGTGTGGCCTTCATCCATGAAGGATAAAAATTGACAGCCTTGATGGAGAGGGGTGGGACTAAGGAATACATCCTACACTACTAATTTTGAGTGGATGCTAGAGTAATGTGTAGATACCGCCTATGTGATAGATGAATATGGGTAAATAAAACCATGTTTAATTTAAATTGAACCGGTCTTAGCATTGCCATTAGACCAAGCTAGAAGATGTATTGGACTATATGATATAGTTGATGATGGTGGACATTATGAGGATTCAGTTTCAAATGGAGAAGTGGGGATTTATTGTGGAAAGTGTACGAGCTGGGAAATAACCCACTGGTCCCAAGATGCCAAAATAAGAGCTCATCATTGGAGGCCAAACATGAGCATATTAAAAGTTGTATGTATAGACTTGAATGATGTGATCATTTAAAGGCCTTTTGGCCATCTATGTAGGAGATAGTGAAAGGTTGAGATTGAGTCATTTTGATGTGTATGCATCTATTTGGTATAACACATCTATTCTAATATAGACTGTATATATAAAAGCATAGCTGGAATGGATTATGGGTGAGAAAAAACACACATGACACAATGTGTAAAGTAAGATGATCTGGTAAGGTATTTTAGCTTTAGAAGTTTCCTTTTTTACTTCTGTAAAGACTTTTGATTATATGCAGTCTCAAATGGGCATAGGTATATTTATAAGGTTGAATCTATAAAGGGAGTTTGTTTTATGTATGGACTTCTGTCATGGAATGGATATGCATGATTATGATATTTAATATAGACCTAGGTGTGTACGGATAATGCATTGATTTGGTAAGGTCATTGGCTATCAAAAATAACTTGGTAATTATAGATATACAATTTTGAGGAAAGAAAGATGTCATTGCTTATTTATTAAAGGCCAAGAGTAGATTATTTCTAGTAGTGAATGAGTCTTTCTTACAAAGATGTAAACCGATCTATGAAGCTGAGCATTGATAGAGACCCATGCCAGAATGAATATCACCTATTTGATAAAATCATAGGCTATGGGTGAGGATAGTTTATTTGGACTCATAGTTATAAAGGTATAAAAACATTATGCTCATTTAGTAAAACCATTGGGATATGGCATGGAAATAGGTATCTTAGTGAATGCATACATTATTTATAGGTTATTTAACCTAGATACCCATAGTAGATAAGGAAAATATGTATTGTGGCTCTGCATTGATTTAGAGACCTGTGACTATATTTTTTCTATTACCTCTATTTATTTTTTTAATTAGAGGGCTATAGATAGTTGTAATATTATCAGGGGTTGCAGGTCTAAAAAAAAATAGAGATGTTATTTATTATTACTCCTATTTATTATTAGTGCCCATTTGGCAAAGTTTAACAGATACTCTGAATGGACAATAAATTGTCCACATACATAGAGAGGAAATATAAATGTTGTTGATGAAGGAAGATTGCTTTAGAGCCTCAGAGCCTTCACTGTCAAAGATCAACATTATAGTATAGGTTCCCTAAATCCATTATGATGTAAGTTAGTAATTGTTGACATTTGCATCATTTTTATAATGGATTGAATTGATGTTCATCAATCCTAGAGATGTACCCTGAATGATGGGTGAAGTCCATTATCATGTCTTGTGTCAAGTATTTAATTTTAGTTTATTCTAGTTTCATTTGAATTAGTTTGTGAATGAATTAATAAAACAATAGAAAGAATTATGGGAAGTTAAAATATTATACAAGACATGGAGTTTTAAATCAGGAAATGAATATTTAAAATTTTTATAACCACTTTTATTCACTCCTAGAATTCTGCTACCAGTTTCTATTTTATTTTAAAAAAATTAAGAATTTTAGAATTTGGTATTTAAACTATTTATTTTTATCTGAGAAATAAACCTGATTTATGGATCAAATTTGGTATCAAAGCAAGTGATTGTAGGACCTTACTTCAGTTGTGATATAATTCAGTTTAGATTTTTATCAGATTCTTGATTTACAATTCTTTTATTTGAGTTAACCATGTAAGAAAGCTAGTGTAAAGGGAAATTAGAAGGTGTTTTAATTCATTGGAAGAAGACAAGATTCTAATAGCCAAGGTTCTGGAACCACTAGCCCTACATGATCAACACAGATGAAGAACACAACACTTTGACACTTGAGATGTGAGATGGTTTTGTGAAATGAACAACCTTTCTTCCTTGGGAATCATTCATATAAAATGTAAGGAATTTTTAGTAATGCATCTCAAAGAGGATTCAGTTGTAGTTTGATTACCAGTCTTGCATAGAAGGTAGATTGAGGTATGGTTATGGTCTAATTTAATATTGGTATTGACACAATATTTTTGGTCTTTGATAACCAGTTGTGTAGCCTTTATATTTTGGATTACTAATTATATTATGGATGCCTATGACCTTCATGATAGGAACAAGTGAAAAGACTAGTTCCATGGTAAGATATGGAAATGACAATACGACATTGTTCAGTATTGAATAGGTTTTTACACTTTGAGTTTTGAGTTTTTAACTGGTTCATAGATTGATATGTTTCACAACTTTTTTAAGAGCTACAGAAATAAAATAGGGATTTATTTAAACACTAGTAATATGTCAACTAGTACTTAGTAGGTGAACTTCACAACTTCTTTAGAGGTATAAATTATTCTCAAACGTAACTATGTTTGCACATTTTTAGTTGAATCCTTTTGTAAGGTTTCTTTGGGAGTAAAATATGTCTTTATTTGAAATTGTTTTTTAAAGCCTTTTTGAAATATAACATGGATCATCTAACTCTTTGAGATAGAGTTGAAAATATGACACCACTACTATTCATTTGTGAAACCCATGAAGAGGGAGAAACCCTTATGGGTTATATGGTTTACTTGAATAGTATTAGATAAGCATTACTATAGTATTGAATAGTATGCTTAATTTCCCTCCAACACATTATTATTAGAGATTCCTAATTATTGAATTTGGGAAGAAATTTTCATTAAAGTTGTGATTGGAAGGTTAATATTTGTTATCTCCTATTTTAGTTTTTGGAAACTAACTCAGTGGATGAGTTATGGAGGTATGAATCAAGGAGCAATCAAATGGTGAAGGAAACCTTGAGACAGGGTTAAATTACTTGGTTTTCTTCTCACTTTTATATGATATTTGCTTATAGCTACTTGAAGATTTGTGATTTTGTAAAGAAGCTCTTGTTATGGAAATTCTCCAAGTTAACATTAGAGTTTGATAGGTACAGAGAAAGATTTGAGGAACAAAATTGTTAATTTTGTTGTTTAAAGTTCCTTTGATTATCCTTAGGTATTATGTGTATTATGCATTAGTCACCTTATGATAGACAAATGTATTATACATTTTTATACTATGCATATATGTTTAAGTCCCACATCATTATGGGTAATGTTTGTAATTCAAACTATTTGTACTCACATGTATGTTTGTCATATACATCATATAGGAGTATTGTCTAAGACCCATAAATGGGAAACATTTGTAATGTAAGTATATATATGTGTAGTTATTTATAAATCCTATAGGTGTATACAAAATAATTTGTTTATGTTGTGTATGTTGGTAATAGGGAGAATACCTTAACCTTCATTTAGTGTAGGGTTGAGATAAGTCACAAGATATTATGATTATTTTGGGTAAACAAGTCATTTGGTAGAATGGATATAGAGTTTATTTTACTTTCCATATATAGGTTACAATTGTAGTTGGATAGTTGACTTATTACAAGTTTTTGTATATTGATGTGATGTAAAAATCCATGTAGCAAGTTTAGTTGGATTCTTTGTACTATTAAGGACAAAAGCCTCTTTGTTGGGAGGTTTGATCTAGAGGATTATGGTCACCATTTTCATCGATAATTTAAAAGGGTTGGCTATGAAGACCGTAGCTAATGGAGCCCACTTTTATCATGAAAGGAGGATCTACTACCATGTATGGTAATGACATTTTATTAATTCCATAATTACACTATTATTTATTTATCATACAATTATCCTTGTTGCTTTTGATTATGACACATGGTAGGACAAGGAATATTTAGAAGCCCTGTGTGGTGGGTCATCAGGCCACCATGTGGCTTGCCACCACATCCTTGATATTTATCTAAGCCATAATGCATTCCAAGTTTACATGCCAAGTTTGAGTCATGATAAAGTTGAGTACCAAATCAAGTTACCAGATCAACTTGCATGGCAACCCAACTCAAAGTTCATAGCTGAGCTCATCGATCCAACTCATAGCTAGCTCAAGTTGAAGCTTCCAAACCAAAACCAACTCACCAACCATATAACTAACTCAAAGTCCAAACATAGCTTCAAGATTCCCACTTAATAAAAGGTTCATGATACATGGCCACAACCATGGGTTTATATTACAATGAAATCCTATTTAAAGGCTTAATAAAACTTCTATCCCATAAATGTGGGAAAATAACCTTATTTGGTAAATGACATACTAAGTTTAGAAGGGAACCATTTCCAAACAAGGAGTTCACCATTGGAATGAAGGCTAGATGATGATATATTGGTATGGTAGGTCCTAAACCAATAGGAAGAGGCTTCTTCACCATTGGTATGGCCTTCAAACATGAAGGATAAAAATTTGCAACCTCGATGGAGAGGGGCAGGACTAAAGAATACATCCTACACTACTCATTTTGAGTAGAAGGTGGAGTAATGTGTAGAGACTACCTATGTGATAGAGATGAATATGGGTGAAGAAAACCATGTTTAATGGAAATTAAATTGGTCTTGGTATCACCATTGGGATGAGATAGAAGATGTATTAGACTATATGATATAGTCGATGGTGGTAGATTCTATGAGGATTCAGTTCTAAATGGAGAAGTGGGGATCCATTGTAGAAAGTATAAGAGTTGGACAATAACCCACTAGTCCTAAGATACTAGAATAAGAGCTCATCATTAGAGGCTGAGCATGGGCATATTAAAATTTGCATGTACAAGCTTGAATGGTGTTATCATTTAAAGGCCTTTTGGTCAATGACATAGGGTATAGTGGTAGACTTAGACCAAGTCATGTTGATGCATATGCATCTATTTGGTATGACATGTCTATTCTAATATAGACTATATATATAAAGGTGTAGCTAGAATGGATCATGGTTGAGTAAAAACACACATGCCACAATGTGTAAAGTAAGATGAGCTGGTAAGTTATTTTGGATTCGAAAGCTTCCTTTTACTTCTGTAAAGATTTTTGAGTATATGCAGTCCCAAATAGATGTAAGTCTATTTATAAGGCTGAGTCTATAAAGGGTGTTTGTTTTATGTATGGACTTCAATCATGGAACAGATATATGTGATTATGTTATTTGATACAGACCTAGGTTTGTGTGGATAATGCATCAACTTAGTAAGGTCACTAGCTATCAAAAATAACTTGGTAATTATAGATATACAGTTCTAAGGAAAGAAAGATGTCATTACTTATTTATTAAAGGCCAAGAGTAGATTATGGCCCATATTGAATGAGTCTTTCTTACAAAGATGTAAATTTATCTATGAATTTGAGCATTGACAGAGACCCATTCTATAAATGATATCACCTATTTGATAAATTCGTAGGCTATGGGCAAGGATATTCTATTTGGACATGTAGTTTCAAAAGTATAAAAACATTATTCTCATTTAGTAAAACCATTGGGCTATGGCATGGAAATAGGTATCTTAGTGCATGCATACATTACCTACATGGGGTATGCTTATCTTCTATATTCCAATACAGGAAGATAGTTATGACTCTGTGAATACACACACACACACACACACACACACACACACACACACACACACGTGTCTATATTGTTTTTATTACTTATATTTATTTATTTTACCTAGAGGGATATAGATAGTTGTAGGATTATTAGGGGTTTTAGGTCTAAATAAAAACTAGAGACACTATTTAGTATTACTCATGTTTATTATTAGTGCCCATTTGGTAGAGTTCAACAAATACTCTAAATGGATGGAAAATTGCTTTAGAGCCTCATAACCTTCATTGTTAGAGTTAAATATTATATTACAAGTTCCTTAAATCCATTATGATGTAAGTTGGTAATTGTTGACATTTACATCATTATTATAATGGATAGGATTGTTGTTTAGTAATCTCAGAGATGTAGCCTGAACAATGGGTGAACTCTGTTATCATGTCTTATGTCAAGTATTTCATTATAGTTTATTTTAGTTTCATTTAATTTAGTTTATGAATGAATTAATGAAAAAATAAAATGAATTATGGGAAGTTAAAATATTATACAAGATAGGGAGTTTTAAATCGGGAAATGAATATTCAAAGTTTTTACAACCACTTTTATTCACTCCTAGAAATATGCTACTAGTTTTTATTTCACTTAAAGGAAATTGAGAATTTTAGAATCCAGTATTTAAATTGTTTGCTTTTATTTGAGAATTAAACTTGGTTTACGAACTAGATTAAAAATTAAATGTCAATGTACCTTAAATTTCATATACATAGAGAGGATATACATATCACAATAATGTCTCAAAAATACATCAATATGCCAATACAATGAGTACAATGTCATATGCCAAAATGTCAAAGTGCCAAGGTCACTATGCTCAAATCTAGCTCTATGTGTCCATGTGAGCTATAGCTAGAGAATGCCTTGGTGGCCATAAAGGCCTTGGTGGTGGTGGTCATGGTTTATTGATAGACTAGCCTAAAGCACCTGTAACATGAGTCTTGGTATGAGACTGACCAGATCTACTCACTATCCTCTATGCATTCTAGATCTCAAAAGTAACAATCTACTAATCCCTAGGCATGGTAGACTCATAGGATCTCCTATAGTATTATGACTTATCCTTTACCTGAAGGCACTCCTAAACATCTATGATAAATTGACATGTGTAATAGCTCCTTAAATTTCATCTCACTCTCACTTGGCCCTATCCATAGTGGTTGATGCCTAATCTCACTTGCTAATGGCCTAATCTCTCTCTATATTAAGTTGGCCCCAAATCAAAACCAACATGTTTATCTCAGCCTTTAGCCAAGATATATCTGACTAAATTAGGGTCATATTATAATCTCACATATCTAAGTTTATCTATAAATTAGTTACCTACCATTGTAAACCTAAAATATCTTGCACTAGAGCAATGATCTCCTGATCTAACATGTTAGTGTCTCCACCTAATTTAGTCATGCTAGAAGGCCTTGTCTAGCTTGGATCCACATATGTGCCTGAAGGCCCTACTTGTCTTACACTAACCTATTCCACTATAACCACTATCAAACTAAGATCTAGTGTCATTGAATTTGGACCATTATTTCCATATCTTTCCCCATAATCTCCATCTACATCTCCCCTGTTATCTCCTTCATTAAAGTCTCCATCATCATCATCATCCCCAACCTCATTGTCACTATCCTTTCAAGTGATTCCATTGACACTCAAGGTCTTAGACTCTATCTCCTTGATATCTATGGGTACCTATCTTTTGGCTGGAACTAGAATTGTTAGTCTTAGAGGGTACACCTATACCCACCAATGTATATAAGTTGGAGTGACTCCTACATATGTAGCTCCTCTTGTATAAGGCCAGGCAACCCATGGTATGTTGATGTCATTAATTTTGTCCTCACTCCTCAAGATCACAACATTATCCTAATTAATCTCTCATATAACGTGGGTAAACCATATTATCCCATCAAGTACTTCTTGCATGTAACCAAACTACCTAAGTACCCAATCAAGACGTTACTCCTCTATGATGTGGGACTACCTCCCAATCATAAAACATATAGTGGTTATAAAATCCATGTACCATCCATCCCTAAAATACTTCAACTGATACATGAGGTACAACCTCAAAATGAAAAACTATGGTGTTGGGTCTTCAAACATTCAATGATAAAATGTGGTCTCCCACTTATGACCATGGTTATCATCTCCTGTCTAAGCCCAACTATATGCTCTTTGATCCTATGGATCTTTTACTCTACATATCCTAATTAGTTTCTTGATTGAGATATGTTCTTAAACCTAAACCATAAGAAGCATGCAATACTTAATGTTGCATCCACCTTGGTATGCTATCATGTGTAGATATTAATATAGTTGTGTTAGGATAGCTAGCCCTAAGGCAACATGTGTAAAATATTATAGCATGCTCCTCAAAATTTTACCTAGGCCCATATGTAAATACCAACCACTTTTGTAAGGCAATAAGATGTCGTTGATAATGGCCATAAGGAAAATAACCTCCCAATCAATCAGAGATGGTGGTGATGGATCCCCAACAGGAAAACCATTTGGTTGAATGTCTATATAAGTCTCTATGAAATATATATCACCATTTGCCTAAAACATGGAGATACCTTGATAATTTCATAGATCATAAATAACTACCTATTTTTGTGTTGGTGGTGTCTAAAAAAATCATCATTTATGCATCAATAACTTGAGGATACGTCAGGTATCCTCAAGTGTAATGATAGCCTCTCTAGTAGGTAAGTGAAAGGTGGATGTCTTTTTATGCTAGTGCTTAGTTAACATACTCAAGTAAGTCTGATCAACCTATATAACTAGTATCCATGCCATGTCATGTACATCTAACATCTGTAAGAAGCTAAGCATGTCCTTGATCTAGATCTGTGTGGTCTATAAACAATGAGATCATCACTCTCAACATGTGAGAATAGCTAATCACTCCTAAAATCAAAAATTTAGCATCAACCTAACATATATAACTACATGAGCCTAAGCCTATCCTACTCAATCTAATTGAGTAGCCTTTTAGAGGTTGGACCCCTTTTAGGTCCTTGAAAACAATTACTTTTGGATTTTAGGGTGAAGCCATTATTTTTTATATGGTAAAGTCATCGTTTAGGTGATATTACACATTTTTAGACAAAATCACCATTTTCATGTTTATGAAAATGGTGACTTCACCTAAAAATGGGCAAAATTTCCATTTCAATGATTTCCACTTGGTTAAGTTAATATCACCATTTATAAGAATAATTACTTTGTGCGAAGTTGCTATTTTCCTTTTCAAATCTACCATTTGACCTAAAATGCGAATGGTGACATTGCCATTTTTCATCCTACAACATGTAATAAATTCTAGAAAATTAGCATTAATGACGAAGTTGAGATTACTTACCAGTGGCCCATTGTGCATTAGATGCATGTTCTCCCTCACCCACTACAAAATGTGACATCGAACTCCTCCATGAGCCTTTTTTATCAAAAACCTATACATAAAAATAGAGTTCAAATTCTTAATAGAATAGGGTGAAAATGAATAATTTTTCACCCCAGGGGTGAATATATAGCCAAAAAATTGAATTTTTTATCCCTAGGACCTGTAGTTCATTTTGTGTGCCCTAGGAAGTGTTATATTCATATATATGGTCTATTTTACTTGTCATTTATTCTTACATACCTTATTTTTTTGTCGTATTATAACTAGACCTTATTTTTGGGCCTTCCATGAAACCCATTTAACAACACTTTTTTTTAGCCTATATCATGTGTTTTTTTGAATGTGTATATTCAAGCTCATATTTAGGCTAAAAATGTGTTTTTATCATTTTCAAACTCATCATAAATCCATTTTTTGGATTTTTAGCATAAGCTACTCTAGCCATTTTACCCTATTAAGGCAAATTCTTTTTTGATCGATAAATGTTCTATTCTACCTTTTTGGCATGAACCTCATTTTAAATTATGTGATTTAAATGCATAAATGATTATAACCACCTTTGGGCAAATCATTTTATTTTTAACCAATTTAATGATTATAACTATCTATGGGCAAAAATTATTATTACATCTCATGCCAATGATTATAACTGCCTTTGGGAAAATCATTATTTTTAACCATTCCACTTGTCTTTATATGGTGAATGCTTGTGTCCTTGATTATATCTGACTTTGGGAAAATTAGCTACCCACATTTTATTCCTAATTATAATTATCTTTGGGAAAATCAATGTTTTCTATTTCATTACTGATTATAACTATCTTTTGGAAAAAAGAATTCATCCCACAACCCTACCAGGGTAAATATCAGTGCCACTATTTATAACTGCCTTTGGGAAAACTAGTGTCACATACTTTGTTACTAATTATAACTCCCTTTGGGAAAATAAGTGGCTCTACAACCATTACTATTTATAATTTCCTTTGGGAAATTTGATAATCTAACCCCTGTTACCACAAGATCATATCATTTTCTTCATTTTGAGGGAATGTTTGGTGACTCTATTTTTCTACTTGCTCCTTCAAAGGGACATCAACTGCTTATCGATTGCCTTTTGGGGCATGAACCATTCAGATTAATGACTTTTGCATTATTTTAAAAGGTGTTACTATGATGGTGTCTTGCAATACATTTTCAAATAAGGAAAAAATGTAAACACTTATTTTTAGCCACTTTCATGCCTAAACTAGGATTCAGCTTAATTTCTAGCAAATGATGTAACCTAATCCTATAAATCACCTAAATTTCCCAAATTCATCTGCATAAGGGATTTAATTGCTTAAAAACACAACAAGATAAGTAGATTTGGTGTATTGCCCTGTATGCACCAATAACCTAGTTTAGTTTTAACCCTAGTCAAATTATGACCTAGTAATTTAACACTTTTGGCTTGCCAAATTATTAATTCATAACATTTAAAACAAAATCCAAAAGCTAAGAAAGATTAATTACATTACAAATCATAATTAACTTGCCTGAGTAAAAATTCCAAATCAAATTAGAGAATTTCATCTACAAAAAAGGAATTTTTAGCCAAATATGAAGTCAAAGGTCAAAGGATCTAATAAAATAATTTATTATTTCCTAAATATTTCAAAAATTATGAGTCACAACCTCACAAATATCTAAAGTGATTTGTCATGCCTAAAAAATATCTGAAATTGAGGTGTCAAGATTTCATGAGTGCTTTAACCTAACCCAAGATTAGTCTGACTCAACTTAATTTATTTTAGACTCAACTAAAGTTATAATTTAACCTAATCTCCCTAGGGTTATATTTAGTTATTAGAGATATAAATACAAATGCCCACACCAGATTCCAAGAAGCTTTTGTGTGTAAGATTATTCTACTAGAATACCTTTAAGAAGACATTAAAGAGTAGTGTTATAATTTTAATTTTATGTCAAGCTTCACACCAAGCCACAAGTGACCATTGGAGAGATTCTACCACCATGGAATAACATTGATAGAAATCTCTAATCATCATAGATCGAGCATGAACATCCTTATGCCAATAATTAAGCATCAAATTTGATGAAGGTGGTAAATTATTAATGATTTTTTATCTCTATTTTATGATCTTGCTTATTATGTTATGCTCTCCCTAGTTCTTAGGCAAGATTATTTAGTCCTAGTGTATTATTATGCTTGATTTTTGTCATTTGAACTAATAAGGAGCTAATCTACATTTTATTTACTCTTTGAACACCTAAGCTAGAAAAAACACTTAAATTCATTTTTTTGGCTCAATTATCTGTAAACAAGGTTAGTGGATTAATTTACACTTAGGCCAAGGTGAAATCCTACAAATTAGCTCAATAAGACACAACTTTAACTCTCTGGAATGATTTCACAATTACACATTGATTTTGCACTGTGAAATTGTTTGGGCATAAAAAACTCAAAAAAATAGAATGTAACTCAAACTTACAGAGAGTGATTTCACATTTTTCAGATGATTTCTCAACTCATCTCCATGATTTCATAATTCCACTCTCTAATTTCATGATTGTGAAAAAAAATTGTAGAAAACACAAAAAAATAGACAGTTGTAAGTTTGTAATTTGCTAGCAAATTTGTAGTTAGATTGATGATTTCGTAACCCAAATATACAAATTTACAACTTGAATAGATAATTTCTCTACTCAAAATCATGATTTTACAACCACAAATAATGATTTCATAAGTGAAAAAGATGTTTTCACAAATTTTAAATAATTTCACAATTAACCAAAAAATAGAGGAAAGAATTGTGGTTCCTTTACCATGAATTCATAGTTTCACTTAATGATTTCATAACTTTCTCTACCAAATTCATAGTTTCATAGTGTTGATTTCAAATAGAGGTGATTTTATGATTATGCAAGATGATTCCATGGTTTCACTTGATAATTTCATAGTTTTCCTTGTCGAATTCATAGTTTTGTAAGAATAAATTTGCAGTTCCATAGTCAAAGGCTAAACATAGAAAAGTTAGATAAAAAATCAATAAATCAAGTTATAAAATGAATGCTTCTTATTTCTAAAGAGGTCCATATATTCTCTCATTATGCATGTGGAGTGTGTGGTCCCATCAGACATGTTATTATGTGAGATAGGAATTCAAGAGGGGAGTTAGTCAAGTGTTAGTATGATAAAACTTAATAAAAACACATAAATAAATCTAACACCTCAAGCCTAGACACTTAAGAAGCAAAATAATAATGCAAGTAACTAACAATAAGAGATAAAACAAGTATTATTTACCTTCTTTATGAGTGAGAGTTGCATGTTGAGCTTGGAGGAATATGCTCAGTCGTGTACTCAAAGAGTCTTTAGAAATGGTGCTCCTTGCATCATTTCTCATTATCACCTTGGAGAAGATTGGCTTAGATTTGGCAAGATGTATCAATCTATCAATATTTTTTCATTATACCATTACAATAAAGCTTTGTATATCAACAATTGAACATTACAATATTACATAAAAATTTCCCTTTATAAGGACCTTAACACTTCTATTTATATGTTTTCCATTTAAATCTAACCCAAGTGTAGTTATCTTTAACCATAGTTAGGTTTAGTTTAACCCTAATTGAGTTAAGGAGAGGATAATAAATTAATATTTGGGATAGAGATCCCATTTATTTAGCATGGCTATCTATTTCTCAATTTAAGGTTTTAATGGAGATATTTTCAATTCTTTGACTTTGAAGATGATGAAATCATCATGACCTCAATTTTTTGGGAATTTCCTTTTAAAAAAATTAATATTCACTAATTTCACATGGAAATTTCACTTAGTCATTTAATTTGATTTTCTTAGTTATTTCATTCTACTTAGCTTTTTTGTATTTTAGAAATTGTTTAAGTGTCCCGATTAATGGGTCCAAAGGCCAATCTATCAAATTTCTAGGTCACAACTTGAATGGAAATGAATCCATAAGAGGTTAATATTGCATACAAGATAATATCCTAAATATTGATGTCACAACATGATTCTAGGTACTAATGTCTAATGTGTGGATGAAATTGGAACATTCAATGATTTATAGGATTAATTTATGCTATTTGGTAGAAACCAATATAAATTCTAGTTGGAACATAGTTGTGTCCAAAATGCGGTGTGTACAAGAGTTCCACATCGTTATCTTTTACCAAGTTTTGTTTCATCACTTATTTGGCTTTGGTTCACTATGCTATGAGGCTCAAAGTAGTTAGAAGTTGGGATATAACAATGTTTGTGAAGCAGATGAACATCCCAATTAAAGTTTATGAACACTTTTGTTGAAGACCAAAATGTGTCAAAGGAAAGCCCCAAACATTTTCATTGAATACCTTGATGGGTCAGAGAGGTTTACCTAAGGAATGTATCAAACACTTTCACCAAAGATCAAAACATGTCCAAGAAATTTGCTAAACAAAATCATTGAACACTTTCACCAAAGACCCTTTTCATGTTGAGTAATTTTTCCAAAGGGCCTTACCAAACAAATCTTTTGAAGACCCAAATAAGCTGAAGTGTAAAACTTTGTAAATCTAGTTCTCAAAGAATAGGTGCTAAAGATTAAATGGCAAAGTGCTTTGATACAGGGTGAATAAAGCCTAAGAGTTTGTGAAAATAAGAATCTGAAATAAATGTTCTAATCAATTCATCTAAAAAAAACATTGAAGAGTAAATTCTTGTTGAGGTTCATATAATGTGAAGCACCAAAAATTGTCAAAGATAGGCCTCTAAATAATTATTTTGAATAACTAATTCTACTAAGCATAGCTCCAAATGAGTTTGTTGAATGAATTATCTAAATAAAATCATCAAAGACCAAAATAGAAAGATAAAGTTTGTTGACCAAATGTTCTAAAAAAATTGTTGAAGACCCTATTGTGTTAAGCAATTTCACCAAAGATTTTTGTTGAGCAAGATGAGTTGATACCTGCATAAACACAACTTCCAAAAAATATTAGTAGGTTAGTCTAAAAACAAGTATGTTCATAGGTTTATCAAAGAGTAAAGTTAGTGAAATATATAAGGCCTTTCCCTTTAAAATATTTTCAAGATAGGGTTAAAGAAAAACTCCAAAAAATAGAGGGTCCCTATTCTAAAAAAATAATAGGGGTATATTGGGTAAAAAAAATGGTGACTTGCAAGGGAAATAATATTGAGTATTTGAGAATCCAAAAATTTTAGTTAACAACTCTTAGATCAAACATGAACCATTCTACATAGAATAATCAAATCATATCTACAAAAAATCCTCTCAAAAACTACATACAACATAATTGACTTTTCATTTACCCTAGATCTATGTAAGGAAGTGATTTATTTTTATCCCTTTTATAAGGACTTTAGCAGAGAACTAAGATAATTATAGTTTTCATTATGCTTTTGAGAAAAATATTTGAAACCTGGGGAAGTTCTAGCATTGCTCTACTACTAGACAGGTGTACATAGCCCTAACAGAGGTACCATGGGTTATTTCTCTTTTGTTATCCTATATTCTTACATTATGCATGGTACCTTGATATTATTTCATCATTTTGAACTTTTGATCACTTTTGGATTTTTCTTTAGGTTGATTGGATCATTCTTTTAAGGATGCTTTCATCCTTATATTTGATATATATCTTTTTTTGTAGAGTAGTGCTAGAATAGGGAGAGAAAAAACCATAATGAGATAGTATTTATGAAAGCATATGTTTACCAGATTATCCCTTCCAACTATACCCACATCCATGATTATTTACTTAAATAGGTATTAATATGATATTTTCATTTTATTCAAGAAAAGCGAAAAAAAATTAAAAATTTGTATGTAGTAATGAGAGCATCCTTTGTATCCCTGATTGAAGCATTCAATGTTAGCCTATTCATTATCAATTTTCCTAATGCATACTTAAATTCTAAAAATATAAAATTTAATGGTGCAAAACTCTACAAGTAAACAAGTTGTTGTACCTCTTCTTGGCATGTTTTCCTACATGTTACCTAGGATCTTCAAAATTTGATAAGGTCCAATCCACAATGGGGTAAAATTTTCATGTTGTTATTTATTTTCATGGGATTTATCCCATAGAAGCATCAAGTTAGATATATTGAATGCTTTTGAATTTTTCTCTTTTGTCAAACCATCTTATCACTATATCTTGATGTTTACTAAAAATTTTTTAGGCTTCAATCCTTGAGTCTTCCATCTCTATTATGTCTAGAAATAAAGACTCCACCTTATCACTTAGTTTCATGTACTCCTCCATAAAATTATATGTTTGAAATTTAAGCATGATTAGGAAAACAGGTTGTCTCCCATATACCAGCAAGTAAGGTGAGGCCTTGAGTGCCTACTTGTATCTTGTTCGATCAACCCAAAGTGCATAATTCAATAGATTATGCCAATCTCTAGGTTTATTTGTTGTGGAAATTTTAATAGAGTTAATTAGGTTTTTTTTTTTTTTTCATTTAATCCATTTACTTGTGGGTAATGGTTTGATGACAATTTGATGGTGATTTGATTGTCATGAGCCCATTTAGTAAATTTAGTTGATTGGAATGTTGGCTCATTATTACAAAATAGAGAGATGGGAGTACCAAATCTAATTGTAATATTTTCCTCTAGAAAGTTGATCACATCTTGTCATCTTGAATGATTTGTAGTTGTACCTTCAATCCATCATGTGCAATAGTTTGTAGTAGTGAGTAAAAACTATGGCCAACTAAAGAATTAGTATTAATGACCCCAATGAATTCCAAGCCCCATTATGTAAATAGTCTTCTTTCAATCACTGACTATAAATACATTACTACATGTACTTATCTTTTTGCTAGGAATTGACATTCATGGCATGTCCTAACATGAACATGTGTGTCTTTAGATATAGTTGGGAAGTAATAACCCATTCTAAGGATTTTATTAGTTATGGTATTTTTGGAGGGATGCTCACTACCTATCTTCTGATGCAAATTTTTTGTAATTCCTTGGGCTTCTTATCATGGTATGCATCTTAAGTAAATGCCTTCATAATTCCTTTTATATAAGATACCTTTTATGATCACGTTGTGAGTTTCTTTAAGTCTCAACACTCTCCTTTTTTCTCTTTTGAACTTTGGGGAGCACATACTTGTGAGCAAGTATTGAATAATGTCAGTATACCAGTCTCCTTTAGATACTTGGTTTCAAAAACATCTTCAAAAATGATTCATGGGTTAGGCTTAGTCATGTGTTGAATGATGCCTTGATCTATAAAAATATTGACAAGCTTTATTTCTAAGTCAAACTCCTATAATTTTTCCATCCATTTTCCTCTATTTTATCTCAATTCACTTTTTGCTAAGGTGAGTTTAACAACAAGATATGGTACAATGGCAATTGTATTTTTCTCAAAGATGTAATATCAAAATTTATTTACTACTTTGGCAAGGGAAAACATTTTCTTATCTATCATGGAATACCTGAGTTCAACTTCTTTAAAATGTGTGCTCATAAATGCAATAAGATGCTCACTTTCTTCTTTCTTCTAGGTGAGCACAATGATAATAGTATGTTCTGAGGTGAATGAATATAATAATAAGTCTTTGTTCAAGTCTATAATTATAAGTATAGGGATACGATATATTAAATCTTTAATATCTTAAAAAGACTTTCAAGACTCTATTATCCATTCCACCTTAGCATCTTGATTAAGTATTGCATTCATAGGTATAATGATTTCTGTAAAACTTGATATAAACTTTCTCACAAATTATATATTCCCAAAGAAAGATTTAAGTTCCTTCTTACTATTTGGGAAGATAATTTTTGATATTATTTTAATCCTATCTAGGTCAATTTTAATTTCATCTTTCGTGATAATTTGAACCAACAACTTGCCTTCTGTGACACCAAATATGCTCTTTTTGGGGTTCAATAAAATTCCAAACCTTCTACATATTTAAAATGTTGACTGTAGGTGACCTATATGATTAGTCCTTGATTTTGAGAAAACTATGAGAACATCCATGTAAATAATTATACATTTACCTATCATCCCCTGGAAGGTGTGGTCCATAGCTAGCTAAAACATTGCACCTACATTAATTGAGCCAAATGACATCGTCTTATATGCATAAGTACCCAAATTCATGGTGAATGTTATCTTCATTCTATCTTTTAATTCAACCAAAACCTGGCTATAAACTAAAAATCAATCCAATAAAGACATCATTCATGGACCACTCATTATCCAGATAACTTTATCTAGGAAAGGTAATGGATAATTATCTTTCACAAAAGTTTTATTTAAGTTTATAAAATCAACACAGAGCCTAATATTTCAACTTTTCTTCTTGATTGGAACAAAATTAGCCATCCAAGTAGAATGTCTGATAGGAAAAACTTATTTTACACTCAACAAATTCCCCACTTCCCTTTGAATAAGGGGTTCTAAGATATAATTTATTAGCCTTTGCCTTTATCTAAATAGTTTGTGGTCCAACTTCAGTGGGATTGTATTCATGATGACACTTGGATTCAAAACCTTTAGGTCTTCATACAAATATGCAATCCCATCCTTGCATTGAGTGATAAAATCCCTCACTCTTTGCCTTTCCTCTAAATTAAAATAGAGACCAATGTTGATAAATCATGAGTCATACTGATCTCCTAGATTCTCCCTTTTGAATTTATATTCATTTAATTTTGTCTGCCTTTACTATTGAGTTTGAGGGTCCAAATCAAATGTTACTTCCAAGGAAACTATTCCTAGAGGGAGGTGGTTTTTATTCAACTAAATGATTCCTTATTCCCATAATTCCTCTTGGCATAGGTAACTAGTTTCCTTGTTATCAATGATTTGAGACTCAAATTATCCTAAGTTAGTCAAAAATTGGACAATCTATTGGTCATCATCAAAGACTTGAAAATTGTACACATTGTCTAAAATTAATGGGTAAGGTACTAGCTCAATGGAGAATCTTTGTACCTTATATCTTTTAGCGGTGTCAAGTTGGTATCTAACTTAAATAATTAATCAATATCTTGATTTTGTTATATAGGAAAAACCACTATGTTGAAGGCCTCAAAAAAATCAATCAAAACCTAAGCTCTATGTTTTTACCTTTTTAGATATGATAGCTTGCACTAGTATTTGTTCTTGACCTAATTGACTACCAGTTATGATTCTCTATAAATTAGTAGTATACTAACTTTAATTTTGAGAGCAAAATGTAGTCCCAAAATTAGTGTCTCATATTTTAATCTGTTATTGATGAAAGGGAATTGTAATATGTATGATGCCAAGTATGTCTTGTGTTATGGGTCCACAAATTCAATTCTAATGACTAATCATTGATTGGATCTTACACCATCAAAGTGTAGGGTCGACAATTGGGAATGTCCCTAGAATTTTTGTTCTTGCACTTCATGTTTTGCAATAAAGGTATAAATCCCAAGGTTAGGTGATTTTTAACTTATTCATTCTTTGTATTGTATTCAATAATTGGGTACTTCATTATTGGCTCTTGATTAATTTGAAACTAGTTTAGAATAATTATCCATGGTAACCAAATGTAAGAGAAGTTTGTTTCCACATACCCATTTAATGTCTTGGACCAATCTCTACTGAGGAGTCTCTACCATTCCATAATATCCACTACTAGTATGTCAATAATCATTTTTACTTGTGCTTCAGATGTTACTTGGATGCATATATCATTCAGCTCTCCTATTACAAGGACCATGGTCTTTTCCAACTATGAAACAATTCTCTTTGATGGGCTTAAAGTCAAACCTATATTTTGGAAAATTGAAGTAGGCATCACCATGGCTGAAGCTCCATAATAAACTAAAAAATTATGGATGTTCTTTATAAAAAATTAGATAGTCAATAAGAAAGGTGTAACATTAAATTTACTTTTGTATATGACATTGTTATGAGCAGCCTTTATCTTCTCAGTAGTTACTTCCCTTATAATAGACCTCCATAAGAGCTCTTTTTATTCGATAATATAGTCTAATTCATGAAGATTAATGTTGGATTTAATAATCTTCATGTCTTCAATAATGTTATACCCCCTTTTCCTTATTCTTCTTTATAATGGAGCTATTAATTTCCTTTTGGGGGAGGTGACTTGTTGTCAGCTCTTCGATTCAGTGGAATATTAGTGTTGTTTGGAGGACTAGATGTTTTAAAGGGATGCTTATTCCTAATATTAAAATTACCTTTTTGATATTGATGGAAATCCTACACTTTATTAGATTTATCCTCTGATTCATTATTATCTTCTTCTAGGAAAAAAGACTTGTGCATTTCAAATACCATTGCATTATTTGAAGAGCCAGCCTTTAGATGGAATTCTAGTGGATTATTTATCTAGTCCTACCTTAACATATCCCTATATAATATTTCAAATTTTTCACATAATTCCATCCATTTAATTTCACCATGTCGTGATGTATTATAGACTCTACACTAATTAGGTAGAGCTATTTCTACTATGTTGATCTCTAGCAACTTGTTGGGTAGTTGCTCTATATTATTAGTAGGCCTATTGAAGGGCCGGTTTATCTTTGAAACATAGAGTTATAGTTATTATTCTAGCCAATGGTGTTGTCCATTTTCCAATGCATATTTAGGAAGTCATTGCTTAATTTGTGAACCATTATTTGCATGAAACTAGTTCTACTTTGGTAGAATCAATTCCTTATGTAATGGTAGCATTAAAGGGCATTGAATAATGATTATGTTGATGACTATTCATTTATACTTGGTTATTCATATAAAGATAATTATGATTAGACATTTGTTTCATTACAGGAGGCAGTGCATATAATTGATTTTGATTGAAATCAGGGACATTTTGATTAACATGAGAGACTAAATTCATATCTAAAAAACTAGCATTGATGTTGGGAGTGCCATGTATTTGAGGGTTTAACTATCTATCAACTCTAATAGCCTCTTCGTATTCTAAAGCTAGAGTGGTGGTAGTAGCATCTCTTCATAGGAACATTGTAGTGAATGGGTCTAACACATTTTGATACATTTCTAATGCTAATGGTCCATCTAGTCTATAATCTAGATTAAGTTAAGTGTACATATTTTAGAATGTAGCATTGAAATCTTAAAGTGGTTCATTAGGCTCTCTCTTCATGTAGGTAAAATATTGATACACAAATCTAGGGGTAGTAACTTGTCCAAATTGGGCAAGAAACACGCTCTGACATGCATTCTAAGAAGTGATTGATTTCTCTTAAAGATTGAGATACCAATCATAGGAAGCATCCTATAAGGTAAATGGCAAAATACTTCATTAAACATCATCATCAATAACATTCATTAATTTGAAAGTAGACTTCAAAGACTTAATGTGTTCCTCTATAATTCTTCCTCTTGAAGGGAAGATAGATTGAGTTAATGATAGGTCCAATTAACCAAGGGTGCTATTGAGTTATTGAATTATTTGAAGATAGGTCCCAAGATTGAGTTATTGATAAGGAAATAAAACTACAAGACTCTATAAGTATCAATATATATGTGTAATTAATTAAAAAGGTGATTTGCAGATTATAATATGTTGTCCACATCACTCATGCCTATCATTGCATATGCAACACACCAAATCACATCTGTATGTACCAAACAAAGTTTTGGTGGCACGTTCATAGCTTCTAGTGCACCTATCAGGTCATACCAAGAATTTTGATCCACCATTGCCACTTTGCATTGAAGATATTCATTTTTTTGAGCTCTCTATCAATGACTCAAACTCACCCTCCATTGTGTTGTTGTTTCATGCATCAAAGATCCAAACAAAGTCAAAAAGTTAATGTTTCAGTTATTGATATCATTTAAAAATAATAAATTCTTTTTTATTTCAGTCTTAGTTTAAGTTATGAGTGTGGTTAATACCATTTTTAAAAAATGTTTTTTAAGTTTTGTCAGTTTAGATCTAAAGTTGAGTCATCAATATTATAAGTTAAAAATTTGTATATAGGTTATGACTTTAGCTATTAAAGAATTGATATTGTTAATATCAATATTAGAGTCAAGTTATCAAGTGTTTTTTGAGTCATATGTCATATTATTTTAATAGTCGATAGGGTTAGTAGATTATTGAATTTGTACATGTATATTTTAATAGTCTTTAAGTTATCAAGTCATGTGTTAGTATTAAAAGTCATTTTTATGCTAAAAATGAGTCAAAAATCAAAAATTATTTTTTTTATCAATAATGAGTTTTGTATGTCCTTTTATCAAGTTATTATTAAAAAATCATTGTGTCAATGTTAAGTCTTTGTCAAGAGTCAAAAGTCATCAAAAAGAGTTATGTCAAAAAAGTCAAAGTTATTTAGGTTTAGAGTCATAGATGCATTTTCATTTGTATGCAACATCCACATTGTGGAGGGGATTTCCCTTGAAAAATTAATGCACCTAAGTTACATCAACATACCATCTAAGTAAATATCTTTACATACTAGAGGATACATGGAGGTTGAATGTCTTTCAGTGATCTCTCGTTAGTCACCAATGATGGGACTACACCAATGATGTGGTGATATTTGGCATGATGTGTTTTTCATTTCTGCTATGTGATTTTAAAATAAGATCAAAATAATATGTTTTTTCATGTAATGTAATTTATCTTAAAATTCTAAACATGATTCCCTAAGGTGAAAATATTATAAAAGGACAGAAAGTACCAATGTAAGTTAGTTCATGGATCTTGAAAGGGTTTGTGATATAGATCCATAAAACCACTAGGAGGTGAACAATAGATACAAGGAGGTTAATGTTCATGTCAAGGTTTGTGGTAAACCTATAAAACCATGGGAGGATTGAGGCTCTCTTTATCAAGGTCATGATCCAAATAGGGCATGCTACAGTGGGTGAGCATACTATAGATAAAGTGTGAATTTTTTGTACCATGTAGAAACTATGGTTGGGCGGGGGGGGGGGGGGGGGGAGGGAGGGGGGGAAGATGGTTGTTAGGAAATATATATTTTACATTAGTGAATTTGAGTATTTACCAAGAGGTAAATAGTAAGTTTGATATTTATTGAAAGTTAAATATTAATTAGTTAGTGTGTAGCCGCATGGTTAATACAGTAAGATTGTATAAATTAGAATATTATATTATTGTGATATATTTTTATTTTTTATAAAAATACATCATAAGTTTGATTTATTTTATAATTTGGGTGAGAAAATATTGGATAAGTTATATGAATAATATGCCTATATACATGTGTAATGTCCCACATGTATTATTATCATAGTGGAATAATCTATTGGCAATGTTTTGAAATATCCTTCTCTGTGTATTCAATGTCACATGTGTTAATTCTGTGCGCTGCTCTTCTCCAATTCCCAATAGTCTCATCTGAAGTTTTCCCACTTTAGATTTGCTATTGCACACCCTCAATTTTAAGGTTACAACTTAGACCCAGAAGCCATCTAAGGTTGCTATTGCACACATTAAAAAACTATACCAAAAAGAAAACACTCCTATACACTAAGAATATTAACACAATTTAGACAAATTGCTTAATAATCAATGAAATATAATAACTTTCAATAGATTTTGTACATTAGATGTTAGCATACATTAATAAAACAACTATATTTATCCTTAAATTTTTAAAACTTCAAATTATTGTATTATCATAGCCAAAAAATCAAAACCTTAATAACACAAGAATGGAAGGAGAGAACACCAATGTAGTTACATGAAAATCAAAACTAATTTCTTCACGTATTGATAAAATCTTCCAACCCTTTGGAATGTAAAATTACATAAATATATAGACTTGGGGAGGGAATGCCTCATCCTCCAAGTGCACGTAAACTCATGGTTACATTACTCAATTAGAACCTTAATTATAATTTTAGTCTTAAAATTGCATGCTTGCATGATCATAGCTAACTATAACTATAGCAATATTAGTTGGCATGAATAAATAAGTGCCACATGTGCATGCTTACAAAAAATTTAGGTAAATTTACATTTATGCTCTAAGTGTAAGTAAATTGTAAGTGAAAAAAAGTATTATTTGCATGTATACATATAAATTTAGCCTTCAAATCAAGGCTAACTGGGTGTTTGCATGGTGGATGAGGTTGTTGGAGGCATTGAATTAGATTCTTGTGTCTAACTAGGAGTTGAAGCACCAACATTCTTTTTTCTTCAAAAGCATGACAATGCTTATGGCCAATGTCACACTGGTATCTGATTATGTCCATGTTAAGTAATGGATATCTATACACCCTATTTACCTATTCTATAATCCTATCATGCTCAATATTTATAGTCCTAAAGTTAGTTATGACTATCTCAAATCATGTGACCTTTTTCCTAGAAAAATTGAGCTCGCTTTCTATTTCCTCTAAGGTCCTTTCTTGTATTTTTTTTTTTTTGAAGTTTTTTTGAACCCTATTGTAAGAGCTAGTCAAAATTGACCATGTTGATAAGCCTTCCTATGGAATCCTTGGCTTGTGAAAGTGTCAGTTCATCCAAAATATACCATATGAGAGTTTCATGTTCTGAGTACTTAGGCATTACTACCTCAGTTGCATCAATCCACTCCCTGGCCTCATATGTCTTGATAACTACCAAATTGATGGAATTTTTAGCATCCAATGATGCCATTAGATTTAATTATGCATATATTTTCCTAATTATAAAAATAATAAGAAATTTCAATTTATTATCATATATTTTCAAAGAATTAAACAATTTAGCAATCTCTACTATATGAGATGCCAATTCTGCCCTCATTGCACCAATAGCCTCAAGAATATTATATAACTTAGATGTATCACTCTAGAAATCCATCTCTATTTACACTGGAAGATGTACACTTTGTTGATGTTCTCTTATTTGTTCCAGTTCTTTCTCTAGTTCTCTCCTTGCCATTTTGGTTCCTTCATGTATCTCTACTAAAGCATCCTTTTATGTTTCAAAATAAGATTTAAAATCTTTTATTTATGGGGACTACCCCAATTTTATATCTTCCTCTTGGATAAGGTAAACATTTCTTGCCTCTCCTCCATTATGAATTCTCTCCCAATCTCGTCTTCCAGCTTCATATTTTTGACCCTCTACATACTCCTAATAGATTTTTCAAATACTAAACTTACAGTGAAAAATTATGTAATTACTAGATTAGGCCTTTTGGAAGCCTATGACTGCATGTTTATTTCCCACTATGGTAGGACTAGTTGGCTTGGATTTGTGGGTTGAGTGTCTAAAATTGTACTCTCACCCAATATTTATCCTGATGTCTACCTTAGAGTTTCCTCTAGAAGGAGATCAAGTAGTGAAGGCCATATGATTTTAGACCAGTCCACTCCACCATATTATGGTAGTGGTGGACTATGTAAATATGATTATTTTTGTTAGCCTACCTGATTGTTATCACAATTTTATCTTGAGAGGAACTAGGAGGAGGCATTGGTATAACTAACTATGTAGATGACACATGGAGCTGGGGAATTGATACTGCTCCCCTTGCTTTCTTTGTTACCTTTCTCTTTATTTTTAAAGGGTTGGGATAGTAGTGGAAGGAAAAACAATAGGAATAGTAGGAATAGATGCAAAAGATGTAATTAGAGGAAGACCAACCAGGGAAATAGGAATAATAAGGGTAAAGGAAAGATTTTCTACCTTTGAAACTAGTAGAGTTGGTTGAGCAATGGGTTGTATAGAAACAACCTCCCCCTTGGGGACCAAGAGGGGAGGGGGACTATGAGGACTAAATGAAATAGGATCAAATACACCAATAGTAAAAAGAGAAACATGAGAAATGGAAGGGGTAATGGAAATTGAAGGGGCTACTTACTCACTTGATGGTTAATTATGTAGTGGTGCTTTCTCATTTATGTCTTAGAGGCTCAAAATCTTCTCTCTTTTTAGTTCTACCTCCTCATCAGTAGACTCTCCTCCAATTGCCTCTTGTGTGTCTAGCTCCACTATTGATTCTTCAATGGTTGGGTTCTGTGGAGGGGGTTGAGCCCTTGGATTCCTTGTATATTAAATGGTCATGTTGGGAGCTATATAAAAGGCTTATAGTGTGGTTAAGGTAACCATAGTAGAAACATCTAGAATTGATGTAACATCTTCTTGGGTAGGGCCTTCATAATCTAAAGAATTAAGATAAATCGGTTCAATTTTTTTATGCCAAGTGAGGTATCAGGCACCCTTGGTTCCTTTTTTACTACCTTGAGTGTCATAGGGGTGTCTAGGAGGGTTACCCTTGATCCTTTATTGGCTGAGAGGGTCTATTAGCCCATAAGTCTAATGAATCTCATCCTCCAACTGGTAGGAGTCTAGTCTATGTCTTTATTATAGAAAGGGAAAGTTCCCCTTGAATAATTTTCAAAAGGTCTTATTTCAAGTTAATCAATTTAGCCCTCTCCCTAAATTGGTCCTCATTTTTAGCATTGAGAAAAATAAAGCATGATCATAAGGCTCAAGATGATAGTCAATGCCAAGTCTCTTGATATGTTTTTATACCTAACCATAAGGATCCCAGTCCCTATGTGGTAATGTAGCTAATGAATAGTGTTATTTGTACCTTCCTACCTTATAGACGTGATTTTGGTTGGTGACACACTTCCTTCCAATCATTAGGTGGGAGCCATGAAAGTAAGCTTTCTTTCTCTTATGCATGTACTCATCAATACCCCACCATAACTAGTAAGCTATTTCTTACTCCACTAATTTGTCGAGGACATACTTGGGAAGGCATAGAGGTGATATCTTATGGCCTATAATCATGATAACATTGTAATCAAGGTACAATCATTAGTTTCCCATAATTAATAATATATCTACAATTCTCATTGATATCCTAGGTAGGGGGACTCATGGATATCCATCTATATCCCTAGATGTGAACAATGTTGTGAGCATATGTGTATATGTGCATGAATAAGAATCACATATATAATTATTTATACAATTTGGAGTGGGGTTCTAGAGTGAACTATTGTGAATTTTAACTATGCTAAGGACTATGTCAAAGAGGTAAGACATCATTTATAAATGACCTTCTGGAGGCCTCTTGTCCTTGTGTAATATTTTCTCTCATAGTATTTTTCAAGTCACTTCACCTAGAATGAATGTCAGCTCTGAGTTCATTAGTAAATCGAGTAACCCACTACATGCAGAGGAATTTGATGCTTAGATATCAAAATAACCTATTCAATAGGGCCATTCCAATTTAAATTCACATCCTAAATTTGGTTACTAGTGTGGGTTGCTTATCCTTTAAGTTAATGGTTTATCCAGGGAGCATCCAACTATTGAGTGTCTTCTCAATTGATTTTTCCTTCTTCTATGTTACTACCCTATACAAATCATAAGTGGCATCTACAATAGGGAAGGAGAGATAATTTTAAAATTCATCACCAAAGATACATGACATGACTTTTTTGTGTTCCACATGGTACATGAATGCTCCTATAGTTATCTTCCCAGTAAAGAATAAGACTTGTAGGATGTCAATGCAAGTCATGACCTCTAAATTCATTACTATGAAGTGTATCCCTTAACTCTTGAATGGGGGGAGGTCTACACCTAATTGGCATTGAGACAAAGTTAAATTTTCTTCATGTCTATATGCATCAACCTAGCGTATGATATCCTATAGTGCCAAGTAATTATTATAATCTTTGTTGAATATTGAAGGTTCAAATAATGTATACTTAGTTTAATATTTGATATAAAACCTTGAAGGGGGGAGAGTTCCTCAAAATTATCTAGATGAGGATGTCATTATTATTTAATTGTGATGATATTGGTATGGTTTATAATTTAATGACTTGGCTCTCCTGGGTATGTTATTAGGATAGAAACACTAGTAGTTAGGGCTTGATCACAGGGGAGAAATTAAGTTCACAAGTTATCTTGAGATTGAATGGGCACATCATCATTCAAACTTCTTTGATATAGCTTTGGAATATATTTCTATTTCATGCACCATTAATTTCCAATGTCTATGACTTTGATTTTTTTTTTAAATTCAAACTTTTCCACTTTGTTTGGAAGGTATGCCATGTAGGCACTATTGATGTTTAGTATGAGTCCCACATCATTATCATTTTCCAAGTGGAATTTTGTTGCTTCTTTATCTTTGGTTCATCATGCCATAGGGATTTTGATAGTTGGGAGTTAGGATATAGAATTATTTATAAGGTAGACAAGTATCTTGAACAAAATTTATGAACAATTTTCCAAATACTGAAATGTGTCAGAGGAAAACCCCAAACAATTTTGCCAAAGAACTTGATGGGTCAGAGAGGTTCTCCAAAGGAATGTCTTGAACACTTTTTCCAAAGACTGAAATGTGTCAGATAAATTCACTAAACACTTTCATCGAAGGCCCTTTTCGTGTTGATTATTTTTGCCAAAGGGTCTTTCCAAACAAATCTTCTGAAGACCCAAATAAGCCAAAGTTTAAAACTTTGGAAATTTGATTCCCAAAGAATAGGTGTCGAAGAGTAAATGCTAAAGTGCTTCAATATAGGGTGAATAAATATTTGGAGGTCCTATAAGTAGGAATCCTAAACATATGTTTCAAATGATTCTTCTGAAATAAAATGTTGAAGAGTAAATTCTTGTAGAGGTTCATATAAATGTAAAGTGCCAAAAACTACCAAAGATAGACCTATAAATAATTATTTCTAAGAACCAGTTTTGTTAATCATAACTTCGAATGAGTTCACCAAATGAATTATTTGAACAAAATCACCAAAAACCATAATAGGTCAAAAAAGTTCACTGATCAAATATTTTGAACAATATTTTTAAGACCCTTTTGTGTTAAGTAGTTTCACCAAGGAGTTTTTCTGAACAAGATGAGTCAAGACCTACATAAACACAACTTCCAAAAATCATTAGTAGGTTAGTCCAAAAACAAGTATGTTCATAGATCTATTGAAGCATAAAGTTAGTGCAATAAATAAGGCTTTTCCCTTTAGAATATTTTCAAGATATAGGTATAGAACAATTCTGAAAGATAATGTGTCCCTATTCTAAAATAAAGAAAATTTGTATTATTGACTGCTCTCTTTTATAAATTTAGCCACTTTGTACTTAATATATTTATTTGCACATGCTAAATTAATAAAATCTATATTATTGACTATACTTTAATGTAAATATGGATATTGTCATTCCTTTCAAATATATTTAATTTATTGTATATTTCTCTTATGAATCCAAAATCATTAGAACATTTGGTGAACATGTCCTTTGTTTGTTGAACTAAAACTCTAGTTTGCATATTAGGGATTCCACCTTATTTAAAATTTCATCTCATATTTTTATAATTTATTTTCAGATTTGATTTCTCCCCACTTATATGGGCATAGCTTAGGAATGCTTAGTTACATTCTTGTTTTGGTCCTCTTATTTGTGTTATTGATAGTAAACTTAAAGTACTTTTTAACCTTTATATAGTTCTTAGTGGAAGGTTATGCATGGAAGCTAAATTATGATCATTTATTTAATCTACCTAATTAATAAATGTATTGAATATGAAGACCTATAAGAACATCAAAAACAAGATACAACCATTTTTTCTTACAACTATGACAATGACATAACTAATGATTGAAATGCAAATATAACTAAGCGAAGTAGTGATCATGATTTTTCCACTCTTGGTTATAAATGTGACAAAACACCCCTTGGTTATGACACCTCTCATGTTCCTTTGTTTTATGATGTTGAAGAGCCAACAAATATGCAAAATGATACCATTTCTAATGTTGAAAATCAAACTATTGCATCCATACCCTCTTTAGTTATTTCAACAAATGAGTGTGATTCTCCCCTTTCCAATTTTGAAAATGTCAAAGAAGTTGAATGTTCCTCCAATATCTCTCATAATGAAAATGTTGAAAAAATCAAGTGCATCCCTCCTTCACCAAATAATGTTATTTTTAAAAATTCCATTACTTATTTGCATGATTCAAATGAAAATTGTCAACTTTATTCTTCCCCTCTAATGTGTTAGGAGCAAATTACATGTCCCATACCTCGCATTGTGTCAATTGAATAAAAATATGAGAGTGCATCTAAAAATATCTTAAGGAAAAAATTACACAACCTGAATTATATAAGGACATAACAAAAGTCCCAAGAATATTTGAGGTATTTTTTACAAAGGTTAAACCACATAAATTTAAGCAACAAAGAAAACATGCTTCCAAAAGGTTTCCTAATGAAACAATTTCCTAGGACAAATAACAAGGATGAAAATGATACTTATGTCAATATTCATTTATCACATAATATTGATGAACCTAAAGTATAAAGTGATGTTGCATTACTTATTCCTCCTCCTATAGGATGTGAACCTAAACTCAATGTGAAAGTGACATTCTTATATATCTTGATGTGGTACATGCAATAACAAATATTTATTCCCTTCCCTACTTTGAATTTTCTTCTCAAAAGGAGAGTGTGCCTAAAAATGAAATTATCCCTCCTATTCCTCTAGTATGTCATGAAATTTCAAGAAATAGATCAACTTGTAATGATAATTTTATTAACCTTTGTGCTATCCAACATGATATACTCCCTTATTTAACCACGGATAACCATTCACAAAAGGAAGTTCAACCATGTGATGATCTCCCACTTGATATTGAAAAATATACAATTACCCCTATGTTTCATGTGCATAGAGATTTACAACCACTATATATAAAAAAATCAACCTCTTTTTTTGATATGTTATCTATTTTGACTACCATAGGAGATTTACAACAATAGGTCAACACTCTAAAATGACAAGTTTCTTCTCACTAAGTTATTCTTGAGGAGAATACATTAATAGAACAACTTATTACTAGGGATGTATTTGTGTATCCTTATCCTTTGAACTTAATTATACCTAAGTTATCCTCCTTTGATGGTTAAGTGTATTTTTTTATTCATTTACAATAATATATATACTCTTTTGAATATTGAGCCCAAAATGGAAGCTTGATATTAAAATATTTTCATTGTAGATTAACTTAAGGGGTTCTTGATTGGTTTTATTCTCTTCCAAATGGTTCATTATCAAATTTAAAACATCTTGAAGATGTATTTATATCAATTTTTCATTGTTATAAATTACCTAAATTACCATTGTAACATTTGAAAGCATTGACACAAATAGAAAATGATCCTATACAAGATTATGTAATTCAATTTAAGGATGCTTTATATTCTTTACATTATACACCATTAGATTTGGAAGTACAATTTATATTTAGAAAAATCCTTCTTTCTCCATTTAGAGAAAAATAATTACATGGTTCCTCTTCTTCATTTGAGACCCTAATGAACACCTAAACTGAGTTGCCTATTTCTCCATCAAAAACCAAACATGGTAAAAATATTGTTTCTAAACCAGGTAAACAAGTTATAAAGAATCATGATTCAATTCAAATACCTCATAAAAAACTAAATACACATGTCAAAGAATAAATATTAAAGGTACTAAACAAAAAAATGGAACACATTTTTAGAGTACCTCCCATAATTAAACCATATACCACTATCAAATGGCAGTCTTTTTCAGTTTGATTGATACAGGAATAGACCATATGATTTATTACAAACTTTTTTGGGTAAATGAATGATAATACTCCCTCCTAATTCACATTAACCACCTCATACATTTGATTAGGCAAAAGGATAACACTTTTTCACTTATCATATTATTAACAAACATCAAGATAATGAGTGTTTTGCTCTCGAACAAAAGCTTATATAGTTAGTCAATAATGAAATCATTGCATATCAAAAAGACATATCTAGAACTATTCCACATAATTATCTTAGAGGATACTATAATAATGTTGAGACATCCCATGCTAATCCATATGAATAACACATGGTCTATCAACCTTCATAGAAGACAACCTCTAGTATAAGTCCTTCTCCTAGTGTACTCTCTCTCGGGATTGATCTCTTCCACATTGATCCTACCAAGGAACCATTGGTTTATTAGGTCCTTAATTAAGAGACATAGGGAGAAGGAAAACTTACATAGAATATATGGATACCTAAATATATACATATAAATTCACATGGTATTTCTATAAATATTTTAGAGATGATTATAGAAACATAATTTGCAGTCCCATTTCTACATGATCATTACAGTCATATTTTCTTATACCCGTCTATATTTCATTGCATAATGTGTTTTATTTATTAATAATATAATACACACATAAAAAATAAACATACTTGTTACATTATTTATCATATCCAAACATACATTACAAAAATAAATGCAAGCAACTAAAGGTACACGATCATGTGAAATAATCATACCAAATATAAACCTACCAAAAAACCATGATACAAATTCTTAGTTCCTGATTTAGACATCCAGAGCACATACACATGTACCTATTACTATTATTCAAAATAAACCACATAACACTCAATGATGGGTTCCACAAACACCTACTCCTATTACTCATATTATCTCTCATAGACCATATAGTCCTATTTTATATACACAGAGCATCACAAATACTACAGTGATAAATATCTGACCTATACATGTTTTTCAGCACTATCATAAGATTATTACACTAGGTTCATAGTGGGGAGATACGTATGACCATCCATTGGATGGAACCGTAGGATCATGTTTCCCTTTCAAATATTCAAAAAATATAAAAAAAATAAAAAATATTTAGAAATTAAAAAACATTTTTGGCACCTACATGTTCAATTGGCTCCTTGGAATCTATGTGTTAATTTCATGTTGATGGATGGCATACTCATCTACTCCTACATACACTTGTGTGTCACACTTCTACTTGAGTGTCATATAGGCATACATAAATACATGATACATTCCTATTCAAGATGTTGGGATTTCCATATACTCATGTCATATGGGCATTGGGGGCATATAATTATTTGATGTTGATAAACATAGGCTATATGATTTGATGATCACTTTACATTATCATGTTTGAGCTTACATCTATACTTACACATGCATTTATCCATGATTATATTTTACATAGGGTAATTCATATGCTAAACACTTGACATTTTTTTCCTAAATACATTTGATCCATGGGCTACTATGACATTTCTTATGTTTTACTTTATGCACTTCCTTTAGTGTCTTTGTCTTGTTATTGTATTCCTTGTTTGAGCATTTGAATATGCTCCTTTACTTGTAACCCCCATGATTATGTATGCTTTCATTGACATTTACATATGTCATTATTTGTGGTATGGACATTTTAATATGTCACTCTTGTTATTTTAGACAATTGACAAAGTTATGTCCCTTCAATTATGCAGCATTTTAACATGACCCTTGTTTGTGGTCTCCTTGGACCATTGCCTTTTGACTTGCTTTTTAGTGCTCTTTTGTGTATTTTTATTCAATTTTTTTAGCATGTAATGTTACTATCTAGACATTTCCATGATATTTATCATGTATCTTAGGCCTACAGATGATCACATTGATTCTATACACTTCATTGATATATTTACCTAGACATGTTCCTTCTATACGATGCATGATTGCATCCATAGATTATATAATTATCTTATCCTTTTGAGGTGAGGTAACTACCATTTCCTATCTTTACCTCAACTCAAATAAGGGGAATATTAGTGGGGGCATGTCATATAGGCATGTTCTCAACACTTTACACAAATTTTAGATATAGTAGAGGCATACTTTGGAAGCATGTTTTCCACACTCATTAAGTATATGGTACTTATATCAGTTTTCAGATTTAGTGGGGGCATGCTTTGGAAGCATGTTCTCCACACTCATTCAGTATATAGCACTTCTAATAGTTTTTAGATTCAGTGGGGCATGTCATATAGGAATGGCTTACACACGTTCACAATTCCTAGACTCAGTGGGGGCATGCTTTGGAGGTATGTTTTCCACACCTATTCAGTATTCAACATCTCCAAATTATAGTGGGGGCATGTTTTGGAAACATGTTCTCCAAATTGGTAATTATATCAATTTTCAGATTGATCCATATATAGTTTTGGCATGCTTTGGAATCATGTTCTTCACACTTACACAATTTTACAAATTGGCCACAACACACATTTATATGATTCAGGTTCACAATTGTGACAAAATACTATACATCGGTACCATTTTTATACATAGTTTCAACATGAGACATATATAAGGTGCATATATTATGTAACATGTGCCTAATATAAAAAAATACAAATTACTTTCATATTCCAAAACTCTTTTATAGATTGTTACCATATCATGTAATTTCATGTATTGGTACTCTAATCAGAGTTTTATGTACTGATAGCCTGGTCAAACTATTATGGGTTGTATTGAGCCTTACCCATCTACAGTGGTTAGTTATTTTTGGTGTGATTATAGGGGTTAAATCATCTGGTCTCATCAAGTTTTTTAGAGAAATTGATTACGTCACTCATCATATATCAAGTTATATATATACACATATCTTTTGCACTTGAGTTGTTATTTTGGAAAACAATACTCTCGATGGCCAAAACACCACTCTTTCTATTCTGGGTTGGGGGCATGATCACCTCCCAACTCTCCCTACTCCAAGTATAACACCACCATGGTGCAACCCACTTGACCATTTGAAATCTCACTCATTTTTTTGGCCAAAATATGGATGAGGTTGTAATCCCTTTGTCTATTTCTCAAGTTTCTATCACTCCAAAACCATTATTACATGACACATGCACACATGTATTCTATCCATTCTTTTTATTTATGTTAATTTTTATTATTTATTTCAAATTATAGATTATATGTAATGATTATCATTATAACATTCTCTTGGTTTTAGGTTAGTCTACAAGCAAAGCACTCAAGTTGGCCTCATGCAAAGATAAGGTGTGTATACACACCCAAGTATGCATTCCTTTCCTTTAAACTAGAAATTTCATTACGAGATTAAAGGGGGCAAATGAAAATAATATTTTATTATTACATATCACCTCAGTCTTGTACAATTTAAAAACTTAGACATTGGTTGTTTGTCTTAGTTATAGACCTTTCTCTATTCTAAAAGTCTTTTATCTGATCTAGTTTATGCCACTTGGTCTATATCTTAGTTTGAATAATTTTATGTTGATAACACAAAAGTTCTATCTTGTCCAGAATGCTTAAATGTATTTATCTTCTACCTCTACAAGTTTTGATCTTGTATATATTTTTTCTACTTCTTTGACGCTAATGTCTGGGTCAGACACTAGCATCAATGCTAATGTCCTACCCTAATGCAAGTTTACATCACCCTAAAGTCATCTAATTTTCAAGTGAAATGTATCTTGATGGATAGCCTAAGTGCTTTAATGTAATTTATTATTATAAATGGGTTGATATAAATACAATATCAACCCTCATTCATCCCTCACCTAGCAATCATACCAAAGAGCAGTCAATTGAGCAAAAGTTTTCCTATTTATTTATATTTCCATATCAATCAGAGGTACAACACATCTACAAGTTTGAAGTACTAAATAAGTAGTCCAAGAGCCCAATTTTTCAAGTTACAATATAGGTCATTTTTGTAATTAATTTTCACATATTATGATTCACACACAAGACAAAACTTAGGGGATAACTACCTTAGTTTGAGTCCCTCTTTGAAGTATTAGCAAAGTAGGCATTGTCTAATAATAGAGGGGTCTTTGAGGTAACTTGACACCATGTGACCACTAACCCATTTTTCCAAAGACATCATTCAAAGGCAAAGAAGAGTGAACCTAATATTTTGATTAATAAAATGAGAGAAACAACCTTTGCACAAAATCTAAAGTCATTATTAAGAAGGAAATAAAAAACCTAAAAAAACTTAACTAATGGATTTGAAAATGGAACTATATTTTGGTCTAGACATTACCATCAAACTTAGGACACTATCATCAATGCAGGTGTTATACTTGGATGCATTGTCTAGTGGTCAAGTGAAGTCAGAACTCAGAATGAATAAAACGGAGATCTCTGTTACAGTCTTATGATGATTCCTACTCATTGTCATACTCCAGAATAGAACATCAAATAAAATATGCTTTTTTAATATTTTTATCCACATTGTACTTGTATGTATTTGCACATGCTAAATTAAGAAAATATGTATTATTTTTTGTTCCTTTTAAAAAAATGTAATTGCTTGTATGTTTCTCTTATGAATCCAAAAGTATTAAAACAATGACCTAACTTGTAACTTGGCAAATATGGCTCACTAAATGATTTTTTAGTACTTCATACTTGTATATGGGTTATTCCTATGACTGATAATGAAATAGAAAATAATAGGGAAGATTTGCTCACTTGAATGTTGATTAAGTTCTTTTGGTAAGTTACCTTTTCAGTTGCTAGGTTTTTGTAAGGTGAGGACTAAATGGGGATTGATTTTGTATATATACCAATCCCTTTTAGAAATATCTCACATTAAATCACTTAAGATGACCATAACGATATGTTTCATTTAAAAATTTGATGATTTTATGGCACTATAAACTTAGTTTAACACATGACACTAGCATCGACATAGACATCTGGCTAGGATAAGTGTTTGGGAAGTTGGAAAACATGTACAAGTACAAAAATTATAGAGATTGATAATAAGTAGGTTCATAGCATTTTTAGTAGCACATAAGGCCTAGTCATCAAAATAACATATGGTTGGACTAAGAGATCAGAAATAAGCACAAGAGATAGTGGGTGTGAGCCTTTCGACAATAAGAACACCTAAGAAATTAAGGGTACAACCATGAGAAGTATTTTTCAAGTATAAAAGACTGAAGTTCTATATAATTCAGATTTAGTGTCTACATTTCTTCCCCTTTAATCAAGTAATGAAATTGTTAGGTTAAAATAAAATGTGTATCCAGGTGTGTATGACACACCTTGTCTTTGCATGAGTCCCACTTGAGTGCTTTGCTAGTGATTGATCTGCAACCAAGAACATGTTATAATATATAGCTAGTGTATATAATATGGAATTGAAAGTATTTTAAATTCTTGAAACTAAAGAGAGTGAGGTTTAGATTACACTTAGGTATATGTAACTATCTTGTCTTTTGGCAATTTAATTTGAAAAGATGTTTCACTATGAATCTTTGAAACTAAGATTAAGAGACACATAAAACCTTCAAGTGCACACACACACACATAGGAGGACAACTTGCCCCCAACTTTGGAGAAAAGATGAGTTTCCACCTGATAGTTAAGATTAGCTCAATAGTGTAACCCAATCATACTTATAACCTAGCAAGTGTGAGTGATCCAAGTCAACTCATACCATAAATCTGATGAGGTTGGATGATTTAATCAATCATATTATAAAATTGGTAAAATTGAGTACTGTAATCACCTCAACCTTGCCAAAATTAAACCAACTATTGTAGTAGATTGGATCAATAACAGTCTATAAAAGTACATCATGGTGTATGCTAAAGCCCATAGATTTATTTGAAATTTGAAAGATGATTTGATTTTACAATTTAATGTGCTCTTTTTCATGGAATTTGCACTTCATATATGTCTAAAGTTGAAACATAGGTTTAATAATGGTATCAATGTATAAAATTCTACCACAAATATGTATAAAAATCATATAACTATTGATCCAAACGAATCAACTATGAAGTTTGGAAAATTTAAAATTTGTATAAGTGTTGAGAAACATGTTTCCATGACATGCAATATTGAGTCTAAAAATGTTGAGAATTGGTGTAACTGTGGAGAACACATTTCCATAACATGGCCCCTATAATATGAAAATGTTGAGTATTAAATAATTCTGGAGGTTATGCCTTTTTTATATGCCTCCACTGAAATCTTAAACTTTGAAGATGTGAAAGCCATGCCTCTATGACATGCCTCGACTGATATGCCCCCCTTTTGGTACGAGGGAATGTTTAATCTTGAATTGATATGGGTCAATATAGTATAGGGTTAATAATATAAAAATAAATAAGCACAAGGGTGATAAAAAATCTATTATATGCTAATTAATTTGTAAAATTAGATACATAATGTTCTAAATTTATATGTTGAGATATGTTAAAAATAGAAAGTACATCTATTGATTGATATTACAATAAATTTAAAATGATTACTTTGCTAGTTTTACTATACATGTGTAGATATGATATGGAACAAGATAGAAGTAGAGTGAATCTAGATTATGGATCAATCATCAAATTTTAAAAATTTGCATCATGGGGCCTCAAACACTTGCATTGAACCTAGACACTTGTGTCAATGCTCATGTTTGAATTAGATGTAGGTGTCTAGTATGAAATATTAAATTGAATTTGAATATGACCACCTATAACCTTCTAATTTTTCTATCACTTTTACTCTGATCTGTTCAGATCTCATACACAAGGTGTCACTCTTTGTCAAATGATCAAACCCTAAATTCCTCACCGTTGGAGTGACTATGGGAAAAATGGGTTAGTGGGTACATGGTGTTGAGCTGCCCCAAGAACCCATTTGTCAATGGGTGTCGCCTATATAGCCAATACTCTGAAGAGGGCCTCAGAATTATGTAGTTATACCTTACATGTTGACTTGTGTGTGCATAAGGATACAATGTGTGAAGCCAAATATATAGAGTGATATAGCTTGTAACTTGGAAAATATGGATCATTAAATGATACTTCAATAATTTATACATATAGATGGGTTATTTCTATGATTGATATTGAAATAATAAATAATAGGGAAGATTTGCTCACTTGAATTATTTTTTTTATAAACATGGATTTTGATGGAACCCTAACCATTTATTAATACTAAAAAACCAAAACAGAACTAGGCTAAAGACACCATGGTCCCAGAGAACCAAATACAACAATTGTTGTAAGGCTAAAAGATAACTTAAAGTAAGCCTATTGAATACCCAAAAATCAATTTCAAATATTAGTTAGTGGGATAACAATCTAAAATATTAGTTATCTTGCCTTTTTTAACTTTTTTTTCAACTTCCTACCATATTTCATGTTTAGCATTTACAATAACTAATTATTTATCTAGATGTTGCATTTATGAGATACTATTCTCAAGCAAATACTTATCTAAGTTTGAGTTCTCAGACTCATGTCCTCTTTTAACTCCCTCAACTAGCTATTTCGTAGGAGAGATCTCAACAATTTTTGTCACCTCTTCAATGGGCACTTTTTCATTCACAGGATCAATGTTTCATTCTCTCCTGCTATCTTCCATTTTTGTTGCATCTTGTGTTTATGTATCTTTAAAACAATCTTCTGTCACTAGCAATGGATCTGGTGCACTCTATTGATTTGATTTGTATTTTCTTCCCTTCTTCTTCATCACATGTGGACACTCCTTATGACAAGTTACATGAAATGACCTAGTAATTTATAATTATGGCATCTAAAAGCAGTATTCTCATAGTCAAGAATTTGAACATGTTGAGTTTTACCTTATTTTAAAATAATTTTATCTGGAACCCATTTGCTTAAATCAATTTCAGTACAAATATGAGCATATGTGCATAAGCCTACAGCAGCTTGCTCAATATCATGCTTTAGGAAAGACCCCAAAAAATTAGCTATATCTTTGAGAGCATTCCAAAAATGAAAAGGCAGATTAGGGAGACGGACCCAAACTAGCATCTTAGTGATTGAAAGAGTGAGAGGATTGAAATCTAGAAACCATGGGGTTATGAATAGGCCCACCATGCCCCAAAACCAAGGGCCTTCCGAGAAGCATTTCTAGTAATCTTGTTGATCACAGAAGAGGACAATAAAAGACCTTTAGAGCACAGAGAAATTTTACAATGTTTGAACCATGTCTCATGAACCCATTTATATAAATTTGTCAAAGATAGCCATAAATCATTAAATTTAAAAATAATTGTAGTTGCATCCAAAGAGTTAAAATATTCATCCACTGACTGATTCTTGATCTCCATAGAGGGAACCTCCTTCACTTGATCAACAATATAGACCTAAGGAGTGGAGATCTTTCCATCAGGTTTAGCATGGGGGCAACATTTCTGATTACATCTTTGAAAGATGCAGGTTTTGTATTATAGGAATCTTTTGGAATAACCATCCCTCCCTACAATCTGGAGGTCATGGAAATAACCAAATATTTTCCTAAAAAATAAAATGATAATGGAAAAATATTTTGTAACTCCTTACCCTGGTAAACTAAACACTGATATTTAGCTGGAATATCTAAAGAGACCTCTAACCTCTATTTTGACAGGACCAAAGTTTCCCAAAGTTCTGACACAACTTGTCAGATTTAAGAGCACACATGATTACCAATGTATAAGCAACTTAAACATGCGGAAATACCAGAAGAATAAATAACTATCAATGAGAAATAACATAGAAACTGAGAGGCAACACACAATTGTATTCAACTCATTACAAAAGAAATTACAATAAAGAGATCACACTCTTCTCCACCTCTACAAGGCCTTCTACCTCAAGGGCTCCAAGTAATCTTCCCACTTGAGTAATCTTCTCTCATAGGTCACAACTAACAACTTACACAAGCTGTTGTTCACCCCATTGTACCTCTAGTACAACTGAGTACGAATCGGTACTCCAAGTAGATCTAACCATGATCCTGCTCTAATGTATTGATGTCACCTTGGATCTAGCTCCCCTGCCGATCTCCTTTCTGACCCTCGCATTCACACATCTCCCTGCAGACCAACCTTGATCTTACTTATCACATGTAGATCTCCTCCATGACCCTGCAACTACCTGCATATCAAACCTGATCTTACATACATGGGGAATCCTACTTGATTCCACCATGGGAAGAACTCTCCAAGCTCCACACTTGGGTTCTACAAGTTCTACACTTAACAATACTGCCCATGAGTCTATTATATAGATCTCATGCATACACTAAATTAGACGGGCGGCTCAAAGACTCAAACTGGTCTTCAACATGCAAACTTCGTGTTCACTTAACTGACTATTCGTCAACAGCAGTTCTGACCACCACAGGCAACCGATGTTGGTCCCTGTCTTCCTAGAGGTGACCGACACCGGTCGATCTCCTGCCGATGCTGGTTTCCTCTACGCTTCCCCTGCCCGACGTCGGTTGTGGCCTGCCGACGCCGGCGACTGTCAAGCTGCAAAAAACCTCCTCCTTTTGTTTGCAACAAGGTGAAGCTTTTAGCTCCACACCCTAACAATCTCCCACTTGGAGATAAAGAGCTACACCTGTACCCATACCAGTACTCTGTCTAATCTGCATCCTGGCTTGTATTCCTCTTCAAGCTCCCACTCGAAGACAACCCACCACACTACCTGTGGTGCTACACCTATGTCTGAATTTCTCCATTCTTCTACCTTGATATACTCCCACTCAAACAGCAACCCCTGTGAGTAACCTGTAATCAACACACACTTAACAGATCTAAACCACCTGTTAGTCAAGCTCACTCTGAGAACGTCCAACCTCGCTCTGATACCATTTGACAGGACCAAATTTTCCCAAAGTTTTGACACAACTTGTCAGATTTAAGAGCACACATGATTACCAATGTATAAGCAACTTAAACATGCATAAATACCAGAAGAACAAATAACTATCAATGAGAAATAACACAGAAACTGAGAGGCAACACACAATTGTATTCAACTCATTACAAAGGAAATTACAATAAAGAGATCACACTCTTCTCCACCTCTACAAGGCCTTCTACCTCAAGGGCTCCAAGTAATCTTCCCACTTGAGTAATCTTCTCTCATAGGTCACAACTAACAACTTACACAAGCTGTTGTTCACCCCATTGTACCTCTAGTACAACTGAGTATGAATCGGTACTCCAAGTAGATCTAACCATGATCCTGCTCTGATGTATTGCTGTCACCTTGGATCTAGCTCCCCCGCCGATCTCCTTTCTGACCCTCGCATTCACACATCTCCCTGCAGACCAAACTTGATCTTACTTATCACATGTAGATCTCCTCCATGACCCTGCAACTACCTGCATATCAAACCTGATCTTACATACATGGGGAATCCTACTTGATTCCACCATGGGAAGAACTCTCCAAGCTCCACACTTGGGTTCTACAAGTTCTACACTTAACAATACTGCCCATGAGTCTATTATATAGATCTCATGCATACACTAAATTAGACGGGTGGCTCAAAGACTCGAACTGGTCTTCAACATGCAAACTCCACGTTCACTTAATTGATTGTTCGTCAACAGCAGTTCTGACCGCCACAGGCGACCAACGTCAGTCCCTGTCTTCCTGGAGGTGACTGATGCTGGTCGATCTCCTGCCGATGCCGGTTTCCTCTGCGCTTCCCCTGCCCGACGTCGGTTGTGGCCTGCCGACGCCGGCGACTATCAAGTTGCGAAAAACCTCCTCCTTCTATTTGCAACAAGGTGAAGCTTTTAGCTCCACACCCTAACATATTTTATATCTAATATTGCTTTAGTCCCTTTAACCCAAATATAAATTATATGCCTAAATAAGGAACATACCATTAATTAGTAACCTGGGTGCTTGGTTGTTGGATTTGTCGGTATTAGCATTTTGTAAGCTTATACACAATCAATGATGAAAATAATGAACAAGTAATAATAAGAACAACAACTCAATATGAGACCACAAAAGATACATTTATTCAAACATATGGTTAAATTTCACCTTCTACACATAATTGCCTATAAAGGCTCTTCATATTCTTTCTCGAATCTTCTTTTCCAATGACTCTTTGACTCCTTGACATCTCATATATCTATTTTCTCTTTTATTATAATTAATAATAAGTCCGTTTACCCTTGCTAACACTCACCCAAACTTAAATAGGTGTCTGATCTTGAGGCACACAAAGGCCTTAATAAATCAAGTTTTAAAATTTTATGTCATTACAAATGCTTTTGAAGTAGACTACCTAACTACTCTTACTTAATCTCCACGACCTATTTTCTAAGCTCTATTCTCTTCTACAACTAACTATTCTAAAAACCCCAAGTACATTTATATTCTAACAAAAATATTAATTAATTTACATTAAATCAGACCTCTTCCATATGAAACTTCTCTAAAAAAATTACATGTGGCCCTCACCTTATCCTATGTGGGTGAATGCATCCACAAAGATAAATAATAAAAAATATAAATAAAAAGTTGAACAACAACAGAGAACTTGTGAATCCAAGGTTCAATAGGATCACCTATAAACTATCTTGTAGGCTCATTCATATCCCACTTTATGAATACTTTACCCACTATAAATCCATTGTTTACAACTATTGAATAGGATTCAATGAAAGTGGTCATTCGGTGCCTCAGTAGCTATTAGTAGAAATACAAGATATGGTCCAAGTAGAGATTTTACTATTGGAAATAGAATTTTATTAGCTTCATCAATGACCATTAACTCCATGTAATGTTATTTCTACCAGTGGAGCCGTTAATCTAGGTTATCATTCTTGTATGCACTAGGGATTCTACAAGCATATCCATATACCACTCCAACAACCTTCTACATTTCTTCCCTAACAAAAATAATGATTTGAAAACCAAGGATGTCGAATGAATGAATATGACAATTGTAGAGTTGGAGACACAAATTTATATATATATACATTGAAATCTTGTAGAGTTTGTGACCGTTCCAAACACTATCCTTGCCACCAATCTAGAAAAAAAATATAAACCATTGAAACCACCATATTTATCTTAAAAAATTTGTAGAAAATGAAGGCATTACACATTATACTGAGACTAGCCGAAATTATCTGAAATGTCATCTCAACGTCCACCTATGATGCTTAAATCTTTCACAATAGATATTTTCCTTTAAAATGAATCACATGCTGAGAAGTGATAGCTTCTTCCTAGTTACATAGACTATTCTTTTATGTTGGGTGGGATTTGAAATCGAGTACCAATCCTTCTAGATAAGCATCTGATTTGCATATTGCATCCTTCAGTGACTTTTGAATTCAACCGGTTCGTGCTTACTAAGATGGTTTTATATTAATGCCTTTATCCGTCTCTTGATGCATTCATTTATCTTTGGATGGTTGTCTCTACCATTGACCCTAGCACTAGCCTCACCAAAATTATTTATTCCTTTCCCTGAATTGATTCCTATATTAATCTCCTCTAAAATTAATGTATTGATGTAGTCTACCCAGTTAGTTATGCCATAACTATGACCCTGATGTAAATGTGGAAAGGAACGGTGAGGTAGACTTATTCCTATGAAATTTTAAACTAGATGAAGATTTTAAAATCAAATTAGATCTATTGCAACCTTATCATTTTTGATGATATAACCTCCATCTTCATGGGTTTACCATCAAGCTAGACTCCATTGTATCTCTTCATTAATGTAATGGCATCACTCTTCCTTTGCAAAACCATGGCCTATCACAAAGCTCTTAATCATAAACTATGAATACTTTGAGAAAACCAAAATGTGGGAGACCAAAGCTTTTGAACAACATCCACACCATGTTTGGTTAATAGTTTAGTGGTAAGAAATATATAGAATGAAATCTCCTAAACCATAAATGATGGGATTTACAAGTTTATACACAATCAATGATGAAAATAATGAACAAGTAAGAAGAAGAAGAACTCAATATGAGGCCAAAAAAGATATAATTTATTCAAACAAATAGAATTATTTCACCTTCTACCCACAATCTCATATAAAGGTTCTTCATCTTCTTTCTTGTATCTTATTTTCCAATGAGTCTTTAACTACTTATTGACATCTCATATATCTATTTTCTCTTTTGTTATAATTAATAACAAGTATCTTTACCCTTGATAAAAAAAATATCACATTAAATCACTTAGCCTTACTATAAGGATACGTTTCATTTGTAAATTTGATGACTTCAGGTCACTATACACTTAATTTAGCAGAAGACACTAGCATTGACATAGGCATCTAGCTTGGACACAAGTATCCAGGAAGTTGGAAAACATAGGTCCAGAACTTGTAGAGGGGAATAATAAATAGGTTTATAACATTTTGAGAAACATAGAAGGCTTGGTCATTAGAATTACATAAGGTGGACTAAGAGATAATAAATAGGCACAAGAGATAGTGAGTGTCAGCCTTTCAGTAGTGGGAAGGTCTAGGAATTAAAGGGTAAAGACATGAAAAGTAATTACCAAGTATATAAGATTAAGGTGCTATATAATTAAAATTTAGTGTCTATAATCCCCTATGTCACTTCCCCTCTAGTAAGAGATGAACCACTCATATACCCAACTCATAATGGCCCCAATCTAATGACCTTATAGAGGTCATGATAAGTCCTATCTAACATGTCTAGGACCCAGTTATGTCTCCTTTGATGATCCTCTCTTTCTCTCTAAAAATATGAACCCAATAATAGAATAAATTATATGTTCTCTTCTCACACTTGTCATAAGGGAACACTCTAATGTATGTCCTCTCTCCACCCTACTAACCAAACACCATTCTTGGCACCCACATTATTATTCCTTTGTCTCCCAATTAAGTGGCCCACTTGTGGGCCTCTAATTTATTATTTTCCTCATATATGGTCAACCTCATGCCCATTAATCAAATTCCCATAATCCTTTAGACATCTTGAAGGGTGATAGTCCACTCACCTTACACCTATTGAATTGAGAAGCATTATAGTCTACATCTTAATAGGTCACAAAGTCGCTTAGATGGAAACTATAATGTTCAATCAATGTCACCCATTCATTCCTCCAATCAATCTCATCCATAATGATCTTAATTCTCTATGCCTTAAAGCTACCTCCTAGGTTGTGTTAATGACCAGTTGGGAATCTCCCTTAGCTATGATGATTTTTCAGAATTTTTTCAAATCAATTTTAAGTCCTTTCAAAAGTAATTTTACTTTGGTAATGTTATTAAGTGTTCAACCCAATTTTTAAGGAAATTGTGAGGAGCAATTGACCTTTGTGATATTTGAATATACCACCACAACTAGTAGAACTAGGATTACCTCTAGAGATGCCATTAAAGTTAAAACTTAATGCAAACCAAATCTAGTGTAATTCAAAAAACCATTTGTTTAGAGGTGTTATTAACCAAACCATAAAGCCCCTTAGCAAGTGAACAAGTTTTGAACCAACCTTGAACCAAATAATATTCCTCCATTGAATTTGACACACCTCCAATCACTTGAGCATTCATGATTTTCATAATTATTATTTCTATGACTGTTCACATCCATTTCTCTAAATGATCAGTGTTGCTAAAAATCCATATGTTTCTTTCTTACCATATATTCTAGAAGGCAGGAAATTAGCCCAAATCCCATATCATAGACAAACAATTGGTAGTGTAAATAATTTTTTCCATTAATTTATGAGGTCTAGAATTCTTTTAGGAAAAATACTTTGAATTCCACATTTGCTCAAGAATAAATTGCAACCTTCCATGCATATGGGCAGTGTAATAAGATGTGATCATAGGTTTATTCAAAGTTTCTACAAAGTGCACATAGGGAAGGTCTAATGAATCCTCTCTTTATTAACTACTCATAAGTTAGAATCTAATTTTGAGTAGCAAATCAGAGGAAACTATATTCTTTGGTTAGACCTTTATAATTCCACACAAAATTGGCAAAAAAAAATATGAGCACCACTGCTTCCATTATAAGGATAACTTGATATGTAGATTGAATCGAAACCCCCCATAAAAGAGAACCTTCCCAAATTAATGAATCCTCTACAAGTACAAAGAAGGGATTAAGGTTTTTTCTAGTTCAATCATCATAAATTGAGTTTCCTATTGGTTTAATAAGTTTTTCCAATCCATATTTTTTGGAACATTCCCTTGGGGGAGTCCTCCCAAAAGTCCACATCCTTACTACCTCAAAGATTTATTGTATAGTCATAAAGGGTCTTAAACCTTCAAGCTCAATCAAATTTTGAGGTCTGATCCATGCATCCTACCAAAAGAGGATTTTATCCCCATTTATTACCTTCCATTTAATCAAAGGGAGAATAAACTTATGAAAATATTTTATAAAATTATAAATATTCAATCCTCTAGGGAGTTAGCTTTGATTAAACACTTTGAGCACCACTTGTAAATCTAGATATTTGTGTTATAAAATTAGACTCCAAAGCTTATCTCTTTGAAAATATATTCTCCACAATAGTGTAGAACCTAAAGCTTTATTCATCCTATTAGGTTGCCTTAAACTAAGGCATCCCAATTATTTTGGTAAACAAACCTTATCCTAATAAACCAAACTTGTCTTATTTGTTTCCTCTATCCCAGTCCATAGTAAATTTCTTTGAAGTTTCATTATTCCATCTATTTCCTTTCTTGTTACCTTGAAGAATGACATTAAGTAGGCATAACTTGGAGAGTATATTATATTGATTGGGCTCAACCTATCATGGATAACCACTTACCCTTTCCATATTGCGAGTTTCTTTTAAATTCTATCAATCATAGGTTTTCAAGATCCCATGGTGTATATCCCTTCAAACAAGGGCATTCCCAAATAATGGCTTAATAGAGAGCCCTATTCAAATCTTATAATATGTTTCATTTGATCATTTATCAAAGGATTTATATTCAAGTGGGAAAAAAGAGATTTGGACGAACTTTATTTTTGACTAGTAGCTACCTCATATCTATCCAAATTTTCCTTAATAAATTTAGCTTCTTGTTTAGAAGGTTTTCCCAATAGCATTGTATCATAAGTGAATTTCAAATAAGATATGTTACCCAAATTAGTGTTGATGGCTATTCCCTTCAATGATCCTTCATCCGCAACACCTTTTATGACTCTACCAAGGGATTCTATTATAATAATAAAGAGATAGGGGGAGGAGCTCCCCCTGTCTTAGTCCTCTGGAAGATTTGAAGAACCTAACCAGGACATTGTTAACCAGCACAAAGAAATAGGGAATTGAGATGCAATTCCAAACCCACTTTCTTCATTCATCATTGAATCCAAATTTCTCCATTATATAGTCAATAAATTCCAATTGAATCTATCATAAGATTTTAACATATCTAGTTTAAAAATCATACCAGATATTTTATTGCAATTTAAAGAGCGAATAGTCTCAGGTGTTACCACTATTCCATCCAAAATTTGTCTCCCCAACACAAAACCCCCTTGTTCTTCAAAGATAATGTGCTCCAACCATTTCTTCAATTGGTTTGCATGACCTTTGTTACAAATTTGTTTATTTTGATACACAAATAAATAAGTCAAAAGGTATCAAAATAGAGGCAATCCTTTGTCTTATGGATAAAGGCTAGGAAGATGTTATTCCATTAACTAGATACATTCTTCCTTCTTCTACACTCCACCACTTTAACCACATCTAAGCCAAGATCATCCTAGAAATGCTAAAAATAAACAAGCGTACAAACCATCGATCCAAAAGCTTTTTTCGCTTTTAAACTAAAAATTGCCTTTTTAAGTTATTTTGTAGAAGTTAGCACAATCAACATTTGATTCATTCCTTTTGTTATTATTGTATGAACAAATTGATGTAACCAATTATGATCTATTGATTTCTCTCTCCTATCCTCAAGTAATAGTGATTTATAAAAAAAGACCATTGCATATATGATGTCCCTTAGTTCTTCTAATTCTAATCCATCTAAAGTAGTTATTTTATCTATTTTTTATTTATTCTTATGAATCACCATGGAGAGACGGGAACAAAATTATGTTATTGCCCCCTTATTTAAGCCAATAAATCATATATTTCGGCTTCCATAAAATTTCCTCCTACCCTTAGAATTTTTATTGTTATAGTAAGAGGCTTATTTCCATATTATCCATGGGTTTATCCCACATACCCCAATCCATATAATACTTGTAGTTCTTTTAGTTCAATTTCAACCTGATCCTTCTTGTCAAAAAGATTCTCAAAAAAATCTTATTCCATGCTATTTCACTGCCTTTAGCTTTTGAGAAATGATGAAGCACTTTGAGCCCTTCACCTGATTTTTCTAACATGTCTTGACATTCTCCTCAAATGAGGGATCTTGAAACAACATAATTTAAAATGTAAAAGGAATACCTTTGGGTTTCTTATCAATATCCATTTTAAGGGATATTGGCCAATGATCAGAGCTAACAAAATGAATAACTTTAGTCATGAACTTGACATTCTTAGAAAACATTTCCATTTTTACCAAGAATCTATTTAATTTTTCCAAAAATAATTGATCCTCTTATTTTTTGTTGTTCTACGTGAATCCAAAAATATAAGTTTTAAAATTGATGATCTCACATCTAAGTAGAGTCTATTATTAAAGTTACACATAGCTTGAGAGATTCAAACAAAGTCACCCTTCTTTTCTAAGAGTATTAAGATAACATTGAAATCCCCTCAAGAAGCCATTTCACTTCCAGTATTCCCCCATTCAAACTAATAGACTCCCCCATAACATCTTTTTTTCCTCAACTTCCACTGGGCCATAGACATTGGATAACAGGTAATGTGTCTTGCTTCCTATTTCTTTGACAAAAAAATTATTGACTTCTCTTTCCAAATAAATAAGGCTAAAGTTAGAAACCTTTGGGTTCCACAAGATAACTAGTCCTCCAGTTGATCTAGCTGCATCCTCACTACTCCATTCCAAGTTCTACCATATTTGTTTAACCAAGATTTCAAATTGATTTTTCTCAACCTTTATTTCTTGCAAGAGTAAAATATCGAGTTTTGCTTCCTCTAATAATCACCTAAGAGAAGATATTTGTTAGACACATTTAAGCCTTTGACACTCTAACTTTAAATTTTTGTAATGTATTGGTGGCAACGGTACTCCTACCACTTAGTTGCATGTTTTTGAGTTTTTTATGGCTCCAATGCTCTAAGTCAACTTGAGTTTCCACCCAAATATTTTCATTTTTAGATTTTATTCTATAAGTTCTTAAGGGCCTTGTTGAGGATTTTAATTTAGAAGGCATAGAACTAAGAAATATTTGGGATTACCTAAAAGGCTTTTTTAATTATTCATCATCTATATTTTTTTGAAGAGTCTAGTCCCCTACTCCTAACCTATTCAAGTTCCAAATTGATTTTGTCTTTGAGAACCTCCTCGACCAAGATTGAATCCAACCATGATCCAAGTGTCCTAGTGTTAACTTAATATGTATCTAGTTGACACGAGGGATCCTAAATATTTTCTTTATTTTGTGAGTTAGTTGCTTTTTCTTGGTGAGTTTTTTCCTTCTTTTTGATGGATTTCTCCATCGATTGTAAAAGTGGAGCAGGAGAAGGAAAGTTTGAAGCCTTGAATTTTAAATATAAATCTCGATCAGTTATAGGCTCTAGATTTGAAACTCCATGAGAACTAGACCCAATAGAATGTTCACATTCCCTATGTTTCTAGGGTATTTATTATAGAAAAAAATCTCTAGGGAGAGAGAACTGAGAGTGATTTATCGAAGTGAGATATTTTAGTCTTTCTTTGGATGTCTCTTGTTTCCTCCACTCCTAATAAGATGAAAATTTTCCACCCCCTTTGTGGCTCTATTTAGGCCCCTTTTTTGTTTTTGTCTTCTATGTGCCTTTTTTATAATTTTTTCCTATTAGTTTTTTCCTACACAAATCTTGAGAATTTCTTCAACATAATATCTAAGAGGGAGCTTGTATACTTTGATCTAAATAGACACTTTTTGGAGAAATTCCTTGTGGGTTGAAATTGGTGGACCAATTGTGAAGATAAAGAGTCCTACATTCTAGAAAAAACCACAGGGGTCCTCTAAACAATCAATCTTGATCACCCAGATTGTAGTAGACTACCTGAAAATAACTCTATGATAAAATTTTATTATTCAACCTAGCATAGAAGGACCAATAAGGCCCATATATTATCACAAGACAACTAAGCTTGGACAAGCCCATCTTCCGTAGTGATTTTTCAAAACTTTGTCTAATCATTGATTGGCTCGATTGTGGCTTCAGAATTTGAGGGCACCTTATTAGGGTTTGAGATGAGGAGCCAGTCAAACACACTAATCAAATTTACTTCCTCTAAGGTTTTTAATCTCAAAATGAGCCGAATTTAATCCAAAAAGATGTAGTTCGAACAAAGAGAAATTGATTTGGATGTCAAATTTTTATTCAATTTCTTTGGCAAGTTTGTAAATTGTATTATTTGAAGGAGCAAGGTCTTGTTCTCCATTGCCTTATTCCACACTTCTTACAATAGTAATAACTCCTCCCCTATGCTCTTAACTTGGATCATTTTATGCTTCATCTTGTTGCTCTTCCTTTATTTCTCTATTCAAATCTACCACCTACCATTTTCCTTCACTTCACTCCTTATTTGCTTCTATCCTTGAATTTTTTTGTAATATAATTTTTTTTTTAAAAAGCATATAATACGAATAATATTAAATTGGTCCATAGATATTTATATATAATATGAACATTCAATTTAATATTTTAAAATAATTACAAAAATTCTTAAAACATAATAAATTATATATATTATATTTAATATAAACTAGATCTTATAATTTTTAAATATAATTAAATAAATAAAAATAAATCTCATAATATAATGTATTTGAAACTGTTAGTTATACATTACGTAATCACGACGTTCCAGGTGGCTTGTTAATTTGAAGAAAATCTAAACCCATATAAATCACCCTAATAATAAGATCGTAATAAAAATATCAAAATTTATAAACTTACTTTCATTAAAAAAAAATAAGTTACCCTCATAACAAGATTGTAATAAAAATGTCAAAACTTATAAACTTACTTTCATTTTTATTTTATTTTTAAAATAGTTATCCAACAAAGTCTATACATTTTCAGATATTATCTTAGCAATCATTTGGAACTGTACAATTTAAGATTGCATGGTATCCAATTATCTCAGAAACTTCCAATACATGTTACTCATCAGCCACTTATATCACTTACATTCTCCCAGCAATTATTTTGGATGCAGTAGCTAAAATGTTGTTATTTTGAATGCAGCAACCCTCTTACAGTTTCGGAGGAGTTCCTTCAGTTATTAATTAGACACAGATAATCCAAAAGACTGGTTACAGAGTATGTGCTTACAAGCCTCTTTAACAGTGGCCTGGCTAAGAAGTGGTCAAGATTTGTAACATCTTTACTTGATAGAACTTACAAGCCTGTTATTTAACAGTAGATGCTTAAGAGTATGTTGAATCACACTTGAACAAAACCATAAAGAAGCCTCTTTGCTTGATAGAACTTACAAGTCTGTATAACCTATTGAGGATATCATATTTTAGTGAAGCCTGTGAAAACTTTTGATCATACTCCAAGAATAATGATCTGGACTCCCATTTCAATAGGCTTCCATTAACAAAACAAATGTACATGCTCCTAACATGTTTTATGATAAATCCCCTTCCTATTTTTAGCTTCCTCGCGGTTTTTTAGATTAGTTTACTGCTGTCATACAGAAGTAATAAAGAAAACAACTGAGCAGTCATAGCTACACGTTAAGAGACCAAAATACTTTAACAGAAAAAGGTAAAAGAACGTGTTGGAAAGCAACCAAAAAGAGCAGTTAAGGGGCGTCACAAAATCTGGATACCTGTACATAGCACATTGCAAAAGATGCTGCACCAACATTTACACCTGGCCGCAGAGGGTCCTCAATAAACAATGGAACTGGGCTCTGCCTATCACCTTGCCACAATATCCCACACTGATTTCCGTCTTTACCCTGAAGAAAATAATATTATAACCACCTTATAAGATTTATAGTATCATAGATGTAAGCAGATAGTGCCTTCACCTGTAAAACGATCCTCATACGGAAGAAATCTATATACGATCCAAAATATTGCAAGAAACCAATAAGTAAGGTCCCTAGATTTGGGGATCCCACAGAAGTGTCCAGAAGCCTGAGCAACTGGTTTATAGTATATCTGGCCCTTTTAATCATGGGTTCCCCATCAGAAGAATTTTCATTGAAGAAGCATAAGGAATCAAGGAAATTGCAGTTGTAGACACATCTGGAGACGATGAAACATTGAAAATGTTTGCTGTAGACATAAAACAAGATTGAAACCAATTGGGGTCTGAGTTTAAAAAATTAGCTAAATGAATGTCCTCATTTTAATATCCCAATTCTAAATATAAAGCATCCAGAGCTTTATTGCTTCAAGATCCTATCTAATTTTTGTTCCGTACAACTATTGAGAAATTGCAGTCTCTAGATCTATTAAAATTAACAGAGAGCCACCCTCAAAACAATCCGGAGCATTGTATCCAACAGTAAGAAAAAAGAAGAGTGTTACAACATACCTCTAGATAGAATACTAGCCTAAGAGTCAGTGAATAAGATCCCAGTCCTCCATAATATACAGTGTTCAACCCTTTTATGATGCAGCTATGATTTTAGCAGGAGAACCTGCAAGAGAAGAATCCTAGGCATTATATTCAAAAGTGTGGTATAAAATAACTTAAAATTCCTTCAGCATAAGTTGAACTTCTCACCAAGGGAGCCAAAGAAGGGAACTGATGCAACTTTTGAAGAACAAACTCCCTTGCTTTTACACCACGATGGGTGTTTTTTTCAGTGTCAGACTTCACATTTGAGTGATCATCATTTTCATTTTTTATATCAATGGCAATAGATTCCAAATAGATCCTTCATCTAAAGAGACGACTATACTAGGATTACAACTAAGCTTTATTACAGGCATGAATGAAGATTCTATTGTATTTAGGCGTTGACACCAGCTACATTCTCTCAATCGTTTTGCAAGTACCCTGATCAAAGAAAGTGGGCCTCCTTCTGGAAGAGTGGTTTCAAGTGGGGGTCGGCACAACCCATCAACCACTACCACGTCAATATCACTGTGAGTAAAGCAAAGTCCTGTTGCGAAAGAACCAAAAACCTGAAAAACATCAAACAAACAACTATTATGTAAATGAGACATGAAACCTACGTGCCATTAAGAGAGAGACTATAGAATCATCGAAATAATGGAATTGCAAACTCCTAAGAATTTAGAAGATCACTACATTTGAAATTGAAAGGCATAAGAAGAAATTGACAAAATAAAGTCGAATACCAAATCAATCAGAGAGAACTTTGTATTTATCACAATTACAGAGACAGATGCACTGGAAGGAGGACAAGTTCAAGGAATGAAATAAAACTGAACTGAGAATTTCTAGTATGGAGTCATTATAAAAACGATGACCAGTTGTCAAAGAAACAAGGAAGTAGAAATAAGAAATCCTAAGCAGGAGTTAGTCAAACACAATCTCAGGTCACAGAATAGAGGAAACTAGAGGGAATGTTCCATCTCGCATTTTTAATCTACATGAAATAGAACATTACTTCTGCACCAGGAGCACAAACTAACATAACTAAGATATGCAGTCACTGTTTGATTTGCAAAGTCAAACTACAATATCTCAGATCCTAAAATATCCTGCATTTATATGGGAAATAAATCCATTCTAACAATAATACCCTGTTACTTTCGGAAACATGAAAAAAAGGCCTAAATGAACCAACATTGAAATCAAAATTACACACTAATATTCTCTGGATAACTAGCTAAATGTTTAAATGAAATACTGAACTTCATTGTTCTTCAGAGCAGTAACTCAAGATGAAGATTGCAGTATATTAGATATAAGAGATAGATGCATGATACTTATGTCTAATGAAATCCACAAATTGACATGGAAATTGAAATAAAGACACAAATTTTATCCAACTGTTGTTGCTTTCACACAAGACAAAAAGCAGTAGATTGAAGAATCATAACCATATGACTGACCTCTATAAATTTGACTGCATACTGTGCTTGCTGATATCCTGCAGCGCTGGGTCTCACATTCCATGCAAATTGTAATATCTCTGAGTGAAGAGAATGCACATTAACTTCGTTACCTTCCAGTAAGGGATAACTTGAAGAAAAAGTAGAAGAGCCAAGGGAAGTATAAATGATAGATTCCTCTAATGGACTAAATAATGAATAAGAAAATTGTGCCGACCTATTTGTGATTGGCACATTAAAATACAGAAACGGAATCCTCACTACGTATGGTACAAAAGACACTACAAAAGAAGAGGAAGAAATCAAATTTTTTTGTAGTATACCTTCTTGTGTCTGTTGTTTTTGCATCTGCTCCTCCTTGTTATTATACCAATGAGACTTCTGCAAGTTCTTACCCCACTTAAAGTTATTATAAGGAGAACTTCCAGAAACAGATTCTTGATCATATGGGGCATTAGATTCAACAGAAATGTATTTCTGATTACCACATATTTTGTTTGTTTTTGAAAAAGCCTCTCTTACTAGTGTCAGAATGTTCATTTAACTTCTGACCCCGTAGACTTAACAGGCCACCATTTCCACTACGCTTTGACTTCTGTAAACTGTTAGCCTCAGCCTCATAAGAACTCTGTTCTTTTCCCAATGTAGAGCTATTACTTTCCTTAGAATGAACATCCATTTCAACACAATCAGCAGAACTATTAGCAGGGCGATTAGATACTGCTTTCTTACGCCAGAAAGTCTCATTTCTCCTGTATCCTCTTCCATTGCTTTCAAGCACACCATTTGAACATGTGTCAGTATTTGTAGGCAGGATACCTTTATATTTAGAAAGAGCTGTTTTCTCACGGCCCATCTTATCTTCTCTAAGTGATGCATTGGTACATATATACCAGCCTTCAAAGCAGCCTATATGACCCAAAACAAATATTTGATATTACATTATCTTTTGGGCTTACAGCAGCATAACCATTTCCATTGATATCCTCTGATGATAACTGGTATCCCTTGAACGTTCTATTGTCGCAACCAAACAAGCTCAGCAAATTGTCCGTCTGAATTAATAGTATTGAAATGTTATAGTACTGCCGGAAAGTTTGAACTGTTATATTTTAGCCAGTCAGGGCCTAATAATTCTTATTGTCACAAATTCCATGGTTCATGACCAATCTACCTCTGCTGGAGATAATTCAAACTAAACTTTACGGCTGTCATATGTATAAAGAGCTGGTCTAACATGATCTATATCAAGGGAAGGTCGTTTTTCCCTGACACGCATTCTAACCTGAAAAACATCAGAAGAAAGTGAAGGTGTTTTTTGCATGTGCCAAAATTGAAGTCAGAAAATTGTAGAGAGCTGATCTACCTTGTTCTATACAAAGTGCAAAAAACTGTAACACAAAATGGGCGAATTCAGGGACATACATAAATAACTGGACATCCTTGTGGCCAATACTTCAAACTCCTAGCCTTGGTAACAAAAGTGATATTAAATGATCAATGTGCAAGATTACCTGGGCTGGATACTGGGATTCAAACGCTCTTCCACTTCGATCGGCACTCATACGCTTTGAACAATTCTTCAAATTTGATCCTCCACTACATACTGCCTAAGAATGAAGAAAATTCCAAACAGTAAAATGTTTCCCTAAGCCATTTGATTCCTCTATGGTCAGTATCGATTTTAAGTCTCATGGCTATGTCAATGAAATATCCTCCTGTGTTTAGCCTGAAGTGCTAAAATATTTTCCCTAAAGAAGCTATATGCAATCCTGTCAAAGGGAATAACACTGAGACAAGCCATTGTATGAGAATATAATTGAGCTTTAATAGCATACCCTAATCTCTTATGCTATAAGAGGAGTGCACATATTTTATCAAATGAAAATTCTATCTACAAGTTTAAGGCTATGGAAGGAGAGTCTGCAATAACCTATGCGAACTGCCCAAGTGAAATCAAAATACATTCATTTAAACTATCTATATCTAAAATCAAGAAATACAAGCATGGAGTTCAATGTTATGCCAACTTTATTTTTGCAACATGCTCTTTTGACCTATCAGAGTATTGCATACATGCTATGTAAAGAAAATTATACCTGCAAGCTTCCTAAGGAAATAGAGGAATAGTCTGCAAAGACCTATTAGAACTGTCTCAAGTCAATTTTGATAAGGTTTATTTGTAACATTCAGAATTAGATAATACAAGCATGGATTCCAATATGATGTGCATAACCAATCTTGACAATATACCCAACCCGCTTCCTCTATCAGAACAGTCTATGGAAAAACAGTCAGCAAAGACTTGTGAGAACCACCACAAGTCAAGACTCAAATTCAATTAGGTTTATTTCTACCACCCACATCCAAAATTAAATAATGAAAGCATCGGCTCCAATGTTACATGCATAACCAATCTTGAAAACACACCCTGCTTTCTTGAATCTTCCTCTATCGGAGAGAAAAACATCTCATTTTAATTTTTAACCAAAGAAATTTTTATCTGCATGATATTACAAATTCACTTAGGTTTATTTGTAGAAACCCCCTGTTTCCCTGAATTCTGGTACTGAATATTTTTTTGATTGTTTTTGTATATTTTGATTTTTTTGGTATTCTTATATAAAATAAAGAAGAACGTGAATTTGCAAGATAAATTCATATAAATTCAAATAAATAAAAACTGAAGTAATAAACCCTTTTTCTGGTTAAACTATATTCTTATTATTCTTCCCAGATGATTACAATATAATTCCCCTATCTTGCATATAAAAATAATATAAAATATTGTTCGAAACCTGATTTTTTTGCAATCTGAAAAAAATAAACCCTAGATCTGGTACTACTGGTACGGCGGCAATAAATAAGCTTTTCTCTGGTTGCCGTTTCAGAAACACAGTCGCTGACATCGGTTATATAGCCGCGATCGGTCAGATAATACTGCCGATGACGGTTTACTCTGTCGATGTCGGTATGTGAGTCGGCCGATGTCGGTCTTTACACTGTTGATGTCAGTCTTTGGATGTCAGTATACTCTACCGATGTCGGTATTGAGTCGGCCGATGTCAGTCTCTACGCTCCCTGCTGGCTACGACTGCTGCGCGCTTCTGCTAACTGTGCTTCGATTGGGTATCGGCAAACTGGTCAAAAAGGAGGCGCTTTACCCTAGAAGAGAAAAACACGCCCCTGTTGGTACTGTACGACCTGGTACAGCGCCGTACATATTCCGTACAGTGGCTATAAAAACAGTATGGCCTGCTGATGTGACACCAAGTATTAATAAGAGGAGCGCCAATATTGTAAATCTCCTGCTGGACGAGTTGCAGATCAAAACCCTGATGAAATAAATCCCTGTGAAGCTCTATGATAACCTTTGAATAAAGTTATCTCTCTGGCAATAGATCAACGGATATCTCACAACCTCTGAATTGCACACACTGAAGATTGCACGTTCTTCAATGCAAATAGAATACTAGAAACCCTTGCCACAGTCTTCTCAGAAAATACTTAGCAAAAATTTTTGTCTTCAACATGAAGATGGCACTCTTACCAATAAGAAACCCTTATATCCTTGAAAAAGTGTGCTTACCCTAATTAGGGTTTCATAATTAAAAATTAGGGTTTCCTTCTCTTTTAATTTTTCCATAGTCTAAAGACACAATTTTAATTATAAAAATATAATTAAAATGGCCCCCTTCATAATGAGTGCCCCCTTGGGTCAAAATGCCTAAGTCATTAAATTACGCTAAATAATTAATATTAAATCAAATCAATTAAATATTAATATCTCCCTCAATACATATCGGATTCTTGAACCGTCTGAAGCTAGCAAACAAGGGAGTGATTCCGCACATGACCATACCATAACATGGGTGCTTCGCTGAGTACGAAAAATCTCTAAAAAAAATAGGAACTCAGGCAAACGTGTCCGAAAGAGCCCGAACAAAAGCCAACTGGAAAAATTTTGCTAGTCAAAGCCAAGCCAAGCTCCATCATGACCCTCTATCCATCCTATCAGCCTACGAGGGTTGCATAATAGGCTAATCATCAGCTCTGATAGATGTCAACTGGAAAGGGGACATGACAGTCTGCCCCTCCTGAAATTGCTTGTCACCAAGCAATCGTTGAACAATAAACCAATCAATCTACCTGGATCCCAAATGTAGACATTATCTATATTGTTGTAAATCAACGCAAGCTCCTGCAATATCCTCTGAAATATAATCAAGAGGAATCCATAATCAAACTGGCAAATACAACTCAACCAAACTCCAAAATCACAACTGCCACAATCAAGAACCCATGAGAAACCAACTCTCGAAATATCAGAACCCAAGTAGAGTGCACATCCCAAACTGCCAACACCATAAATACCATATACACATTCCACCGTGCTATGCGGAAGGCACACTCCAACTCTGCAACAACTTCCAAATGGAACTACGCCAAGTGCGGAGAATCCACACACTGTACCTCTACTGTAATCAACATATCTCTACAGATCACCAACCACGGTCTCATCACCCAAACTCCTATGCATCGCTAATAATGAAGAGACATCACATGCTATATAGCAATAACACAAACCAAATCTGCTTGCCATCAACACCTGCTCTAAGTCATGCACCAACAAGCTGTCAACCCCAGTACCTATCACCATGCCATGTCTATCACAACTCTCATCCCATGGCATCAAATCCTCCCAAGTACCAAGATAAGGATCCCAACATCCAATCCATGAACATAAATCAACTGGCAACTCAAGTAAAGTCCTCACCTGAGTAATGTGAACAATACCAACTGTCTTCATGCACCTGTCTCCTATACCCACTACAATCTCTGAATCCGGAGTGTGAATGCTAGACATACTCATATCACCATTAACATGTGACCTAACTGTAAAAGAAAGCTGAGTCCCTGCCACATGTGCTAACTCCGGAACTGAACTCACCTTAAGACAAAGCTCATCCACATGTCTCTCAGAATCCTAGAGGGCCAACTGAGTACACACCAAGGAATTTCGAGTATCCTCCAGCTCAATAATGTTCTCAATGCCCCTGTCTGGGGGTCTCCCTGGTGGAATATCGTTCAATACCTTATCATGCTTGACTCTCTATAGCTGAATGTCAGGATGATACTCAGTCTTCTGTTGTTCCTCCTGTATTGGTGCAAATGTGCACTCGGCAGCCCACTCTACCATGTCGTGTCGTATGAGCCTCTCCACCCGATGAAAAGAAAAAGTTTTGATGTTGTTGTCCCATAATGCCTTTAGAATATGTGTCTTCCCATCAACATCAAAACAAATCTCCATGTCCTTGAGACGAAGAGTGACTTCCTCAAGGGAATGAAGCCACTTCATGCCCAAGACCAAATCTATATCCCCCATGTTAACCACATAATAATCAGCCTTGAACTCATAGTTATTCAAGCGCAATGGGAGGTCTCTAATCATCCGCTCACACCTAAGAGTGTAACTGTCGGCCACCTTAACTCTAATGCCCTCAAAATCCTCGGTAGTGAGTCTACGCTTCTCCACAAATCTAGCATCAATAAAATTATGTGTGGGTCATGTGTCAAGAAGGATGATGACCCTCTATCCTGCCAAAACTCCACAGAGTCTGAATGAACCTCCTGATGGATGCTAGATAGGCGTGCCTCCTGAATTTGAAGCTCTAAATCTGCCTCTACCTCTGACTCCTCAGAACTCTCCTGATGTTCAGAATCTTTTGATTCCAAATCCTCATAATAAGCCCACATCACTCGATTTGCCTTGCCCTTAGGCCTCAAAGGACAATTGTGATTGGCATCATAGGGACCTTTGTAGTAGAAGTAAAGCTTCTTCCTGCATAGATCATTAAGAGCCTCTCGATCTAAAGGTGGTGCTGCTGGTATGCCCTTTGAACCATTCTTAAAACCTGATTTGTCTTTGATAAAATCTGAGTTCTCTCTATCTCTGTTGAAGCCCTTATTGTCCCTGAATGAAGAAGTAACTCTAGAGTTAAATGTGTTAGGGTGTGGAGCTAAAAGCTACACCTTAAGGCAAACAGGAGGGTTTCTAGCGTATGCAGTCGCCGGCGTCGGCAGGCCACACCGACGTTAGTCAGGGGACGCAAAAGGGAAACCGGCATCGGCAGAAGATCGGCCGGCGTCGGTCACCTCTAGGAGGGCAGGGACCGACGTCAGTCGCCTGTAGCGGTTTGAACTGCTGTTGACGAACAGTCAGTTAAGTGAACGCGGAGTTTTCATGTTAAAGACTTGTTCGAAGTCTTGAGCCGCAAGTCTAATCAGTGTATGCATGAGATCTATATAATAGACTCATGGGCTGTATTATTAAGTGGAGAATTTGGAGAAGAGCTATGTGAAGTTTGGAGAGTTCTTCCCATGGTGGAATCAAGTAGGATTCCCCATGTATGTATAAGTAAGATCAGGGTTGATATGCAGGGATGTGTGTATGCGAAGGTCAGAAAGGAGATCGGCGGGGGAGCTAGATCCAAGGTGACAGCAATACATCAGCAGGATCATGGAGAGATCTACTTGGAGTATGGTTGTGTACTTGATTGTACAGATGTGCAATGAGGTGAACAACAGCTTGTGTTAGCTGTGTGTTGTGACCTATGAGAGAAGATTACTCAGGTGGGAAGATTACTTGGAGCCCTTGAGGAGGAAGCCTCATAGAGGTGGAAGAAGAGTGTGATCTCTTTAGTGTAATTTCCTTTGTAATGAGTTGAATACAATTGTGTGTTGCCTCTCATATTCTGTGTGTTTTCTCATTGATAGTTATTTGTTCTTCTGGTTATTTCGCATGTTTAATTGCTTATACAATGGTAATCATGTGTGCTCTTAAATCTGACAAGTTGTGTCAGAGCTTTGGGGAGTTTTGGTCCTATCAATTGGTATCAGAGCGAGGTTGGACGTTCTCAGAGCGAGTTTGACTAACAGATGTCCCAGATCTGTTAAGTGTTTGTTGATTACAGGTTACTCACAGGGGTTGCTGTTTGAGTGGGAGTATAGCAAGGCAGAAGATGGTACAATGAGAATGAAGAAAATAAGGCACAGGATTATCACCACAAGGAGTGTGGTGGGTTGTCTTCAAGTGGGAGCTTGAAGAGGGATACAAGCCAGGATGCAGATTGGATAGAGTACTGGTTTTGGGTACAGGTGCAGCTCTTTATCTCCAAGTGGGAGATTGTTAGGGTGTGGAGCTAAAAGCTACACCTTAAGGCAAATAGGAGGGTTTCTAGCGTATGCAGTCGCCGGCGTCGGCAGGCCACACCGACGTCGGTCAGGGGACGCAGAAGGGAAACCGGCATCGGCAGAAGATTGGCCGGCGTCGGTCACCTCCAGGAGGGCAGGGACCGACGTCGGTCGCCTGTAGCGGTCTGAACTGCTGTTGATGAACAGTCAGTTAAGTGAACGTGGAGTTTGCATGTTAAAGACTTGTTCGAAGTCTTGAGCCGCAAGTTTAATCAGTGTATGCATGAGATCTATATAATAGACTCATGGGCTATATTGTTAAGTGGAGAATTTGGAGAAGAGCTATGTGAAGCTTGGAGAGTTCTTCCCATGGTGGAATCAAGTAGGATTCCCTATGTATGTATAAGTAAGATCAAGTTTGATATGCAGGGATGTGTGTATGCGAGGGTCAGAAAGGAGATCGGCGGGGGAGCTAGATCCAAGGTGACAGCAATACATTAGCAGGATCATGGAGAGATCTACTTGGAGTATGATTGTGTACTCGATTGTACAGATGTGCAATGAGGTGAACAACAGCTTGTGTTAGCTGTGTGTTGTGACCTATGAGAGAAGATTACTCAGGTGGGAAGATTACTTGGAGCCCTTGAGGAGGAAGCCTCACAGAGGTGGAAGAAGAGTGTGATCTCTTTATTGTAATTTCCTTTGTAATGAGTTGAATACAATTGTGTGTTGCTTCTCATATTTTGTGTGTTTTCTCATTGATAGTTATTTGTTCTTCTGGTTATTTTGCATGTTTAATTTCTTATACAATGGTAATCATGTGTGCTCTTAAATCTGACAAGTTGTGTCAGAGCTTTGGGGAGTTTCGGCCCTATCAAAATTTACTGGATGGGGCTTCCATCTCCATACTACGCACCTTCTTCATAGCGTCATGTAACGAATGGGGATCAAAGGCTTTGATCCAACCTCTCAATGGTTCAGATAGGCCCTCAATGAAGAGAATTACTAATCTACGCTCTGAAATGTTTGGCACCATAACTGCCAACCGCTGAAACTCCCCAATGAAGGACTCCAAGTTACCTGTTTGTTTCAACTGTGCCAAATCTTGAAAGTAAACCTCTGGATCTTTCCTGTCAAACCTCTCAACCAACCTAGCCATGAAGTCTTGGTACTCTGTCACCTAGTTATGTTGAAGTGTTACCATACCATGGTACCACCAATCATGTGCTACTCCCTCCAAGTGCAAAGTGGCGTATTTGATGGCTTTTATCTCTGTCATTGGCCTCAATGCCAAAAATGTGTCAAGCTTATGAATCCAAGCTTGAGCTGTCATCTTTCCACTACCGTCAAAAGTAGTCAAAGAAAGCTTGCCTGTAGCCTTCTTCAGCTCACTGAGTTGACCTCTAGGCCTTCTGTCCTGTCTAACTGATCTGTAGTGCTCTCTCCTATGATTAACAAAATGATTAAAGGACATCCTCTCTCGAACTTGAGGAGCTAATAAATCCCACACATCATTTGCAGCCATGAGTGCATCTGCAAATAGGGGGTCTCCTGTCGCCTCCTCTACTGGAGCTTCTAGTTCCTCTTGAACAAACGTAGGACATGTAGGCCTGTCAGCTGTTCTGGAATGGGTCAGTTGTGGTCTCTGATTAACTGTAGCACTCATGTTATCTCCTTGTTCCCCATTCTGTCTAACAGGTGGGTTCATCCTCTCTACCATAGTAGTAAGTGCCTGTAGTCCCTGAGCCATCTGTTGTAGGCCTATGACCATAGCACGAAAGAATTATCTGGTGTCTTGATCATCATTATGCATGTGGCCCCTGGGTGGGCTACCCTCACGCCTGTCACTAATGATGGTCGGCTATTGTTCTAAAACTCGTTCGCCTTCCAGCAAGGCTCTCCTGTGTGTGTGATACCTGTGTGGTCCCAACTCTTGTGGCTGCATAAGATTGCTAAACCCTCAGGATGGCAGGATTTAGCTCTGATACCACTGTACAAAACCCCTATTTCCCCTGAATTTTGGTACTGAATAATTTTTTGATTATTTTTGTATATTTTGATTTTTTTGATGTTTTTGTATAAAATGAAGAAGAATGCGAATTTGCAAGATAAATTTGTATAAATTCAAATAAATAAATACTGAAGCAGTAAACCATTTTTCTAGCTAAACTATATTCTTATTATTCTTCACAGATGATTATAATATAATTCCTCTATCATGCATATAAAAATAATATAAAATATTGTTCGAAACCTGATTTTACTACAATTTGAAAAAAATAAACCCTAGATCTAGTACTGCTGGTATGGCAGCAATAAATAAGCTTTTTTCTAGTTGTCGTTTCAAAAACACAATAGTCGATGTCGGTTATAATACCACAGTCAATCGGATAATACTGTCGATGTCAGTTTACTCTGTCGATGTCGGTATGTGAGTCAGTCAATGTCGGTCTCTGCGCTGCTGATGTCAGTATACTCTGTCGATGTCGGTATTGAGTCGGCCGATGTCAGTCTCTATACTCCCTACTGGCTGTGACTATTGCACGCTTTTGCTAACTACACTTCAGTTGGGTATCGACAAATTAGTCCAAAAGGAGGCACTTTGCCCTAGAAGAGAAAAACATGCCCCTACTAGTACTGTACAGCCTAGTACAATGTCCTATAAATTTTGTATAGTAGCTATAAAACTAGTACAGCCTGCTGATGTGATGCAATATATTAATAAGAGGAGCGCCAATATTGTAAATCTCTTGTTGGATGGGTTGCAGATCAAAACCCTGATGAAATAAATCCCTGTGAAGCTCTATGATAGCCTCTGAATAAAGTTATCTCTCTCTGGCAACAGATCAGCTGATATCTCACAACCTATGAATTGCACACACTGAAGATTGCACGTTCTTCAATGCAAATAGAATACTGGAAACCCTTGCCTCAGTCTTCTAAAAAAACACTTAGCAAAAAAAATTGTCTTCAACATGAATATGGCACTCTTACCAATGAGAAACCCTTATATCCTTGAAAAAGTGCGCTTACCCTAATTAGGGTTTCATAATTAAAAATTAGGGTTTCCTTCTCTTTTAATTTTTCCATAGTCTAAGGACACAATTTTAATTATAAAAATATAATTAAAATGGCCCCCTTCATAATGAGCACCCCCTTAGGTCAAAACACCTAAGTCATTAAATTACGCTAAATAATTAATACTAAATCAAATCAATTAAATATTAATATCTCCCTCAATACATATCGGATTCTTGAACGTTCTGAAGCTAGCGAACAAGGGAGTGATTCCGCACATGACCATACCATAACATGGGTGCTCCACTGAGTACCAAAAATCCCTAAAAAAATAGGAACTCAGACAAACGTGTCTGAAAGACCCTGAATGAAAGGCCAACTGGAAAAATTTTGCTAGTCAAAGCCAAGCCAAGATCCATCATGACCCTCTATCCATCCTATCAGCCTACGAGGGTCGCATAATAGGCTAATCATCAGCTTTGATAGATGTCAACTTGGAAGGGGACATGATAGTCTACCCCTCTTGAAATTGCTTGTCCCCAAGCAATCGCTGAATAATAAACCAATCAATCCACCTGGATCCCAAATGTAGTCATGATCTATATTGCTGTCAATCAATGCAAGCTCCTGCAATATCCTCTGAAATATAATCAAGAGGAATCCATAATCAAACTGGAAAATACAACTCAACCAAACTCCAAAATCACAACTGCCACAATCAAGAACCCATGAGAAACAAACTCTCGAAATATCAAAACCTAAGTAGAGTGGACATCCCAAACTGCCAACACCGTAAATACCATATACACATTCCACCATGCTATGTGGAAGGCACACTCCAACTCTACAACAACTTCCAAATGGAACTGCGCCAAGTGCGGAGAATCCACACACTGTACCTCTACTGTAATCAACATATCTCTGCAAATCACCAACCACGGTCTCATCACCCAAACTCCTATGCATCACTGATAATGAAGAGACATCACATGCTAGATAGCAATAACACAAACCAAATCTATTTGCCATCAACTCCTGCTCTAAGTCATGCACCAACAAGTTGTCAACCCCAACACCTATCACCATGCCATGTCTATCACAACTCTCATCCCATAGCGTCAAATCCTCCCAAGTACCAAGATAAGGATCCCAACATCCAATCCATGAACGGAAATCAAGTGGCAACTCAAGTAAACTCCTCACCTGAGTAATGTGAACAATACCAACTGACTTCATGCACCTGTCTCCTGTACCCACTACAATCTCTGAATCCGGAGTGTGAATGCTAGACATACTCATATCATCATTAACATGTGACCTGACTGTAAAAGAAAGTTGAGTCCCTGCCACATGCGCTAACTCCTGAACTGAACTCACCTCAAGACAAATCTCATCCACATGTCTCTCAGAATCCTAGAGAGCCAACTGAGTACACACCAAGGAATTTCGAATATCCTCCATCTCAATAATGTTCTCAATGCCCCTGTCTGGGGGTCTCCCTAGTGGAATATCACTGAATACCTTATCATGCTTGACTCTCAACAGCTGAATGTCAGGATGATACTCAGTCTTCTACTTTCCCTCCTGTATTGGTGCAAATGTACACTCGGCAGCCCACTCTACCATGTCGTGTCGTATGAGCCTCTCCACCTGATGAAAAGAAAAAGTTTTGATGTTGCTGTCCCGTAATGCCTTCAGAATATGTGTCTTCCCATCAACATCAAAACAAATCTCCATGTCCTTGAGACGAAGAGTGACTTCCTCAAGGGAATAAAGCCACTTCATGCCCAAGACCAAATCTATATCCCCCATGTTAACCACATAATAATTAGCCTTGAACTCATAGTTGTTATAGCGCAATGAGAGGTCTCTAATCATCCACTCACACCTAAGAGTGTAACCGTCGGCTAGCTTAACTCTAATGCCCTCAAAATCCTCGGTAGTGAGTCCACGCTTCTCCACAAATCTAGCATCAATAAAATTATTTATGGCTCCTGTGTCAAGAAGGGTGATGACCCTCTGTCCTGCCAAAACTCCACGGAGTCTGAATGAACCCTCTTGTTGGATGCTAGATAGGCATGCCTCTTGAATTTGAAGCTTTGAATCTGCCTCTGCCTCTGACTCCTCAGAACTCTCTTGATGTTTGGAATCTTCTGATTCTGAATCTTCATAATAAGCCCACATCACTCGATTTGCCTTTCCCTTAGGTCTCAAAGGACAATCGTGATTGGCATCATAGGGACCTCTGCAGTAGAAGTAAAGATTCTTCCTACATAGATCGTTAAGAGCCTCTCGATCCAAAGGTGGTGCTACTGGTATGCCCTTTGAATCATTCTTAAAACCTGATTTGTCTTTGATAAAATATGAGTTCTCTTTATCTCTGTTGAAGCCCTTATTGTCCCTGAATGAAGAAGTACCTCTGGAGTTAAATTTACTGGATGGGGCTATCATCTCCATACTACACGCCTTCTTCAAAGCATCCTGTAACGAAGGGGGATCAAAGGCTTTGATCCAACCTCTCAATGGTTCAGATAGGCCCTCGATGAAGAGAACTGCCAATCTAAGCTCTGAAATGTTTGGCACCATAACTGCCAACCACTGAAACTCCCCAATGAAGGACTCCAAGTTACCTATTTGTTTCAAATGTGCCAAATCTTGAAAGTAAACCTCTGGATCTTTCCTGTCAAACCTCTCAACCAACCTATCCACGAAGTCCTGATACTCTGTCGCCTGGTTATGCTGAAGTGTTACCATACCATGGTACCACCAATCATGTGCTACTCCCTCCAAGTGCAAAGTGGTGTATTTGATGGCTTATATCTCTGTCATTGGCCTCAATGCCAAAAATGTGTCAAGCTTATGAATCCAATCTTGAGCTGTCATCTTTCCACTACCGTTAAAAGTAATCAAAGAAAGCTTGCCTGTAGCCTTCTTCAACTCACTGAGTTGACCTTTAGGCCTCCTGTCCTATCTAACTGATCTATAGTGATCTCTCCTCTGATTAACAAAATGATTAAAGGACATCCTCTCCCAAACCTGAGGAGCTAATAAATCCCACTCATCATTTGCAGCCATGAGTGCATCTACAAATAGGGGGTCTCCTGCTACCTCCTCTGCTAGAGATTTTGGTTCCTCTTGAACAAACGTAGGATGTGTAGGCCTATTAGCTATTTTGGAATGGGTCAGCTATGGTCTCTGATTAACTGTAGCACTCCTGTTATCTCCTTGTTCCCCATTCTATCTAATAGGTGGGTTCATCCTCTCTACCATAGTAGTTAGTTCCTATAGTGCCTGTGCCATCTGTTTCTGGCTTGTGACCATAGCACAGATGAATTCTCTGGTGTTCTGATCATCATTATGCCTATGGCCCCTGGGTGGGCTACCCTCGCGCCTGTCACTCATGATGGCCGACTGCTGTTCTAAAACTCGTTCGCCTTCCAGCAAGGCTCTCCTGCACGTGTGATACTTATGTCGTCCCAACTCTTGAGGCTTCATAAGATTGCTAAACCCTCAGGATGACAGGATTTAGCTCTGATACCACTATAGAAACCCCTATTTCCCCTGAATTCTGGTATTGAATATTTTTTTGATTGTTTTTGTATATTTTATTTTTTTGGTGTTTTTGTATAAAATAAAGAAGAATGTGAATTTGCAAGATAAATTCGTATAAATTCAAATAAATAAATACTAAAGTAGTAAACCCTTTTTTTGGCTAAACTATATTCTTATTATTCTTCCCAGATGATTACAATATAATTTCTCTATCATGCATATAAAAATAATATAAAATATTGTTCAGAACCTGATTTTTTTGCAATCTGAAAAAAATAAACCCTAGATTTGGCACTGTTGGTATGGCGTCAATAAATAAGCTTTTCTCTAGTTGCCATTTCAGAAACACATTCGCCGACATCGGTTATACTACCACGATCGATCGAATAATACTACCAATGTCGGTTTACTCTGTCGATGTCGGTATGTGCGTCGGCAGATGTCAGTCTCCACACTGTCGATGTCAGTATACTCTATCGATGTCGGTATTGAGTCGGACGATGTCGGTCTCTACGCTCCCTACTGGCTGCGACTGCTGCACACTTCTGCTAACTGCACTTCAGTTGGGTATCAGCAAACTAGTCAAAGAGGAGGCGCTTTACCCTAGAAGAGAAAAACACACCCCTGTTGGTACTGTACGGCCTGGTATAGTGCCGTATGGATTCCATACAATAGCTATAAAAATAGTACGGCCTGCTGATGTGACGCCAGATATTAATAAGAGGAGCGCCAATTTTGTAAATCTCCTGCTGGATGGGTTGTAGATCAAAACCCTCATGAAATAAATCCATGTGAAGCTCTATGATAACCTCTGAATAAAGTTATCTCTCTCTGGCAATAGATTAGTTGATATCTCACAACCTCTGAATTACACACACTGAAGATTGCATGTTCTTCAATGCAAATAGAATACTGGAAACCCTTGCCTCAGTCTTCTCAGAAAATACTTAGCAAAAAAAATTGTCTTCAACATGAATATGGCACTCTTACCAATGAGAAACCCTTATATCCTTGAAAAAGTGTGCTTACCCTAATTAGGGTTTCATAATTAAAAATTAGGGTTTCCTTCTCTTTTAATTTTTCCATAGTCTAAAGACACAATTTTAATTATAAAAATATAATTAAAATGGCCCCCTTCATTATGAGCGCCCCCTTGAGTCAAAATGCCTAAGTCATTAAATTATGCCAAATAATTAATATTAAATCAAATCAATTAAATATTAATATCTCCCTCAATACATATCTGATTCTCAAACCGTCTAAAGCTGGCGAACAAGGGAGTGATTCCGCACATGACCATACCATAACAGGGGTGCTCCGCTGAGTACCAAAAATCCCTAAAAAAAATAGGAACTCAGGCAAACATGTCTGAAAGAGCCTGAATGAAAGCCAACTGGAAAATTTTTGCTAGTCGAAGCCAAGCCAAGCTCCATCATGACCCTCTATCCATCATATTAGCCTACGAGGGTCGCATAATAGGCTAATCATCAGCTCTGATAGATGTCAACTGGAAAAGGGACATGACAGTCTGCCCCTCCTGAAATTGATTGTCCCCAAGCAATCGCTGAACAATAAACCAATCAATCCACCTGGATCCCAAATGTAGTCATGATCTATATTGTTGTCAATCAATGCAAGCTCCTGCAATATCCTCTGAAATATAATCAAGAAGAATCCATAATCAAACTGGCAAATACAACTCAACCAAACTCCAAAATCACAACTGCCACAATCAAGAACCCATGAGAAACCAACTCTCAAAATATCAGAACCCAAGTAGAGTTGACATCCCAAACTGCCAACACCGTAAATACCATATACACATTCCACCGTGTTATGCGAAAGGCAGACTCCAACTCTGCAACAACTTCCAAATAGAACTACACCAAGTGTCGAGAATCCACACACTATACCTCTACTGTAATCAACATATCTCTGCGGATCACCAACCATGGTCTCATCACCCAAACTCTTATGCATCGTTGATAATGAAGAGACATCACATGCTAGATAACAATAACAAAAACCAAATCTACTTGCAATCAACTCTTGCTATAAGTCATGCACCAACAAGTTGTCAACCCCAACACCTATCACCATGCCATGTCTATCACAACTCTCATCCCATGGCGTCAAATCATCCCAAGTACCAAGATAAGGATCCCAACATCCAATCCATAAACGAAAATCAACTGGAAACTCAAGTAAACTCCTCACTTGAGTAATGTGAACAATACCAACTGACTTCATGCACCTGTCTCCTGTACCCACTACAATCTTTGAATCTAGAGTGTGAATGCGAGACATACTCATATCATCATTAACATGTGACCTGACTATAAAATAAAGCTGAGTCCCTGCCACATGCGCTAACTCCTAAACTAAACTCACCTCAAGACAAAGCTCATCCACATGTCTCTTAGAATCTTGGAGAGCCAACTGAGTACACACCAAGGAATTTCGAGTATCCTCCAGCTCAATAATGTTCTCAATGCCCTTGTCTGGGGGTCTCCCTGGTGGAATATCGCCAAACACCTTATCATGCTTGACTCTCAACAGCCGAATGTTAGGATGATACTCAGTCTTCTATTGTCCCTCTTGTGTTGGTGCCAATGTGCACTCGGCAGCCCACTCTACCATGTCATGTCATATGAGCCTCTCCACCCGATGAAAAGAAAAAGTTTTGATGTTGTTGTCCCGTAATGCCTTCAGAATATGTGTTTTCCCATCAACATCAAGATGAATCTCCATGTCCTTGAGATGAAGAGTGAGTTCCTCAAGGGAATGAAGCCACTTCATGCCCAAGACCAAATCTATATCCCCCATGTTAACCACATAATAATCAGCCTTGAACTCATAGTTGTTCAAGCGCAATGGGAGGTCTCTAATCATCCGCTCACACCTAAGAGTGTAACCGTCAACCACCTTAACTCTAATGCCCTTGAGATCCTCAATAGTGAGTCCACGCTTCTCCACAAATCTAGCATCAATAAAATTATGTGTGGCTCCTGTGTCAAGAAGGGTGATGACCCTTTGTCCTACCAAAACTCCACAGAGTCTGAATGAACCCTCCTGTTGGATGCTAGATAGGCGTTTCTCTTGAATTTGAAGCTCTGAATCTGCCTCTGCCTATGACTCCTCAAAACTCTCCTGATGTTCAGAATATTTTGATTTTGAATCCTCATAATAAGCCCACATCACTCGATTTACCTTGTCCTTAGGCCTCATAGGACAATCGTGATTGGCATCATAGGGACCTTTGCAGTAGAAGCAATGCTTCTTCCTACGTAGATAATTAAGAGCCTCTCGATCTAAAGGTGGTGCTATTGGTATGCCCTTTGAGTCATTCTTAAAACCTGATTTGTCTTTGATAAAATCTGAGTTCTCTCTATCTCTGTTGAAGCCCTTATTGTCCCTGAATGAAGAAGTACCTCTGGAGTTAAATTTACTGGATGGGGTTGCCATCTCTATATTACGCGCCTTCTTCATAGCATCTTGTAACAAAGGGGGATCAAAGGCTTTGATCCAACCTCTCAATGGTTCGGATAGGCCCTCGATGAAGAGAACTACCAATCTACGCTCTGAAATGTTTGGCACCACAACTGCCAACCGCTGAAACTCCCCAATGAAGGACTCCAAGTTACCTGTTTGTTTCAACTGTGCCAAATATTGAAAGTAAACCTCTTGATCTTTCTTGTCAAACCTCTCAACCAACCTATCCACGAAGTCCTCTTACTCTGTCACCTGGTTATGCTGAAGTGTTACCATACCATGGTACCACCAATCATGTGCTACTCCCTCCAAGTGCAAAGTGGCGTATTTGATGGCTTCTATCTCTGTTATTGGCCTCAATGCCAAAAATGTGTCAAGCTTATGAATCCAAGCTTGAGCTATCATCTTTCCACTACCATCAAAAGTAGTCAAAGAAAACTTGCCTGTAGCCTTCTTCAACTCACTGAGTTGACCTCTAGGCCTCATGTCCTATCTAACTGATTTGTAGTGCTCTCTCCTCTGATTAACAAAATGATCAAAAGACATCCTCTCTCGAACCTGAGGAGCTAATAAATCCCACTCATCATTTGCAGCCATGAGTGCATCTGCAAATAGGGGGTCTCCTGCCACCTCCTCTGTTGGAGCTTCTAGTTCCTCTTGAACAAACATAGGATGTGTAGGCCAATCAGCTATTTTGGAATGGGTCAGCTATGGTCTCTAATTAATTGTAGCACTCCTGTTATCTCTTTGTTCCCCATTCTGTCTAACAGGTGGGTTCATCCTCTCTACCATAGTAGTAAGTGCATGTAGTGCCTGCGCCATCTGTTGCTAGCCTATGACCATAACACGAAATAATTCTATGGTGTCCTGATCATCATTATGCCTGTGGCCCCTGGGTGGGCTACCCTCATGCCTATCACTCATGATGGCCGTCTGCTGTTCTAAAACTCGTTCGCCTTCTAGCAAGGCTCTCCTATGTGTGTGATACCTGTGTGGTCCCAACTCGTGTGGCTGCATCAGATTGTTAAACCCTCAAGATGGTAGGGTTTAGCTCTGATACCACTGTAGAAACCCCTGTTTCCCCTGAATTCTAGTACTGAATATTTTTTTGATTGTTTTTGTATATTTTGATTTTTTTGGTGTTTTTGTATAAAATAAAAAAGAATGCGAATTTGCAAGATAAATTTGTATAAATTCAAATAAATAAATACTGAAGCAGTAAACCCTTTTTCTGGCTAAACTATATTCTTATTATTCTTCCCAGATGATTACAATATAATTCCTCTATCATGCATATAAAAATAATATAAAATATTGTTCGAAACCTAATTTTTTTGTAATCTAAAAAAATAAACCCTAGATCTAGTACTACTAGTACAGTGGCAATAAATAAGCTTTTCTCTGCTTGCCATTTCAGAAACACAGTCACTAACGTCGGTTATACTGATGCAATCTCTCATATAATACTGCCGATGTCAGTTTACTCTGTCGATGTTGGTATGTGAGTCAGTCGATGTCGGTCTCCACGCTACCGATGTCAGTCTCTGGATGTCGGTATACTCTGCTGATGTCGGTATTGAGTCAGCGGATGTTAGTCTCTGTGCTCCTTACTGGCTGTGACTACTGCACACTTTTGCTAATTGTGCTTCGGTTGGGTATCAAAAAATTGGTCAAAAAGGAGGCACTTTGCCCTAAAAGAGAAAAACATGCCCCTGCTAGTACTATATGGCCTGGTACAACACCGTACTGATTTCGTATAGTAGCTGTAAAAATAGTACGGCCTGCTGATGTGATGCCAGATATTAATAAGATGAGTGCCAATATTGTAAATCTCCTACTGAATGGGTTGCAGATCAAAACCCTGAAGAAATAAATCCCTGTGAAGCTCTATGATAACCTCTGAATAAAGTTCTCTCTGGCAATAGATCTGCTGATATCTCACAACCTCTGAATTACACACACTGAAGATTGCACGTTCTTCAATGCAAATAGAATACTGGAAACCCTTGCCTCAGTCTTCTCAAAAAATACTTAGCAAAAATTTTTGTCTTCAACATGAATATGGCACTCTTACCAATGAGAAACCCTTATATCCTTGAAAAAGTGTGCTTACCCTAATTAGGGTTTCATAATTAAAAATTAGGGTTTCCTTCTCTTTTAATTTTCCCATAGTCTAAAGACACAATTTTAATTATAAAAATATAATTAAAATGGCCCCCTTCATAATGAGCACCCCCTTGGGTCAAAATGCCTAAGTCATTAAATTACGTCAAATAATTAATATTAAATCAAATCAATTAAATATTAATATCTCCCTCAATACATATCCGATTCTCGAACCGTCTGAAGCTAGCAAACAAGGGAGTGATTCCACACATGACCATACCATACCATGGGTGCTCCACTGAGTACCAAAAATCCCTAAAAAAAATAGGAACTCAGGCAAACGTGTCTGAAAGAGCCTGACCAAAAGCCAACTGGAAAAATTTTGCTAGTCAAAGCCAAGCCAAGCTCCATCATGACCCTCTAGCCATCCTATCAACCTATGAGGGTCGCATAATAGGCTAATCATCAGCTTTGATAGATGTCAACTGGAAAGGGGACATGACAATCTGCCCCTCCTGAAATTACTTGTCCCCAAGCAATCGGTGAACAATAAACCAATCAATCCACCTGGATCCCAAATGTAGTCATGATCTATATTGCTGTCAATCAACGCAAGCTCCTGCAATATCCTCTGAAATATAATCAAGAGGAATCCATAATCAAACTGGCAAATACAACTCAACCAAACTCCAAAATCACAACTACCACAATCGAGAACCCATGAGAAAACAACTCTCGAAATATCAGAACCCAAGTAGAGTGGACATCCCAAACTGCCAACACTGTAAATACCATATACACATTCCACCGTGCTATGCGGAAGGCACACTCCAACCCTACAACAAATTCCAAATGAAACTATGCCAAGTGTGGAGAATCCACACACTGTACCTCTACTGTAATCAACATATCTCTGCAGATCACCAACCACGGTCTCATCACCCAAACTCCTATGCATTGCTGATAATGAAGAGACATCACATGCTAGATAGCAATAACACAAACCAAATCTGCTTGCCATCAACTCTTGCTCTAAGTCATGCACCAACAAGTTGTCAACCCCAACACCTATCACCATGCCATGTCTATCACAACTCTCATCCCATGGCGTCAAATCGTCCCAACTACCAAGATAAGGATCCCAACATCCAATCCATGAATGGAAATCAACTGGAAACTCAAGTAAACTCCTCACTTGAGTAATGTGAACAATACCAACTGACTTCATGCACCTGTCTCCTGTACCCACTACAATCTTTGAATCTAGAATGTGAATGCTAGACATACTCATATCATCATTAACATGTGACCTGACTATAAAATAAAGCTGAGTCCCTGCCACATGCGCTAACTCCTAAATTGAACTCACCTCGAGACAAAGCTCGTCCACATGTCTCTCAGAATCTTGGAGAGCCAACCGAGTACACACCAAGGAATTTTGATTATCCTCCAGCTCAATGATGTGCTTAATACCCCTGTCTGGGGGTCTCCCTAGCGGAATATCGCTGAATACCTTATCATGCTTGACTCTCAATATCTGAATGTCAGGATGATACTCATTCTTTTGTTGTCCCTCTTGTATTGGTGCCAATGTGCACTTGGCAACCCACTCTACCATGTCGTGTCGTATGAGCCTCTCCACCCGATGAAAAGAAAAAGTTTTGATGTTACTGCCCCGTAATGCCTTCAGAATATGTGTCTTCCCATCAACATCAAAACGAATCTCCATGTCCTTGAGACGAAGAGTGACTTCCTCAAGGGAATGAAGCCACTTCATGCCCAAGACCAAATCTATATCCCCCATGTTAACCACATAATAATCAGCCTTGAACTCATAGTTGTTCAAGCGCAATGGGAGGTCTCTAATCATCCGCTCACACCTAAGAGTGTAACCGTCGGCTACCTTAACTCTAATGCCTTCGAAATCCTTGGTAGTGAGTCCACACTTCTCCATAAATCTAGCATCAATAAAATTATGTGTGGCTCCTGTGTCAAGAAGGGTGATGACCCTCTGTCCTGCCAAAACTCCACAGAGTCTGAATGAACCCTCCTGTTGGATGCTAAATAGGCGTGCCTCCTAAATCTGAAGCTCTGAATCTGCCTCTTCCTCTGACTCCTCAAAACTCTCCTGATGTTTAGAATCTTCTGATTCTGAATCCTCATAATAGGCCCACATCACTCGATTTGCCTTGCCCTTAGGCCTCAAAGGACAATCGTGATTGGCATCATAGGGACCTTTGCAGTAGAAGCAAAGCTTCTTCCTGCGTAGATCATTAAGAGCCTCTCGATCCAAAGGTGGTGTTGTTGGTATGCCCTTTGAATCATTCTTAAAACCTGATTTGTCTTTGATAAAATCTGAGTTCTCTCTATCTCTGTTGAAGCCCTTATTGTCCCTGAATGAAGAAGTGCCTCTAGATTTGAATTTACTGGATGGGGCTACCATCTCCATACTACGCGCCTTCTTCATAGCATCCTGTAATGAATGGGGATCAAAGGCTTTGATCCAACCTCTCAATGGTTCAGATAGGCCCTTTGATGAAGAGAACTACCAATCTACGCTCTAAAATGTTTGGCACCATAACTGCCAACCGCTAAAACTTCCCAATGAAGGACTCCAAGTTACCTATTTGTTTCAACTGTGCCAAATCTCGAAAGTAAACCTCTGAATATTTCCTATCAAACCTCTCAACCAACCTATCCACGAAGTCCTGATACTCTGTCACTTGGTTATGCTAAAGTGTTACCATACCATGGTACCACCAATCATGTGCTACTCCCTCCAAGTGCAAAGTGGCGTATTTGATGGCTTCTATCTCTGTCATTGGCCTCAATGCCAAAAATGTGTCAAGCTTATGAATCCAAGCTTTAGTTGTCATCTTTCCACTACCATCAAAAGTAGTCAAAGAAAGCTTGCCTGTAGCCTTCTTCAGCTCACTGAGTTGACCTCTAGGCCTCCTGTCCTGTCTAACTGATTTGTAGTGCTCTCTCCTCTAATTAACAAAATGATCAAAGGACATCCTCTCCCAAACCTGAGGAGCTAATAAATCCCACTCATCATTTGCAACCATGAGTGCATCTACAAAGAGGGGGTCTCCTACCGCCTCCTCTACTGGAGCTTCTAGTTTCTCTTGAACAAACGTAGGATGTGTATGCCTATCATCTATTCTGGAATGGGTCAGCTGTGGTCTCTGATTAATTGTAGCACTCTTGTTATCTCCTCGTTCCCCATTCTGTCTAACAGGTGGGTTCATCCTCTCTACCATAGTAGTAAATGCCTGTAGTGTCTGTGCCATCTGCTACTGGCTTATGACCATAGCACGAAAGAATTCTCTGGTGTCCTAATCATCATTATCCCTGTGGCCCCTGGGTGGGCTACCCTCATGCCTATCACTCATGATGGCTGGCTGCTGTTCTAAAACTCGTTCACCTTTCAGCAAGGCTCTCCTACGTGTGTGATACCTGTGTGGTCCCAACTCTTGTGGCTGCATAAGATTGCTAAACCCTCAGGATGGCAGGATTTAGCTCTGATACCACTGTAGAAACCCCTATTTCCCCTGAATTTTGGTACTGAATATTTTTTTGATTGTTTTTGTATATTTTGATTTTTTTGGTGTTTTCGTATAAAATAAAGAAAAATATGAATTTGTAAGATAAATTCGTATAAATTCAAATAAATAAATCCTGAAGTAGTAAATCTTTTTTCTGGCTAAACTATATTCTTATTATTCTTCCTAGATGATTACAATATAATTCCTCTATCATGCATATAAAAATAATATAAAATATTGTTCAAAACCTGATTTTTTTGCAATCTAAAAAAAACAAACCCTAGATCTGGTATTATTGGTACGGTGACAATAAATAAGCTTTTCTCTGGTTGCCATTTTAGAAACACAGTCACCGACGTCGGTTATACTACTGCGATCAATTAGATAATACTACCGATGTCGGTTTACTCTGTCGATGTCAGTATGTGAGTCGGTCGATGTCGGTCTTCGTGTTGTCGATGTCAGTCTCTGGATGTCGATATACTCTACCGATGTCGGTATACTCTGTCGATGTCAATATTGAGTCGGCCGATGTCAGTCTCTGCGCTCCCTGCTGGCTGCAACTGCGGCGCGCTTCTGCTAACTGCGCTTTGGTTGGGTATCGACAAACTGGTCAAAAAGGAGGTGCTTTGCCCTAGAAGAGAAAAATATGCCCCTACTGGTACTGTATGGCCTGGTACATCACCGTATGGATTCCATATAGTAGTTGTAAAAATAGTATGACCTGCTGATGTGGCACTAGATATTAATAAGAGGAGTGCCAATATTGTAAATCTCTTGCTGGACGGGTTGCAGATCAAAACCCTGATGAAATAAATCCCTGTGAAGCTCTATGATAACCTCTGAATAAAGTTATCTCTCTCTCTGGCAATAGATCAGTTGATATCTCACAACCTCTGAATTGCACACACGGAAGATTGCACATTCTTCAATGCAAATAGAATACTGGAAACCCTTGGCTCAGTCTTCTCAAAAAATACTTAGCAAAAAAATTTGTCTTCAACATGAATATGGCACTCTTACCAATGAGAAACCCTTATATCCTTGAAAAAGTGCGCTTACCCTAATTAGGGTTTCATAATAAAAAATTAGGGTTTCCTTCTCTTTTAATTTTTCCATAGTCTAAAGACACAATTTTAATTATAAAAATATAATTAAAATGGCCCCCTTCATAATGAGCACCCCCTTGGGTCAAAATGCCTAAGTCATTAAATTACACCAAATAATTAATATTAAATCAAATCAATTAAATATTAATATCTCCCTCAATACATATCCGATTCTCAAACCGTCTGAAGCTGGCGAACAAAGGAGTGATTCCGCACATGACCATACCATAACAGGGGTGCTCCGCTGAGTACCAAAAGTCTCTAAAAAAAATAGGAACTCAGGCAAACGTGTTCGAAAGAGCCTGAACAAAAGCCAACTAGAAAAATTTTGCTAATCGAAGCCAAGCCAAGCTCCATCATGACCCTCTATCCATCTTATCAGCCTTTGAGGGTCACATAATAGGTTAATCATCAGCTTTGATAGATGTCAACTGGAAAGGGGACATGACATTATTTCTACCACGCACGTACAAATCAAAGATTACATACATGGACTCCAAAATTATTTGCATAATAAATCTTTCTAACATACCTTTTCTCTTCAGCTATCAGAGAGATGCATCCTATTTTAAAGATACTTCCTATTTTAATTAAAGAAAACCCAATATGCAAGTTTGCTAAGGACACGAAAGTACATTCTGCAAGGACTAAAGCAAATTAATTCAAAGTCAAATAAAATTGGGTTCATTTGTACCACAAGCAATAATAATAAAATAATACAAGAACAGAGTCCAATGAGTGTGCTAAGGACATGGATGGGGCTGCCATCTCCATACTACGTGCCTTCTTCATAGCATCCTATAATGAAGGGGGATCAAAGGCTTTGATCCAACCTCTCAATGGTTCGGATAGGCCCTTTGATGAAGAGAACTACCAATCTACGCTCTAAAATGTTTGGCACCATAACTGCCAACCGCTGAAACTTCCCAATGAAGGACTCCAAGTTACCTGTTTGTTTCAACTGTGCCAAATCTCGAAAGTAAACCTCTGAATATTTCCTATCAAACCTCTCAACCAACCTATCCACGAAGTCCTGATACTCTGTCACCTGGTTATGCTAAAGTGTTACCATACCATGGTACCACCAATCATGTGCTACTCCCTCCAAGTGCAAAGTGGCGTATTTGATGGCTTATATCTCTGTCATTGGCCTCAATGCCAAAAATGTGTCAAGCTTATGAATCCAAGCTTGAGCTGTCATCTTTCCACTACCATCAAAAATAGTCAAAGAAAGCTTGCTTGTAGCCTTCTTCAGCTCACTGAGTTGACCTTTAGGCCTCCTGTCCTGTCTAACTGATCTGTAGTGCTCTCTCCTCTAATTAACAAAATGATCAAAGGACATCCTCTCCTGAACCTGAGGAGCTAATAAATCCCACTCATCATTTGCAGCCATGAGTGCATCTGCAAATAGGGGGTCTCCTGCCGCCTCCTCTGCTGGAGCTTCTAGTTTCTTTTGAACAAATGTAGGACGTGTAGGACTATCAGCTATTCTAGAATGGGTCAGTTGTGGTCTCTGATTAACTGTAGCACTCCTGTTATCTCCTTGTTCCCCATTCTGTCTAACAGGTGGGTTCATCCTCTCTACCATAGTAGTAAGTGCCTGTAGTGCCTACGCCATCTGCTACTGGCCTATGACCATAGCACGGAAGAATTCTCTAGTGTCCTGATCATCATTATCCCTGTGGCCCCTGGGTGGGCTACCCTCACGCCTATCACTCATGATGGCCGGATGTTGTTCTAAAACTCGTTCACCTTCCAGCAAGGCTCTCCTACATGTGTGATACCTGTGTGGTCCCAACTCTTGTGGCTGCATAAGATTGCTAAACCCTCAGGATGGCAAGATTTAGCTCTGATACCACTTTAGAAACCCCTTTTTCCCCTAAATTCTGGTACTGAATATTTTTTTGATTGTTTTTGTATATTTTGATTTTTTTGGTGTTTTTGTATAAAATAAAGAAGAATGTGAATTTGCAAGATAAATTCGTATAAATTCAAATAAATAAATACTGAAGCAGTAAATCTTTTTTCTGGCTAAACTATATTCTTATTATTCTTCCCAGATGATTACAATATAATTCCTATATCATGCATATAAAAATAATATAAAATATTGTTTAAAACATGATTTTTTTGCAATCTAAAAAAATAAACCCTAGATCTGGTATTGTTGGTACGGTGACAATAAATAAGCTTTTCTCTGGTTGCCATTTTAGAAACACAGTCACCGACATCGATTATACTGCTGCGATCGGTTAGATAATACTGCCGATGTCAATTTACTCTATCGATGTCGGTATGTGAGTCGATTGATGTCGGTCTCCATGCTGCCGATGTCAGTCTCTAGATGTCGGTATACTCTACCGATGTCGATATTGAGTCAACCGATGTCAGTCTCTACGCTCCCTGCTGGCTGCGACTACTGCGTGCTTCTGCTAACTGCGCTTCGGTTGGGTATCGACAAATTGGTCAAAAAGGAGGTGTTTTGCCCTAGAAGAGAAAAATGTGCCCCTACTGGTACTGTACGACCTAGTACATCACTGTATAGATTTCGTATAGTAGATGTAAAAATAGTACGACCTACTGATGTGACACTAGATATTAATAAGAGGAGGGCCAATATTGTAAATCTCTTGCTGGACGGGTTGCAAATCAAAACCCTGATGAAATAAATCCCTGTGAAGCTATATGATAACCTCTAAATAAAGTTATCTCTCTCTCTGGCAATAGATCAGCTGATATCTCACAACCTCTGAATTGCACACACGAAAGATTGCACGTTCTTCAATACAAATAGAATACTGGAAACCCTTGGCTCAGTCTTCTCAGAAAATACTTAGCAAAAAATTTTGTCTTCAACATGAATATGGCACTCTTACCAATGAGAAACCCTTATTTCCTTGAAAAAGTGCGCTTACCCTAATTAGGGTTTCATAATAAAAAATTAGGGTTTCCTTCTCTTTTAATTTTTCCATAGTCTAAAGACACAATTTTAATTATAAAAATATAATTAAAATGGCCCCCTTCATAATGAGCACCCCCTTGGGTCAAAATGCCTAAGTCATTAAATTACACCAAATAATTAATATTAAATCAAATCAATTAAATATTAATATCTCCCTCAATACATATCCGATTCTCAAACCGTCTGAAGCTGGCGAACAAAGGAGTGATTCCACACATGACCATACCATAACAGGGGTGCTCCGCTGAGTACCAAAAATCCCTAAAAAAAATAGGAACTCAGGCAAACATGTCCGAAAGAGCCCAAACGAAAGCCAACTAGAAAAATTTTGCTAGTTGAAGCCAAGCCAAGCTCCATCATGACCCTCTATCCATCCTATCAGCCGACGAGGGTCACATAATAGGCTAATCATCAGCTTTGATAGATGTCAACTGGAAAGGTGACATGACATTATTTCTACCACGCACGTACAAATCAAAGATTACATACGTGGACTCCAAAATTATTTGCATAATAAATCTTTCTAACATACCTTGTTCTCTTCAGCTATCAGAGAGATGCATCCTATTTTAAAGATACTTCCTATTTTAATTAAATAAAACCCAATCTGCAAGTTTGCTAAGGACATGGAAGTACATTCTGCAAGGACTAAAGCAAATTAATTCAAAGTCAAATAAAATTGGGTTCATTTGTACCACAAGCAACAATAATAAAATAATACAAGAACAGAGTCCAATGAGCGTGCTAAGGACATGGATGGGGCTGCCATCTCCATACTACGCGCCTTCTTCATAGCATCCTGTAATGAAGGGGGATCAAAGGCTTTGATCCAACCTCTCAATGGTTCGGATAGGCCCTTTGATGAAGAGAACTACCAATCTACGCTCTAAAATGTTTGGCACTATAACTGCCAACCACTGAAACTCCCCAATGAAGGACTCCAATTTACGTGTTTGTTTCAACTGTGCCAAATCTCGAAAGTAAACCTCTAAATATTTCCTATCAAACCTCTCAACCAACCTATCCACGAAGTCCTGATACTCTGTCACCTGGTTATGCTAAAGTGTTACCATACCATGGTACCACCAATCATGTGCTACTCCCTCCAAGTGTAAAGTGGTGTATTTGATGGCTTCTATCTCTGTCATTGGCCTCAATGCAAAAAATGTGTCAAGCTTATGAATCCAAGCTTGAGCTGTCATCTTTCCACTACCGTCAAAAGTAGTCAAAGAAAGCTTGCTTGTAGCCTTCTTCAGCTCACTGAGTTGACCTCTAGGCCTCCTGTCCTGTCTAACTGATCTGTAGTGCTCTCTCCTCTAATTAACAAAATGATCAAAGGACATCCTCTCTCGAAATTGAGGAGCTAGTAAATCCCACTCATCATTTGCAGCCATGAGTGCATCTGCAAATAAGGGGTCTCCTACCGCCTCCTCTGCTGGAGCTTCTAGTTTCTCTTGAACAAACGTAAGACGTGTAGGCCTATCAGCTGTTCTAGAATGGGTTAGCTGTGGTCTCTGATTAACTGTAGCACTCCTGTTATCTCCTTGTTCCCCATTCTATCTAACAGGTGGGTTCATCCTCTCTACCATAGTAGTAAGTGCCTGTAGTGCCTGCGTCATCTGCTACTGGCCTGTGACCATAGCACGAAAGAATTCTCTGGTGCCCTGATCATCATTATCCCTGTGGCCCCTGGGTGGGCTACCCTCACGCCTGTCACTCATGATGGCCGGCTGCTGTTCTAAAACTCGTTCACCTTCCAGCAAGGCTCTCCTGCGTGTGTGATACCTGTGTGGTCCCAACTCTTGTGGTTGCATAAGATTGCTAAACCCTCAGGATGGCAGGATTTAGCTCTGATACCATTGTAGAAACCCCTGTTTCCCCTAAATTTTGGTACTGAATATTTTTTTGATTGTTTTTGTATATTTTGATTTTTTTGTATAAAATAAAGAAGAATGTGAATTTGCAAGATAAATTCGTATAAATTCAAATAAATAAATACTGAAGCAGTAAATCTTTTTTCTGGCTAAATTATATTCTTATTATTCTTCCCAGATGATTACAATATAATTCCTCTATCATGCATATAAAAATAATATAAAATATTGTCAAAACCTAATTTTTTTGCAATCTAAAAAAAAATAAACCCTAGATCTGGTATTGTTGGTACGGTGACAATAAATAAGCTTTTCTCTGGTTGCCATTTTAGAAACACAGTCACCGACGTCAGTTATACTGCTGCGATTGGTCAGATAATACTGCGGATGTCAGTTTACTCTGTCGATGTCGATATGTGAGTCGGTCGATGTCAGTCTCCGTGCTGCCGATGTCGGTCTTTGGATGTCAGTATACTCTGCCGATGTCAGTATACTCTGCCAATGTCGATATTGAGTCAGCCAATGTCGGTCTCTGCGCTCCCTTCTGGCTGCGACTACTACGCGCTTCTGCTAACTGCGCTTCGGTTGGGTATCGACAAACTGGTCAAAAAGGAGGCGCTTTGCCCTAGAAGAGAAAAACATGCCCCTGCTGGTACTGTACGGCCTAGTACATCACCGTACAGATTCCGTACAGTCATTGTAAAAATAGTACAACCTGCTGATGTGAAACTAGATATTAATAAGAGGAGCGCCAATATTGTAAATCTCTTGTTGGACGGGTTGCAAATCAAAACCCTGATGAAATAAATCCCTGTGAAGCTCTATGATAACCTCTGAATAAAGTTATCTCTCTCTGGCAATAGATCAGCTGATATCTCACAACCTCTGAATTGCACACACGGAAGATTGCACGTTCTTCAATGCAAATAGAATACTGGAAACCCTTGGCTCAGTCTTCTCAAAAAAATACTTAGCAAAAATTTTTGTCTTCAATATGAATATGGCACTCTTACCAATGAGAAACCCTTATATCCTTGACAAAGTGCGCTTACCCTAATTAGGGTTTCCTTCTCTTTTAATTTTTCCATAGTCTAAAGACACAATTTTAATTATAAAAATATAATTAAAACGACCCCCTTCATAATGAGCGCCCCCTTGGGTCAAAACACCTAAGTCATTAAATTACACCAAATAATTAATATTAAATCAAATCAATTAAATATTAATATCTTCCTCAATACATATCCGATTCTCAAACCGTCTGAAGCTGGCGAATAAAGGAGTGATTCCGCACATGACCATACCATAACAGGGGTGCTCTGTTGAGTACCAAAAATCCCTAAAAAAAATAGGAACTAAGGCAAACGTGTCTGAAAGAGCCCGAACGAAAGCCAACTAGAAAAATTCTACTAGTCGAAGCCAAGCCAAGCTCCATCATGACCCTCTATCCATCCTATCAGCCTACGAGGGTCGCATAATAGGCTAATCATCAGCGTTGATAGATGTCAACTGGAAAAGGGACATGACATTATTTCTACCACGCACGTACAAATCAAAGATTACATACATGGACTCCAAAATTATTTGCATAATAAATCTTTCTAACATACCTTGTTCTCTTCAACTATCAGAGAGATGCATCCTATTTTAAAGATACTTCCTATTTTAATTAAAGAAAACCCAATCTGCAAGTTTGCTAAGGACATGGAAGTACATTCTGCAAGGACTAAAGCAAATTAATTCAAAGTCAAATAAAATTGGGTTCATTTGTACCACAAGCAACAATAATAAAATAATACAAGAACAGAGTCCAATGAGCGTGGTAATGATTAACGGTTCTCCATACTGAGCAATGAGCATTAAAGCTTTGATTCAAAACTCAAAATTCCATGGTTTCATTCAATTTTAATGCCTACAATCTTCAATTTGAATTATGGGTTCATTTTTACCAACATCAACATTCAAATTATAGTACAACAATGCTAATGACTAACAGTTTTCTCTTGTCCAAGCAACATTGGAATTCTGCATCAAATCCTCAGAATTCCATGGCTTCCAACAGCTTCATTGCTACAATCCTCCATTTGAATTATGAGCTCATTTGAAAACATAACAACTTTCAAATGGAGTACAAGAACGGTGTCCAAAGTGCGTACTATTGAAATTGTGTTTGTTATACGCTTAGTCCATGGCTTCCAACGGTTTTATTCCTACCATCTTCAATTTTGAATTATGGGTTCATTTGTACCGACATCAAAATTCAAATTATAGTACAAGAATGTGTACCAAGTACGAGATAATGATTGACAGTATTCATTTTAGACAAAGCAGCACAAGAGACCTTATTTAATACCCTAGAATTCCGTAGCTTCCATCAATTGTATTGCTACCATTTTCAACTTGAAGTTATGAGCTCAATTTTACCAACGAACATTTAAATTATGGTACGAGAACGCCAATGAATGACATTTTCTCTGGCCCAAACATCGTAAGGAAATCTCAATCAAAACCCCAGACTTCCATTGCTCACAACAGTTTAGTTGGTAGTTGCTACCATCTTCCTTCTGAGCTGTCAGTTTCTTTTTCAGGGAATCTCAATCAGAACCTCAGAATTCCATGGCTCCCAACAGTTTTACTGCTACCATTTTCCATTTGAAATGTGGGTTTCTTTTTCTTTTTTTTTCTTTCCCTCCCAAAGAATCTTTCCCCAATCCAGTTTTATAAATCAGAAGAAATTTGCAATCGACATAACACGCAATGAACCTTTTGAATTGGGTACCCACCGAGTAACAGGGTCTTTCCTTAACATATTTCTTTAGCTAACAAGATCAACCCAAACTATAAAAACTCTAGCCTTCTTGGTGTCTGTAAAGATCCATTACATACGTAGTAGAATAGTTGTAAAGAAAAAGAGGCAAACCAGATCTTATAGCCTTAACTCTGTCAAGATATTCCATTGGCAACCCTGCACTACCATCGCCACATGACAGCACAAATTTAGCTTCCGACAAAAGTTTCCATAACCAACGAACTAAATAATAAATTGAAAACAAAAAATGAAAAGCAGGAACTGAGAGAAGAGAATGTTTGTGATGGACCAAAAAGGTGGCGCTGAAGTTATTCAGACGACGAAATATCATTCACAACAAGCAGAGGTGCAGGTCTCATTGAGCCTCTGGTTCGATTGTTTTGATAGATAAGTCACCTGCCTCTAAACAATCAAGCCAGAGGCTCAATGAAACCTGCACTCCTGTACTATTTATAATTTAATTGATCCCCGCATTCAATACGAATACGGCCAGCCTTTTTATATCGATATCTCTCTTCGTGGAGAAGACTAACGGACACATCCCTCGAGGCTTTGGCAAAGCGGTTTACCGGCAATAGAAATCCACGGATGAGACTTCTCGGTGGAAAGATCTCGAACGTTGCGTTTGAAAGTAGTGGTTTCCTGGGCACTGCCACGTAGGCTTATTAGTTTGTAGGCTTTTCCTGAATCTTTTACCATCCTCTTATGTGTCCACGTCATCGATTTCTCAATTCGACGGCTCAAACGACGTCACCCATTGTTTACAATAATCTATTAAATTCTTAAACAGATTTTTACTACTAACATTATTAAAGGAATGAATGAAAGATTTTAATAGTGCCAACGAGATGGAGTTTATGGGATTAAGAGTATTAACAATAAAATTGTTTTAGTCAGGGTTATTTAACAAAGGTATTATGCGCTAAGTCTTTGTAGGGTGTCTTTTAGTATTGTATTATGTTTGTGAATAAGTATATATATGTAAGTCAAAAAAAAATTAAACTTTAATTTTTAAATTGAATGATTTTTTATTTTGGTAGGGTTTTCTCCATGTACTATCATAGTGTCGGGGCTTGATTTTTTGTTAAGTCTGTTTGTCTGCATACCACGACCCTTGTTAGGTTATCTGTAGGAATAACATTTATTGTTCTTTAGGGTTTCTCACCTTCGGATGAAGCCAACTTATTTAATGACCTCTCCTCGTTCTCTCCTAACTGATTCAGTTGCGAAGGAGAACAATGGAGTGTCAAGCAATGGCCCCTTGCAAGTGCTCGAGGAAGTTCATATTGAAGGTGTACCGCAAGGTAACTCTTCGAAACCTGATGATATTTTACCAGTTTCAAAATTTAACTCTGCTTGTCAATTGCTAGAACAATTATGTTTGATAGGTTATTTTGTGGGTTGAATGCTTTGTGAAAGTATGCTTAGATCTTGGGTTCAAACCCACTACGTTGCTCACGACATAAAGCTTGAAAGCATCTAGAATATGACTAAGTGTTTTTTTTGTTTCGTTTCGCCGATCCTTCCCATGCAGGAGTTATTCTCCATAAGTCAGCCACATGGTATGTTAGGAGTTCGCTCATGGTTTTCTCCCCTTAGACACAGGACTTTGTGGTCTCTAAGCACACTGCTCTTAAGGTCCCGGTTTGGGTAGAATTTCCAGGTCTCCCACTCCCTTATTGGCAGTTTTTTCACCAAATTGCTTCTTCCATAGGTTGGGTTGTTTATCATGAGCAAAACATGTTTTACTCTTCTAGGCCATAGAAATGAGTTTGTGTAGAGGTAGACCTTTCTTGAGACCTTAAAGAGTTTATGGAGATTCAAGTTGGTGATGTGAGACACTCCCAACGGATTTTGTATATCAATTTGCCCAATACTTGCTTTCATTTCTAGGCCATCGATCATAAAATTTAGGATTGTACCCTTTAGCTAGCCCATAACAATGTTCCTAATCGCTCAACCTCTCCTCCTAAGCCCTCTTTGGATGTTGGAAAAAAATAGCTTAGGACGGATAGGCTATGGCAGGGAAGAAGAATAACCGCAATAAATCCACGAGCTCAAACACATGCAATTATAAAGGAGGTAAGTTGTCAACAAGTAATACTCTATAGGACCCAGTTTCTTTTGAGAAAGACCCTTCTCAATCACAGGATGAAGCCTTGAAAGTGATAGAAAAAACTTAGGGTCTACAACACCCCTCTTGCAACCAATGTTCTATCTCATGGTCCAAGGGATTCTTAGCACAGTTCTTCTAGTTTTTTAGACGTGCAGCCAACCTCTCTACCAATTCTTGCTCAGCAGGATGCACCCAAATGCTCTCGTAGCCCTCTTAGGTGTGAAGAGTCAAAGGAAGGAGAGTTTCAGGTTGAATATGTTGTGAGAAAACAAGCCAAAATGGATGTTTTATAAATGTTAATAGTGGGTATTTTTTATAGAATCGGAGGAAGGAGAGTTTTAGGTTGAATATGCTGTGGGAAAACAAGTAGAATTGGATGTTTTTTAAATGGGCATTTTTTACATAATAATTTTGATGTCTTAGAAGGCTTAGATTCTAAGGATATGTCTCTCAACACATGTCATCTAAGAATTACTTTTCATGGAATGTTTGAGGTCTTACAGATCTAAAATGCAAGTTTGTTTGGGATGATTTCAGAAGGAAGTTTTTCAAGATGGACATTCTTTGTCTGCAAGAAGTAAAGGTGGCAGGATTTTTATTGACGATTGTCAGTAACTCTATCTAACACAATAGTATAATTCTGCATACTAATCATGAGGCAGGACATGGTGGTGTGATCGCATTTATCTCTCCAAGGTGGCAACTGTACTTAGTGCAATCTGGAGTGGACTCCACCAACTAGTTAATTTGGTCCCTTTTCAACATTGAAATCCACTCCTTTGGATTTATTAATATTTATGCCTTGAATGATGCCATTGAGCATACTCATTTATGGTGATGGATTACGGAGGATCTCCCCAATGCTCATTGGGTCATTTGTGGTGATTTTAATATGGTTGATTCTTCTAAAGATAAAATGGGCCACTTACCGATGCACTGAGTAGTTGGCAAAAGGGAGGTGTGGTATTATATGTGTACTAAATGGGGCTTTTTTGACCCAAACTTGATCTATTGTCCTACAGATGAATATTGGTACACCTAGAGTAGTCCTAGGGATGACCCTACTTAGATTCTAAAATGCCTTGATCGGGTAATGATGTCTACTCAACCATATTTTTCCTTTGATACTAGTTTTTCTCCTCCATGCAGGCACTGCTACATTGTGGGCTATTTGATCACTCCCCTATTTAGTTTGAGTGGCATGGTAGTTCACAAAACCCAAGGTTCATAAATCCCAATTCTTCCTCAATGCCTCCTTACTCAAGCATGGGCCCATTGTGGCTCACATTCATAGAGTTTGGAATCTGGGTCCTCATCGGACCCAATATTCTGGATGAATTATCTAGTTGATTAATGCCATCAAAAGAACTTCTTGCTTCCTAAGACTGTTGGATGCCAACTTGCTAAAATTCAACAACACTCTTACTTTTCTACTTCGTCAAAGCTTAGTCGTGTGGCTTTAGCCCCAGAAAAATATCCCTTTAATGAGATCTTGAAGGTCAAAGTCTCTTCTTTGCGGCATCACATCTAGATTATAGATAACTACAATGCCCAAGGAGCTCAAATCAAATCCAGACTTCACTGGTTCAAGATAGGGGGCAAAGCCTCCAAAGAGTTCTTTTAATTGCTTAGAGATAAAAACTCAAAGCAACAAATTTAGGCCATCTTTGATGCTGGTAGGATATTATTAGAGATGTCATAGATTATTTAAGCTTTTGTTTACCATTATCAACAAGTGTTCAAAGCTCAATCATCCTCTAAAGAGCATGACATATCCCTTCATCAGTGTCTCACAGTGGTGCCATGCAAATTCACTCCCTCTTAGTGAGTTGTGTGTGATAGGCTCCTCATATGGTGAATGATAAAGTTCCAGGCATTGATGGCTTCCCCTGTTAATTTTATAAAACTCTCTGGGACCTTGTGGGTTCTGACTTACACCATGTCTATCAAGAAGCCTTTCACAAACATTATCTAGGGAAGAATATAAATAAATGAAACATTAAATTCATACCTAAACAAGGGGATCCCAAGTTGATCTATAATTGGTGACCGATCACCCTTCTGAATGTTTCTTATAAAATCATTACTAAAGCTTTGGCTCTCCAATTGTGTAGTTTATTGCCGCACATTATTCATACTAAGCAAACAAGATTCATCAAAAGTAGGTATATATTAGACAATATTATTGTGGTATGGGAAGGAATGGACTAGGCTAGGAGATCTAATCAAAAAGCTATGTTCATAAAAATTGACTTTGAAAAAGATTATGACCATATTGAGTGGCCTTTCATCTTGTCCATGCTTAAATCCCTAGGTTTTAGTCCAAATTTCATTTAAACCATCTAGATGCCTTGACCATCTTTTCTATTAATGGAGTTACATTAGAATAATTAGGATTGTTTCGATCTAGTCACCAAGGATGCCCCGTGGCACCTACCCTATATGTGCTTGCAATAGAGGGTTTTGGATATCTTCTTAGTAATGCCCAAGCTAGGGGCCTTATCAAAGGAATCAATCTCCCTTCAGATAGATAAAACCTTCAGGAAGATATGCAATAACTAAAAGGACACTTTGCTAATGATTATTTCCTTACTATTATTAAAGAAGAGGATAATGTGAACAATGCCTTGTAGTGTCTCAATACCTTCTGCCTTGCATCTAGTTCAAGCATCCAATGGCCAAAAACTATATGCTACAGGCAATCATACCTCCCCCCACTGATTTAGTCTAGCAAGTATGGGTGGCCCTGGATTCAACTTGATGAAAATTTCAAGTTTCTTGGCATTCTTTTTGCTTTTGAGGGCTCTTCACCCATGTTGTGGCAATATATTATTGACAGTGGTAAAAAAATCTAGAGTATTGGGTTACTAAGCCCTTATCGTTAGCAATAAAATTTCAAATTTACTCGAAATTTATTACGAATACCCATGTCTACTACTCTTCATGCTGGGTGCTTTCCAATAAATCTTATCAAAAACTTTAAAAGCTTCTCAGAGACTTTCTTTGGGTCAATTCTTCCCATGGCCATGGCCTCCACACAGTTTCTTAGGAATATTGATGTCTCTCACAGGATGCTAGAGGTATGGGTCTTATCAACGTTGCTCATCAAGGAGTTACCTTATGTGCTGAATGGATTATGCGGGCCATTGAAAGCAAGGAACCTTGGAAGGTGTTGTTTCAACACTGCATTTATTCAAGACTTCCTAGAGGCAAAAAATCTTAGAAAGGACTTGGCTTCTCCAATTTGCTCATCATCAAAACTCCTGTTCAAATTATAGGGTCCTTTGTTGCTAAAAGTATCTGGAAAGCATGGGAAAAAATCAAACCATGACTTCTCTGGAATGGATCAAGGTTTTGAGATGGGTTGTCTTTTAACTTGCATTCTCTATGGTGATCACCTATTATCAAATTAAATGAAGTCTCTCTAGACGAGGTTCTTTGGATCAATGCTCTCAAGTTATTTTATAGAGGCATTCATACTGTCTAGGACATCTTTTGTAAGCAATCTCGCTCTTGGCTATCCTAGGAAGAGGTGAAAACTAAATTATGGTTAGCCAACTCTGATAGAGATTCTTATGAAGAAATACTTAATGTTGTTCCCCATTCAATGCTACACAAAATCTTTGTTATTTCCACTCATCCTTGGTGGAAGGACTGGAAATGGTATATGGAAAATATATTTTGTAATTACACTCCCCAAATTGGATACGGGTGGCTTACTCTCCACATGCCTATGGTGGACAAGATTAATTTTTGTTGGGGTCTTCATTCTTCAGTTCATACTTGGTGCTTCCACTTTCAAACTATCTGGGAGGCTTGCTTGGAGCCTAAGTTAGCTCACTTCATTTGGTGTGTACTGTACTAGGGCTTACCTATAGGTAGAAGGCTTGTGCATTTAAGAATTTCCATTTCCAAATGTTCCTTTTGTGGACATCTGGAAACACTCCATTTATTCTAGCACAACTATAAATCCCAATGGGTCTGGACATGGATTCATGACCTTTTTAGGCCTTTTAGCTCATGTTTTTTCAATGGCAGCATATCCTTCTTAGAGATAAACCTACCTTGATTTTTAAATACACCCAAGTCTAGCATACTTTTAGAGTGGAGATTCTATTGGTTATGAAAAGAAATAAATAATGTAGTGTTTAACAATGTTTCTTCTAATTGTAATTTTTTTGCATTCAACAAATCTTACATTATTTCCAATGTGCTTTGGTAGATTCAAGTACAGGCTAATAAAGTAGCCATAGAGCTTATCCATCTTCAGAAAAATAAAGACTTGATCTATGTTTGATTTAGAACCTTGTTATTTGACTGAGATGTTGAGGAGAGTCGACCTTGTATTTTATCTTATTTTAATCTTGGCCATGACTTTAATGTTATCAAAATAATTCCATTTAAAATACTCTAAATTGTTATGAGATTAAGGAATTAGTTTTAAAAATATAAGTATGAGGATGTATAAATCTGGGTTTGAACTTGTGAGTAATGAAATTAGAGTAATCTTAACCAAGTTTTTAAATTATTGATAGAAATATATAGTTGATTGGATAACATGGTATATAGTTATATTAAACCTAGCTAGTTATACTTAGCTATGAATGTCAAAATGTAATCAACAAGTTTTGAGACATTTAAACCTATGCATTATTATCTTCCTATTGGTCTAGTTGTAGATGTGAATGAAACAAAACTGGCTCCAAATGTACAATGATATTTCTTGTTAGTATATGATGGCCAGGGTTTTATGTTGATTGAATTATTAAAAAAATAAAATGTAATTTGATAAAAATACTCATGTACTTGCATATGCACATACTTGAGTGAATGTATTCCATGCATTCATGCATCTAGTAAAATATTGATATATTCAAGATATGAATAAATTATGGGTTATAGAGAAAGGGAAATTTTGAGTTGAGTTAGTTAACTGTGTATTATAAATGGATAGTTGTTCATATAGTTCTTGGAAATGTAAAGAATTGAAGAGCAACCTTATGTAAACAATATAAATTATTCTTGATACTATTGTATGCATGGTGGCTACTATTTATAGGTGAACAATATGATAAAATAAGCAGTTTGAACCATTTTATTAATGGGACTTTTCTTATAAACTATGGATTTTGGTAAGGTTATAGAAAATTGGGAAACTACTAGAATTGTAAGTTATTTTGAGGTTGCCTAGCTACTTGAATTAATTCTATAATATATCTATAAATAATATGGTAGTTCGGTTATATAGAAATATAAAGTTTATGAAGGTGTATTAAGTAAAATATAAACTTTTCTTGTATTGAATAAATGAGGGTGAAAATATAGAATGCCTAAACGGACTTGAAGTATAAGTTAGACTTAAAATTTTGAACTATTGAGACTCATTGTCATATACTTTTGATTGAGTTTTGTACCTTAATCTTACATAAATAGTGTATTCATAGAGATATGACATGATATAGTGTTATCTAATTTTGTACCAAATCTTTTATGTAATTTTGATTGAATGAATAAAAACATATATATGACTTTCAAATGTTGTACAATAAATTTTTGGTTGAGTGTTATTATTAGTTATATATGTTATGAATATGAATTGTGTTTGAAAAGGGGACTTAGAATGACTTGATTCTTATTCTAATGTCTTATGCACAATTGGTTGAATAAAGTTCAGTTGAATATCATATGTTGTCACTTCATGGTAAGTGAATGATATTGATGGTATTTAATATTTATGATTGATTATACTTGTTTTTGAGTTGGACTAAGTGTATTTTGAAATCTATATTATTCTACTTTTGAATCTTATATGAGATTTATAGACTATATTTTGGAAAACAAGAGATAGTTATATGAGTATACTAGTATGAAACTTATATATGTATCCCCTGATATCATATGATAGTCATGATTCAGTAGTATAGAGTCTTATGTGAATGGAATTAACTTATATTTTTAGATCTGATTTCTATAATAAAATCTTTGGTCAAAGTAATGTTATAGATGAGACATTGGCATTCTAATGTACTTCTAGTTTACATGTGTTTGTTGATATCATTTAGATAGAGGATTAGATTCCATGATCTATTTGATTTCTGCATGTAATAGTGATAGTGCACACATAGGTTCTAGTTAATTTGTTGATATCCATACTATTATTATCTGCCCATCCATGAAGTTTAGGTCCACTCCTAGTGGGGAGATGTGTGGGATATCATTGGTTTGTAGTTGGAGGTAAAATACTCGTATGATGCTCTCCCAATATCAACTAATTCAACCTTTAGGATTATACTTAGGCTATGTTTATGGATAATGTTCCATTTGAGAAGCTCATTTGTACTGTTTTACACATTGCATTGTATATTTGACTTTGTAATACATTATACATTATTATTTGATGGATATTTAGCACAATGGTGGCTATGTAATTTGTAAATTATTTTTAAATTATAACAATAGTGTTTGTAATCTTAGTTATGGCTAAAATGTGGATTATATCAATATTTTTTGTACTTGATTCCTTTTATTGTATTTTGATTAAAATTTATTAAGCTTGAAATCTGATTAGATTGTTTGAAAACTAGATGGATCAGAGATTTAGATAGCAGGTTAATATATTGTTGCATTTATTTATTTAGATACACTTAGTATTTAAATAATGTTTAGTCATATAGTTATAGATGATTTTTATAAGTAATCTATGTGATTAAAAAAATTAGCGTAATTATTGGTTAACCCAGTGGGGTTTTAACAATAGGGTAAAAACACACATGATGTAGAGGAAGATCAAGTGGATTCTTCAAATTTATCAAACACATACCACCAAGGCCAATCAAAATTTGGATTTAATGTTAAAAAAAATGCAAGAAGACTAAAACCTAAATATTGCATTTGGAAGCCTCTAATTCCATTGATGAGGGTTCCTAATAGACTATGGAGGCCCTTATTCTCTATAAGAGTAGGATGAAGCCCTTGACCCTTAAGAGCTAATGATTGTCTCTCTTTGGGGTCTTTATATTGTCGCATTGTCCTTCTTACCCTACAAATTTTAGTTTTTTCTGGTTATATAAGATTTGTTCTCTTTTTTGTTTTGTTTATTTAGTTTTCTTGTTTGGGTGAGGGATTTTTTAGACATACTTTTTCATTTACCAATTTTTTTAATGAAACTATTACATCGTTATTGTATAAAATATTATTATGTGTGAAGGAAATTTGACCTACTTAATATACAATTATGATATATATATTTTTTAGGTACAATGAGTATTTTTAGTAAAGAAAACAATAATTTTATAAATTATCTTTGTCTCACAATTCATATTAATATAATATTAACTCAATTACAACCCAAGAATATACGTCAGATTTTTCTTGTGTGTATTTTAGTTATCTTTAAAAAATGTCATTTTAAGATGACCTTTAATTATAAAACAATAGACCCACTTAACACAACATAGCAAGTTTTTTTAATTTTAAGTAATGTACATAGTAATAAGATTCAATGATTATTTTTTAGTGAGGTACAAACAAGTATAAGTGTTATATGAATGGCACTACATCATAGAGTACATAGTTTATGATGATATCCAAGTTATGTATGACAACTATTTGAAATTAGACACTCTATGCACCTTATTTGAATGACCATCTTATTTGAAGAGACTAAGATAAAATAACATAATTTTTAATCAAGATTCATAATAAAAAATCTAGCATAAAAAAAGATATAAATATTTCACAAATCTAATTGAGAGGGCACTTATTGCAAAGGGGGTTTCTCAAATAGAACACCCTTTTAAATTGCAATATTGCCCAAACACCAATAAGGAAATTAAAAATAAAATAAGAGAGAAACTCAAGATAACCACGTAGACAAAGAAACTTAGGTAAAAGAAAGAATACTATATCAAATAATTTAATCCTGAATTGGATGAAAAGGTGTATATATGAGTAGAAATCAAGTCGAAGGCAAAATTGTTGATGGCCCATTTAAGGACTAGATCAAAACATCTTAGGTATGAAATTGAGAGGTGAACAATGCTTAAAGAAGAATGAGAAAAGAGAACATTCCTATTTTTTAGTAAAGGGGTGCGAGAGACATGATGACACTATATTATAGAGTACACAAATTATAGTGACATCCAAATCGAGTATGGTGACAAACTAGAAGTAGACGACTTACCTACCTTGTTCAAGGAAATAAGGCCAGACAAAACACTAATTTTTTTGGATCAAAATTCCTAGTAAAATATCCAACATAAAATTCATAGTAAAAGATGTAAAATAAAAAAAAGTAATTGATGTTTCACAAAACTAATTCAATAACCCTTATATCTAATAATTTTATTAGCACAAAACACTTTTGATAATTCTCTTGATCCCATAAAGTCCATCATCTCATTGATGTTATACGAGTACAAGATTTAACGTACTAAATATACAAGTATGATACATATTTTTCAAGGTACAATAATTTTTTTAATAGATATTGAGGGAAAATAGTGCCCTCACCCATACAAATACAAAGACTGAGAAAAAAGAGGCTAGGAATGCTGACTAAGCCTTTCCATAGACAAGCAAGCACCAAAAAATGGTTAGCTCAAAAGACACCAGGGAATAAAACCTCAGACTTAAACACCAGAAAATAAAAGTAACTAGGACAATGGAAAAGGACTCCACAAATCCTTTCTAGATAAAGAAATAAAACCCACTCCAAAAACCTAACACATGCCATGAACCAAAGACTAAAAAAAGGTAACATCAAAAAAACCGTGATGAAGTCTAAAGACCTTATCAAATTTGGAACTAAGATGCAAATTAATGCAAGAAAACACTAAACGAAGACTCAAATAGTAGGCTTATAGACTATCAATTTCATCATCTTACATGAAAAGACAATTCTAACAAGAGCCAAACCCAAACTTACCAAGAAAATGGGGGCCTATAGAAAATCTAGTGAAGAAGAAGAAAAGCTAGATCCATTTAGGATGTCCATAGCAAACCCAAAAAATAGATGGAAGAATCACAAACTTCCCATAAAGGAACCTAGAGATACATTCATTAAACCCAAAGAGACAAAACTAACAACATCCAACAACCAAAATTAGCTCAAACCGAGAAGCCATAAAAGATGCTCCAAACACACTAAAATCAAGAGTCAAAATCACCTTAATTTACCATGCATGCCTTGCCCTTGATTGCAAGGAATATCCATCATAATAAGAGCATAAGGCCAATTTCCAATTTACCCTACATACACCTTGATGAATAGGAAGACAAAAGGTCCTTCTAACACTCATGGAAAACTAAAGCAATGCTTAAAAGCACTAGAGAGGATAAACCCAATTCCCTAAGGGAACCCCCAATGAAATAGTGCTCCAATGTTTATAAAAAAGGATGAAACCAACACAATAATGAAATATGACTCAATAACTACACAAAAAGGGATGGAACCACAACTCCAATATTTAAAATTCTCCCATGACTGCTCCCACTAGAGTTAAAGCTAATGCATAAGAGTAGGGAATCACATGAAAAAAAACTAAAGATTCTAGCCTTAAAGTGGGAAAGGGGGGGTTTGACCTCAAGGACATAGACTGTTGCCTTAGCCCAAAAAATTAGAACCCTCTACAACCAAGACTTCAATCAAACTGCACCCACTGAGCCATTAGGAAGCATGACCTACCTAACCATTGATAGAGATACACCTCTAGATTGATAATGCTCAATAAAAAATAGGGTTAGCTTGGGAATATCTATTTCTAACGCCATCTCCAAACAACCATCGAGACTGCTCCTGTTATCCAATTGTGTTGAGACACAACCATTTTTCTACACACTCTAAAATCTACTTTAGTTATTGTCTTAGAATCATGCCCTCAATTAATCCTCATCATCCATCATGCCCTCACTTTTGTATCAAATGTTATTATTTTTTCATGAAATTTGTAAAATTATAATATGTAAAATATCTCTAATAAGTATTTGTTAGTAAATTGAAAAGAAAATCTCGGATTGGGTTTTTTGCTCTGTTAGGGTTTCCTCCATGTGGGTCTTTGAGTTATCCCTTGATTTTCTATCATTCTAGCATGTTTCATACCACAACCCTTGTTAGGTTACATGTGAAACCTGTATTTATTGCCTTTTAAGGTTTCTCACGTTTGAGTGAGGTTATCCTATTTAATGAATTCTCCTCATTCTCCTAGTTGTTTCATCTATGTAGAAGAATGGTAGAGCATCAAGCACTGACCCCTTGCAAGTGCCCGAGGAAGTTTCTCCTGAAGGTCTACCAAAAGGTAACTCTTTAGAAATTGATGTTATTTTTCCCATTCTATAATTTAACTCTACTTGTCAATGGATGGAACAATTATATTTGATAGTATATTTTATGGGTCGAATTATCTCTTAAAGTATGCTTAGTTCCTGGGTTCAATCCCACTGGATAGCTCATGGCATAAATAATGAGAGCAACCAGAATATGACCAAGGATTTTTTCTATTCCACTTTACCAACCCTTCCCATGCAAGAGGTATCCTCCATAAGTCAACCACATGGTAAGTCAGGAACTTACTCATGGTTCTCTCCCCTAGACATGAGACTTTGTTATCTCAGAGTACACTACTCTCAAGGTCCTAGTTTGGGTTGAATTTCTAGGTCTTTTGCTCCCCTACTAGAATTTTATTCACTAGATAGATTCCTCCACAGGTTGGGTTGTCTACCATGAGAAAAATAGGTTATAATTTGCTAGACCATAGAAATGGGTTTGTGTAGAAGTAAACCTTTTTTGGGACATCAAAGAGTTTGTGTAAATTCAATTTGGGGATGTGAGACACTCTCAATGATTTACAAACACCTTTTTTTGCTGCCAAGCCATCGACCATAAGACTTGGGATTGTCCCTTTGAGTTAGCCTAAAATAGTGCATGCATCGCTCATCCTCTCCTCCCAAGCCCTCTTTGGAAGCTAACAAAAAACCAACTAAGAATAGTTGGACTATGGTAGGAAATAAGAAAAACTACACTAAAGTCTCAATCTCAAGTGTAGGAAATATTAAAGGTGGCAATCTATCAATAAGTAATCTCCCGCATCCTATTGAGAAAGAGCCTTCCTAGTTTGAAGCCCAAAAGTAATAGAAAAACCCAAGGTTTTGAACACCACTCTTGCTACCAGTGTTTTATCCCAAGGTCTCAAGGCTCCTTTGCCTAGTTCTTCTAGTTTTTTAGACTCAACCAACCACTCTTCCACTTCTTACTTGGTGGAATACACCCAAATGCTTTTGTAACCCTCCCAAGAGACATGAAGAGTTAGAGGAAAGAGAGTATCATGTTGATCTTACTATGAGGAAACGCTTTGATGTTTTTAAATGTCAAAAGTGTGCATTTTTTGTAGAAATGATATGATGCCTTAGAATTCCTAGACTCTGAGGATATGTCTCTCGACACCTGTCATCTATGAATTACTTTTCATGGAATCTTTTGGGTCTTATAGATCCAAAATGCAAGTTTTTTGTGTGTGATTTTAGAAGGAAGTTTCCTGAGATGGAATTATTTATTTTTAAACAGTAAAGGTGGTAGATTATTTATTGGCAGTGGTCAATGAATCTATCCGATATGATGGTATTATCTTGCATAGTAATGATGAATCAAGACATGGAGGGGTGATCACATGTATTTCTCCAAGGTGGTGGCCACACTTAGTGTAATCTGGCATGGACCCCACCAACTATTTTCTTTGGACCCTTTTTAGCATTGAAAACCATTCCTTTGGATTTATTAATATTTATGCCTCAAATGATACCATTGAGCATACCCATTTATGGTGATGAATTGCAGATGATATACTCGATGATCATTGGGTCATATGTGGTGACTTTAATATGGTGGCATCTCCTAAAGACAAAGTGGGCCATTTACCAATGTGTTGAGCAGTTGGTGAAAGGGAGGCATGGTAATATATGTGCACTAAATGGGCCTTTTATGCTCTAATATAATCCATCATCCTGTAAATAGAGTATGGTACACTTGGATCAATCTTAGGGAGGGCCTAGCTCAGATTTTGAAGTCCCTAGGTAGAGAAATGATGTCCACCCAATCGTATTTTTCCTTTGTTAATGGTTTTTCTCATATAGTGTAGGTTCTGCTAGATTTTGGGATTTTTGATCAATCCCCCATTTGATTTTGAGTGACATGAAAATTCATGAAACCCAAGGTCCATAAAACACAATTCTTTTTAAACACTTCCCTTCTCAAACATGGGCCCACTATGGTGTATATTTATAGAGTTTGGAATATGGATCCCTATCCATCCCAAGAATTTGGTTGGATTATTTAGTAGGATGATGCCATTAGAAGGACCTCTTGCTTATTGAGAATCTATGGCTGCCAACTTGCTAAAATTCAAAGACACTCTTCTTTTGCTACTCCTTAGAGCTTAGCTATGTGACTTTAGCCCTAGAAAAAGATCCATTCAATGAGATCTTGTAGGTTAGAGTCTCTTCTTTGTGACACTATATCCATATATCATATAATTAAAATGCCCAGGGAGCTCAAATCAAATCTAGACTCCACTAGCTCAAGATAAAGGACAAAACTTTCAATTCTTTTAAATGCTTCGAGCCAAAAACTTGAAGAAAAAAATCCAAGCTATTTTTGATATTAAAAGGATATTATCAGAGACACCACAAATTATTAAAGCTTTTGTCTATCATTATCAATAAGTGTTCATAGCTTAAGCTTCCTCTATAGAGTGTGATATTGCCCTTCAGTAGTGCCTCATAGTGGTGCCTTGCAAACTCAATCCCACTCAGTAGCTGGCTTGCTATAGACTCCTCACTATGGATGAACTACATGAGGTAGTGTCTCATATGGTAAATGATATAGCTTTGAGCATTTATGGTTTCCCCTATGAATTCTATAAAACCCTTTGGGATATTTTGGGCGTTGACTTACACCATGTTTATCAAGAGGCCTTTCACACACATTCTCTAGGGAATAATATAAATAAAATAAAAATTAAATTCATAACTAAGAAATGGGATCCCAAATTGATCTACAATTAGTAGCTGATCACCTTCCTAAATGTTTCCTACAAAATCGTAGCCAAAGATTTGGTGCTCTGATTGCATAATCTCCTGTCACACATCATTCTCCCTGAGCAAATAGGATTCATCAAAAGTAGATATATATTAGATAATATAATTGTGGTTTGGAAGGAATGGATTGGGCTAGAAGGTCTAAGAAACAAGTTATGTTCACTAAAATTGACTTTGAAAAAGCTTATAACCATATTGAGTGGCATTTCATCCTGACCATG